>CM077005.1:51803673-53003673 GCA_039090855.1 Macrothele yani
GATGATGATGATGATCTACCGATCTACTGTAAAAATACATGTACCTACTGATCTACTATAATAACACATGTACCTACCCGATCTACTATAAAAACACGTTTCTGTTCTATAAAGACATGCATATCTAACAATAAAAACACATAAAATCAATATAAAAACACATGTATCTGTCATGTTTTATAGGTTGATACATGTGTTAAAACACGTTTTTATAGAACGATACATGTGTTAAAGCAAATGTCAACCTATAAAAACATGTATCTATCAATAAAAACACATATCCATCAATAAAAACATTATGTATCAATGTATAAAAATGTACATCTGCAAGTATAAAACAGAAAATCCTTGTGTCTGTTTGTTTTATCCTGAAACAGCAAAAAACTTGAACGCAGCAGAATGGCATCATGAAATTTGCACAACAATAAATTGTTGGAATTTCTACCTAGGTCAATGCAGCAATGGCCCTGAAACATCGTTCCCTTCCCGAGTTATAGAGTTAATTTAATTTTGAGGTGATTAAACACCACATAAATGTATATAAGGCATAGCATGTTTTACATCATGTATACTTAATGTCAAGTATTGTTAACAAATTTTGTTCATTCAGAGATTTACATAATTGAAAAAAGTATTCTAACTTTAGCCTCCTCAACGCGTTTTAAATAACTCTCGAACGTCGGACTCTGGCATAAAATTTGCACAGCTTATTAAGTCTACAGGATTTTTAGGTCAAGCATTATTGCTAAGCCAAATCAACATAGTGTAAAAATTGAATGTTTGCTTAGGCGGTTCTGATCATTTGTCTGAGATGGGTCCGGGTTCGAATCCAGGTGAGGCATAGGCCGTTTGTTGTGTTTTGTCTGACTGCCCTGGCTCTCTCCCTTTCCTGGAATAGTGACCCTGAATTAGGGATGAGGCGATAACTTATAAGCGTACTGAGTTGCTCCACGGTGGTTGTTAAATTTCCAAAAAAAAAAAAAAAAAAAAAAAAAAATGTTTGCTTGATAGCGTTTTTGGTCTATTTAATTCCACAGATTCCATACATTCTGTACATTTTGTTGATTTAACTTGACAAATATTTGTGACAGCAATGCCCAAAAGGAAGAGACCAATTTTTATTCAAACACAAATCAACATGAAACGCATAAAAACTAGCATATCACAAGCAATTGGAAGAGGAAAAATCACAAACTATATGAAGTGAGCAAAACTCAACAAGCTGTTCAATGAAACAACAAAACTGTTAAGGAAAGATAGAGCATGACTTGCAGAACAACGTTCCCATAGAACTGCTAAAAGAAACCCAAACAGCAGAGACACAACAAAGAGACGAACAAGCACTGAACGTGTGATCGCCATCAAGCTTCAAACTTGAAGGCTACTACTGAAAGTGAGGAGCAACAGCAATCAACAAATCAAAGTAATGTAATTGCTCACCAGAACCGAATTTTTACCTGAAACTGTTACAGAAGCTCGCAGAAACAGACTCCAGCAGGAGAGAAATTCAACAAGGCTCCAAACAGTGCTTGACAAGTGCTTCTATTTGAAGGACAAAGCATTCGATTATGATTTATGGATCCTACAAATTGGATTATTCAAACTTTCTTCTGATTGTCATTGGTAGCATTTCTTTGAAGTGTCCTTTGTAGATGCACTGAAGTTTGAAGTTGAGACATCAGGATTGTGCTGTTCCGGTAGAAAGATCGGCTTTTTTTCTTGCATACAAGCCTCAATTTCTTTCCAGAAAGCCTTTTTCAGTGAAACACTCGTATAAGGAAATATGAAATTCTCAATATATATTCAGAATCTAAAATCCCAGGAAAAGCTGGGTAGTAAAGCTAGTCAATCTATAAAAAATGCACATATCTATCAATAAAAACAAGTATCAATTTATAAAAACAGACGTCAGTATATAAAAACTTGTATCTGTCCGTAAAAGCTACATGTATCAATCTATAAAAACAAACATATCAATCTATAAAAACAGACATCAATTTATAAAAGCAACACAGTATCTATACCTCATAAATTTCCCCATGTAAAAAGATATCGTTAGAACCTGGATGAAAGGAAACTGGTTTAAAATACATATTCAATCATAAAGCGAATTCAGATTGTGATAAAAAATTTACAACTTAATAATGCAATAATTTTAGAAATCCGCTTAGATTAGCATCAAACAGGCCTTGATTTTTTCTTTTAGCAGTAGCAGTACTTGCTAGTGGCCTTATTTTTACTAGCAAGTTGCATTATCTACTAGTGAAAGTTTATTAACATTATGCAAAAGGAAACTTTAACATGTCCCCCTCCATTAGTCAATGCGGGACAAATTTTGATTTCACCCCCTGTAACTGTCACATTATATATCGCTGAAAAGATTACAAATTATTTAGATATAACTCACCTTCTTCATGACCTGACAGATTAATTCTAACAACTTAATTTGAATGCAAAATATTTAAAAAATGATTCTTTTTTATTTAACTTTATTCATTAAAATTCAAGAACACTATTCAGAAATCTTAAATTATTTTCCATGTGGTTTACGATCTGGGGTTTCAAGTCTTTTCATCATACCACTTTAAGAAACAGCAGGAATGGGGTCAAACTTGTCTTCAGACAAACCTTCAACACTGCTCAATAATTTCATGAGAGTATCTCAATGTTTACCTTAAGTTTAAACTGCCCCTCCAATCACCCTGGATTCTCTTCATAAACTGAACACAACCTCACATACAGAAGTAGATAGGGATATTTCTAATAAGTGCCAAAAAATGTGTTTATAATGCTTTCCACACAGCAGCTCCTTGCTAATTCTATTGAGTAACATATGCAGATTGCAGCCTCACCCGATCTTTCTGGATGTCTGACTGCCCGGAACATTTCTCTCCAGGAAAGAAACGAATGGTAAACAAAAATTGTGCAACTGTACTATAGAAACAGGATAAGGAGGTCCCTTCCCCACTACCCAGTTGAGAAAGATAACGGCTAATAAGCAGGGTAAGGTATTAGTGGACATTAGGTGGTAATCTAGAAGAGTGAAATTATTTTTCTTAATGCCTAATCTTAGTCATAGGTTTTGGCTTGTTCAGGCCCGGCTTTTTATATTGCATTGTAAAATTTGGGCTCAAGTGGGCTCGTGCTGTCATACTTCGGAGCTCGGGCTCTTAAATTTGAGCCCAAATTCATGCAATCGTGGAACAAATCATTGACAGAGATCCTCCTTCAGGTTCAAGATGTCCTAATAAAATGCACTGTCAGTATTTATGACAGACCAGCTTAATCTCACAGACATCGTGAATCATCCCAGAGATCTGATTCTTCTTTCATGATAATTTTCATGCACTTTTGCAACTGTTTCTGGCGTTGTGCTGGTCGACGGCTGTCCAGAATGTTCATCATCTCAGTTGACATGTGGCCATCTTTAAAGCAGTTAAACCATTTGTAGGTTAGTGTTTTGACCTAAAGGTTTCAAACTTAGTAAACGTAAACATATCCGTAGCATCGCCATTACTAAGTTTGCTAACAAAATTTAAGCCACACATGCTGTCCTTTCAGATCCTCCATTTTAAAGAAGGAACAAAGCACCAAAACACACTGAGGCCAGGACATCAAACAGCTGAGCACAAAATTAGAACCAGATGTCCTTCAGTGCCATGTTACATGCAGCAGAAGTCATTCAGGAAGGGATGTGTATCTCTTCCAAACTATAAGTGGTTCGTGGGTATTCACATTATTTTGTGAACTTTCGGGTAAATTTACCTCTTATATTCCAATATAAATAGTATTGCATTCCAAAATGTAATGCCTTTTTCTAAAACAAAATATAACATGGGAGAACAGGAGAAGATAGCACGAAATACATACTGCTTGAATCTTCAACAAAACGTACCCATGTCTTATTTTAGCTGTTTGAACATATTAACCTTAGACCTAATATCAAATACAGGGGTTGGACAGAATAATGTGAATACATAGGAGAAAAGAAGGTTTTTACAGATACCTAATAGGGTGTGGGACCATCTTTGGCATTTAAAAACCACCGGAATCTCCCTTGGAATGAACGCATACAAACCCTGGATAGGTTGTTAGTGGGATGTTACACCATTCTTCATGCAAAAACTGCTCCAGGTCCATGAGAGATGTAAGAGGAGGATGGACGGAATCTTACTCTGTTTTCCAACACAGACCATAGTGGCTAAATGATGTTTAAGTCTGGTGATTGGGAAGGCTAAGGAAGGTGTGAAAGTTCGTCCTCATGTTCCTCAAAACATGATTGGATATTCCGAGCTTGGTGAATTGGGGAGTGTTTATCTTGGTAAATGGCATCCTCTGTATAAGGTTGTAAAAAGTTAAGAACTCCTTATTTTTTTATTTCCATTTCTAAGGTCCTTAAAAGTCCTGATTTTTTTAAAACAAGTGCTTCTCCCCCCCCCGTCTTGTTTTTGCGCTGCAATAGTAATGGGCATCACAACCCTGCCCCCCATTTTTTTCTTTCGTGTGTCTATGTAAATATGCTAAGCATTTCACCCCGGGAGAGCTTTCTTCTAGCTCATTTGAAGGGAGATAATCCCCTAGACTGTTCTTAGAAAATGAATCTTCCTTCATACCCGCCCCCACTTTTCCCATTTGTTGCCTGCATGACTTACTCTTGTGTGACCTTACCAGTGGGATTCTGGCACATCTGTTGCTTGTGTGTCTTTTCCGGGGTCAAAGCAAAGGTCAAAGGTGGGGAGGATGGGTCTGTTTGATTTCTTCACAATTTATGGTGTTAGTTGTCTCGTGTGGTCTGATTTATCTAGTGTCTACTACTCTACTCAACTCACCTTGCTTCATTGTCGCTGTGTCTCCTACTAGTAAGTTTTTTTTTTTTTTTTTTTTCGTATATTTCATTTTGTTATTTGCAGGCAAAGTAGTTTATATTTGGGGCAAACTGCCTGGTAAATGGCCACTAGCGCTGTTTAATCTCTTACATATATATTATATACATACACACACACCTGGTGATATTCCAATGACACAAAATATCAGTTGGAGTGTAGGTCCTTAGAAAGTCCTCATTTTTTCCCCACCGAAAAGGGTATGAACCCTGCCCTGCCAATGCCTGAGCCACTGGATGGACTTGGTCGGCCAAAATGGTTTCTTACGTCCTGCCAGGCATCCATCCTTTCAAGGCGATCAGGGGACCTGCTGAAAAAAGGTTATGATCTCCCAGTATGTGACAGAGCCACCACCATGTTGCAGCACTGTTGGGAGCAGACAGTCTGGATTGTATGCTTCTGACAGTGTTCTCCACACGTAAACATGTCCTGCATTGGGAATAGTGTGAATGTGGATTCATCTGACCACATTACATGCTTCCATGCTTTGGCAGTCCACGTTGTATACTCCCGGCACCACTGCTGTCGCTGTTGTGCATGCACCCAGGTCACTAGAGGGTTTGCAATAGCAGCTCTGCCATGAATATCTTGTTTATGCAGTTCCCTGTGCACTGTTTTTTTTGTTGATACTGGGGTCTGGAGATACAGATTGAGTTCCGGACTAGTTTTCGGCTTCGTGGTCTCGTTACGGGTAACAATCCTCTTTAATGTTCTCCTGTCTCTATCAGTTAGGATCATTTTCTGGCCGCTCTCGTGTTTTGCAGACAAGGTTTTGCCACGAAAACAGTATGCTGTCATGGCCTATACACTAGCTCTCGATACCCCCACTACCCCTGACGACTGCTGTCACAAAGGCACCAACTTGCCGGCCACCAACAATTAGCCCAAGTAATATTAATTAGTAAATGTTATTAATATTTCATCTGGAAAAATTTACATAGTAATAAATTACATACAACTGAAAATTACTCTCATTCAATATTTTAAAGAAAATAAATGTTTGATAGAATGAAACATGTTGTTATCGCAGTAAAGAAGCCCAGATCTACTTTGTAGAAAGTATAATTATTAAAAATAAACATAATTAAAATTTTCCAAAGGAAATGCATATACCATGGTAGGAATAAGTAAAAAGTAAAAAAACAACAACTACTGCAAATCAAAGAGAAACTTGTCAACTGTCCTCAGTGTTGACAGATGACATTACCTCAGAGTGCACTAGATTTAGGAAAACTCTGTGTTTAGCCCTGTGCCTCCAAATAGGAGAATGTAGAGCAGTTTTTAGTAACTATGAAGATGACCTACTGTGGCTAAAATGCTAGGGGTTTATAGATGTTAAGTTTCCGTAAATCGATTCTACCTTCACATTTTATTGTGCTACTACGTACAGAGTGCCCAGTGAAAAGTAGCACAGGCTGGAACGGTAAAGAATGAAAGAATAAAACAGTATATAATAACATTGCTGTTCATATATTGCAAGGAATATCAATACTATGGTTACAACAGTCTTGTAATGTCATCACAATAAGTGCTGAAGATGTTCACCTGTCGCATGTGCTGAGGTCAGGCGAACGAGGGGGGCCACTGCCCTTTGGACACTGTTTGCTCAACACTAAATACTGAATGCACCTGATACAAAGATGCTCATGCAGTAATGAAAGAATAAAACAGTGTATAATAACATTGCTGTTCATATATTGCAAGGAATATCAATACTATGGTTACAACAGTCTTGTAATGTCATCACAATAAGTGCTGAAGATGTTCACCTGCCTGGTTACTGCACAGTATGGTCCTCTTAAGCATATTGTGAAACACATCGTGTAACTTATCCGCCTTGATGCTGTTGATAACTTTTGTGATATTGGTCTTCAATTTATCTAGCGTGTGTGAATTAATTTCATGCACTTCGCCTTTAAGGTTCCTACACAAATAAAAGTCGCATGTGCTGAGGTCAAGCGAACGAGGGGGCCACTGCCCTTTGGACACTGTTTGCTCAACACTAAATACTGAATGCACCTGATACAAAGATGCTCATGCAGTATGTGCTTGACCTCCTTGACCAGCTATTGAATAGCCTTACCGCTGGTACTGACGTTGTTGGGCATTTCGCAGCGAAAGACTCTCGAGTGGCCTTGAAGAATTTCAACGAAAAGTAGCACTCCACCACAAACAACTTTTCTTGTAGACTCAGTGGCATTCTGAACAGCTCAAATGCCACTCAAGCAACAATATGAATCTCGGCTACAAAACCTGTGAAACCAATGTTTGCATTAATTACAGACATTTACATTAATTATAAATGTTTACATTAATTATAAATGTTTACATTAATTAAAAACACTTACATTAAATACACCTAAAAAAAAAAAAAAAAAAATGGGGGTGTCCTGTATATGTTTGCTCTCTATCTGTATTCCAGGAAATACAAAACAAAAATGAAACATCACCAGCAAGTCTCATACTTTGAATTTGGATGCCCTGCAAACATGTTTCATTTTCAAGATGGAAAATAACTCAAGGATATAGCATTGTTTTTTGTTTCTCATTTTTGTAGGCTCACTTGGTGCACTGCTGTTTTGATGATTTTTACTAGTGCAAAGTTGACTGAAATAATGTAGAATTTTCTTTTCCTTTCAGTTGTGAATGACATTGTGACTACCATGTTCAATGAACAGTTTATTGAGGAGTTGTTCAAGCCTCAAGAAATATATTCCAAACAAGCTTTGCGTACTGTATTTGAAAAGCTTGCTCATTCATCTATCATGAGATTAAATGCAACAAGTATGGATAAGGTTGGTTTTTATTACAAAAACTTTCGTGTGCTGCATGCCAAAATTTATTTTAAAGTTATTTTTGCTTCCATTTATGTAGTAAATTGTCCTTCATGTTTTTTTTTTTTTGTTTTTTTGTGCGTGATGTTTGTGAAAAATGCCAAACCTCTAAACCAGAGGTTCTGACTTTTTGGCCGGATGAGAGATCAAATTTCAAATGAAAGCTAACTGGGGAGTGAGTCATATCCATGTCCAAAATGGAAAAAAGTGAAAGTTGTTTTAAAAAGGCTAGCAATGAAAAAGTCACTCAAACATAGAAATTTAAAAGATATTCGAATTTAACTGCATAATATCAACTTAATATCCTTGTGTTACACCCCCCCCCCCAAATGCTCAACATGCTGCCCATCATAACAAATGACATGCTGCAAACAAAGACTGCTGCTTGCCGCATGTCTCAGTGGACACGGGCCACTTCACATCTGATGCTCGCTTTAAGATCTCAGAGAGAGAGAGAGAGAGTATGCTGTCCCAATAAACTGTGTCTTTCAGGTATCCCCAAAGTCAGAAACCACAAGAGTAAGGTCTGATGAGTGGGCTGACTAGGACTGTGAAAACCCTTGAGAAATTATGAGTTTGTAGCCAAATGTTCGACTGAACATTTTCATATAAAACTTTCCATTTGAACAACCAGTGAGTTCTTGGATTTCAGCAATGATTTTTCTGAACATCACTGGTAGCTATTGTAATGGTCTGTATTCTCTTGAGCAAATTTTGCCCTGAAATGTTTGTGCTGTCAACCTGTAAATTCATGCACATGTCTGCTCTTTTCTTGCATCTCCAGTGCCATAGTTTTCCTATAGGTGCAATTTTGAACTAAAATTACCCCCACTAAAGTTGTTTCTATGTGCCCTCAACAAGCTACCTTTTCTAGAGACCTGAAAATAGGGGTAACTTATTTTATAACCAACCCTGTATATCCAATGTTGTAAAGATGAATGGTGTTCACTAGAAAAATGGCCTGTTTTATTTCTGGTTCATCAGATTTTTGCTTAAATCGCACTAGGTGAACTGGCCGATGCTCTTGGAATTTGAGGCATTTGTTTGATTCTTGTGAATGTTAAGTAATTACATACAGTTCATGCCTGTTTGTGTGTGTGTGTTGTGTGATGATGCCCCTGAACATGTGGCTTCTTGCAAATGTTTTCAAAGAAAATCAACTTGCCATTTTGTTGTATTGCAGAAACCTTTAGCAAATTCCAAACGTTTTCCTACGTACGTCATTAAGTTCTACAAATTGGTAGTCCCTTATTGTCATTGATTGGTATTTGGTAACTCACACAGTCATCCAGCCAACAAACATCGGGAAGGAGAAAATAAAAATGTACGCTACAGTCTACAGAATCTAAAAGTCCCACGAAGAATAAAACATCCGTGAACTGTGCACTCGTTCTTCACAATCCACGCTCGAACTTTCTCCGAAAAAATCACAGTGCAATGCGAAAAAATCTATTTGCCGTTTTGTTGTATTGCAGAAACCTTCAGCAAATTCCAAAAGTTTTCCTATGTACGTCATTAAGTAAAGATCCAGACTTACAAATTTTGCTAGTAGACATTGGCCACCAAGACCAAAATTGTTAGTGGCCATTAAAAAAAAAAAACTCAGTGGCCAAACTTTGAAAAAAAAAAAAATCAAATTGTATATTTCATACTAAATTATTTTTATAAAATTGCTTAGTATGATATCAGTATGTTTTATTTTGCATATTTCAGTTATAGTATTCTTAAAAGTTGAAACTGAAGTAATAAAACAATGCAGGAGAGTGGGAACATCGCGCGGGGAGGGGAATACGCTTACAGGAGAAATCTTTGCAACGTCCGGTTTTGGAAATTTTCCCTGCTATTTTCAAGCTGAAATACAAATATTTATGCAGTTAAATATTACTTAACAATAATACTGGGCAGAGGCAACATCGCGAGAAAAAAGGAATTACGATTGTGGAAAAAATCTGAACTCCGTCGACCTTCCGTTTTCGAAATTTTCGTAAAGATGGAATTCCGTCCTCCAAAGAACATCCCCTGCCCCCCCCCCCAATTGTGTTCACTGGTTCATTGATCTCGCGAATGACCAAAATAATAACGAAAAAGGAGAAGTTCCTCAATTTCGCGGAAGATCTGATGTCGGAGCTTACGTGGAAATTTTTGCTGCGTCTAAGCTCCGTTTTCGCACATTTGTTGCCTACAGTTTCAAGCCGAAATACTTTTATGCAATAAAATCATATTTAACAGTAAAACTTTACACTAAGGCGACATCGGGAGAAAAAAATTACGATTACTGTAACTCCATTCAACTACCGTTTTCGAAAGTTTTGAGACACGAAATACCGTCTCCAGACGGAACTCCACCCACCCACTCACTCACCAGCAAATTGTCTTCAGTTTTACGCTGATCATGAGAACGATCTAAATGATGACAAAAAAAACGCGGAATTCCGCGAGTCCGCTTAAGAATCTTGTGCATATCATAAAACAATAAAAAAAAAATGAAAATTCGTAGAATCCGTAAGTTTCGACAGCGAGGTCCGTAGTCAGCCAGCTAAATCCGTAGAAACTACGGACATTCCGTAGTAGTTCGCAGGTATGAAAATATTATTACGGTACAACCTCAAAATCCGGAATCGTCTGGAGATCCGTACTATGGCAATTCCGAATTTTAGAATTTTCGTATGGAATATGCAGGCTTTCAGCGAACATTCATTAAAAATAATAAAAATAAATGCCTCACTTCTAAAGTTTTCATCCGATTTTGATGAAATTTCACATGGGAGTTTATTTTGACGTGTCTTGATTACTGTTAAATTTGCATTCAGTTATTTAAAAAATTGGAGAATTTTTTTAAATGTAAATTTCTCCCAGTTGGACTTTTCCGACTCAGACAGTTGAGCTGTCCACCACGGGCTTTCATCTCCACCGCAATCTCGTTCCCCTACGATGAACCATCCGCCTTGGCGCGTTCTTTGTGATCAAAAACCGACGCCCTCGCCTTTTTTATAAACTTTTTTTTCTTTTCTGCTGTTCAAGCAGAATGAAAAAGGTGATGGCCGACTTCCGTACAACTAAAATTTTGTGCCATTTCATGCAATTTCCGTACCTTTGGAGTAAAATTTTTCAAAAACATGCGAGTTCCGTACAAGTTAACAAAAAATTCTGTACAATACAAGTTAAATGAAATAAATGTTTTCCCCATACAGGTCGCCAGAATTGGCGATTTAATCAAACATTTTTAGTCGCCACAACGATGAAGTTTATCGCCAGAGGTTGACCTGGCGACCGTGAGTCTGGATCTTTATCATTAAGTTCTACAAATTGGTTGTCCCTTATTGTCATTGATTGGTATTTGGTAACTCATACAGTCGCCAAGCCAACAAACATCGGGAAGGAGAAAATGAAAATGTACACTACAGTCTACAGAATCTGAAAGTCCCACGAAGAATAAAACATCTGTGAACTGTGCACTCGTTCTTCACAATCCACGAATCGAACTTTCTCTGAAAAAATCACAGTGCAATGCGAAAAAATCTATTTGCCGTTTTGTTGTATTGCAGAAACCTTCAGCAAATTCCAAAAGTTTTCCTACGTACGTCATTAAGTTCTACAAATTGGTTGTCCCTTATTGTCCTGGATTGGTATTTGGTAACTCACGCAGTCACCCAGCCAACAAACATCGGGAAGGAGAAAATAAAAATGTACACTACAGTCTACAGAATCTAAAAGCCCCACGAAGAATAAAACATCCGTTAACTGTGCACTTGTTCTTCACAATCCACGACTCGAACTTTCTCCAAAATGTCAGTAATCCTGTACAGTAAACACACGCGTCTAATTCTAAAGTCATCTGAGGTCTCCCGACTCCCTCCGTGTCGTAAAATGTAAGCGAGTCAAACGTTCAATCAGATGCAAGTGCAAACATCCCCCCCTCCTCCAGACAAATGGGCAGTGACTGTTTTTTTTGTCTATCTGTTTGGGACTCGGGCCGTCCGGCGCCACATGTGAAATGTGACACTCCTGCTCTGGTGTCATTCCAAAGGTGAGCCAGTGGCTTTGAGTAGAGAAAGACCTGTAAGCATAGGACTTGAGATTCAGCCAGTGATAACCTTTCCTCTGACCCTGAGTGACTTAAGGCAATAAATACCACACAGCCCTTTCTTTGCTTTTGCTGCTCTTCACAGTTCTGTGACACGCCAACAATATTGGTAACCATGCTTAATCGATATCTCTGTTTTATTAAGTACACATTATACACGTGTTTGCATTCTACAAAAATTTACAGTCTTAAATTATTAAATTTAGTTGTTTCACATCCCCACTAAATTTAGTTGGTACCATTCAAAATGTAGTTCACCCTTCTGAGGGCTTTTGATTTTCATCTTAATTGCTCCTCCAGACCTTGATATTTTTTCCAGTCTATGTGGTACTGCTATAGCAACCTATCTAAAAATTTCATTAATATCTTTAAATCCAACTTACTAAGCCATATTCATAATGACACTATTTGTGTAATTAACATTATTCCCCATCATGAAACTTCTGCCATCACTTACTGCCTTTGTCTGTCATTTTTTCTTCCCTTAGCTCATGCAGTGTGGAATGAATTCTTCCAGACTTTGTAGATTATGTTAAAATGACTCCAGAATTGTTTCCATAGTGGTTGTGAGCAGAAATGGTGATTGATAATGATATGCAGCTGTCCACATGTGAAAACATGTTTGATGGGAATCATTTGTACTTGCAGATTTCAGGGGATGTGATCAGTCTATTAATAGAGGAGGCTATTGTGTTTTGCTAGGTGTTTTGTTAAAGGTATCAAAAGAAAGCAGTCTGTTTTGTGACACAAGTAATAAATGTTCCTGGTGGTGCTAGGTTATATATATGAAAAATGTAGTAATTTCCATCTTGACTAATGTTTTGGAGGGTTTTATTTTTCTTGAAAGGCAAGGTTGTTAATGACCCCACAATCATCAAATTATAAACTACCAGTCCCTAATTTATGGTTACTGGCTCCAGGGAAGGGACAGAACCACTGCTGTAGGAAAAACACACTGCTGATGTCTCATCTGGGAATCAATCCTTGGCCCAACTCTGATTATTAGCCAAAAGTCCATGCTTCTGATTATACAGCCATTGGGGCAGTAGAAGGTATTTTTGATGTTAATCCATGTCCTGCTAATGTAAAGCCTTGCAATTTCCACATGAGGGGCTTGTTCCATGCTTTTAATTTGACAATTGCTCTCTTCTTTTTTTCATGATGAAGAGATGCCATCTAGGTGGTTAAGAACATTCTGTATTTCTTTGTGACATCTTTTATTTACAGCCATCTTTTAAACTTTTCTCTTGGTGTATCCTGGAATTCCTAAGTTCTTTACACATTCTATGCCTGGATTTCTGTTCATGTTTTAAAGTTGTAAAAGATTTAAGGATCCTCAGTCCTGTCGTTTCTGAAAATGGTGTGAAATGATGAGTAAAAGTGTCTTTCGAGTTCTGTTTGCTGTGGGAAGTACAGTGTTTGATGGAAAATGCCGTATTTCCAGAAGGATGGTGAATGTAGCTGATTTGTTTCACTCAAAACAGTCGCACATGCTGAAAAGAAGGCTTGTTTTCATCATTTTGGTAGCTGCATCTATATCAAATAATTTGGTTATATCAGACTCAGTGAATCCAATTGGCCACATTTAGAATTGAATTGAAACCAATGTAGGGCTTCCAGTGCTGAATTTATCTCCATATACTACTGCCCAGATAATCTGAAAATCAAAATTGGACTTCAAAAATGCAAAGCATTTCTGACTTATTGAAAAATCATTTGGTGCAGATAAAGGTGCAAAATTAAACTGTGTAAACAGCTGTGGATATTTGTTGTGTAGCTAGTCAATACATGTGTATATATAAATAATGTGCCAAGCTCAGAATTTCCAGGTTTTTTGTTCCACCTCACAATCATCCCCTGACCCAGAGTTATATAAAAATAAAATGTATCTGCATACACAAACCATTGAAACAGAAATTTTCTGCAAACCCGTGAATCACGATAACAATAGAATAAGATAATTTGAAGAAAAATTTAATAAAACAATAAATAATCATTATAACATTACAGATTCCAGTGAGGGCAGAATAAGTACATTACAACTAACTGAACGTGCAGGAATATGTGTGAAATGGACTTTTAGGGCAAAATATTAAAATAACGGACTATGAACCTCATAAAAACAAGAGACTAAACAAAGAAAATTTTTATATCTAGAAAAACATTTCCATTAATGAACCTTCAAAAATTAAAAATACCATTCCAAAGATATTCTTGGTTTAACCCTAATTAGAAATACCATTCTCAACAACTTAATTCAAAAATAATGGACTTACAAAATACATAAGCAAAATAAAAAAAAAAATAAATTTAATAATTGACAACTGCAAGAGGAACCTGGTAATAAAATTTAAATTCATTCTGTGTAAACAAATCTTTTGATACAGGTCCTATACATTGACCACAAGCCTTTATAAAATCTAGAGGCCAGAAATGTCGGTAAAAGCAAAACAACTCAGAAGATGTGAAAAATAATTGAAAGTTCTTCAACTTAAAATAGAAATAAATATATTAATCTGAGTAAAGCCTTGATTAACTGTTTTAATTATTGTAAATAACTAAATAAATACATCACTCTTTTCACGTTCCAGAAACACATCATCATCATCATCATTGTCAACCATTATCAATCCACTGCTGGACGAAGGTCTCCCCAAGTTTCCTCCACAACGGTCTGTCTTGTGCCAGTCTCCTCCATGTCACCCCTGCATACTTTCGAATTTCATCCACCCATCTCCCATGTGGTCTTCTTCTGGGTCTTTTCCTGTCCCTTGGAATCCAATCTAAAATTTCAGCTGTCCATCGATGATCTGCCCTTCTGGCAGTATGTCCAGCCCATTGCCATTTCAGGGATTTAACTCTGATCATGATGTCTTCCACTCTTGTCATTTTTCGGATCCACGAGTTCCTCTTCTTATCTCTCCTGGTTACACCAAGCATGCACCTCTCCATGCTTCTTTGAGTTGTCTGCAGCCTTTGTATGTCTCTTTTAGTTAAGGTCCACGTCTCCGCACCATACGTAAGCACTGGAAGGATGCATTGATCAAACACTTTTCTTTTAAGACATAATGGCATATTGCTCTTGAAAATTATGCTGTTTCTTCCAAAAGCTCTCCAGGCAAGTTTTGTACGCCGATTAATTTCTTCATCAATGTGACCCTCACTTGATATCTGCTGTCCAAGATAAACGTACGTGTCTGTTATCTCCAGCTTTTCTCCATCAATCGATAAATCTTCATTTCTTGTAAAAGCATTGAGCATCACTTTTGTCTTCTGAAAGTTCATTTTTAATCCCACTTCTTTACTCTTGTCAGCAAGTTCCTGGATCATACTCTGCAGCTCTGATGGGGTAGTTGCAAAAATGACTACGTCATCAGCAAAACGAAGGTGGGTTAGATAATCTCCATTAATCTTTATCCCCTTGTTTTCCCAGCTCAGTGACTGAAAAACACCCTCCAATGTGGCATTAAAGAGCTTCGGAGATATGGTGTCACCTTGTCTCACTCCCTTTCCAATTTTTACGTATGTTGTATTTTCAAACAGCCTAATCTTTGCACTTGCATTTTCATAGATGTTATTAATAATATTAATGTATGCATCTTCAATACCGCAGGTTTTCAGAGCCATTGTAACTGCTGATGGTTTCACCGAATCAAAGGCTTTTTCATAATCGATAAAAGCCATGCACAATGGAAGTTCATATTCCCTCGCTCTTTCAATTAGTTCTCTAAGCACGTGGATATGATCTATTGTGCTGTAGCCACTCCTGAATCCAGCTTGTTCTCTCGGTTGAGCCATGTCCAGTGTTACCTTCAAGCGGTGTGAAAGAACTTTAGTGAAGATTTTATAAACTACTGATAGGAGGCTGATAGGTCTGTAGTTTCCGAGATCCTCAATGTCACCTTTCTTATGTAGCAGGATCATTGTAGCGGTGTTCCAATCCTCAGGAATCTTTCCTTCATTAAGGCATCGAGTGAAAATTTGGGCAAGTACTGTTTCGATTTCTCCACTTGCTTCTTGTATGATGTCTACAGTAATTCCATCTTCTCCTGGAGCTTTTCCTCGCTTCATGTTCTTGATTGCATGTGCAACTTCTGCTGGAAGGACTGGAGGAACTCTGGTACTGGTATCTTTCATGATGTCTGGAGTGCATATATCATCCCTTTCATATAATTTGGAGTAGAAATCTTTCACTCTTGTCAAAATTTCGCCTCTATTTCTTGTTACAGAACCATCTTCTTTTCTCAGTGCCATAATCTGTTTTCTTCCCTTACTGAGATGTCCCTTTGCTATCTTTAGGCTTTGGTTGTTTTCAATTGCTTTCCTCACTAGTTCACAGTTGAATTTCCTTACGTCTTCAGTGATACTTTTTCTTACTGTCTTGCATAGCTCTATATATTCCACTTTGGAAGTCACATCTTCTTTAGTTGTCCTCATCTCTCTTCTTTTTTGCATCAACATTTTGGTTTTTCCTGATAATTTGTTCACATGCAACTTGTTCTTAGACCCAGCTAATTTTGTTGCTGTTTCCATAAGAGCTTTGGTTACTTTTCTGTTAACTTCAGAGATGTCCACTTCTTCCGATGTTAGGCCTTCTAAAGCAGAGAACCTGTTCTTTAGTTCTAACTTGAAGGTATTATGGTGTTTTTTAAGGTTGGTTATGTCAATAGATTTTGTTTGTCCTATGAGCTTGCCACGTTCAAGTTTAGTGTTGAGGTGCATCTTACATCTCACCAATCTATGGTCACTACCTGTGTTGAACTTGTTTAGCACACTGCAGTCTTCTATGACGAATTTTTTGTTACACATAATAAAATCAATTTCACTTGTCGTCCCATTTGGATGTCTCCATGTCCATTTCCTGTGTGGCTTTTTCTTGAAGAAGGAGTTCAAGATGAAAAACCCTTCTGCCTCTGCAAACTCAACAAGAGTATTTCCACGCTGGTTTCTGTTGCCATGACCGAATTTACCTACCGAAGTTTCATTCTGTTGCCGGTGCCCTATTTTTGCATTGAAATCTCCCATAATTATTTTCAAGTGCTGCTTACCTTTATTATTTAGATGACAAATTTCCTCATAAAATTCTTCAATTTCTTCTTCAGGATGACTTGTGGTGGGTGCATAAGTTTGAATAATCTGAGCCTGGTATCTTTTCGAGAGTTGGATAACAAGTCGTGCAACTCTGTCAGAGGAACTTTCAACTTCTACAACTTTATCCTTCAGTTTCTTGTTTATTATAAATCCAACACCACTAGTTCTGCCAGTATCTGTCCCACGATAGTAGAAGAGATGTCCACTTTTCAGTTCGATGAGATCTTCTCCTTTTCTCCTTACCTCACTTAGCCCCACGATGTCCCACTTGATCCTTTGTAGTTCCTCTTCCAATTCAAGAAGCCTTGAATCAGAAGATAGGGAGCGTCCATTGTAAGTAGCCAAGGTCAGCATCAGATGGCAGCCTAGTCCGGTCCTCCGGGGATTCTTAGCACCCTCTGCCTTCATGTCGCACTGGCCGCTGCCTTGGCCAGGTACATTCCAGCTGCCGGAGACTGAGGGCCAAGATTTAAGTTGTGGAATCATTTTGGAGGGGTTTGGCCATAACTCACCACGCTGGCCAAGCGGGTTGGTGAGTGTGGGATAGCATTTCCTCTGATCCCGATGGTATAGTTATACCGCTATGGGCGGTCGTCAGAGCCCCTTTAGTGGGAACAGGATGCACCACGAGAAGGCGGGGTTGACATTTGTCAAGGAGAGGCTGTGATGTTACGCATCACCTGACCTTCGCCGGGGAATTGAACCCACGGATCTCTTTATATCTATCCGAGCGCGTTAGCTTTACACCACAGTAGCCAACAATCCATTGTGCTATGCCTATTTTTAAGTCAGCTTCTGACATAAATCCGTAAGATGAGCTCAGCTACTGAGACGTCTCCATCTCTCCGGCGGCGGCTGAAATTTTTTTCGGTTGCTATGTGTTTCTGGAACGTGGAAAGAGCGATGTATTTATTTATTTACTGATGCCACGTATATGAAGGATTTTCACATTGTAAATAACATTTTATTTTTTTTAATCTACAAGCAAAAAGTATCTGCAAAATGCAAAATCTGCTGATAATTTGGAAACTATCTGCGTACGTCTGTATTCTGCTACTCTGCCCTGACCTTCTATTAAGCCAGGCAAATTTGATTGAAAGCCACCTGTGTGTGTTATAATAGGGTAGGATAAAAAAGTCTTTCATTATGGGAATGCTTCAGTATCTTCTGCTATTCATCTCTAGGTAAGTGGCTTGGAAATTATCATTTGAGTTGTGTGTGTGTGTGTGTGCGCGTGTGCGTGTGTGTGTGCGTGCGTGCGTGCTTGTCCATGACAGTAGATTTAGTGGAATATTATATTTAATTGAAATTATTGACTCACATTATTATTTCTTCTCTTTTTTTTTTTTTTTTCTGATCAAAATATTTTTGATCTTAAACCTAAAGGTTATTTTGCATTTCTTCTATGAATGATTGATGAATATTATGCTCTTATACTGATGCTGTCTACTTCTTTTGAATCTTTGTAGCTATATGATTTAATGACCATGGTGTTCAAATATCAGATCAGCCTGTGCTCATATCCTCAAGAGATCTTATTAATTACTCTCAACCACTTAGATGCCATCAGAATGTTTACCCAGTCATCTCCAGAAGTATCAGTTTTAGTGGATAATGTTTATTTTCTGCTGCTTAAGGTTAGTCTCACCTGTCTAAAAACAAAAAGAAATTTAAAATTTTGTTTTAGCCTGTTTTTCACTAATTTTTATACCTTTCTAGTGATGCACCTAATTATATTTCACCTCCTTATTTTTTCTAAAGCTATTAAACATGTGAAGATTATCTACACCTGGGTATGCCCCAGTCAGCTGTGGTATTGTGTATGTGTTACACCATGACTAATATCCCCGCACGGGGATAACTGGTTTTCCAGTTATTTGGGGAGCGAGCGCCCCCACGGCCCGAGCTAACCTTGTGACGGTTTCTATTGCCTCTGCGGCTTTGACGTTTACTTCACCGAAGGGACAGCTGTTCATCCAGCTGATGGGGGATGGCGTCCCCACGGCCCGAGCCGATTTTCTCTTATTGTTTTGCTTTTTTCATCTTTCGTTCATATCTTGACATGTACCCGCCTCAGTTGTAGGCGGCTGAGGCTGTGATGAGGCGCCAGCTCCGGGTTTTGTTCCTCGTTCCTTTCCCTGTCTTTTCTCTTTTCTGTTACATTTTCTGTTTTTCCGGAGCTGGTTAGCTTAGACCTCCCTGCATGTTTGCCGTGTGCGGTGACCCGTACAGGTGGAAATGAGGATGCTGGAGGCTGAGGTATTTGGGGGCCGGGTTGTAGTGTCTCCAGATGCCAACACTCCTCTTTGCCCTTTGCTTCACCCTAAACGGGAGGCTGGGAGCTAACCCACTCCTGGTCAGGAAGTCTGTGGCCGAGTTGCGTCCAGACTTTTAGTGGCTTGTCGTTCTGTTCGGCTGGGTGAGTTGGGGGTAGGGTGGGCATGCCAAAGGGGTGTTCTCCGGGCACGGGAAAGTCTGGGTGCACGCCGAGCGTGTGTCTGCCCTACCAACTTGCTATATCCGCTGACTATCCCTAGAGCCGTGTCCTGCGTCCTCTTGGGCTTGCGGACCTCCGGCTCTCCCTCGTTGGGCTCGGTAGTGGGTGGGGAGGTCGGCGGACGAATCTTTTCACTCTTTCATGGAAAACCCCAGTGTTTCCCATGCTACCAATTTAAAGCGCCCTGTGGAGGAAAGTACACCTTCCTCCACAAAGAAACTTGTCACATCTACTTGCAATGCTCTGTTTCTTTTAATAAAATCTGGTGACTCTTCACAGTCACTCCAGTTCGAAGAGTCCCTTCTGGATCAACAAGGCTCTGCAAGCCGTTGCTGGCTCTCCAAAGAGTGTGAAGAAGCTCCCTTCAGGGGATCTTCTTGTGGAAACATCTAATCCACGCCACAGTGCCACCTTGCTGGAGACGACCGTTTTGCTTGGCATTCCTGTCCAGGTTTCTCCACATGGTTACCTCAATTCCTCTCGCGGTGTTGTCAACTCCCGCGACCTGCTTGAAGTGCAGCGATGAGGAATTGCTGGAGGAACTTGGTGAACAGCATGTCACTGGGGTTCGACGGATTCTTTTCAGGCGGGATGGGAAATCTATTCCCTCCCGTAACATCATCCTGACTTTTGACTCCCCAACCCTGCCTACTTCCATCAAGGCAGGTTATTTACGGCTTGATGTTCGGCCGTATATCCCGAACCCCTTGCGTTGTTTCAGGTGCCAGCATTACGGTCACTCCCAGCAGTCTTGCCGTAATGTTGCTAAGTGTGGTCGCTGTGGTTCCACAGAACACTCTTTGGCAGATTGCTCAGCAGAGTCTGATCATTGTGTCAACTGCGAAGGGACTCATCCTGCATCTTCTAAGCAGTGTCCAAAGTGGATAGAGGAACAGGCAATCCAACGCCTGAAGACAACTGAGCATCTCTCATATCCCGAGGCTAGACGGCGGATCGCCCCTTTACAACCAGGCCGGCGGTCCTGTGTTTCAGTTGTGGTGCAAAAGGCTTCAGTGGCGGTCCAGACTGAGGTGACCATCCCAGCGCGATGTCCTTATGCTTTTGAGGACATCGTTGCTGCTGGATTGGAGGCACTGCAGTCTCGCCGCATTGCATCCAAGGCGACATCAACATCGTCGCCGAAACCTTCCTCTGTGCCGAAAACATCTGTCAGCACAGGGACCCAGGGCACTGCTAAGAAGAAGCCAGAGAAGATGAAACCAGGTTCATCCTCCCCGAAACAGAGCAGGCAAAAACCACCTCCTAACACAGGGGGCAAACACAGCCCTGTGTTGCCTCCAGACACTGCGGATGGCTTGGAGGTGATGGACGACACTGAGACCTTCTAGTCGTCTGTCTTCATTCTGTCATTTCATTTTTCATTATGGCCACGCTCATTCAGTGGAACTGCCGAGGTCTGCGATCCCACATTGATGATTTGAAAGGTTTACTGTCTTCGTACACACCTGTGTGCGTTTGTCTCCAGGAGACAAAGCTTCGCACGACGGACACTCCTTCGCTGCGGAGACATTCAATTTTCCGCAATGATCACCAGGACGGCGTTATCGCCTGCGGAGGAGTGGCTGTCGTTGTTCCTCATGGTGTTCCTGTCACTGCGGTTGCCCTTCGGACGACTTTGCAGGCAGTGGTAGTGAGACTATCTGTGCACACACTGTTCACGGTGTGTTCCATGTACATACCACCAAATAAAGCTGTAAGCCTTTCGGATCTGGAAGATTTCGTTGACCAGCTGCCGCCTCCTTTCTTCATCTTAGGAGATTTCAATGCACACAATCCGTTGTGGGGCTCTACCACTCGTGACTCCAGGGGCCGTGTTGTTGAGTCCCTTCTCTCCAACACGTCCCTCTGTCTCCACAACACCGGGGCCGTGACGTATTTTCATGAACCCACCCGCTCGTACTCAGCCATTGATTTGTCTCTGAGTTCACCATCATTATATCCTGCCTGGTCCTGGGGTGTGTCTGGTGATCCTCTTGGCAGCGATCACTTTCCCATCTTCCTCCGTCTAGCAAGTGGCGGGTACCGTTACCCTTCTCGCCCTGCTAGATGGAATATTGATCGTGCCAAGTGGGACACATTCACGGCTTCGGCCTTTATTACTCCAGCAATGGTGACCTCCGGAACAGTCAATGACGCTGTTGCGGCGGTAACGGATTGTATTGTGCAAGCAGCAGAACTTACCATCCCCAGGACGTCGACTAAACTTCCACGTTGCCCGAGACCTTGGTGGAATTCCACTTGTATGGCAGCTCGTCGGGCCCAACATCGGGCTTGGGGTAGGTTTCGTCGGTACCCCACTGACGCGAACCTACTTGCTTTCAAGAAAGCCAAGTCCTAAGCGCGATTGGTTCGTAGGCGTAGTCAACGGGAGTCCTGGCTATAATATGTGTCCGGGATTAACACCGATACCAGCCCTAAGATCGTTTGGGACAGGATCCGTAAGATTCGGGGACAGTACCCATCTGGGGAAATCTCCATTCTTGAGAGTGATGGAGGAACGGTTGCTGACGCTCAGGGTATTGCTGACTGTCTGGGCGCCGCTTTTCTTCGGTGTCCAGCAGCAGCAATTACCCTGCTTCGTTCCGGCAGTTACAGCCGCGGCTTGAACGGTCCAAGATTTCTTTTGGACCGTTTTCTGCCACAGATTACAACAGCCCGCTGACTGCCGTGGAGCTGAAGACCGCTCTGAATCGGTCCGGCCAGACATCTGTCGGACCGGATAACATCCATTACGAAATGCTGAAGCACCTTTCTCCGTCCTCTCTTGAATGTCTGCTAATCCTGTTTAACAGGATTTGGCAAGAGCGTGTCTTTCCCGAATCTTGGCACACTGCCATTGTCGTTTCTGTTCCCAAACCTGGTAAAGATCCCACTAACCCGTTGAACTACCGGCCAATTGCTATGACGAGCTGCCTTTGCAAAGTACTCGAGCGTATCATTAATTTTCGTCTCATTTTTTATCTGGAGTTTCATCACATTTTTTCACCTCATCAGAGTGGATTTCGCAAATCTCGATCCACCACCGATCATCATCTTCGCCTTGAGACATCTGTCAGGGAGGCGTTTGTCCGACGTCAGCACATGGTCTCCGTATTCTTCGACATGGAGAAAGCCTATGACCGTACCTGGAGATACGGCATTCTCCGTGATCTGCACGAGTGCGGATTGCGGGGAAACATACCATCTTTCATCGCCGGATTTCTCCAGGACCGGAGTTTCCGTGTGCGCGTCGGGTCGACCCTCTCTGCGATGTACCCGCAAGAACAGGGTGTACCTCAAGGCTCCATTTTATCAGTCACTCTGTTCATCCTTCGTGTGAATCACATATTCAAACTGCTTCCTCAGACGGTTCGTGGAACCATGTACGTGAATGATCTGCAGATCTCTTGCGCCTCTGTTAACATGCGCACCATTGAGAGACAGCTCCAGTCTGCCATTACCAAGATCTCTCACTGGGCTTCCCAAAATGGATTTAGCTTCTTGACACAGAAGACCGTTTGCGTGCATTTTTGCCGCAAATGGGGTCTTCACCCAGACCCCAGCCTCCATCTTGGGTGTTTTACCATCCCCGTGGTGTCAGAAGTCAAGTTCCTTGGGTTGACTTTTGACCAAGCGCTCACCTTCCGGCCTCACATCCAGTCTTTGAAGGTGAAGTGCACAAAGTCATTGAGTATCCTGAAGGTCCTCTCTCGAACATCTTGGGGGGCCGACAGGTGCTCAATGCTTCGCATTTACCATTCTCTGATTCGGTCAAAGTTAGACTTCGGATGCATTACGTACGGTTCAGTGCGTCCATCGGTTTTAAAGCCTTTGGACCCCGTCCATCACCAGGCATTGCGGCTATGTACTGGTGCTTTCCGTACCTCTCCCGTGCATAGCCTGTATGCGGAGGCTCATGAGCCGCCGTTATGCATCCGTCGTAAGCAGCTGTCTCTTCAGTTTTACACAAAACTGAAATCTCTTCCTGATCATCCCCTGCATGGTTCCATCTTCCAACCGGACTGTGTCCGCTTGTTTTCCAACCGCCCCTCCTGTGTTCCGACGTTCGGGATTCGGATGTCTGCCATAGTGCGCGATGCCGGTCTAAACTTGTCAAGGATTGGTTTGACCACCTTTTTCAACCGTCCTCCTTGGCAGTCCGTTCAAGCAATGGCTGACCTTTCTCTTTGTGTGTGGCCAAAGTCTTCCACTCCTGCTCTGGTGTACCAGCAGCTCTTTGCTGAAAAACTGTCTGTCTACCCGGATTTCGTGCCTGTGTTCACCGATGGCTCGAAGTCCGGGGATGTCGTTGGATCCGCTTTTGTGTGTGGCGAAGCCTCACATGCTGAGAGGCTTCCGCCTGAATCCACCGTCTTTTCGGCAGAGATGCGTGCGGTACACCTCGCTTTGTGCCACATACAGTCTCGATCACTTCGTCGCGCTATGGTTTGCTCTGATTCCCAGTCCGTCATCCATGTTTTATCTTCTCCGGAGGACACGGACTCACCTGTCATCCGTGATGTCCGTCGTCTTCTTGGAACTTTGGAGGGTGATGGCTTCCTGGTCCGATTCTGTTGGGTTCCTGGCCATGTTGGGATCCGGGGTAACGAGCTGGCAGATCTCTCTGCCAAGTCTGTTTCCTCCATGTTGCCAGCTCGGCTGCCACTGTCTTTCCGCGATTTTACACCTTTGATCCGGACATTTCTCCTGGACGAGTGGCAGTCCCTGTGGTCTCAGCAGGGCGGCAATAAGCTGCATTCTATCAAACCACAGATCGGACTATGGAAGTCTAGTTTGCGGAAGAACCGTCGTGAGGAAGTTGTTCTTGCACGTCTCCGCATTGGGCACTGTCGTTTTACTCACCGCTTTTTGCTGTGTGGCGAGAGTGTCCCGGTGTGTGAGGCGTGCAACTGTCGTCTCACTGTCCTTCATGTTTTGTGTACTTGTGTTCGGTTTTGTGATCATCGTTTTCGTCATTTTCACTCTCATCTGTTGGACGAAGGAGCAGCTACGCTGCAAACCATTATTGGCGAAGCCTGCGACATGAAAGCAGTGTTTTCGTTTTTACAAGATATTGACTTTTTTAAACTTATCTAGATTTTAACTTGTTCACTCTCATGTTTCATTTTTACCACATCAGCCTGTTTTTAAGCTTGTGTACGTTTTTTATTGATTATGTTTTCTTTTGATGTCTTTTGTTTGGCGCTCTTTGGCCAACCCTGGCCCTTGCTCCATTAACATCCATCAACCAACCAACCAACCAACCATGACTAATATTTCCTATCACAGATACTGCAGCCATTAAAAACTTGCATTAATTAGAATGTTTTGAAGTATGCATAATCAGTTTTAAATTTAAAGTTTTCACCTTATTGAAAGTAGGTTGTTTTTGTAAACAAAATAATGAAAATTGTTGAAACATTTTTTTTCACATTTTGGATTTACAATGTACTTATTTTGTTAGTACATATCACATTATTTGCATAAAAAATGCAGTACTTTCTGATGACCCCTAATGTTAGTTACAAAAGTGAAGTGGCCCATAGATGTCAGTTCACCAAAAATGACTTTCATTTTGATTACACTATAAGCAGACATGAGCTGCTTTCTAAAATATATACAATTCCTACGAATATTTTATTTTTGCAGGCCAGAAATTTTTAATGTCTCTTAAAATTGCTTCAAAATGTTGTTGCTTATTATTTTTTAATCTTCTGCTACCACATGAATTCAGATAAGTAAGATTCTAAATGATGAAGCACTGTTTCCCCTTTGTTTCTTATTTTGCCATTTTGTGGACCCCCATAATCTTAGAGCTGTCTGATCAGAGAAATTGTACTTATGATTCACAGTGAAGTGTTGAAATCCTGCATCTTTGAAGTTCCATGATTTTATAAGCTTGCCAGCTGTCCCAATGAATTGTCAAACCAGGTGGTATATATATATCTTAATGACATCCATCAAAGTTTATGTGTTATGGTTTAGAACTTGTGCCAAAGACATCTCCTCATTACTTTCATAACATATACCTCTAAAATCCAACTGTTTAGAGAATGTCCTTCTGGCATTATTTTTACATTTGGAGGACATTCTGTCATCAATTTCAACACAAAGTCCTTCGCTCCAATGTTAGATTTAGCTTCAATAGCATACTTGCAGATTTCCGTTAAGTACATTTTCCAGTCAGGTCATCGTAAATGGTGACATCTTGAGCTGCAGTTTGAAAAATTTAATTAACCGTAGTTTTTTGCTCCCATAAAATGTAAAATTTAAAACTTTGGTCATAAGAGTGCAAGCTCCTTGGAACCAGTTATCAACTTGTGTCATAATCTTTTGCTTATAAGATTTAACAATACATTTCCAAAATGTATGGAATTCAAAATACATCTTTATTTCGTGACCATCTCTGCAATAATGTCACACTTGAATTATGCCCTTTTATCTGAAAGAAAGAAATTGATTCTTTTACACTTCTTGGTAGTTCCCAATAGAGGTGTGTCGGAAATCACATTGCTCTTGTTACTTTGCCACTGTTATGACCAGTGACAAAAAATAAAAGTTCCAAATTCATTAATAAGAATACCACTGTTAACTGTGTCTAAGCAGTGTTTGTGGTCCAAAATCACTGTTATGCTAAAGTTTTAGTTACCATTTCACCATATCTAAACAGTTTGTCTCCTTTTCTGTTGAAACATCATAGGATAGCTAATGATGTGATATTTTTCTCTCTCTCTCTCCCTCCCCTACGCATAAGATATTTTTTAAAAATATCACATCATAAGATATGATGTGATATTTTTCTCTCCCCCTCCCTCCCCTATGCATAAGATATTTTTTGCTTTTGATGTGTGTCCACTCGTAAACAAAGAATTCAAAGTGAGCTGACTGTAACAATGATTAGTCACCGTCACAAGTGAGGCAGTGGCTCACTGTTATGTTACTGCTCCGCTCTGTCATAAGTAGTGATTTCGTCAGCATTGAAAGTCACCATTACTTCTGTGGAACTGTTACAGTGACAGGGAAATCAGTGGTATGCCAACCTCTAGTTCCTAGATGCTCATGACAGGAGAAAACAAGAAAGATGACACCGGATTTTCGGGTGTAATAAGCACGTCTTTTGAATCTGTTCTGGCGCAAATTAAACTTATCAAAGCTATTCGAAGTCAATGGAACCGGTATGGAAAACAATACTATCTGACGGAAGAAAGAAGTTTTTCAATCGGGTTTTTAATCCCTCAGATATTGCTGTAAACAAAATCTTGAGCTTATGCCCTCTGGTTGCAGACTTGTGCGTTAAGAAAAACATAAATTTATATGAGAAACATTTTGCATCGGAAACGCTCTCCAACACAGAAAGAATTTTTCAAATCGGACTCTTAGAAACAGAGATATCCACAAAAATAAGATGTGACTTTACATCCCCTGGTGGGAAAACCATGCATTATTTTAGGAAGAAAGTATTCTCAAAAGGTTTTCCCATATGAGCGTTATCGGTCCAAGAAAAAAAAAAATTAGTTGAGTTTTCAGGAGCCCAGATTTTGCTACAAATACATCAGAAGCAGAAATTAACACTTATGCCCCCTGGTGGCCAAACCATTCTTTACCAAACATTAGAAATTATGTGGAAAATATTTTCCATCAGGTCTCGTATGCGATACAGGAAGAATTTTTCAAATCGAAGTTTTAGGAGCAGAAATAACGCAGAAAACGCAATTTACCTTTGTGCCCCCTAGCAGAAAGTTTATGATTTACTTGAAAATTTTGAATTTATACGAAAAACATTTCGCATTTGAAACACTATCCAACAAAGAAGGAATTTTTCAAATCGAACTCTTAGAAGTAGAGATATTGACAAAAATAAGACATACATCTACGTCCCCTGGCATAGAAACCATTCATTATTTCAAGAAGAAAATGTTCCTAAAAGGTTTGTCGACATGAGTAGTATCAGTCAACAAACGACTTTTTTTGCAATCGAGAATTTAGAAGCTCATATTTTGCTGCAAATGCATCAGAAGCGGAAATTGAGACTTACGCCACTTGGTGGCCAAACCATTTTCTACAAAAATTAGAAATTATGTGCAAAGGATTTTCCATCAGGAGCTGTATCCAGTGCAGAAAGAAATTTTCAAACTGGAGATTTAGAAGCAGAGATATAGGGGAAAAGCAATTTACCTTTACGCCCCGTAGCGGAAAGTCTATGAATTACTTGAAAATTTTGAAATTATATGAAAAACATGTCACACTGAAAACACTATCCAACAAAGAAGGAGTTTTTCAAATCAGACTCCTAGAAGTAGAGATATTGACAAAAATAAGATATACATCTAGGCCCCCTGGCGGAGAAACTGTGGAATATTTTAAGAAGAAAATATTCCGAAAAGGTTTATCGATGTGAGTGGCATCAGTCCACGAAAGAATTTTTTCAATCGATATTTTAGAAGCTCAGATTTTATGGCAAATACATCAGAAACAAAAATCAACACTTACGCCCCCTGGTGGCCAAATTATTCTTTTCCAAAAATTAGAAGTTATATGCAAAAGATTTTCCATCAGGAGGTGTATCCGCTGAAGAAATTTTTTTTTCAAATCTGAGTTTTAGAAGAAGAGTTATCAGGAAAAATTTAATTTACTTTTACGCCCCTAGTGGAAAATCTATGCGTAATTTTAAAAAGGAACTATATCTAAAATAATCTTTGACATAAATGGAATCGAAAGATAAAAGAATTTTTCAATCGGATGTTTAGAAGAAAATATGTGGAATAAAACATATTTTTGAATTCGACATCATCTGCATTTACGCCCTCTAGCGGCAAAATTGTACATCGTAAAAAGAAACGAAATGAAGGATCATCATTCACATATTTGAAGCTTCCCAATGCAAAAAGAATTTTTCAAATCGAACTAATAGTTGCAGAGATATCGTGGGTGCAGACGGACAAACCGATAACATAAGCATGATCTTTGTTTACAAAAGACGTGCTTAAAAAATAAAAATAAGTAAAAATCAAAGCCACAGCTGCTGCTCCACAGAACAACTTTCAAAGTACAATCCACACAAAATGGCTCAAAGTGTTCTACAAAGCCTTGTTTTTGAGCATGGTGTCATTTTCAGGATGCTGCTATCTGTGGGTCACTTTAGCAAATAAGTATCATTACGCTAGGAGCCCTGACAGTCAGGAAGTTTTGGATTTACAATTTTTTATTTTGCTGGCCTTAATGGCACAAAGATTTGCCAGGTGAATGAGTTAGTATATTTAGGATGTTTGACAGTGAGTACAAATTAGATGGCGAAATTAGTAGGTGAGTGAATTCTTCAATGAAAGTCATAGCTGCCTTAGGAGGATTTCACAGGAATGATGGGTTCTCAAGGAAGTCCTAAATGGCTGTGTATGAAAGTGTAATTGTTCCTACTCTGATGTACGGCAGTGAAACCTGGGTACTGCAGAAAAGTCATAGAAGTCATTTGTGTGCTAGGGAGATGTGTTACTTACAGAGGGTTTGTGGTAAGACATGAGCTGATCATGTGAGAAATGAAGATAAGTTGCAGATGTGTAATGTGAGGCAAAATGTTAATAAGGTGAAGACATATTCTTAGGTGGTTTAGCCATGTTGAAAGAATGAGTAATGAGGTGCTGACTAAGAGAATTTTTTTCAGCCCAAGTGGCAGGAAAGAAAGGCAGAGGAAGGCCAAGGAAATCATGGGATAACCAGATTCAGGAATGCCTATTTGAGAAAAAGATTATGAGTATGAAGTACAATAGGTATTGTGTGCAGCATGTGATGGATGTTAATGAAGTTTGTTCTGTCTGCAGAGATTGTTGTAAATGGAGACGTTTGATACACCAACAGTAAGTAAATACTAGTTCTGTCAGTTAAATGTGTACTTGGCACTTGGTCTTTCTTTGAGGAGCTTACCTCTGAATCTCGGAGAACAGCTTAAGGATATGTATGTATGTATTGTTTTGCTGGCATGTGCTGTATTATTTGCATAACAAAATGCTTACTGAAACATCTTGTTTTGAGATTGTGGTATGGAAATTAAATATTAATTAAATTACATGCCTAAATCAATCAATCAATCAGTTAGTTAATTAATTAATTCGTGTTTACTTCACTGATTTAATGATGCTTCTGTTATTTGGGAATAACTGAATTACCATGCCATAGCTTCCTCTGGTCTTTTTTGTGGTATCTACCCTCAACAAAGAGAAACTGCTTTCTTTGTGGAGGTAAGTAGCTCGTTGACTTGTGACTGGCCTGTACACTGGTATGGGTTCCTGTCAATTGTGGAAGTCCCATTTCAAGAGAATTGGCCTGAAGGTAATGTATTTTGGGTTGGGATGTGTGATAAGTTTATACCACATACTTAATGTATTTTGAACTCTTCAGATATTGTATATCTCCCACTTTTCACTCTCATGTTTCCAGGGCTTCTAGGGGTGGTCCCTAAGTCCCTGAAAGTCCCTTTTCTTAGAGTTGGTCCCTAAAAGTCCCCTTTTTTGACATTTTGGTCCCCAAGTCTCTTTTTCTTGGTAAAAAGTACTAGTAAAGTGATGAAAATTACTATAAACTTCTACAGAAGTTGAAAATGCTTAACAGTTATTAATTTGCCTTTCCTACAATTAATCTAACATCTGAACGTGTACTGTTTGAGCATATTCATGTTTGAATATAATGAATTTTGGTGCCAGTTTATTTAAATTTATTATTGCCCTCAATGAAGTAAACTGAGGTGACATTTGAATATATTATAATATAACTTGTGCTCCTCATTGTGTTAGTACAACAAATAATGTTGTTGCAGCACTAGTTATATTTTAATTGTATTTCTATGTTAACTAAACTTATGTTGTTCACAGGTTTTAATGCAGTATACTTTCATAAGAAGAAATAATTAAAAATAATTTGAAAACCCATAATAGAAATGGGTAAGTGTAAAGTGAAAGATGGATGGTTAAAGAACGCTGACCACAATGGATATTGTGTTGGTTCATGGGCACGAAAAGCTGGAGAACGTCAACTATTTTGTGTTGTTTGTGACAGTATGATTAATGTGGATCATGGATACTGCCAAGTGGTCCAACATGCACGAATGAAAAACCATGTGGCTAATTGCTAGACAAAGTTAGCAAGGACCCCTCCAGATGAGAATTTAGAGATGTGATGTGAATATTCAGCAGGAACCCTCAACCAATTCTACCATTACTCATTCCACAAGCAATTTGGTTCCTGAACAACTTAAGTCATCTTTTCAGCTAAAATTGTCATGTTTTGAGGATAAGCAAAAGGCAATGAAAGCTGAGCTGCTTTGGACTTTGAAATTAGTCCTTTCACATCATTCTCTAAATTCAAATAGTGACATAACTGAAGTATTTAAAACAATGTTTGGGCCCTTAGTCCCTGATGAATTTTCTTTATCACCTTGTAAAATGATGTATCTTATAACAGAAGCACGTGGACAATATTTTTGGGAAAAAGCTGTTAAGGAAGCTCAAAATTCATTCTATTCAATCTGTTTTGATGAAACAACAAATGAAAGCAGTCAAAAAGAGCTGCAGATTGCGGTGAGGTATTGGTCGCAGGCTGAATGTGAAGTTGTTGAAAGGCGCCTTCAAAAATTTTTCTTGGGCGAGCAAAGGGAGAGAATTTGCATAAAAATATATTATGAGCTTTAGATAATGCCAACTTACCTTAAAGAACCTTACTCATGATTAGCTGTGATGGGCCAAATGTCAATAAGAAGGTAATTAGATTGATGAATGAAAGTGTTATAGAAATTAGAAGTAAAGGTTTGGTGGACATTAGCACTTGCAACCTCCATAAAATTCACAATGCATTTTTGAAAGGACTTGAAAAGCTGGGACATGAAGTTTCTGATTTAATTATATCTGTTTTTCATTATTTTGATGGTTGGCCAGCAAGGAGGGAAAATTGCTTAGAGCTTCAGTGTAAGGTTGGTGTTGCCAATCATTATTTCGTCAAACATGCGCCTTCTCGCTGGTTAACAATAGGCCCAGCCTGTGAACATCTTTTGGAGCAATGGAATGCTCTTGTTAGATATTTTCTGAAGCATGTCCCTCTGCATTCAGCTAAAGAAATTGATACAAGAAAATACAAAGGAATTGTACAATTGATCAAGGAACCTACTACGAACATTACAAGAATTTTTGAAATTGTCATCACACGCGTAAGTTACGTTGAAAATTATAAGCGGGACGTTTCGGTAGCGACTTTTACCTTCATCAGCCATGGAATGAGACACGTGGTAAAAGCGTCAGTTGTTGCCAGATTTCAAAATCGCTTTCCAAATAATAGGGATGTTAAAAGGTGTGTCAGTATTGCAGGTGTTAGGGGTAAGGTAGATTTCAATGCTTTCGTGGTACCTGAGGGCATGCCACTTTGTTACCACCGCTAATGTCCTTTATAGCTTTCTATAACTGAATTGTTTTTTACACATATATTGGCTTGCTCTTTTTTGATTTACACTTTGTAAAAATGTTCACTTTAAATTTTAAACATTGCCACAGGTTTTATTGTTACTTATTGTGCAATATCTAAAATTATTATCTTTTAGATATTGCACAATATTTATTGAAATAAAAATGTAAGCCATTCCCCATCCAGGAGTTTATCTGAAATGTTTTATACTATAAGGCCAACTTATTTAGTTCATAATAATAAAATAATGAAAATTAACAGAAATCCAACAAATTGTACTTTTTGGTTTGAGATCTTATGAAAATAAAGTCTTAATCATAAGCCGTACACATCATTTTCTTTTTTTGGACACCATCTTTACCTCTATTAATGTAGTTTTGCAACAAGAAGCATCTGCCATTTATTGGTGCAGTATTTTAAACCTTCAGCTTTTCTAGGTGGATTAGCACCAATTGCAGATGTTGATTTTACAAAAAGATGATTGATTCTGTAATTGTGGCTGGAAGAAGAGTTTACATACAAGCAAGTACTTTTCCAGTTGTACATTTGCAAAGATTTTATTCTGATGTCAGGAATTTTTACAAAGTGGCCTGTGAATACATATTAAAATTTCCACTAAAAAGTAAACTGTTCAAGCATGCAGGGGTGCATGCAGCATGATGTGCCACTGTAAAAGCAAGTTTCTAACACTTGAGTTCATTGTATCATCCTTTCCCCTAGGTGGGTGTTCTTAATACTGAAGAAATCAGCTGGATGCAGTTTGCATCTTATCAGTTTGTATACCTGTTAATGAAAGTGTGGACACTGACATGAGGAAAACGATATATCTTCTGATTACAGTTTTTCTTTTAGTGTGCACTATTTTTGTATCTTTAAGAAAATTATAAGTTCTGGCCTTATATTGTGTCGCGCGAACGCTGTGTTTCGGCTTACGGTTACTATAGACAGCTCAAAAAGTTGCCACCTCTGCATTTATGTGACTTTCATTATCATAATAATTCAACATTATAATAGTACCTAGTATAAATAACTTTTTTATTGTGACAATATTTATTGTTTTATTCCATTTCATAATTTAATTAATTTTGTATTTGACATGCATTTCAGATGTACTCTTAACTGGCAAATAATTGGTAGGGGTTTTAATAATAATAATTTTTTTTTCTGAGTTTCCCAATTGTTTTCTCTAATGCGCAAAACATGTTGTCCTTAAAAGTCCCTTTTTTGAAAATTTTGGTCCCTAAGTCCCTTTTTTAATGAGGTTAAAGTACTAAAAGCCATGTGTTTCAAAATAGGTGGAATAAAAACATATATATACTGATTCAGTATATTTAACACTGAATCAGTAAGACCTATTTTGAAGACATAAGAGCAAAAAGGTGCATATGTCCCAGTTTTTGCTCTTGTGTCTCCAAAATAGGTGGCAGGGGCAGATTTATAGGGTGGCCTCTAAAACTCAGATGTGAGGGTCCCATTATGCTGGAGGTCCTCTAAATAATAATTATTCATTTATTGCTTTCATTTTGCTTCTCAAAAAAAAAAATATGCATAGAGTGAGGGATAAATTCACAGCTCTGAGTTCTTGGGGAATGTTTCCACGAGAACTCGAAGTATATCATCTGCAAGTATTAATTTACCAGCTTCAGTGTGGGATGATTAAAAATCATCCATTTTCTGAGTAATATTACTTAATCGTTACTGTACTACAACTGAGCTCACAGATTGTGGTGTTATTTCTGGGAGATTTTCTTAGAATGGAATGAATATTTTGCTCTTTGATTCAGCAATAAATATGACCCCCATCTTTCCTGTAAAATTAATTTTCTTTGTTAAGTCCAGTGTAAGAAGCAATCATGAGACTGTTACCATATAGTTGAAAATGGCAGCATTTCTTTCAGCTGGACTGCATTTCTGTGTCTTTTTTTCTGGCATATTTGGCATTGTGGTGGTTAACTTCTTTTCTTTCAATTGCAGTGAGTTGTTGTTGCCTGGCTCAATCATACTCAGCTTTGTGGCATTTAGCTTCAATCTCTTCATCTAATGAAAGAGGTAACTTTCTTTTTTGACGCAGCATAGGCGAGGTTTAAAACAACAGTCAAGTCCGCGAAGGACAGTAATGTTTATCCTTGCCTTTCTTAGTGCGAGTAAAGTAAAACATCTTACAACCTACAATTATGTGCTTCCACTTCCATTGCACCCGGGGAGGGGGCTCTAACTTCGAATGAAAGAAAAAAGATGTAAACAAAACATTAAACAGAAATGGTTATGGATAACACAGTGTGAACACCAGAATATAAACATTTGTCTTCTTCTGTTAAACAGCGTGCATAGTTATTTGTTTATGGTAAAAAAGTGATCCACATCGTCGCAAGTCTTGCCTTTTATATAGTAAGATAGGAGCTGTTGTGAACTGTGTCCTCAGTCTTTTTCAATCATAGTTTGGTGAGGAAACATTCAGATTGTTGCCAGATCTGTATATGCATGTTCCATCAGATAGTTTCTAGGTCCAGAGTCATCAATCTTGTTTTGTTAGACTGAGAACAGGTTTCCAGATCATTAGAATGATTTGGCAGGAATCAAAATTGTAATTAGTAGGGAAGTGATAAATTTCTAGAATCTATAGTAATGAAGTTCATAACAATTTGAGAATGGATACTGATAGATGTAAAAGTGCTTATAATAATGATATTACATATCAGTTGTTCCTATTGTACAGTGTTGGAAAAATTCATTCTGATCTAATACAGGTTATCTCATCCAAAATCTATTTTTTTGGAATTGTACAACTGTCTTGATAATAATGTATTCTCTGTGTGTGTGTGTGTGTGTGTGTGTGTTACATAATCTCTGCTGCTAAAAGGTGGTTTTGAAAAATTATTTTGGTTCTTAAGAGTAGTAATACCATGACCAAAAACTTCCAGTTTTTTTATCAGTATGAAATTTGTCCACTAAGTATTAGTAACCAGCGTGTTTGGTCAGGAAAAGCACACCATGTTTCTTTGCATCATAACTGTTTAGGAGATTTCATATAATTTTTAAATAATGTGGAACATTCCAAATCTGAGTTCTGTTTTTATGTACTTTTCTGAACCAAATGAAGTGCTTGTTAAAACAGAATTCAGTGGCATCCATCTTTTTATTTTCTTATGTCATTCTCTTCTGTTCAGCTTTCCATTTGACTACATTGTGTACTTTATTCAGTCTAATCATAACTCTTATTAGAGCACTGAAACTACTTGTATTATGCTTTTATTTTTGTACTAATTGCATAAATTTTAGTCATCAATATTTTAACTGTGCTGCTATGCACATATATGTGTTGAACTATGATTAATGAATTAATAATGTGAAAAATGTAATACTTTATGGATTTTCATCATGAGTCTTTGACATACCCAATTGATGACCACTTCCTGTTGTCACTTGTCCTTCATCCATGTATTATGTATATGAATGTGTGAACAAACATATCACATTGAAAAAAGAATGGATATTTATCTTTACTTTTTCACAAATGTTTTAATAAGCATATGATGCTAGTAAAATTGTACTTCTTTTGCACTCTAATCATGTGTATTTTTCACTTTGAACTATCCTTTCCTTCCCTTCTGGTTAAAGTAGCAAAATCAGCTTCTGTTATGTTATCTACATTTGCATATTTGGTTCAATAAATAGACTGCAGCCTGATCAGGGTGAAGCTTAGTGAAGCTTTGAAGTCATTGACAATAATGAAAGGGTTTCATTAATTCATCACCAGTAGGGACTGCCTTGCTGTGATGGTCCATTATTTTTGATGATTATTTGTATAATGTACTCCTATTCAGATGACTGCTGAATTGATGTAGGAGTCTAAAAATATGTTGTTGCTCAGAGTGAATTGCTTGATAGTAATAGGAGTGTCTGAACATGACAACCAAATTATAGAGAGTATCAGAATTATATACCTACCAAGTTTTCCAGATTTCACAGTACTTTTCCAGATCAGTTTACTTTCTGAAAGATCATGGTGGGAAAGGACTTATGTCACTATTCTTTCATGGAACATATATTCATATGATAGGCAATCATGACGAAGCAGTTTTGCATTCCATTTAATGTTGCAATTTTCTAGGAAAACAGGCAGCATTCCATACTGTGTACTTATTTATTTAATATGGAATATCATCTCCCTTGACTTATAGGCAGCCAAGTGGTGCGGAATAAGTAATAGCTGAAACTGGAAAATAAAAATGGCAATTGTATAATTTTAATGTGTTTTGTCCAAATTAGTGGGGTGGGGAAATAAGCTTATCTGGAGCCTTCTGAGCCTATTAAGTACCTTCAGAATGGCCTATATTTATATCAGTCAACAGATGATGTTTTATCCTCTGCTTACCTAGTTTGGAATGTGATTTTTAAGAAGTTTAGCAGAGCTCAAGTTATGATATTGCTGTTATTTAGTGTTTTAATAAAAATTTGCATTGAAGCTTTTTAAGTAATCTCAATTATATGATCTAGATTCTGCTTATGTCATTGATTATAAAGCACCCTTTTTTTGTTGTAATATAATGTTTTTGTTAGAGTGCACATTTTGGTGCATCCCTTAATTATAGGCATATATCAAGGATCAGTTCTCTCACTTACTCATTTTTTTTTTTTTTCATTTGTGTGCCTGTGACCTCATTTAGGCTGCAATTACAGATGTGCCAACTCTCCGGATTTAGGCAGGAGACTCCTGATTTTCAGCCCTTCCTCCCGCCCTCTGGATGAATGACAAATTTTCCTGATTTTCACTGAGAATTAGGTGTTAGAATGGTCAAAATTCCATTACCCACCATGATTTCAGACCACCTGTGAAATCTTTTTCTTTCTGTGTCGATGCAAGGCGGCATTACAGTCATCAGTTTTGTGCATTTCCTCTCCTCTTATCTACAAAAAAGAAAGCTGCCCTGGTGGTGCAGTGGTCTAAGCGCTGGCTTCTGACCCATCGTTCAGGATGGGTCAGGAAAAATTTTCTTTAAAACAATTTCACCCAGACTGATTGTCATATGACGCCTTCAGCAAAGAGCTCACCCGCTCTGGCACTAGAATGCCAGGGAGGGTCAGTAATTGATTGGCAGATGTGGAGCTGTCCTACCTTCTCCTTGCAATTTGGCTTTTCAGCCCCTCAGCTCAACAGGGCAGCACGCATTCTAAGTGATGATAAACAGCTGAATTTTATCAACTGTTTATCATCACTTAGTTTTGCGGCAAATTCACTTAACGACAGAAGGAAGTAGTTATAGTTGGTCTCGCCTTGTAATGAAAAGTGATGTTAGTACAATGCTTTTTGTCGCTGTCACCTTCACACACAACCTAAAGAAGAAACGAAAAACATTGGCTGCTATTTTATTCGCAAAAATCAACAACATTCAGGCCATTTTACGTTTTCATTATCTTGCGGAGTCGACGTAGCTGAAAACTAATTTCAGTAGGAAGAGGGGGGTGTTGATTTTCGCACTGTTTCTTTTTTTCACCAAAACTTTTAGTGGACCAATAATATTGTTTCTGGAAAATTGTTCTTACGTCTGGAAAATGTCTATAAAAATAGCGCTCGTGTGATTTTATGAGCTGTAAAAATCTCCCGATTTTTAGATTTTGAAGCTTGGCATGTCTGCAATTAGTTCAGTCACAGGTTCCCAGATAAGAAGACATTGCAAGCATTTTATGCAGCGGCAGACAAAAATCCGAAATTTTCAGCCACCAGTTCCTTTTTTTCAGGAGCCAGCACATTTTTTTTTTCACATGATACTAGAAAACCATAACCAAACTATATGAAAACCACATGCACAGAGTTGTGTTCAGCAGTCAAATTTAACGTATTATTTCTTACATATTGTTCAATTGTGCAATATCCACAACTAGAACTAGGTGATGTATTGTATACTTGTATTGATAGTTGCATTTCAAAGTAGGTTTTCATTTCAGAAAGTTCAAATTTGTCTCCTGGTGTATAACATTCAATAAAACCATTATTTAATGAATACACACATATAAGCACTCCATGCAAAATCAATGCCATAAGCACAAACACCTCTGATGCTTATTGTGCATGCACTCATGTATCTCACTTGGATTGCACCATGGAATGTCAGTCTGAATAGCTACTGCCAATATTGCTGCAGATTGCATAACTCTGCTGGATATAGTGCTAGAAATTGAGATCAGCATCTTCGTTATTTTGGTTTTACAATAAGCAGTTTACAAGAAAGATGCAAACAGAAAAAATCCATATATTATACTTGTTCTGTATGAAACAGATGGAAGCTTCATAACAGAAATCCGAATTCTGAAAAATAAAATTATCAGAATGAATTTGAAAACTCAGGCACCAGGTGGAAATTTTCAGGCAACTAACTGGGCACCTTGGATTTTTGTACCCCTGACTTGATGCTCTTGGTTATATTCACTTGGCACTAATGAATATCAGCAATCATGGAGCAGTTATGTCTGCTTTTCAAATTGTGATATTAAAGCAATTTTTATTTATATGAAGACAAGGTCATAGTTCTTTTGCAAAATCTAGACCTTTCTTGTGAGAATGCAAAAGTGTTCCAATTTTTTTCTCGTTTAACTATCAGAAAACCTTTTATCAGATAGCACTTTTCTATGTGTATGTTTTAGCTGTTCAGTACTTCTATCTGCTGTAAAGTACATAGAGAAGACTAAAATTTCATGTGCAGCATTTTTAAGTTGTAAATATCAATAATTAGCTGGCTTTAGTGATTATAGAAGTTGAATCTTACTAAAAAAATTGAATGGCAGTTTTCCAGTGTAAAGTTGTGCTTCTAATATATTTAAAATCATCATATATATATATATATATGGAAGTTGTTAAGTTATGATAGTTCATTTTTCATGTGAATAATTGTGTGAAAAAAATGTAAATTATTATATTTTTATTTTTTCTGTTTTTAGAATAAAGTGTCATAAATATGTACATTATTATTCCTAGAATTACCAGCAGTTGACTTCTGGAGAATTTCAGCTGTTAAGGTACACCTTGCTGTCATTTTTCCAGGATCTCCAGATAAGAGTAAGTTATTGTTTGGTATTTCATGTTTTGTTGCTTGGATTTTCTAGTTATTTCTTTCTTGTCCAAAAGTTATACAAGTTTGTGAAAGATTAGTTCTGTGTGTTCAACATAAAGGCACAGTTTGGTGTAAAATACTTAAGCAGTCTGTTTCTTTAGGTATCAGTGTTTTTAAAAGATGGCAGCCAGCATTCAAATGGAAGGTTTGTGTTGAGAAAGGGTGGCCCAGTACCTCCAGGTTTTAAAATTCCAGGAACTATATGGTAAGTTTTGTTCTACTGCACTTTGTGTGTTTGCATACCTAAAATACTTACCAAAGGATTTTAATTGCAGGAATGCAGCAGATCTCAGTTGTTCAGGAATAACCTTCTTGTGCTAAGAAATAAAGTATCTTTTGCTGTGGCCAAAGATGAAAGGATGAACTTTTTCCACATGCCGTGCACTGGTTGATGAACAGAACGAGGTTATTTGTGCCTCTTGTGATGATAATGTGCTCACTTGTATGCATATGAACAAGCAATACGCCTACTGATTCAAGCGTACTTCCAATTCTATAAATTGTCCGACATTATTAATATAATTCTTAGGCTAAATGCCACAGAGTGGTATAAAAGCCACATGCGAAAAAAAAATTTACTTAGGAAATAAGTTAGTTATATGGGCTACACTGGTGACAGTTGGAAATGCAGAGTTTCAGCCATATGAATCAGCAGTGAAAATCTTCAGAAGCTTTCGTACCATTGAAAATTCAGGAGTAAGTTTTACACTCCTTTCATTTACTGTTCAGCATTTATCAAAAACAATACAAATGCCTCTCAAGCAAGAAATATTCAGTGCCAAAAATATCTGTTTCTTGCCCTGGGATCCAAAACTGCAGCAACCTGTAACCACTTGACCACTAGGTGAATGGGCGAACCATAGACATATTAACTGGAAACAGGATTTTAGCCGTCTTCCTTCTATCTGGGACACAACAAGAGCCCCGCTTTAATCCTTTCAGCAATGATAGTGTGATAGAATTTCCAGCTCTTAGATTGCTGGTTATGATATTATCACGATTTGTTTCTGCACCACTGCTAGTGATTTTTGCACCCTAAAAAATAACATTATCAGCACATAGCTGCCATGTTTTTTACTGATTTACATGTGGCCATCCTTCAAAAAACTTGAAAATTACATTGCATTGAAAGAGGAAGTGAACCTGCATCTTTACTGCCCGGATGGCACAATGGTCTGAGCGCTGGCTTATGAGCATTCGGCAGAGAAAGGTCCAGGCTCGAATCCCGGTGAGGCATGGATGTTGTGTTTGTCTTATGGCCCTAGTTCTCTCCCTTCACTGGAACATGTGGCCATAAATTAGGGATGGGTGACTGATTATAGCCCATCGAGTTGCTCATGGGGATTGTTAAACCTTCAATAAATAAATAGCCTGTATCATGAAAGAAATAGCCTGTATCTCCTGATTTTTGTTCAAGTATGCTGCTGTTACACCACCCAAGACAACAAAGTTTCAAGCAACTGAAGCTAAGCAGATGTAGCTTAGGAACCTGAACAACATTCCAGATGGGCCCTAGTTGAAACAACCTGATGCTTCATCACAGTACTGACAACCATTTTCCTGGGTTCCCACAATCCTTATAAATCCTTAAAAAATGCTTGTTTTTTAGGGATACTTAGAAGTCCTTATTTTTTGCCTAAAATTCCCAAAAGTACTTATTTCTCTTTTCTGGCTTCTTGAAATCCAGAATGTATGATGTAGTGTATGGAATCATGAATGGAATACAGGATTACACCATACAATACAAATTTTGAAGATGTGAATCCGTTTTTTAGTGTAAATATGACATGGATGGTAAGTCAGATAATATCCGAAAACTTAAAAATTTCGTCGTCCTGGAGTGGGAATCAAACCTGTATCTCCCAGATGTTGGTCGTTCTGGGTGGTGTAGTTGTTAGCATACCCAGGTGCTATACAAGAAACGCAGATTCGATTCCCGCTCCAGGGCGACGAAATTTTCAAGTTTTCGTATATTATCTGACTTACCATCCATGTTGGTAATAATTGGTGTCATGGCTATTTCTGTACTTGATGCACTATAAATTTCACTAAATTATATGTTTTACACAGGAATAAAGGAAATGACTTACAGTCAAATTTTGGGGTAGCACCCCGAGGAAGGGTAGGCCATATGAAAATTATTGCTAGACTGAAATCTTGAACACGTAATTTTGACTTTGGTTTTGCAGTTTAAACATGAAACAATTATGTGCAAAATTCAAATCTTTAAATCATAACTTTAACTACAGTTTTACAGTTTACATGCTCTTTATTTGCATATGTGAGTATTCACTCAGATAGGAAAACTGATTAGACTAACAGAACTGTCTATTAAATTGCATAAATTCTTATTTATTATATTGGCAAACTTAAGTTATGCTGTAAAATATTGCAAACTTTACTCGCATAGTTCAATATGCTTAGTTATGTGTAAAAATATATTTGTGCATGTCATTGTTGGGTATGCAGTTGGTTAGGCCTTTTAAAAACATTGGGGGATGCCTAAAAGTCCATAAAAGGTGTATAGTTTTTGTGGGGGAAAAAAGACACTAATGCTTCTAAGCATATCCTGATTTTGAAGTACAGAAGGTCATGTGTACATCGTGTGATGGGTGTCAGTGAAGTTCGAGCTGTGTGCCAAGGTCACTGTAAATAGTGACTTTTGATGTTACAACAGTAAGTAAATAATCAGCTAAAATTTCATCTCGTGGATTGTCTTTCTTTGCGGAGCTAACCTCTGAATCTCAGAGAACTGCTTAGTGATATGTATGTATGTATGTGTGTATGGAAGAAAGAGAGTGGGACCCTGTTTTCTCATTCATGTATGGGTATAAGTTAACATATCTCTAGTGTTTAAGATTGTGGTTATCAATAAGAAAGCAAATCTCTTGAAGAAATTTTCTTCATAATTACACTAAAGGCATATGCAAATATCACCACTATTTGAGAATAGGTGCCATATTTTCCTTAGAAGGCTTGAAAATTACGTCACCCGGGAACAGGAATTGAACCCACATATCATGATTTACATTCTAGCATGATACTATTACACTACCCAGGACAACAAAGTTCCAAGCAACAGAAGCTAAGCAGATGTATCTTAGAAACTTCAACCACATTCCAGATAGGTGCTAGCCAAAGCAATCTGATGCTTCATGGGAAACAGTAGAAAATACAGCACCTACATGCTGATAATATTTGTTTATGCCTTTCGTGTAATCTTGAAGAATGTTTCTTCAGGAGATTTGCTTCCCATTGATATGATCATGGAAAATGAAATAAATGCAGATCCACACTGCAGCTTATTGTATCACAGAAGGGTTTTATTTTACTAAAGAATGCAGAATACTTACTTGTTTTGAGTTTTTTGAAAGGAGTAGCTGTCCTTTTAAAAAGAGCATGTTGTAAATCAAGTGCATCTCTTTGTGTGTAAACCTGCCATCAAACATATGTAATGTAATTTGCCATGTTGAAATTAGCACTAGCATGATATCATTTGCTATAACAATGTCATATAATTTGATTATGTTATCTACTGCTTGAAGGTGTTAAAAGGCCTGTTTTTAGAAAGATGAATACCTCATAGTGAAAAAAGGCTTTTTGTATAGTAATTAAAATTTAGTTATTAAGAAATCATTTATGTACACTCCTAAGTACTTTACATAATTTGTAAGTGATGACAGTTTTCAAAATGTTTTAGTTCAAAACTAGTCTTTCTCACTAAACTAAATAAAGAGGGAGCATTACTAGAATTTTCAAGGGATCAGTCTCAGATCAGATCAGATTTCCAAATTTTTTGTAGTTGAGATATTCTTTCAGTATGAAAACCATTTGTAGCAAAAGACTCCTTAAAACTGCTGTTTAATGTAAATTTAGCAATCCTTCTTTTCTGTCAAGTAAGAGTTAAATGTGGTCAAAAGATATTGTAGTTTTGATACTTTATAAATTATTTAATTGTTAAAATGTAAAGTTTTGTCATTAGTAGTTTAAAGAATGAATGCTTTATGGGAAAGTTTTGTCTGTTATGTCAGAATCATGTAATGCATTTTACCTTTGTAAAATTCCAAGATTTGAGCAGGTTATTTGGTTTCCAGTAGTTTGTTTTGTATTATTTACAATGTAAATGAACTATGCAGTTATAACAGGACATGAATAAGAAATACATCAACACTAATAATATAGGGTGATTCACTAACTGCCCCCCCCAAAGAATCAGTCATATCTTGCAACACACTCTACTTAGAAATTCACCTGATACACTAGGGAAACAAATGCCTTTCATTTTGTTTCCCAAGTGTATCAGGTGAATTTGTTTACCTAATTAACTATATTTAATTTGTTTCATTCAAATTTAAATAAGGGTTTTGAACGCCTAAATTACATTAAAAAATTATTATAAAATGTACGTAATTTCTGCATGACATGAGAATTGCGTATTCCTGTTCTGCTGACAGATTTGGTCTGATTTAGTGTTGAGCAAATGTGCACTGCATATATAGGTCGTAATGATTTTTAATGGAACTTGATAATATCAGCAGTTTTCTGAAACACAAAATTTGTTTAATGCAAAAAATAAAAAAAATATATAATAAATAAAAAACAAAGGATTTCATGATTTTATTTAAATTCTACAATATGAAGCAATCTGAGACCATACTCCCTTCATAATATCAAATTAAGGCCTTGTCTTTAATTAGGTACCAGTTCCGAATGATGAAGAAATAAAATTTTGTTTTTTTCTCTTGGTTGCGCGTGATTGCAATCAGTATTTTAATGGGAAAATCGTTGACAGTATATTCGGCTGATTTTTTTTTTGTATATATTTTTTTTAATATCAGGGCTGTTTTATATTATGTCGCATTAATTAGTATTGATGGCGGCAGAGTACATATATTTTCAGTTCTGGAATTTATAAAACGTCGATTTTGTTACTTCTATTTAATTTCTGAGAAACAAGAATTTTAAAATAATAAGAAAATAAACATTGATGTATCAAATATATAAGTGTTATTATTGGAGTAAAATTTCTCGTATTTGTGTCCGAATGTCTGAAAAATACGATTTTTCATATTTTAGCTACCAGAACTTTAAATTTTAGTCTAAAAAAAATATATAGTTGTTACCTAAAACACTCTCAGACATTTTGAAGTTATGAAATGCACGCAAAATATGCAATTAACAATAATTGAGAATTTTAGGTAAAGAACAAATGAGGAACTAAAGCTGAAGCATTCAATTGTGCATTTCTCATTGCTTTATTTAATTCGGTTAGCAGTGTTAAATAAAGTTAATTAGAAAAACTAGCAGAAGAATTAACTTGATCCCAGGCCCGGGTTTTAGTCAAAAATTTGATATAAGAGCCAGGACTTTTTGTCATAGCCCAGGTCCGTACTCATCTCTAGTTTACAACATATCTTAGTTCATGAGAATGTAGCACTATTCACAATAAATGCTGGGAATGTCCTCCACCAACATCCAAACACATTTGAATGCGACACTGCATACTATCAAAGGTCCTCAGCAGCATAGTCTCATAAATAGTCCGGACTACTGCACTGGTGTTGCTTTCTAAATCCTCTAACATGCTAGGCTTATTGCTGTAAACACAATACTTCAAATATCCCCATAATAAAAAAATTGGGGGAGTCAAATCAGGTGAACGAGGTGGCCACAGTTCTTTGGAGATCACTCAGTCACCGAAGAAAGAGGAAATTTCACTCATGCTCACACAGGATATGTGACATGTTGCTCCATCCTGTTGAAAGTATCCCATTGTCAAATCGATGGTGGTTAATTAGTCCACAAATTGTCTGAAAATTTTCACATATGGCTCTGAGTTTAGTGTGCTCCTGAAGAAAATGGGTCCAAATTATTCTGGTTTGGGACATAGCCTACCAAACACCAACTTTTGCAGGATGTAATGGGATTTCTTGTAATTCATGTGGATTATCTGTAGCCCAGATGCAGGAGTTTTAGGAATTGATATACCCGTCCAAATGAAACCATGCTTTATCAGTAAACCATGTAAAATCCAAAATGTTTGGAATTGTGAGTAAAAATATCAGGAACCAGTGACACAAAGAAACACACTTTTCAAGTTCCAGTTCTTGCAACTCATGCATAACTGTCACATTATGTAGATGAAGCAATGCTTTCGGTGTGGCTCTTTGGAAGTTGGAAACAGAATACCCAGTTTCTTGTGGCAAACATCTTAGTGACTTCTTCGGCAATGACATCAGCCTGTGCTTAACCTCCTCGATTTTTTCTTCTGCTAAGGGAGGACATCTACAACTTTATTGGTTCAAAACATTGCCCTTGGTTTCAAATTTCTTTGTTAACCTGGCGATGTAACATTTGCCTGGTGCTTTTCTTCCCCCAGACTTTTCCAGGAATTCATGTTATGTTACCTTTATAGACTTTGTTATCCTATAACTTTTCATAACAAACACCTGCTTCCCAACGGTATACGCAGCCATCCTGAACGGCATTCAGTGACACAGTAAAACAAGCAGATTGCCTCCGGACAGAATTAACGTTCCTGGCCATCTGGTGAGGCGATATACAATGAGTCATGTCAATATCAGGAAAATCACTCTCGTGCGTTTCTCAAGGATCAGGTCACTTGTAAACCAAACATCATGTTTCTGTGTAGAGTGGGAAGAAAGCAATAGTTGGATCTTTGGAGGAACTACCTAGTGAAACACCATGTATATGCACTGTTAAACAGTGGTCTTAAATTAGCCATTTATTTGTAATAAAGTTAACTCAAAAACTCTTTTGCCCTCTTCATAGAGGCTTTTTCTAGGTTATAACATTAGAGCAGGATTCAAGACAGAACAAGTACATAAAATTAAAATCTCAGTGGTTAGGGTCAACATGTGTTGATAATGAGAGATAAAATGAAGGCATGTGCTAGATGTAATAAAAATAAGAATTTTCTCTGATACATAACACACCTCCCTAAGTTCTCCTTTGTATTCAAGAAAGCTTATGAAGAAATTTGGAGTGGGTGTGGGAATCAAGTCCCCTGCATCCATATCTGATACCATAGCATGAACCAGGCCTTTTCCAGACACAAGAACTGAGGCAAGGGTGTATGAAATACCCCTAAGCTACCCAAGCAGCTTGAAGAAATTGTGCATAGGTATAATAAAAAGATCCATTCATACCAAGACTAAGGAGCACAAGAGAGATGCAAGAGAGGACAAAACAGCAACATCTCTGTGTAAGGAAGTAGTAAAAAAGGATGCAAAACCGATGCAAAATGAGGTAAAAAGACTAGCATTGTATTCCAGTTGTAGAGTCATGGTGGAATGCAAAAGTGTGGAAATTTTTATTCGTCACTCCCTGTGCAATAAGAAACTCTCTTTGGAACTTTCAAATGCATTGCATAAACTTCTAGCTAAAGAATCATGGTTAATACTATGTAGCATTATGTCTTTTATAATGACTTAGTATTGTTGAACATGCCTTCATTTTATCTCTCACTAGCTTTACTACCCGGCTTTGTTTGGGATTTAGACTTATTAATTTCATATTCCCTTATATGTCACTGAAAAAATCGGGAAAAAGATTGATGCTTGCAAGAAAGGAAAAAAAACTGATTTCACAAATTCGGTCATTGCAAATTATTTATTCATAGTGTGATTATTTCAGCACTTGGCCGCACACAACATTTTTGGTTTCTCCTTCATCGGCGACAATATATAATTTTGTTGGATTCTTTGCTCTTGACATTCCAACATACAGCTGTAGAATCAAACGGACCAAAAGCGTTACGAATTATTTAACACACGTCCAGAAGACACAGCATTGGAACACTGACTGAACAAAATTCATTAACAATTTGTTATCGACGATCAAATGGATCACATTCTTTCAGTTTCAGACGTCTTTGAGGGGCGAATCTCTGGGATAAAAAAGTTAAAAACAAATCTTTGCGATAATTTTATGAAACTGGCTGAAATTTTAATGAACACCATAAATCGTTAATAGGAATATGACCTCCAGATTTCGCCCGAATCAGTAAATAACTTTTTTAAATTAGCCGTCAAAATTTTATTAACCGTTTCTGCATATATATATTTCTGTTTACCAATGAATTAAAAATTCCATGCCTATTTTAAAAAGTTTTGACCGGATTCCGGTGAAATTTTGAAGGACTCCTCTTATTACCATTTCATGATGTTGATAAAAATTTCAGCCCGTTTCGTTAAGATTTCACAAAGTTCGTTTTTGCATTTTTTTATGCACAGTTTCTTAAAGAATAGAAACACGTGTGGATGGATGCACCTACGTGCTTTTAGATTTGGAACAGATAACGATGACATAGCAAACGACGCTGACTTTATTGATTAGCTTATGAATTAATTCATAACTCGCGAACAGAACAATTAGAGATCTTAAACTAGTTGTGTTGACCTAAAAATTCCAGTATTAATAAGCTATGCGAATTTCACGATCGGCATTCGAGAGTTTTTGCTGCTTCAGACAAACAGACGTTTTGTGTTTTATATATAAGGTTATTAAAGTTTTCATCCTAACCAGTGAGATTTCAATTTTATGTACTAATTCTATCATGAATCCTGCTCTAACATTACAGCCTAAAAAATTCTCCCTGAGCAAAAGCTCTGCAGTTTTAAGAGTTTATTTTATGCCAAGTAAATAGATAATTTAAGGACCACTGTTTATTAGTGTATATGTGAACTTATACAGAGGGTGAGCTGAAAATTTTGCTTTACTTGCATAAACCCATGTGCTGCAGTGGGTATGTCATGTGTTTTAACTAGTTCAAGTCTCGCACTACAGTCAGTTGAAAGAGGTATAAAGTGGTAGTCATTGCTGCAGACCTCGGCGCAAATCCCCTTTCTCACTATTTGTCACCTTTTTTTAAATTTGTCACTTTTTGTTACCTTTTTTAAAATTTTGTCACTATTCTCACCTTTTTCTTAAGTGGGCCCGTATTTTTTTCAATTTAGCTATAGTTTTGTGTTGTTGGTTTTTATATCTAGGTGATTTTTTGTCAGATGAAAAAAGAAATGCTGAAATAAAAATAAATTGTTTTGTTAAACACCCATCCCTGTGAACACGTAAGTGGGGTCACGAGTTGTAAATGCAACTCGCCACTCACCGCAGCAGCAAGAGCGAGCGAGCTAGCTTCGTAACAAAGCAAGAGGCAGTACCCCGCACACAGCGGGTTCTCTCAAGGATTTTTTCAAGTGGAATAAATATCACGAAAGTTTATCTCCGTTGGTTTTTCATTAAAATCTCTGAAATTTTGATCAACGCCATAAATCGCTAATAGGAATGAGCCCTCCAAATTTCGCGTAAATCTATTAAAAACTTTTTAAACCAGCCGTAATTTTTTTTATTTGCTCTTTATCATGTGGCTGGCATGCCCAGAATTCGTAATTGGCATTTTACGGCTAATTTAAAAATGTTTTTGCCGATTCACTTGCAATTTTTAAGGTTGTCACCTCCTAGCCAATTATAGCATATGTACAAATTTCAGCCAGTTACGTGAAGAATTCGGAAAAATAGTTTTCTTAATTTTTTAGCACGTCTTTTGTAAAAAAAGATCGTGCTTATGTTATTGGTTTGTCCGTCCATCTGTAGACACGATATCTCTGCAACTATTAGTCCGATTTGGAAAATTCATTATGCATTGGGAAGCTTGAAATATACTAATGATGATCCTTCATTTCGTTTTTTTCTTTTTTACGATGTACAATTTCACCGCTAGAGGACGCAAATGCAGATGTTGAATTCAAAAATGCATTTTACTCCACATACACTGGTGGAAAGTGAAAAAAGAACAAGAAGGAGACGTCTGATACCAACGAAATTTATACAGCATAATAACGGAATACAGAGGATAACGTGATCAAAACATTATGGCAAAATACAGCTGTATTTGCTGGTAAACTGAAAAATAACATTTCCATGTAACATGGTTAGTACGAGGTTGAACCGCCATGAACTGCGTCACACTGTGCAATTCTGGCATGGGGTCTATCGTACAGATGTTGGATGCAAGTTTGGGGTATTGAGTTCCAAGTATCCTCAACCTGGACGCGCAAATCGGGGATGGTCGTGGCTGGCCGTGGAGACCGAATAAGTTGTTGTCCCATAAAATCCCACACTTGCTCAATGGGGGTCAAATCCGGTGAACGTGCAGGCCATGGAAGTTATCTCACACCCTAAAGTGCATGTTGCGTTTCACGTGCCGTGCGTGCTTTATCTGGCTGGAAAACACCACGATGGACCGACCTTGCAAATGGCACAACAATGGGCTGAATGATGTTGTTGATGTAGGAGGTGCTGTTTAACGTACCCGGTACAAACACTAGTTGTGTACGCGAGTGATAGCTAATCGCTCCCCACACCAGGAGACCAGGTATAGACCCTGTGTGTCGCTGGCTGATGCAAGAAGGGTGGAGACGCTCCCCTGTGCGTCTGCGAACACGCATACGGCCATCGGAGGCTCCCAAGCAGAATCTGCTTTTATTGCTGAACACGACAGATCGACATTGCATTCTCCAGTGCAGACGTTGGCGACACCTCAGAGGTACACATGCCAGAGACACACGTGCACGTAGTCCTGCATCCAGTAGACGGTTGCGGATTGTTCGCACAGTCACCTCAGGTGCAACAGCAGCTCGGATTTGCGTCGCTGTGGATGTTCTGCTTGACAACACCGCTCTTCTTATGCGTCAATCGGTCCGCTCATCTGTCCGTCTGTGACTCCCGGTTCCACGTCTTCTCGTGTGGGAATGTTCCTCGGACCATCTACGCCACCATCGTACCACCACCGATACTTCCCGTCCAATTCGCTCCGCATTACGACGATACGACCACCCAGCCTCTCGGAGTCCGACTAGACTACCTCGCTCAAAGTCCGATAACTGCTGAAATCGTACACGTCTTCCATGTCCAGGCATTGCAGCTTCTTCAGGGTCTTCTCACGTGTCCATACGCCAACGACTGATTACATTCACTTCACCATACTCCTTAAATACCACCGACGATAATTTGCATATTATGCCGTTCTGTGGCGTAAGCGCTCACCGGTTGGTCCTGAATTAACATCACACCTACGTAAACTCGACCCCATTAACATATGTAAATTTCACGATCGTCCGCCAATTCCTTCTTGGTGTTCTTTTTTCACTTTCCGCCAGTGTATTTGCTTCTAAACATCCGATTGAAAAAATTCTTTTATCTTTCAATTCCATTTATGTCGAAGAGTATTTTAGGAATAGTTGCTTTTTCAAATTATGCCTAGATTTTCCTCTAGGGGGCGTAAAAGTAAAGTATGTTTTCCCCGATATCTCTTCTTCTACAACTCCGATTTGAAAAACGTTTTCTTTAGCGGATACAGCTCCAGATGAAAAATCTTTTGCATATAATTTCTAATTTTTTGTTAAAGAATACTTTATCCACCAGGGGGTGTAAGTGTTAATTTTTGCTTCTGATGTATTTGCCATAAAATCTGAGCTTCTAAAATCTCGGTTGAAAAAAATTCTTTCGTGGACCGATCGATGCCACTTACGTCGATATACCTTTTCGGAGTATTTTCTTCTTAAAATATTCAATGGTTTCTCTGCCAGGGGTGTAGACGTATATCTTATTTTTGTCAATATCTCAGCTTCTAATGGTCCGATTTAAAAAATTCTTTCTTTATTAGATAGTTTCCAGTGTGACATGTTTTTCATATAATTTCAAAATTTTCAAGTAATTCATAGACCTTTCCCTAGGGGCGTAAAGGTAAATTGCGTTTCCCCTATATCTCTGCTTCTAAATCTCCGATTTGCAAATTTCTTTCTGCAGCGGATACAGCTCCTGATGGGAAAGCCTTTGCACATATTTTCTAATTTTTGTAAAAAATGGTTTGGCCACCAGGGGGCGTAGATGTATGTCTTATTTTTGTCGATATCTCTACTTCTAGGAGTCTAATTTGAAAAATTTCTTCTTTGTTATATAGTCTAATGTTTTTCATATAAATTCAAAATTTTCAAGTAAATAATAGACTTTCGAACACTAGGGGCGCAAAGGTAAATTGCTTTTTTCCTGCTTCTAAAACTCCGATTTGAAAAATTCTTTCTGTATCGCATACAACACCTGATGGAAAATATTTTTCATATAATTTCTAATGTTTGGTAAAGAATGGTTTGGCCACCAGGTGGCATAAGTGTTAATTTCTGATTCTGATGTATTTGCAGCAAAATCTGGACGCCTGGAAACTTGACTAAATTTTTTTTTTTCTTGGACCGATACCACTCATACGGAAAAACCTTTTGCGAATTCTTTCTTCCTAAAATAATGCATGGTTTTCCCACCAGGGGCTTAAAGTCACATCTTATTTTTATCGATATCTCTTTTTCTAAGAGTTTGATTTGAAAAATTATTTCTGTGTTGGAGAGCGTTTCCGGTACGAAGTGTTTCTCATCTAAATTCATATTTTTCTTAATGCACAAGTCTGCAACTAGAAGGTAAGCTCACGATTCCGTTTACAGCAATATCTGAGGGATTAAAAACCTAACTGAAAAACTTCTTTCTTCCGTCAAATACCATTGTTTTCCATTGTGGTTCCATTGACTTTGAATAACTTTGATAAATTTAATTTGCGTCAGAATGAATTAAAAAGACGTGCTTATTACACCCGAAAATTCAGTGTCATCTTTCTTGTTTTATCTAGTCCTGTCATGAGGAAACCTAAAACAAGGAGGAGCTGTTGCTGGGAGCCAACAAAGGAAGAAAGCCGACAGTCCTTTCATGTTTTAGTTTTGAGTGGTAGTTAGGCATTTTGTGTGCGCCTTTATTAGCACGTCTTTCATAAAAAAAGATCATCATGCTTATGTTATCAGTTTGTCCGTCCGTCTGTGGACACCATATATCTGCAACCAATTGCCCGATTTCAAAAATTCTTTTTGCATTGGGAAGCTTGAAATGTGCGAATGATGATCCTTTATTTCGTTTTTTTTTTTCACCAATCACAATTTGCCTCCAGAGGGCGTAAATGCAGATAATGCCAAATTCAAAATACATTTTATTCCATATATTTGCTTCTAAACGGCCGATTGAAAAAATTCTTTTACCTTTTGATTCTATTTATGTAGAAGACTATTTTAGGTATGGTCACTTCTTTAAGTTACGCATAGATTCTCCGCTACGGAGCGTAAAAGTAAATTTCGTTTCTCCCGATATCTCTACTTCTAAAACTCCGATTTAAGAAATTCTTTCTGCAGCGGATGCAGCTCCTGATGCAAAATATTTTGCCTGTAATTTCTAATTTTTCCTCCAGACTTCACACACGCTAACTTCCGTGACTCACTTATAAACGTGGAAAGGGCAAAGACCTTTGTTTGATGTACCTGGTCCACGTCAAATGTATGTATTAATTATTCATTTGCCTTCTAATTATTTCTTCAGTTGCTGCTTACCATCTTTGGTGAATCCCCAGCATTGTGCGGGGCTCCAAGAAGCAACCTGCGAAATTGACTTGGCAGTTAGCGTGTGTGAGTCTGGAGGAATTCGAGGCCGCTGTGGTGTAGTGGAAGCAAACCCGGCGCATAACTGGAAGACCCTGGGTTCTTTTTGTTCACCATTTGTTAATTTTCGTAACATATTTTTTAGCCACTGGTAGAACTAAGTAGATGTTTCTATTTCTGGATATTTTATGGATTGTTGGAATCGATTGATTGTTTTCCCATCCGGTTCCGTCGATTTTGAATAGCTTTGATAAATTTACTTTGCATCAGAATGCATTCAAAAGACATGCTTATTACATCTGTAAATTTGGTGTCATCTTTCTTGTTATTAATTAAGAAGCAAAAAATTAGTTTACTCTCTACACATTTGAATTTCAAAGTAAATTGCTGAAATTTATTTGAAAAATAAATGATATTTGAAGAGTGAAATTATTTCAGATACACCCTTTTTTATATATCGCCTTGTTTTGTTATTCTTCTTAGATTTATGTTTAGACTATATTACAATATATATATATATATATATATTTAAAGCTAATGGCATACTATAATAGTAAACTTTAACACTGTACTATGGTTCACTTCAGTATACAGTAGTACATATCAAGAAAAAACCTTTTTACCTTTTTTTTTTTTTTTTTCAAATTAAAAAAAAAATAATTTTCAAATTTTAAACATTACATTCATTCTTTGTTATTAGTCTTTCATTATATAAACCTGTTGTAGTTTGTATATGTAATCATTTCCAGAGCATACGTATTTTGCTAGTGCAGTATATAAATTGTCAAATGCCATCATGCTGATAAAATAAATTACTGTTTGTGAAAATTGCAACACCATTCTAGAAGAAATGATGGTAATCGCATGAAACTTACAGGATATGCAGAGCAGGGTAGGACATGCAAATGATTAGAAATGCAGAGTCATTGTGCATGTCTTGGCCCAGCAGCGCCGCCTGAACAGTCGAGTGAGTGATATAAAGAGAGGGCTGTTTAGGATACACACCAGAAGTGCATCATAGACAGCGAGTTGTGAAAGTGTCTCCAGGATTCAATAATGCTTTGGCGACAACGAAGGGCGCAATATCACCATACGACAGAGTTTGAACAGGGACGAATGATTGGTCTGCGTGAAGATGCATTTTAGTACCGTGGTATTGCGGCTCGGACAAGACATAACGCCATGATAGTGATGTGCATGTGGCGGCAGTGGACCGAAGAGAACCAAGCGCATCAACAATCTGGCAGTGGACCGAGAAATGTGACAACACCGCGGATGGCCGACACCTCGTCCGCATGGCAGTGGCGAACCGTTCCGCATATTCGCAAGTGTTAGCACAACAGTGGAGCACTGCAACAGGTGTGGCGTTGTCTGCCTCCACAGTTCAACGCATCTGTTGCACAGAGGACTGGTTGCACGCATCCCTTTGCGAAAGATTCCTTTGACCCTGAACCATGGACGCCTCAGGCTGCAATGGGGTTTTCAATGCAGACAATGGCGTGCTAATTGACAACGTGTCGTGTTTTGGGATGAGTCCCGACTCAACTTGGACTACCATGATGGCCTCATACGCATTAGACGGTATTGTGGTGAGCGCCTTCTTTCAGCATGCATTGTTAAGCGTCATACAGGCCTTACTCCAAGTGTGATGGTGCCATTGGGTAACATTCGCAATCTCGGCTGCTATGACTTAAGGGCAATATCACCAGCGACCACTACATCAGGGAAGTTGTACAGGCAGAAGTCATACCCTTCCTTCGTAGCACTCCAGGCGCTATATTCCAGCAGAACAATGCCTGACCTCATGTTGCCAGGAATGTTCAAGCCCTCTTCGCAGCACAGCAGATACAGCTTCTTCCCTGGCCTGCACGTTCACCAGACATGTCGCCTATTGAACATGTCTGTGATATGGTCACTTGGCAACTGGCCCATCAAAGTCCTCCAGCGGTCAGAACCAGTGATCTGTGGCCACATATACACGCTGCCTGTCAAGCAATTACCCAGAACACCATCCAACGCCTTTTCGATTCAATGCCAACCCGTCTCGAGATACTGATTTTTGCAGGTAAAAATTGTTGTATTGTTCCGAAAATTAAATCACTTATGTACAGTTATATCAGTAATGTTTGGTATAAATTTCATTTAAATCGCATGGTTCCTCCTTCTTCGTGTTGCAATTTTCATAAACAGTAGTGTATACAAAAATAATGAAAGGAATCACCTGCCCATCCAATATATATATATTTTTTTTTTTTACAACAGATAATCACATTGATTAACATATGTTCTATTACAAATTGTAAAGTGAATTGTTCACTGTTAATTAAAGAATAAAGTAAATCCATTCAAAGCGCAAATATTATATGTTATATCCATATACTGTATATGTGTGTGTGTTCTATCGTTTTAAATGGTTTAGTCTGGTTTTCAATTATTTGAGCAGTCACTATTTAGTCACTAAAAAAAAAAAAAAAAAAATTGGTCACTTTTCTCACTTTTTTCTCCGAAAAAGTCACTTTTCTCACTACTTTTTACAATGAAGTCTGTGCTGAGGTCTGTTGCTGTGAACAACATTGCATGTCATCATTCTGCCTGTGGTTGGGACGCCTAAAAGATGAACAGCCACAACCAGCTAAATAAGGAACTTTTGCTGTAAGAGTTTGAACTTAGCCATAATGCTGCTCAAGCAATGCAAAACATTTGTCATGGGAGGGGTAGGTTCTGTGGACCACAGCACCACAACCAGTTGATACAAGAAATTTCGCTCGGGTGACAGAAACTTTGACGATCAGCCAAGGTCAAGTAGGCCACGAACCTTGGATTCGGAGACCATGGGCCAGGCCATAGAGGCAAATCCGACAACCAGCACTCGGAGATTATCAAGCTAGCTGGGCATATCGTAGACCACTGTGGTTCATCACCTTCAGGACCTCGGCAAGGTGTACAGGAGCTGCCGCATTATCCCTCCTGAACTAACGCCAGCTGAAGCAAACTGCCGAGTGGAAGTGTGCACAAAACTCCTAGAAAACCAGCACGAAGTATGTTTCATCATGAGAATTGTTGTGTTTGATGAAAAGTGGATTTATTTCTGTAATCCTAACGCATAACGCAGTGGTTGAGCCCAGGTCAGCTTCCTGAGCCTATTGGCGCTTTGAGCACAAGGTGATGCTCTGTGTCTGGCGAAATTTCGAGGGGATAATCCATTACGAATTTGTTCCAGACGGCCGGCCCATCAGTGCTGACCTCTAGTCTGAACAGCTGAAGTGGATGTATGCCGTTTTCGAGGAGAAGTTCCCGGCACTGGTGAACAGAAAGCGAGCTCTCCTATAGCAGGACAACGCTCAGCCTCATACCGCATGAATGACTCGGGCGAAACTCCAGGAACTTGAGGGCATCAAACTGATGCCATTCCCAGCATATAGTCCCGGACCTTGCCCCCTCGGATTATTACATGTTCTGGTCCATGGCCCACTTCCTTTGCTGGTGGCACTTTAACAACCAGGAGATGGTGGCAGCTGGTGTGTAGGAGTTCTTCACCTCGAAGGACAAGATCTGTTACCCCTGCGGAATAAAAAAACTGGCAGACAGATGGCTAAAGACGGTGCTACACAATGGCCTATACTTTGAATGCTAGTCAGCTTTCACGTGAAGGTACATATGAAGACATTAAGTGATCCAAATATTGCAAAACTTTTGACTCACCCTCTGTACAGTTGCTTTAAAAGTAGCTTTGTAATATATTTACTGTGTAACTTCTTTGTCAAGAATATATTTTGCAAATGTTTTACAAGCTTTGTTGTCTCATTTGTTAGTCCACAGACTACAGTATTTTCACGGAATTTCAGTCTGCAGTATGTGGCATAAAAAAATGTTGCTAGTGTGTAGCCTGTGCATTCTGTACTACTCTTGAAATCTTGTGGTGTGCATAACATTTAGAGCTTATTTGATTAAGGACATTTAAAATGTTATGGAGTTTTGATTTTATGTTTTCGTTGCAGTGAATTTAGTAATCAAGGCCACATGATATCCTGCATAAATTTTGAGCTAGAAGATGTTTATTCTGATGCTGCACCTCATGGATCAGTTGATGTAGAAGGACCTAGAGGAACAAATTTAGGGAAAAATATGTAAGTGTATTTGTAATATTACCTTTTTTTCTTATAGATTTTTCTCCACTTTCTCTTCTGCTTAAAATTTTTTTTATAGTAGTCATTTACATTCTGGAAGTGTAGTAATATCTAATGGAAATATTTCCAGTGTTTATTAAACATTTCACCATGTAAAAAATGTGAATTTTAATATTTTATTTGCTTTTGTGCAGCAAAGTGCTATGTTGATGTGATAACAAGATCTTAAGACTGTAGGATATAAAAAATAATCTAAGTATATGCTATGAATATTTGATTCCACATAATGGTTTTTTCATCAGATTTTTGGAAAGCTGTCCATGAAGTATTATTATGTTATGTGTCATTAAAAAGATAATTTAATGCAAAATGTAATGCAATGAACTCTGTTGAATTATCTTTATTCTATCAAAAGTTATAGCCAAATAACCAGAAAAAGAAAACACAACTGCCTTATATAACAAGAAGTGAATTTCCTCAACTAAAAACTGACCAATGAGACTGATTGTTCTGAGAGCCAGTCAGGTGTTATTATGGCACAGCATGAAGCCAGTAAAGTGTTAGTATGAGTCAGCTCTCATTTACAGGTATCAGAGCTAATAATGAAACTCCTATTCAGTTATGTGAATGCAACCAAGTTGGCAAAAAAAATATATATTTATCATTGATGAACTTGAGCCAAAACTAAAACCTTTGGCATGTGAGCTTTTACGGGATAATGAAGCCTGTATAATTCAACAGGATTCAGCTCCTTGTCATGTTCCTGCTGTGTCTAAAAAGGAGTTTCAGTAAAATCATATTACACTACTAGATTGAATGGCCAGGTAAAATATCCCTGACTTAAATCCAATAGAAAAATCTGTGGAACCAAATAAAATACTATTTAGTCAGAAGCAACTAAGGAATAAAGCACAATTGATAAAAGCAATCATACAATGTTGGTTTCACATTATAACACCTGATGAACTAAAATGCTTGGTTCACTCCATGGGATGCTGTTGTGATAATGTAATTGCGGCAAAAGGTTTTCCGACTAAATATTAACAGAAATGGTGAGAAGTTATGTAATATGCTTTATCATGGTTTTCTATGTATAAGTTCTTTTAAAATGATTTTTTTAATAAAGTGTGCTGCATTGCATTCTGCATTAAATTATATTTCTAACAATGTATAATTTTATGGTATTATTCTAAAAAGACTGATGTTGTGGTACAACAAAGCAGAAAAAAATATTTTCAAAAATGTTTCCACAATTTTGGCCACTAGTGTAGCAGTGGGAGGCTTGTTACCATGTCAACACTTGCCAATGTGGATATCATTCATAAACTGATCATGCAAGACCACAGAATAATATTGAAACACAATGTGACAACATTCAGCATCTCCCATGTGTGATTTCATGATATAGTGAGGGATGTTATTGGAGAATGTTTCTCCAAGATGAGTCCCTGAAGTACCAGATGCAGGCCGGAGGTGGGAAAGAGTGAAGTGTTGTCATGAGATTGTCTAGCACTTTGAAGTTAAACCTTTAAGCAGACAATAAACTTGAACCAAATGATCCATAAACTATGCATGGGTGAAAAGTGCTCCCTTCCAGACCTTTATTTTCAAAAACATGTTGGGGAAGGGCTAGTCTCCTTGACATGGACATCATGCCACTATGTAGAAGCAAGTGATTCAGATATCTTATCTCTCTTTTATGGGTTGCCGTGATGCTACTATCAGATTTCATGGACTGGTATGTCAATGTCATGTTTGACATCACACATGACAGCATTGGAAATCAGTTGGACATTTTGGCGTTCACATAATGTCGTAAAGGAGGGAACACTTCTCTATAATATATATAACCCCTTTTAACAGGCCATTAGTTAGAAAGGAGTAGTGTCAATCATCTCCGTAAATGGCCACTTTGAATGACAGAGTTAATTAACCAATGCTTTCTTATGAGCATATGAGCAGGTTCACTCATTCCAGCTGCATTTGGCCCACTTTTTAGACACTGAATATATTCTTTTGAGCATGAAGACAAGGTTCACTGTGAGGAATACATATGAATTCATTGAGAAAATTAAAGGAATTAAACAAGATTTAAGTGAATATCATATGGCTAGTATGGATGTGCGTGCCCTGTTTCCTAGCACACCAGTACCTCAAGCAATTGACATAATTGTTAAAAAATTATATATGTTACAGACAATGAATGCAATACAGATTGAAGAACTAAGAGAAATGTTATTATGAAAATAACATTTTTATGTTTAATAACAAAGTATACAAACAAAATTATGGTGGACCTATGGGGTCACCATTGTCAACTTTATTTGCAGAAATTATAATGAGTAACATAGAGATTAAAATAATAAGTAAACTAGAAGATCCACCACTGTTATACTGCAGGTATGTTGATGACATTTTTCTGTTGTCGAGGCTAAAAAATGATGAACTTGAAGACTTGATAAAAAGATATAGTGATATTTATCCATCGATTGAATTGACAGTAGAACAAGAACATAACAATACATTGGCAATTTTGGATATTATGTAATCAAAACAAATGATAATATGCAATACAGAGTGCATAGAAAATCATCATATATTCCTGTGTTAATACCATTTCAGTCATCGCACCCGTTAACACATAAAAGAAATAGTGTTAAAACACTAATTAAAAGAAGTTTAACACACTCATCAATGGAACAATATAAAAAAGAAGAAATTGAATATATTGAAAAAATTGCACATGATTTTGGTTACCCTAAACAAGTATTAAAAAATGGATTTATGAAGTAACTCGGGATAATAATAAAAGCAAGACTGATAAAAAACTATTAAAATATGTTGGTGCAATACCATATGTTGAAGGCGTGTCAGCTGAAATTAATAAAATATGTGGCAGATTTGATATACAAGTAGGAAATCAGGTACAGACTATAAAAATATTAGTAATAAAAAATGAAAAAATCAGCCAATTGGATAAGAGCAGGTGTTTATGAAATTCCTGTAAACCAACAACCACCTGTGTCATATATAGGCAGCACCAAGAGCAAATTAAAATACAGATTGAACCAGCATATAAGTAATTGGAATAAAAAAGAAGCTAAGACCACATTAACCCAATACTGTCTGGAAAATCATCATTATCCAAGGTTTGAAGATATTAAAATTATTAAGAGCTGTTAAAACGAAAGGCAGTTGCGAATTGCAGAATCAATATTAATCGAAAAAAACAGATCAAGATTATGCAACATTAATGAGCCTAGCAACTTAAGTGAACAATGAAAGGCTTTAATAAAAATAGAGCAACAGCTAAGAGATAAAAAAAGGAAAAAGAACAGCAATGACAATAGATGGCGCCAGAGACGCAGAGATTGCGACTGAGACCCGGACTTCAATAAATCAGCTCACTTGAGCTGTGGTAGGCGGGTGAGACACAGCTGCCTCCTGATGAAGACAGTGCCTGTTGAAAGCACTAGAGGGTTGTGTATGACGGGCTGAATGAGGTTGGCACATGCACTAGGGTTAACACGGAGTTTGAAACGGATTGAGCACTTTTTTAATCACAGTTGACAAATGGTTTAACTGCCTGGGAATGTAGATAGTGTAAATATGTACATAGTGTTTTTAACGGAATGTATGAATGAGTGGTTATAGTGTGTGTATGTGTGAGGTTTTTATCGTGATGATGAGCTATGGTTACGTTTCATATGGCAGAAAGAAACCTGTGTGTGTTGTCCAGTAAATAAATAAAAAAAAAGATAGTACGATGTTTCATCCCCGGAAGAAGGAAAGTCATAGGCAAAGAGTCAGTTCAACCTCAGAAAGCCAACAACAATATAATTGACGTGCTTGAAGTGTTACAAGATAAAAAAATGACCAAGATCTTTCTGGTAAGTGAATGGTTGTTTTTATAGTATATCATGAATGAATTGCACGTAAATATACGCACTTTGCTGGTGATTGATACCTAAAAAAGGCAAATATTATGAGTTTTTTGAGCTGATTTTGGTAACCTCGAGTTATTTATTCCAACTGGTTAAAGGGTTAATGAAGTTCAGTTTTTGGGGCAGTGTGTCATTATGGACAAAACATGGGTTCACCACTTTAATCCTGAAATAAAAGAGCAATCAAAACAGTGGAAATATACCTGTTCTCCTCTTAAAAAATTCCGAGTGCAGAAGTCAGTTCGGAAAGTCATGGCATCCATCTGCTGGGATACAGACAGGGGTGCAACCAGGACAGGGTTTTAAGGGTTCAACCCCCCCCTCCCTCCCAGAGCTCAGAGTTTATTTTCCCACCATCTCACCTATTTCTTTTTTCTTCCCAGTTTTTCTCTCACTGAGTGCTCTGAAGACGAAATTCTAAAAGTTTTGCATTCCCATGTTGTCAAACTTTCTATCTTTAACCTGACCGTAGAGTACAAACAACACAATTACTTGACTTTTTCAACTGCCCATATATTCCAATGAGACAAAAAATGCGATAAACTTGTCCTTGGTAAGCCATCTAACAAAGGTCGGGGCTAGTACAATCTGCTAGGGTGTCCCCTGCCCCTAGCAGTTCTAACCTACTAGGGTAAGGTAGGATGAAGGGATTTTTAGGTTTTTCTGTTACCTTCTGCTTGGCACTAAAATTCATCCGGCAAAGCAAAAGTCTTTGGTTAAGCTTCCAAATCCACGACCAGCATTCCCTCTTTTCTGGAAGTGATATAGCATCCAACGAATGCTACCACCAAAATAATAAAAATAAAACACAGTTGTCATTGGTCATTAAGACAGAAGAAACAGTTCTTCATGGTATTGCCGTTATATTATAATTACATTTCTGATAAAGTACTTGCATTATTTTTATCTGGTTATTCCTAATAGAATCTATCGTTTCATGTTTTTTATTATAAATTACTTTTGTTAATTTCTGCATCTTAGTTTGCTCAATAATACACGGCTGGCCACCCAAAATGCAACACCAAGAAGGAAGCATCCGATTGGCCTGAAATTCGCAGCATGCGTCGCCCGCGAGAGGACATGCAAACGATTAGCATTGCAGGGCATATGCAAATAATGTGCGCCTGGCACGCCACCGAGAAGCACTATAAGAAGGGTGCACAAAAGATGGGGTGTAAGTGTGTTGTGCTGCCGGACCTGTGTGTGGGAAGCTTCCTGATGCCTCGTCGCAGAATACGGCAGTCATTCCAGCATGTTTCGGAGTTCGACAGAGGACGAATAGCGGCTTATCGCGACAGCGGTTTATCATACCGAGACATCGCGGCCCGTGCGGGACGACATCCAGCCACAGTGTGGCAAGTATAGATTCGGTGGGTGCAGGAGGGACGGACGGACCGACGTGAGCGATTGCCACAGCCGCGCACACCTCCGAACGAGAGGACCGGCATGTTATGTGGCGGGCATTGACGGCTCTCACCGTTACATCACGAATGTTAGCGCAGGAATTAGGGTGTGCTACGCAACAACCTGTTTCAGCACGTACCGTTCAATGTCGTCTGCAGAAGCGGGGACTTGTCTCATGGCACCCATGGCTCTGATTACCATTGACATTACACTACCGGCGAGTGCGGCGGCAGTGGGCCGTTGAACACCACACCTGGACTACAGAATGGCATGACATTGTCTTCTCCGCCGAATCCCGCTTCTACTTGCAACACCACGATGGTCGGATCCGCGGTGAGAGACTGTATGACGCCTGCATTATGCATCACCATACAGGTCTGTCGCCTGGCATTATGGTTTGGGGCAGCTATTAACCTCATACAGTTCACATTGTGCCGTCATCAATATCATAATTCCCTCCAGAAAAGAATTCTAGTTGCATGCCTGAATACAAAGGAGTGATCATGGTTGATTTCCCGGAGTGAGGTGCCACTATTAGTTCAGAGTCTTATTGTTGATATGACACCCGCACCCTTCTGGTATGCATTGCTTGTACACTCAACAGCCACTGCTACATCTCAAACGTTTTGGAGCCTGTAGTCCTCCTCCCTTACCTGCAGGACCTGCCAGCGGCCACGTTTCAACAGGATAATGCGCGCCAGCACATGGCACGCATCGTGCAGCAATTCTTCATGGCCCACAAGGTGTCACTGCTGCTGTGGCCCGCCTGTTCTCCCGATATGTCGCCCATCGAACACGTCTGGTCGCTGATCGGCAACCGAGTGGCCTGGCAAGCACCACCCGTGGCTACGCCTGATGAACTGTGGCAACGTGTGGAAGCAGCCTGGACCGACATACCCCAAGCCCACATCCAAAGCCTCTTTCGTTCGATGCCGCGGCATGTAGCGGCCGTTATTGCCAGCCATGGGGGCCACACAAACTATTGATGCCTGTGTGTTCTGCAAGTCGCACGAGCCTGTAAGCTCAATCGTTTCATTTTTGTATCTGTTGTTATGTGTCCAGTAAATCTGTCTGGCTTTGCTATCTCGTGTCCTTCTTGGTGTTGCATTTTGGGTGGCCAGTAGTGTATTTGTTTTGATGATAGCAATTAAATATCTAGTGACTGATTAGTATAAACATTTCTTTTCCCCAACGATACCAATAATATATTGATATTGCATGCAAGTACAGTTCATATTGTGCCATCATCAATATCACAATTCCCTCCAGAAAAGATTTCTAGTTGCATGCCTGGATACAAAGGAGTGATCATGGTTGATTTCCTGGAGTGAGGTGCCACTATTAGTTCAGAGTCTTACTGTTACCTACTGAGACATTTCCATCAGGAATTGAAGCTCAAGAGGTGCAAGAAATCAACCAAAGGAGTAATCCTCCATTATGACAATGCACTGCAGTGTTTGTGACTCAAGCAGCACTGGGTGCTGTGTGTTGCAGCTATTAACCTCATCTACCTTAGTCACTGGATTTGGCTCCATCAGCCTATTTCTTATTTCCCAATCCAAAAAAGGACATGAAAGGGCAGAAACTCAAACAGTGCTGTAATGATTGCAATGAGCAAATGGATTGAGTCAAAATTTTCTGAATTTTATTTGAGGGGGTTATGAAAGCCAGTGGATCATGACAGAAATTCTGTTGACTTAAGGTGAGACTATGTTGTAAAATAAATGGGTCTTCACAACATCTCATCTTTCTTTCTAAGAGATACTAAAAACTTTTCAACCCCCGTCCCCTCCTGCCCAGCTTTAAGGGTAGAAATGACCAACATCTGGAATTGTACTAATATCGGTTCAAATCGTTATGTCTAACCACTTAAACGTCACTAGTGGCTTATTATGAAATTTTTGAAAAGCTCTTTTCTATAAAACCTTTAATACAGGATAAACATAGAAATTAAATCAAAAACACACAGAAATAATTTACTATATGTAATTCTGTGTGTTTTTCACTTAATTTCTATGTTTATTTTGGTATTGTTGCATGAAGCTTGCTATTTTCAACCTCTAATGCAGTTATCATGTACATACATACATACATACATACATACATACATACATACATACATACATACATTACATTACACATCACTAAGCTGTTCTCTGAGATTCAGAGGTTGGCTCCACAAAGAAAGACAAAACTACCAGATAATTTTTACTTACTATTGACATATCAAACTTTTCCATTCACAGCGATCTTGACATACAACTCAGGCTTCACTGACATCTATCACATGCACTACACAAGATTTTCTATACTTCATACTCATAATATCTTTTTCTCATGCAGACATTCCTAAACCTGATCCTTTCATGACGTCAAAAACACACAGTTTCCTTCCTGCCGCTTGGGCTAAAAAGATTTTCTTCGTAAGCATCTTATCACTCATTGTTTCAACATGGCCAAACCACTGAAGCATATTAGTCTCCACCTTGCTAACAACATTTTGCTTCACATCACACAACTGCAAAACATCTTCATTCCTTACACAATCAGAACGTGTCTTGCCACAAACCCCCTGTAAGCAATGCATTTCTCCAGCACACAAACGACTCCTATGTTTCTTCTGTAGCACCCAGATTTCACTGTCATACATCAGAGTAGGAACAATTACACTTTCATTCACAGCCATGTGGGACTCTCTTGAGAACCCATCATTCCTGTGAAAATCTCCCAAAGCAGCCATGACTTTCAATGAAGAATTCACTCGCCTACTAATTTCACCATCCAATTTGTTGTCTCTGTCAAACATGCTTCCTAAATACACAAACTCATTCACCTGGTCAATCACTGTGCCATTTAGACTTATATTGCCTCCAGTACTACTAGTTCGCCGTTAAAAAACCATGACTTTGGTTTTTCCCTTATTTATACTCAGTTTGAATTTCTTGCAAACTTCGTACGTGCGGGACAACATACTCTGCAACTCACTTTTGCTCTCTGCCAACAGGACTGTTGTCGTCAGCATACAGGAATCTCAGGGTGGTGACAGACCTGGAAAATATGGAAAATTGGGAAAAGTCAGGGAATTTCCTTCAATCAAGAAAAGTCATGGAAAAGTCAGGGAAATTTGTGGCAAATTGAACGAAGTCTGGAATTTTTATTTCCGTCGTCCTAGCTCATCTTGTTAGCGATAAAATAATAAAACATTGGATGTTGTTTTAGCCAAATATATTTGCAGGCTTTATGTCTGCATAGCCAAATATATGTTGATTTAGCCAAATATATTTGTGAGCTTTATTTTTTCATTAAAATGACGTAGTTTTATCGTCTAAATGGCCATGTTTTCTTTGACTCAGGCTCCAGCGCACCCTTGTTCAATCAATCCACAATTCCGCCTCTGCCCCTAATGCTAGCACGATGTTTATGGAATGGCTTCATGTTGTTGTAAATATACATCATTCAGATTGAATTATGTGTGCGCACACGATAAAAAAATCGAAAAGAGATATAATAATGTGTTAAAAGGAAAGGAAGAAAACAATTTCAGAATCAGATTGTTTTTAATTCTTATTTATAGGTCTTATTTTCTCTTTTATTTACGAAGTGGAATAGTATAAATTATATTTACTTTGTGTGCTTTGAAGTACCTTTTGCATCGGACGGATGCCCGCTGTGCGCATTATTTCTTTTTCCTTCTGATAGTTTGGGTACAAAAGTTTGGTATCGGAGGTCGCAATGTTATGTACGCTTCATATTTTTTCGGGTTCGGCTTTAGGAGTAACCTTGAGGGGACATCCTTTGTGCAAGGCCAGCCGGGTTTTCAGCAAATTTCGCAAGCTTTGTCTTTTTAGCACGTCTTTTGTAAAAAAATGATTTTGCTTCTGTTATCAGGGTGTCCAGGACTCGACAAATCCTGGGCACCTAAAATTCGGGCCGTGGCTCCTAATTTTCTTCTTAGTTGAGATTTCGTAATGAATTGCAGTAAATGCCGTAATTTCTGTTGTGTAAACCAGAGATTATCTATTAAAAGGTTATAAATTTAGGTGCTGCGGACACCGGTAAAAACAAACAAACGGTGCGTTGTTTTTTGTTATTGGAAAAGTACCGAAAATGCGGTAACAAAAAAAAATATAACGTGACAGCGAGATAGAAGACTGCGAAGAGATTGTAAGAATATATGTTTTATCTTTTACTTAGAAGTATTTTGACAGAAAATATGACGCAAGGAAGGCGTTACTATTTGCGCGTGCAGATGCCTACGTGGTGTGAGAATCCATGACTCTCGGGAATCGCGCAGAGCTATTCCGTAACGTGTACCCATTCTGTGAATCGCATCTCATAGTTTTGGTGCGCTGATTGTATTTGTTAAGGTTTTTTCGGTAGTCAGTTGAAACATATTCAGAAATAAGACAATGTTATGGACTGTCCGCAATTTCAACGGATTTTTTAGTCTTAACTAATGAGCTGCGATAATGCGGCAGCAGCTCATGATTTTAGTTCTTTTTTCACTTAAAAGTAACATGACAGTTACTTTTTCAATAAGATGATCATTTTTTTCTTGCATCTTTGGATTTCTGAGTCGGTCCTGTGAATCGCAGTTTTCTGTCGGAAATTACGATTCACGATTAACATGATAGGTGCGAATCACGTGGTGTCGATGATACGACTGTTATGTATGCCAATTACCACGGAATGTTCGTATTTTCTTCCGATTTAGTTGTCTAACTACAGATTTTACGAATTTTCATTTTGTTTAAAAAAAAAAAATATTTTGGTGTTTTATGTTATATGTAAGATTCTAAGCGGATTTGCGGAATTCTCCGTTTTTTTTTTTTTTTTTTTTTTTTAGTCATCATTTAGATCACTATCATGATTGATGCAAAACTGAAGAGAATTTGGGGGTTGTGTCATTTTCTGTCTGGGGACGGTAATTTGTGTTTCAGAGCTTTCGACAACAGTAGTTAAATGGAGTAAAAAGAATTTGCCCTAATCGTAATTTTTTCTCCGAATGTTGCGTTTGTGTCTAGTATTCTTGTTAAATATATATGTTCGTATTTCAGCTTGAAACTGTAGGCAAGGATTTGTGCAAAAACGGAAGTTAGACGCCGCGAAAATTGCCTCCTAATCTTCAGGCTTGAGGTTCTTCCGCGAATTCGAGAAATTCCGCCTTTTTCGTTATGTTGGCCACTCGGCAGATCGATGCACAAGTAAACAGAATTGTGTGTGTGTGTGGAAGGGGGGGGAGAGATGTTCGTTGGAGGACGGAATTCCATCTTTACGAAACTTTCGAAAATGGAAAGTCGACGGAGTTCAGATTTTTTCCGTATTCGTAATTTCTTTTTCTCTCCCCCCCCCTCGTTAAGTTCTCACTCTCCAGCATTGTTAAATATCCCCCGCCCCCATAAGTTTTTGCATTTAATCTTGATAAGGGAAGAAGGAAATTTTCCAAAACGGAAGTCACATAGTTGGAAAATTTGTAAAAATTGATGTATGGTGTTCAAAAGTATTAATATTCCCAAAGTTACACCATTTATCTGAAATAGTTGAAGCTTTGATATCATGCTCTCATGGTCCTCAGGCTGATAGTTGTTATCAGAGGGCGCAAAATTCAAGAAAAGAAAGAAAAGTGACAATGAAGAAGTAGGGAGAGAATGATAGCAGCAGAAAGAAAAGTTAAGCAATCGATGCTGTGCAGTTGCAGAGTCAACAAAAGACAGACTAACAGTAGTCTGCATCTTGCTGTCTGTTTTGATTTTTCACCAGTTAAAATGTTCAGCTCCCCCCCTTCTTTGGTCTGATCTTGTCGCAAACTGCAATTTTAGAGGCAGTATGATCATCTGGCAAGTGGAGGTTCGTGCACTGCGTGTTCACTTTCTTGGATTTCCTGTCTGTCGAGCATTGCGGAATTCTGATTTTTATCTCTACGTGTCGAATTCACATTTTTATCTCTACACTGAATACATATTTCATTTCCGTTAAACATCCCTCAAATATTCTAATACTCTGCGCATTTCTTTTTTTCCCTTTTTGATTTTTGACGAGGCTTCCTTTTAAAAAAAAGAAATATAAATCACTTTTTTGTTCTTTAGAATTGTAGACATTGTGCTTTCCAGTAATATAAAATGCTGTACAATTTATTTTTTTTTGGCTGCCTTCAACATCTTAAATGACTGATTTTGTCAACAAAGGACAATGTGTTCAACTTGTGATTTGAAGCCACAAGTTTAGAAAAATAAGTTTTATGAAACAAAGCTTGAATTTGTTCAGAACAAGAATATGCAACATAAACTTAACAAAAAGTGCTACTGAACACCATCTGTCTATTAGGTCGAATGGTAAGATGCCAGTCTGAAATTCTTTTTGAATGTTAGTTAAAGATGACTGTTTGATTACTTATTGGTGGAAATTGAAGATGTGCTGCAAGGAGTGTAGTTGCAGTCTGTCCCTGGCTGAGTGGTGGCAAAATTATTTCAGAGGGAGGTCACTTTCCAAGGTTAAAGTGGTCAGCGTGGAATGTTTTCTTTTGTTGTCTATTGTTATGAATGAGTTGTGCATCAAATCCTTGTTGTTTGCATTTTATGGGCTATTTTTTATTTTTAAACAATAATATTTTGAGTTATCACGTTGGCCACTAAAATTTTTTTGACTTATCAAAACCATAACTTCATTATGTGCCTAGGTCACTTGCAAGGAATATTACTTTTTTTTTTTGAGTTATCAGAAATTCAGTGTTATCAAAGTTAGTTATCAAGAGTTGACTTCATTTGTAAAAATAGAAGTAAAAAAGGTTTGCTTTTTATTTGCCTTTGTATTCATTAACTTTTCTGGTTTGTATGCAGTGGTCAGGGAAAAAAGTGCATTTTCACCTGGAAAAGTCAGGGAATTTTTGTTCATGATTTTGTAACCTCCCTGAATCTGCACACATTTATATCACCAAGACATAAACCAGTATTATCTATTTTGGCATCACGCATGCATACATCCATAAATATATTAAACAGCCACGGTGACATTACACAACCTTGTCTGACTCCTGCACCAATAGAGAACCATTTTGATAAAACACCATTTGCTCGTACACAAGCTCTACTGCCAGCATACATGGCTTTTCCACTGTTAAGTAGATTCCCAGTAACACCATATTTATTCAATACCTTCCACAAAAGTACCCTGGTCACTCGGTCGTAAGCTTTTTCTAAATCTATGAAGGCAGCAAAAACTTTCTTACCAACAGCAAATACTTTTCAGTCATCATGCGTAATGCAAACATTTGGTTAGTGCAGCGTTTACCAGGCATAAAACCACTCTGTACATACCACAGTTTTTCTGATGTAAAACCCTGTACTTTTTCAACAACATGTTGTGTCAAAGATATAAATAAATATGTCAACTTCTAATGCATTAAAGTGTGACAGAATTTGTAAAATCACCCCTTCTCTTTCCAGTTATGCTTCTCCTCAGAGTCAACCATCAGATGGAGAAAATACAGACAAAAGTGAAGCTTCAACTCCAAATGACACTAAACAAGTAAGGCCATATGAGTGTTATGTGTGATTGAAGTTTTTGTACATCATCACTTAGTATTTTACTTAAATTACACTCAGCATAACCGAAAAATGTGAAGGCTTGGCATTTCAGATTTCCTTTTTTTGGTCAAAATTTTATCTGTATTGTTGCTGGAATTGAAGGTAGTATTATCAGGGAATGAATGTTGATGATTCATGAACAGGTAGGTGAATTTAATGAATTTCTATTCCTTTTTATGGAAAATATAATACAGTGCTGTTTTGAAAAGGCTAAGAGTAAAATTTATGGAACTAAATTACCAATAAACAAGATAAGATGTCTAAGTGATCTTGAATGTTCAAGATAAATGAAAAAAAATGAGAGAGCTGGTACTCTTTGTAGGTAATTTATGCTATGCATCTTTTCCCATGCCAAGATCTTTGTGGGTGTGCAATAAATATAATATAATGTGTGCACACTACATTTATTCATGTCACTCACAACCACACAAGCCACAGTCCAGTACATACTACATGGAATTAAATCATAACAACAAACAATAAGGTTTACTAATTCCTGACATTGAGTGGTACTTAGGTAGGTGGATTAATGAATGTTGTTGTCATAAAATCAATGTAAGAAGATAGCGAGTCATAAAAGTAAAGGCTTACTAAATTATGGTGATGGCAATAGTAAGTATTTTGACTGTATAGTTCTTTGAAAACAATATTTTTATTATTATTATATATTATTCAGATTTAGATTAATGTAAGGAATGACCCTGACACTGATGAAATGTGTTGTAGCTACGAAAGTCCATCTGCACAAGCACATGTTAAAATCTGACCTCAAGGCAGAAAAAAAACTGAATTGCACATATGTTAGAGAGGGAGGACTGATAACTTTTGGTCTAAGATATCTACAGGTACCCTGTCATGCTATACATTGTTTTAAACCTCTTGTCAATAAGAGGTAACTCCCTCTGGGGGTTGGGGCCGATAGGAAGCTAAATTTTGCTATGGCACACCATTTTCATAGAATCAAAAATGCATTTTCATTATAGCTTTTATCACATTTAGCATCAGGTTCTTGTAATTTATGCAGATTGCAATGAGATATTGTTATATTTATGTAAGACATCACAAAATAGTGTTTGGCAATAGTTTAGTAAATGTACTGTTGAGTAACAATGATTGCTGCGCCACTTCATGAGACAATGTTCAAAAATCAGATTTCAGCAATGGTACTGACTATTTCCGTTACCCATTTTTGTTACATCAAATTTTTTTACTTGAGATTTACTTTACTACTGTTGAGAAAGATGCATAGCATCAGGAAGAAAGAAAACTGCTAAGTAGAAAAATACCATGTCACATTAATCAAAATCTTAAAGATTCAGAACTCAAATACCCACACCCAGACATGTCAACACACTAGCTACTCTATACAATGGCAGTTTTGAATAAATACTGGAAGTAGCATGCTCTTTGCCAGCCTATTCTCTTCTAATGTCTTTGGTTAGAGATATGTGATGTCACATTCTTGTAATGATTTTATACAAAAATGCTGTGCTTAGTTGCTGTAGCAACTAAACCTGGTTTTCACAGCTGCCTCTGTGACATCATCTCATCCAAAGCATTCTCACGTGATGTCAGAAATGCATGACATTACACAATCAGATTTCAACAACGGTTTTGACTACTTCTGTTACCCATTTTCGTAGCATTGAGATTTTTTGCATGATTTACTGTACTGCTGTCAGGAAAGATGCATAACATCAAAAATTGCCTTATCATCCGATTTTTTCCCGAATACTTGCCTTTACATTTTTGCGGAGCCTTTTTCTTTCTTCCTCTGTTATTAAACAGTTGTATTCTTATTGAACACCCTTTCTAATTCATTGTAAAAATTTCAATGTTACAATGGAATTTAAATATTCGGTTGGAAATGATGTAATGTCCAAGGATGAGGTACCCAAAGTCGAAGCCCTGGCCCCTGTAGACATTGGCTACCAAGATTGTGCAGCACACCGGCATGACATCAGCAGGTAGGTGGCTTAAGTCAGTGGCAGTTAGCCGTCAGAAGGCGAAGAGTGTAAATGCCAGCCAACATGGAAGTGGACAAGGAGCATATCTGCAACTGCATGCCGTATAAGAGCACCCCTGCAACTGCTGTAAGGAACATTACCAGTGTGTACCCCAATGCCATATCACATCATCAGCGCTGTCGTTGGTTTGAACAGTTTCAAGAGGGAAATTTTGATCTGTCGGACCATCCCAAAGCCGGAAGACCTGCATCAGTGGATATGGACATGCTGAAGACCTCTGTGGAGATCGACGCACATGCTATGTTGGACATGGCCGTGCAGCTGGGGACTGCCCACATGAGCATTGTTAAACGTGTGCATCAACTTGGAAAGATGCACAAGAGGAGAGTTTGGGTACCTCGTAAACTCTCAGTTGAGTAGGAAGCAAATCACATGAGTGCATGCCTTTCCCCTGCTTGCATGTGACCAAAATGAACCGTTCTTGGACCACATTGTGTCAGGTGATGAGAAATGGGTCCTGTATGACAGTGTCCAGAAACAGTGGTTGGACCCAAAACAGAAGTCCAAAACTGGCTTACACCCATGTAAGTTCCTGCTGTCTGTTTGGTGGGATATGTGGGGTGTTATGTTTTTTGAGCTGCTGCTGAACAACCAACTATCACCATCGATGTGCCTTCAGCTCAATGATCTGTACCTATCACTGAAGTCGAAATGACCAGCACTACTCAACCACAAGGACGTTCTCCTACAGCGAATGGAGCAAGATCTCACACAACACCGGTGACCTGTCACAAGGTCAGGGACCTGGGCTGTGGGCTGTTGTCACATTCAGCCTATTACCCAGACACTTTCCCAAGTGACTACCACCTTTTGTGGTCGTTGCAGTATTTCCTGGACAGACAGTGGTTCACCAACTGGGACAATGTTGAACACGTATTTACTCACTTCTTTGCATCCCAGCTGCTACAATTCTACAGGGACAGTATCCAACAGTAGTTACCCAGATGATAGGAGCATGACATGGCAAACAATGGCAACTACATTTTGGGCTGATTTGTACTTGTATATATGGTAATTAGCACTTTTTTGTTGTCTTGCATTTGCAGACATTATTTTCCTTCCAACCCAATATCATTTATTGTTGTATAATACTGTTGTATTTTGAAATGTATTAATGTTGTGGTTTGAAATTTGTTGTCATGCCACATAATGCAAACAGTGTGTGTGAATGCGTGGGTCATCACAAACGAGCTACAATGTTTGACCATTTAAAAAATGCTGTGGTTCATAAAAACGAATGGAAATAAATATGTAAGCAGGTTGGTCTGTTTAGTTACAGGCCAGTGTGCTGTTTACATAGCCTTATATGCTCTTGCAGTTACCTTATATATTATTAAACTATTTTTCTATTTGTGATCTGAATTTCCCAACAGCCACATGCCACAGAAACAGGAGTACAAACGTACAAGTTCAGAGTATGTTTTGCAGGAAGCAGTCAAGTGTTGAAAAGTGAGGAAAAGATATGGGTTATATTTCATGTAAAACATATATAAATATTTTCAGTCATAAGAAAGAATGGCTTGGCCAAATTAAAAAGTGTTGGACTTAAAAAGTTTGATTGGCTTTGGAAGTGTTTACTACAATTTTTATGAGAGGATCACATTTTTATGTGACACATCTCTAAATTGTTTTCATATGTTGTGGTGCAATTATTTTTGTTGTTGTTTCAGACAAAATAGCAGATGTTGTTAGGTGACTTCTGGAGCATTTTAATTATGGAGAGTAACAAGCTAGCAGTACATATATTAGTTTGATGTTTCAGGGAACTATTATGTGTCAAGAATAGTCAGAAAATTCAAAAATTGTGGCATTGTGAACTACACATTGTGGCTAGGTCTCTCAGCTTTTGGCAGAGTATGCTGTTAATGAATTTTAGAGCAACTGGAACTACCTTATATATCTAGATGTCTTTGGGGGAATGGAATGGGGAATTTTTGAACTAAGGAAACTGGAAGAATTCCCAGGCTCCTTAGTAAAAATTAGTTTTGTAACATCCTTGGGCATGCTTATTTATTGGCCAAAATACAGCCCTGCCATCTTGTCTGTCTAATCCTGTCCCATGTGCTTCCAAAACTTTACCGGGTTATAGGCTTTTGACTTCTTTTACATGCCAAGGCATCGACTCCACCAGATGCCGGAGGTTTCTGGAGGTAATGCCAGCCATGCCTGTTGCAGCATTGTCTACAACTCTGCCCGAGATGTCGGTCCAGGATACATGGATTTGATGATCTGCTACACAGCATCCCAGAGAGCTTCCACAGGGTTTAAATCCAGAGAACTTGGGGGCCACTGGATTGTTCCAAACTCAGATGAGTGTTCCTTGAGCCATGCCTGGGTGGTTGTGGCTCAGTGAGGTGGCACATTGTTCTTCTGAAACAGATCATTTGCCACAGGATGCTCAAAGGCCATGAAAACATGTAGGTGAGGTTCAGTTAGCTCAGTACAGCTGAAAACAGGATTCATCTGACCACATGATGTTGCGCCAGTTTGCAGAGGTCTAGCTTTGGTGTTTCCAGCACCAGATGAGGTGTAATTTCTGATGACAAGCAGTCAACAGTGGCACACGAGTAGGGCATCTGCTCCTGTAGCTCAGGGTATGCAGCCTGCGTCATACCATTTGCTCGCTGACGCTGCTTGGGCCTTCAACATTTAACCTGGATATGATTAGCGCTACCATTGCCAAGCAGTTGGTCTGTACCAGCCTGAATAATCTATGTCAACCCCGGTCATCTATGGCATGTAGCTGGCAGCCACTTCTTATTCTGTGGGCGCTGGGTATGTCCATCGATGCTATACCTGTAATATGCCCTTGATGGTCGTTAAGAAATTTCCCCATTATGTGGGCATCAAAAGATTTCCCTGTTGGGTGGTCGTTAAAATTTCCCTCTTTGGCGGTTGTTAAAAATTTCTCATTCAGTGATCATTAAGAAAATCTTCCCGTTCAGTGGTCGTTAAAATTTTTTTCCCGTTTGGTGGTCATTACAAGTTTCCCATTTCGTTGGTCGTTAAAAAGTTTCCCCATCTGGGGTCGTCAGATTTTTTTCCCGTTGGATGGTAGTCAAAAAATTTCTCAGATCAGTGGTCGTCAAGAAACTTTCTCCATTTGGTGTTAGTTAAGAAAATTTCCCTGTTTGGTAGTCATTAAGAATTCCCTCGTTTGATTGTCGTTAATGAAATTTGCCCGTTTTGGTGGTCGCTAAAAATTTCCCATTTGGTGGTGGTTTAGGAAATCTCCCAGTTCACTCACTGGTCATTAAAAAATTTACTTTTTCGGTGGTCGTCAAAATTTTTTGTCTTTAAGTGGTCGTTAACAAGATTTCTCCTCGATAATTCCCATTAAATATTTATAATACTGAAAGTAATAAGAGGAAGCCATGAAGTAATTAATTATTAAAATTAAAGATGTCTCCATTCGGTGGTCATTAAAAAAAAATTCCCATTCTGTGATTGTTAAAAAATTAACCCATTCAGTGGTTGTTAAAAATTTTCCTGTTATGTGGTCATTAAAATTTTTTTACAGTGTGAGATCGTACATTTATAGAGGGGCATAGGTTCAAACGTCATAGGTAAGCTCTAAAAGAAAACTGATGAAGCTGATGAATTAATCTGAAGAATTTTCTAAGGAATAAGCAAAGGGAACTCCTAACAGAATTCCATTTGTTTTAATTTCAAACAGCTTTATCATTCATGTGAGACACATTTGCTACAATTTTTCTACTTTTATGTGGACATGAACGAGAAATTATTTCATCCAAAAACTGACATCTGTCTTCATAATAAAAGCATCAGTAGATCTTTAGATTAGAGGTATCAGCAGGTCTTATCCAGGAATCTTAAAACCACTAATAAATTTTGTCGGATCAATGCATTTCTACAACTCAAATAAGCAAACTTTTGTTTTAATATCTCCATGGGTATGACTTTATTGTCACATCATCTCTAAATGTTTCCCGCTTAACACTGAAAGTGAGTTAAAATCAACTCTTGAACATTTACAAAGTGCATGCCATTTTACAGATTTATTAGTTGAAGCCTTTGTTAGCTAAATAACAGGTATTGGAAACATTTATTGCCCCATTCAGAATACCTTGAATTCAAAAATAATGTTGCACAATAGTTAACACATTATTGGCTGAAATTGTAAAGAAGTAAATATCAAATGAAAAAGGAAAAGGCTGCACCTTACATAAACCTTTTTCTTGCCTAGAATTCATGTACACTACTGTTTGTGAAAATTGCAACACCGTGAAGGAATGCTGGTATTAGTTTGAAACTTACAAAATATGTATGTACAACAAGTTGAGACATGCAAATGATTAAAATGTCAGTGAAAATGCACATGTGGTTTCAGAGCAGCGACCTCTGAACTGTTCGGTCTTGGGTATAAAGAGCTAGCTCAAACGAGATGTTTCAACCGTGAAATCGCCACTTGTATGGGACAAAACACCAGTACAGTGATGTGAACTTGGAGTCAGTGGACAGATGAGACTCAGATGAACAGAAATCTAGGAAATGGACCGCAAAATCGCATGGCTGCACAGGGTGACAGATACCTCTACCACATGGCAATGATCGATTGCACTATGACATCCATGGGCAGTGCAGCTGTGAAACACTCTCACGGGTCAGGATTTGTCCTCCAGCACAGTTCAACATTGTCTGCTTAACAGAGGACTGATTGCTAGCAGCCCATTGCTGAGCATTCCTTTGATCCTCAACCACAGATGCCTCAGAGTGCAATGGGGTCTCAAACATAGACCTTGGTGCATTGATTTTCAACACATGTTTTCTAACAAGTCACAGCTCATCTTGATGCACCATAATGGTTGCATACTTGTTGAAAGACATTGTGGTGAATGGCACCTTGCAGCATCATACCAGTTAAACGCCAAGTGTCATGGTTTGGGGCGCCATTGGATTCAGTTATGTGTTCAAAGACATTGTGGTGAATGGCACCTTGCAGTGTCATACCAGTGCAATGCCAAGTGTCATGGTTTGGGGTGCCATTGGATTCAATTACGTGTTCAAAAACATAGTGGTGAATGGCACCTTGCAGTGTCATACCAGTCCAATGCCAAGTGTCATGGTTTGGGGTGCCATTGGATTCAATTATGTGTTCAAAGACATTGTGGAGAAAGGCACCTTGCAGTGTCATACCAGTCCAATGCCAAGTGTCATGGTTTGGGGTGCCATTGGATTCAATTACGTGTTCAAAGACATTGTGGTGAATGGCACCTTGCAGTGTCATACCAGGCCAACACCAAGTGTCAAGGTTTGGGGCGCCATTGGATTCAGTTACGTGTTCAAAGACATTGTGATGAATGGCACCTTGCAGTGTCATAGAGTCCAATGCCAAGTGTCATGGTTTGGGGTGCCATTGGATTCAATTATGTGTTCAAAAACATTGTGGTGAATGGCACCTTGCAGTATCATACCAGTCCAACGCCAAGTGTCATGGTTTGGGGCGCCATTGGATTCAATTACGTGTTCAAAGACATTGTGGAGAAAGGCACCTTGCAGTGTCATACCAGTCCAATGCCAAGTGTCATGGTTTGGGGTGCCATTGGATTCAATTATGTGTTCAAAGACATCGTGGTGAATGGCACCTTGCAGTGTCATACCAGTCCAACGCCAAGTGTCATGGTTTGGGGCGCCATTGGATTCAGTTACATGTTCAAAGACATTGTGGAGAAAGGCACCTTGCAGTGTCATACCAATCCAATGCCAAGTGTCATGGTTTGGGGTGCCATTGGATTCAGTTACGTGTTCAAAGACATTGTGGTGAATGGCACCTTGCAGTGTCATACCATTCCAACGCCAAGTGTCATGGTTTAGGGCGCCATTGGATTCAGTTACGTGTTCAAAGACATTGTGATGAATGGCACCTTGTAGTGTCATACCAGTGCAATGCCAAATGTCATGGTTTGGGGTGCAATTGGATTCAATTACGTGTTCAAAGACATTGTGGAGAAAGGCACCTTGCAGTGTCATAACAGTCCAACGCCAAGTCTCATGGTTTGAGGTGCCATTGGGTTCAGTTACATGTTCAAAGACATTGTGGTGAATGGCACCTTGCAGTGTAATACCAGTCCAGTGCAAAGTGCCATGGTTTGGGGTGCCATTGGATTCAATTACATGTTCAAAGACATTGTGGAGAAAGGCACCTTGCACTGTCATTCCAGTCCAACGCCAAGTGTCATGGTTTGGGGTGCCATTGGATTCAATTACGTGTTCAAAGACATTGTGGTGAATGGCACCTTGCAGTGTCATACCAGTGCAATGCCAAGTGTCATGGTTTTGGGTGCCATTGGATTCAATTTGTGATTTTGCCTGATACAAATTGAGGGAACCCTCAACCGTCAGCAATACATCAGGAATGTTTTAGAGGCAGAGGTGAAACCCTTCCTTCAGAGTTGTCCTGGAGCTATATTCCAGCAGGACAATACTTGGCCACATATGGCCCAGAATGCCCAAGACCTCTTCCATGCATGGCTGATACCTCTTCTTCCCTGGCCTTCATGTTCACCAGATATGTCCCTGATCGAACATGCCAGGGACTTGGTAGCAAAGTTGCTGGCCCATCAAGCACCTTCACCAGTCACCACAAATGAACTCTGGTCTTGCACAGAAGCAGCTTGGCAGGCTATTCCCCAGGATGATATAAAAAACCTCTTTCATTCAATGCCATGCCATGTAGAGGCTGTTATTGTTGCTTCACACGATACTGAGTTTTGAAGCGAAAAAAATCTTGTATAGCTCTCTACAAATGTAATCACTTATCTCCTGTAACATGAGAAATCGTGATATAAATTTCATTTGAATATGGCTATTCTTTCTTGGTGTTGCAATTTTCACAAACAGTAATGTACATTAATAACCCCCCCCCCAAAAAAAAAAAAAAAAAAAAAAACTTTTGAGATATTTTTTTTTTTGCAGGGCTTACTACCTGGGCCTGTGCAGAAATTATTTTACCTGCCCAGGTAGTAAAAAGCTGGATATCCAAGAAAATTTATCTTTTAAGATAACAAATCAGAACACCCATGTTTTTAAGTTAAAAAATTATGAACTTTTTCTACATTTTTTGCATCTTCGTTTTAAGGGTCTGTATTCAAAATGTTTCCCTGGGAAAACAAGGGGATAAAGATTAATGGAGATTATCTAACCCACCTTCGTTTTGCTGATGACGTAGTCATTTTTGCAACTACCCCATCAGAGCTGCAGAGTATGATCCAGGAACTTACTGACAAGAGTAAAGAAGTGGGATTAAAAATGAACTTTCAGAAGACAAAAGTGATGTTCAATGCTTTTACAAGAAATGAAGATTTATCGATTGATGGAGAAAAGCTGGAGATAACAGACACGTACGTTTATCTTGGACAGCAGATATCAAGTGAGGGTCACATTGATGAAGAAATTAATCGGCGTACAAAACTTGCCTGGAGAGCTTTTGGAAGAAACAGCATAATTTTCAAGAGCAATATGCCATTATGTCTTAAAAGAAAAGTGTTTGATCAATGCATCCTTCCAGTGCTTACGTATGGTGCGGAGACGTGGACCTTAACTAAAAGAGACATACAAAGGCTGAAGACAACTCAAAGAAGCATGGAGAGGTGCATGCTTGGTGTAACCAGGAGAGATAAGAAGAGAAACTCGTGGATCCGAAAAATGACAAGAGTGGAAGACATCATGATCAGAGTTAAATCCCTGAAATGGCAATGGGCTGGACATACTGCCAGAAGGACAGATCATCGATGGACAGCTGAAATTTTAGATTGGATTCCAAGGGACAGGAAAAGACCCAGAAGAAGACCACATGGGAGATGGGTGGATGAAATTCGAAAGTATGCAGGGGTGACATGGAGGAGACTGGCACAAGACAGACCGTTGTGGAGGAAACTTGGGGAGACCTTCGTCCAGCAGTGGATTGATAATGGTTGACAATGATGATGATGATGATTCAAAATGTTTAATGTACGAATGCATGTATCTCAAGTTTTAAGATGATGCTGCTGATGAAATTGGTATGAAATGGTATGATGATGAAATTGGTATTTGAGAAATTTAGTGTTTCTGCCATGTTCCTTTTGTTGAAGTTTTCAGCCTTTGTCACTAAGCACAAGAGGCTAGTTCCATGAGATGCATGCATCCTGTTGCTGACTATAAACAACATTTGGAGCAAAAACACTGCATAAGGTTCCAATTTCTGGACCTACAGCATAATGTAATTAAAGAAGTGATATTCTTCTGTCCTTGGCACTACGTAACAGTAATACAACTTCTGATGATTAGCAGTGAAATGAAATTCAAATATGTCTTGCAACGACTGTCTTTTTTTCTTGTAGTAGAAAATTCCATTCCAAACTTTTTTATTTTTAAATTTAGTTTCCCGATCCGGGCAACTAGATTTTTAATTTACCTGCCCAGGACAATAATTTACATGCCCCGGGCATCTCGGGCATGGTATTTTTCAAGCCCTGATTTGTAAGTAATTTTTTTCGTATGACAGTAGCTATTGTGTTCACTGCCCTGTGATAGCTGTTCAGCTAAAGCTGTGAGCAAAATAATGACAGCATAAATATGTAAAGGATGCCAAAATAGACAATGTTGGTTTATGTCTTGGTAATACCTGTGTCTGCAGATTGCTGTATACTGATGACCAGAGAATGAAAGTGAGTTGCAGAATATGTTGTCGTGGATGTACGAAGTTTATATGAAATTCAAACTGAATGTAAATAAGGAAAAACCCAAAACTTTGGTGCTTGAATGAGAAATAGTATTGAATGCAAGATCAGTATAAATAGTACAGAGATAGACCGGGTGAATGAAGTTGCATGTTTAGGAACCATGTTTGATGGAAAAGACAGACAAGATGGTAAAATTAGTAGATGAATGAATTCATCTTTAAAAGTCATAGTTGCCTCTGGAGGATTTCACAGGACTGGTGGTTTCTCGAAAAGTCCCAAATGGCTGTGTATGAAAGTGTAATTCCAGTTCTGATGTATGACAGTAAAATCTAGGTACTGCAGAAGAGATACAGGAGTTGTTTGCATGCCGGAGTGATGCATTACGTGCAGGGGGTTAGTGGCAAAACAAGTTCTGATCATGTGAGGAACGAAGATGTTTTTCAGGTGTGTAGTGTGAAGGAAAATATTGTTAGTAAGGTGGAGACAAATATACTTAGGTGGCATAGCCATGTTTTAAAAATGAGTGGTGAAATGCTAAGAGAATTTATTCAGTTCAAGTGGAAGGAAAGAAAGGAAGGCTAAGAAAATGGGATGAGCCAGATTCAAGAATGTCTTCTCGAGAAAAAGGTACTGAGCCCCATAGCAAAATCATGGCGACGTTCAGATTTTATTTGAAATATGAGAGACGTCACAGATTTTTTTGTAATCTGCAGACAAAAACGATATCCCCAGTACCCTTTTTGATCCTCTCATGTGTAGATTCCGAATCACGGATACCAGTTTTTCGTCATCAGATGGAATTCCATCTCTCAGAACTCTCTGAAAACTGAAGTTAGATGGAGTGAAGATTTTTTCCATAATCACAATTTATTTTCTCTCACAGTGCCCCCTTTGTGTGGTATTGTTGCTAAATGTCATTTTATTGCATAAAAGTTCGTGTTTCAGTATGGAAATGGAGACAACAATTTCTGAAAACGGAAGTTAGACAGAGCCATGTTATCTTAAATTATTTTTGTTGCTGTGTCCCCTCTGGCACGTGTGGTTGTTAAATATCATTTTATTACAAAAATGTTTATATTTAAGATTGGAAATGGAGGGAATTTTTCCGAAAATGGAAGTTGGACAGAGTGAAAATTTCTCCAGTAATCATAAAATGAGGCAAACATTTTCAACAACAAAAACTAAAGGCAGCGAAAATTTCTCCTGTAATAATTTTTTTTGCAGTGTTTTTCTTGCACAGTATTATTATTTAAACATCATTTAATTACATAAATGTTTGTATTTACGATCAAAAATGTAGAAAATTTTTCTGAAAACGGAAGTAGTACGGAGCAAAGATTTCTCCTGTAAAGTAATTTTTTCTAGTGTTTTCCCCTCAGTCCTGAATTGTTAAAATAATTTTATTCCATAAACCTGTGTGTGTTTCAGCTAGAGAAGGGAGGCAAAATTCTAGATACAGAGGGCCGCGTGTTCTTGATCCTAGTCATCATTGCAGTTGCTATAGTGCCTAGGAGTATAGGGTGATCAGTTCTTTTCTCTTTGTCTTTTAGTTTTTACCTATGCAAACTTTTATTGTTTTTCACACCTAGTAACTATCTTGCCCAGTGACCACCTGCAGATTGTATTGTGGCACCATATATTTGTCGCAGACTGATCAAAAACTTTCTGCTATGGGGATAATGAGTATGAATTACAAAAAAATCTTGTGCAAGACCTGTGGTTGATGTCGGTGAAGCTCAAGTTGTGCACCGAGATCACTGTAAACGGAGACGTTTCATACACCAAGAGTAAGTAAAATTTGGCATCATCAGTTTTAAACTTTAATCTGACAAGTGAGCTTTTTTGAGTAGTTAACCTCTGAATATCAGACTACAGCTTAATAATATGTAAGTACGTATAAATGCATAGAACATATAGTTAAAAGCCAAGTAATTTAAATATACAGGGTGTTTCAGAAAATTTGATATCATTTGAGTTGTAAATATCTGATTAACTAAATAGTCTAGGCAAATGAAACTAAACAGGCTTAATGTTGAACAAAATGAAATTTATTCATTAAAATTTAAATGAGAAATTCAAAGGTATGTGGATTTCATGAACGATTTTACAAGTTTTCATTATGTGCACCGCCTGTGACACAGCACACATCAAGTCGGTAGTCCAGCTCCTGCCAAACACGATGCAGCATGTCCCTCATGTGCTCAAATGTGGCATAGGGATTTTCTTAGCCCCAAATTTGAACATTATGCTTGTTGACTTTGCCATTCATATGAAATGTGGCCTCATCACTGAAAACGAGACGATTTTCAAACTCGTCTTTGTCAAGTTTCTCTTGTATATTGACAGAGAATTGCTTACGCTTTTGATTGTCATCTATCTTTAAGGCCTGAACAAGCTGTAGCTTGTAGGGTGTCATTCGCAAGCGTTTCCTTGCGACATGCCAAACTGTCATTGGAGGAATCTGGGTCTCTTCTTATGGACTTCCTAGGGCTTCGCAGAAATATTTCCCGAACCCACTCGACCATCTCTTCCACTACTGGTGGTCGTACATATCCTTTTGCCTTGCACAGGCAGCCTTCCGGAATCTTTGAATTTTTTGTTCCATGTCCAAATCTGCATTGCAGTTGGTGCATTTGAGCACATGAGGGATATGCTGCATCGTGTTTGGCAGGAGCTGGACTACCAACTTGGCATGTGCCGTGTCACAGGTATATTGAAAACTTGTGAAATCGTATATGACATCCACATACCTTTGAATTTCTCATTCAAATTTTGATGAATAAATCTTATTTTGCTCAACATTAAGCCTGTTTAGTTTCATTTGCCTAGACTATTTAGTTACTCAGATATTTACATCTCAAATGATATCAGATTTTCTGAAACACCCTGTAATGAAGTGTGGGGAAACTAATCTACATTTGTCTTCCTTGATTTTTGGTTGTTGTTGTGTTTTGGCTTCTAATTTTTTTTCAATGAAGCTGTAATTAGTAGAGCAGAATTGTGAGTAGTAACTGCAGCAGTAAAAATAAGAATTTTGGGTACTGAAAATGACAGGTGTTCATTTAAAAATTTTTTGGTTTGAAAATCAAAATATTTTACTAGCTCGTGTGATAACTATTTAAAATGTGTCCCTTAATTTACAGTTTTCATTTCATTATTCATGGTTTGGACCTCCAGATCTGCAAAAGTTTGATGAGGTTTGGCCATTTATTCATAATATGGTTAAGTAAAATGACGTAGCTTCAATTTGCTTTGCTGCATGAAACTTTTTTCTAAACTGCTTATTGCTGTTAAAACTTTTCTTGTAATTTCAACAAATTTCAGGTGGAGAATGTTACTTATGACCCTGCTGCTTGGGAAGAGTTATCCTTTCTTGCACGTCTCATAGGAAAAACTGAAGTAAAAAGTTCAAAGCCAGAATTTACTCTTGGTATCTTTGAAGAAGAATCTGAGTCTGTGTGAGTATTACATTAAATTATTACTAATACTTCATTTGACAGTTTTTGCAGATGTTCTGATTAGGTGCTGTGAACTGACAACTGACATTGCGCTTTTATATATATGTGTGTATATACATATATATATATATATAATTTTTTTTTTTTTCATTTCACTATCAGAAAACAGTTTGCCAAAAGACAGTTGCATCTGTCTGTTTTTTTTTTAGTTTGTTAGTTTGAGTTGTCAAACAGATTATACAATACATAGCTGCCAACTCTCCTGATTTTTGCAACTTTTCTCGATTTTTTATTTCCTGCCTTTTTCTCGTGATCTTTAATGTCACTTACAATATCCTCAACATGCTAGTAAAAGTATCATTTTTTAAAATAAATTTTCATTAAAGAGAGTTTCCTTTGTTCCTTTTTGTTATTGTTTTCCTACCAACAACTTTCTGTGACTTATTGGTTGTCATGCCAGGCCCATAGTCACAGAAAGGTTGCTAAGTGGGGAAAGGTCACAGAACTCGAAGCCCCGATTCTTGTGGATATGAGAATGTTCCGCTGTTTTTTGTGTTTTGAATTTGTCTGACAAAGTTCCATTTTTTTTTTGTATTCCTTATTTATAATATTTTTCTGATCATGATCATTTTTTTCTCAATAACAGTGCAAGAGAGCGACTTTATATTTTTTGAGAATTTTTCCTAATGAAATGTTCATTTTCCTATTTTTGACAATATCTCCTCTAAAACCAATCAGTAGAGCAAATATTTTTATGCTCTCCAATTTTTCTAAACAAAATTAAATTTCAAAAACAGTACTTATTCTGTTCCTGTTCGTGATGGAGTCGGTGCCATTCGGAGTCCCAGAGTTGTTTTTACAGCAGAGTGAGCGTAAGCAGTATCAATTTTTTAGTACGTCTTTTGTATAAAAGATCGATTTGTCCGTCTGTGGATACCATATCTCTGTAACTATTAGTCCGACTTGAAAAATTCTTTTAGCATTGGAATGCCTGAAATGTAAGAATGATGACCCTTGCATTATGTGCCCCCCCTCCTCATGCACTGCAGATGATATCGAATTCAAAATATATTTTATTCCATGTATTTGCTTCTAAATGTCCGATTGAAAAAAATCTTTCTTCCTTTTGATGCCATTTATAACAAAGGCTATTCAGCACAGTTTCTTTTTCAAGTAATTCATAGATTTTCCCCTAGGGAGCATAAAGGTAAATTGTTTTCCTCAATATCTTTGCTTCTGAAACTCTGATTTGAAATATTCCTCTTTCATCGGAGAAACAGCTCCTCATGGAAAATGTTTTGCACATAATTTCTAATTTTTGATAAAGAATGTTGTGGCCACCAGAAGATGTAAGTGTCTATTTCTGCTTCTGATGTTATTTGCAGCAAAATCTAAGCTTCCGAAAATTCAGTTGAAAAAATTCTTCCACGGACTGATACCGCTAACTTCAGAAAACATTTTAGAATACTTCCTGCTTAAAATATTGCATAGTTTTCCCACCAGGAGGGGTAGATGTATAGCTTATTTTTATCATATCTCTGCTTCTAATAGTCAGCTTTAAAAAAATTCTGGTGTTTCAAAACTTTCAGTGATTTTAGTGTTTTGATTTTAAAAATTTAGGGTGTTTCTGGAGTGAAAGGTTTCTCATACAGTTTCAAAATTTTCAAGTAATTCATAGATTTTCTGCTAGGGGCGTAAAGGTAAATTGCATTTTCCCTGATACCTCTGCTTCTAAAACTCTGATTTGAAAAAAATTTCCTGCATCCGATACAGCTCCTGATGGAAAATGTTTGTTGTTATCATTTCTAATTTTTGATAAAAAATGGTTTGGCCACCAGGGGGCATAAGTGTTTATTTTTACTTCTGATGTTGTTTGTAGCAAAATTTGAGCTTCCGAAAACCCGATGGAAAAAATTCTTTCGTGGACACCACAAACCTTGAAAAATGTTTTCAGAATACTTTATTCTGAAAATAATGCATAGTTTTCCCACCAGGTGGTATAGATGTATAGCTTCTTTTTGTCAATATCTCTGCTTGTAAGAATCTGATTTCGGAAATTATTTCTTTATTAGAGAGTGTTTCTGCTGTGAAATATTTCTCATATAATTTAAAATTTTTCTTAACGCACAAGTTTGCCATTAGAGGGCGTAAGCTCATGTTTTGGTTTACAGCAATATCTGCAGGACTAAAAACCTGATTAAAAAATTTCCTTTTCAGTCAGATACTACTAACTAGGAAAATTCTTTGTGTATATTTTCTTCCCAAAATAATGCACAATTTTGCTGCTAGGGGGTGCCAACTTTTAATCTGTTTTTTATTAGTATCTCTGTTTCTAAATGTGCAATTTAAAAATTCTTTCAACACTGAATGCCATTAACATTGTGGAACACTTTAATGTCAGTATTTGAGGAGTTTTGTGGTTCATAGTTCTGTCGTTAGGCGGTGTTTGTCTATTTCTGTGTGCAGCTGTACCTCCGCTTCTAAAATCCCCAATGAGAAATTTCTTTTTCACCATATGCCATTTGCTACAATAGAGGCGTGGAGCATTATCTTCTATAAATAATGTGCAGATTTTCCACTAGGGGGCGTAAAAGTCAATACCCTTTTCTCGCTATTTCCACTTCCGGGAGACGTACCTGAAAAGTTATTTTTCCTTAGCATAGCTTTTTCCATGAAGAATATTTTTCACCTATTCCATTGTGCAAAAGTCTTCCGCTAGAAGGCGGAGAGTTATATCAGTTTCCTACCATATTTCTTCTTTTAACTGTTCGATTTGAAAATCTTTCTGTCTCCAGTACCTTCCTTTGGCTTTGAGAAACTTTCTATGCACCATTTGTTAATTTTCATAACATTCTTTTTAGCTGCTGATGGAAGTAACTGGTTCTGTTTCTGGATGTTTTATCGATTGTAGAAATTCAGTTGTGATTTTTTTCTAACCAGTTGCATTGACTGATAAATTTTATTACCAGTTATTTGACTTTGATAATTTAATTTGTGATTTTTTCTAACCAGTTGCATTGACTTTGATAAATTTAATTTGCATCAGAAAGGATTCAAAAGACGTGCTCATTGCAACTGAAAATTTGGTATCATCTTTCTTATTAAATTTAATTTTACCTGAAATAAATGTTTTCCCATTCTTTAGAATCTTTTTCTTACAAAAAGATTAGAGTTCCAAATCGCTACTAAGAGAGAAAAATTTGCAGAGAAAACGACTTTACAAGTAATGAAAGATGGTGATGAAGAGTTCCAGTTTTCAACTTTAATTTTTTTTTCCCCAAACAAAAGAAAAAATGCTTGCTCTTTTTGTTTATTATGATATAGCAAGAAGAGACTGAGGAACAGAAATACAGTCAAACCCCTATTTAACGGACTGCAATTTAACGTACATTTTTTTGTGGTCCGGACGGAACCACATTAAAATTAATGCTTGGCCTTTCCCGATTTAACGAACACGTTTCCTCAATTTAGCGAACATTTTATATTTTTTTCTTTAAACCACCAAACTATGTTAATAAGCATTTTCATGTTAAAAGCCAGCTAAAAAGAGAGCTTCGCATAACAGAAAAATTTTCCGCATACAGTTAACCAGTGTTTCAAAGAACATCATCTGTGACACAGCTTGACGGAATCATAAATCAGTTCGCCTTTCCTCCAACCATCAAGCGTTAGCTTCTTACAGGGAGAAGCAAATGACCAACAAATTCCAAAGGAGCGCAACATTTTCTTGCATGGGTGGGAAGCTGGAAAATGAAAGGCGATATGGGGGACAAAATCTAGAGTACCCTGGGGACTCTTGTTTTCAGCTACAGACAGAACAGTAACACTCTATGAAGTCAGGGACACACGTGGTACGTACCCATTCCTGAACCTCTGGAATTCTTTGCCAAATCGCCCTTTTTTTCTTTTCTTCTCAGTGTTAAGTCTACACTCAAATTAAACAACACAGCTCGTTTACGGACAAAGTTTTGATGAACACAAGTAGCACTAGAAAAGTTAGTCACTGAAAGAAAGAGAACATAGCTGCTTACATATTCTTTTATGAACACTAGCTTAATTTGAATGTGTCATTCAAAAGGCTTCCTCGATTTAGCGAATTCCACGATTTTACGTACAAGATTGTCGGTCCCTTGAAGTTTGTTAAATCGAGGTTTGACTGTACATGGGTTTTAAGTGAAACTGAATTTCAAGAGTTGACATTATAATTTCACAGGTCATGAAAATGGTGCAGATCCCATCACAGATGGATAAAGTAGCAAATGTGAAATTCAAAATCACTCACAACCAAAGATTTCTGGTAAAAGCGAATTTGCGCGCATCTCTTTCTCTGAAATAGGACTGAGTTTCCTCATGAAAGGTAGGGTGTATTCATTGTAACTGGGACTGTTTTATATAAATTACATGACAATATCTAACTAACACTTGTGCTGTTTCCCCAAAGTACGCATAAGAGCATCTCAATAATTTGTAACTCTACTTGTACATAGAAGATATTCAGAAAATCTCTCCATTGTTGACCCTTTAAGGTTGGTAGCTATTGTAATAGTTTAATTACAATTCTTGTTGTGTTCTGGACAGAGATGTGTTATATTTCGTAGTACAGTGGTGAATATTCACAAGATCGACATTAGTGAACTGCAGTGCAAAATTTCCAAAGCTAGTTTGATTCATTTGAACTGTTTTGTCACAGAACTAAACTAGTATGACTGTAGTAGAACTGTACATAAAATTTCATTGAGGGCTGAAGAGTGCATCTCTCTCTCTCTCTCTCTCTCTCTCTCATGATTACTTCGATTTTGAGAACATGAACTTTTCTGCAACTGGAGTAAAAGTATTTTTTCATGTTACAATGAGAAAAGGAAAAAAAAAGAGAAAGAGAAAGATTTTTTTATTATATTTTGCTATAAAAGAAGCGGGTAGCAAAATTTTGTTAAAATTCTTTTGCATCTGCAAAATTATGGTGGCATTTAAAGCAACTACTCTCAATGGACAAAACATTAGAGATACCTACCTAATAGCATGTTGGTCCCTCTCTTGCACAAATAACAGCCTGTACATGCAGTGGCATCAACTCCACCAGATGCCTGAGGATTTCTGGAGGTAATGCTGACCAAGCCTGTTGCTGCATTGTCCAGATCTCCGCCCGAGACATTGGTCCAGGATCCATAGATCTGATGTTCCACTCCATGGCATCCCACGAAACCAGGGTTTAAATACAGGACCTTGGCGACCTTCTTGAGCCATGCCTGAATGGTTGTGGCCCAATACAGTGGTGCATTGTCCTTCTAAAACAAATCATTGGCCAAAATATGCTCGAAGGCCATGAAAGCATGTAGGTAATCACAAAGCGCAGTGGTTGAGGATCTCTCCAAACACACTTAAGGGACCTAATGTGTTCCATGAGAGGCTCCCCAAACCATCACAGAGCCATCACTACCTTGAACAGAGCTGATGTGGCATGATGTGGCCATTGCCTCATGCTGTTGATGCCACACCCTCACTCTCCCGTCAGTTTGGTACAACTGAAAATGGGATTCATCTGACCACACGACACAGCGACACTGTGCAGAGCACCAGTTTCAACATTCTCACCACCAGGCAAGGCATAGTTTCTGATGATGAGCGATCAACAGCGGCACATGAGTAGGGCGTCGGCTCCCATAGCCCTGGATGAACAATGCGTGCAGTACCGTTTGCTCGCTGATGCTGCTTGGGCCTGCAACATTTAACGTGGATGTGAGTCAGTCTGCATAGTCTACCTCTACTGCAGCCATCGATGGTGTGCGATCAGGTATGCTTACTGTCTGGGCGCTGGTATGTCCATCAGTGGTATACATGCGATACATCCTTGATAAGGTTGCTCTCAGGAACCCTCCCACATTTACTCATTTTCATTGATTGCAATACAGTGTTGGGAAGTCCTGCTGTATGCTTATTTATTGCCTGCATTCAGTTTGGGTCTGTTCCACTCTTCACAGGGGATGCCCATGTCAACTGCCAATCATACTTATCTTTAATGTTTTGTCTACTGGGTGTACTAGCAGTACACAATGACTCTTCAGAGTGTTTTTTTAAAAACACTAATTTCATATGTTCAGTGGGATATTTAAATATATCTCATGAATTGAAGAGCTACTTAAATGGGGATTTTTCTCAATTTTTCTCACATTATTTCTGCTTAGATTTGTGGAAAGAAAAGTCCTTAAATTCTTCTATGACTTTTACAAACACTTGTACTTCAAACTATTTCAACGTCTTCCATTGCTCATTCAGTGTGCACTTCCCTTCTTCTTTTCTTTCTTTTTTTTTTTTTTCTTTTTCAAAATGCACAATTTTTTTTGTCAGCTGGAAGCTATTTTTGAGGTCACCTTCCTCAGCTGGCATGCATTTGGCTTTCTGTCGCTGATGTGAATGAATAAACAGAGAAAACCCAGACACTCCAAGTGCTACAGATTCTCTGTTGTTACTACAGAAATCGTTGGGCCACTATGCAAAACCGAATATACTATAAAAATAAAAAATCTCTGGGAAATATTATTCAACAGCTGCGTAAAACTTATTTTCATGTTTTCAAGTTTAACATTTATTAAACTTTTAGGGACTGTTTTGGATTTTTTAATATATTGACATTTCTTCAATTTTTTTTAAATATTTTTCAAATAATTTACATGGTTTGTACTTTCCTTGAAAACTTTGAAAAGCCCTTGAATAAAAGTAGTTCATTTTCAAGTCCTTGAAAGTACTTGAAAAAGTTTAAAGCTCTGTAAATAGTACTTGAATTTATTTTATTTTGTTTTTTAAGTAATGATATGAAAGAGCATGTGTTAAATAATTGTTTGTGCTAAAAAGATGTATAGGAGATTTCCGTGTAGTTCTGATAAAAACACCAAGCTGATCAAATAGTGCAGAACTTGCATTCAACCCAGGGGAGTGTGTGGACAGCTGGTGCCTTGGCTATGGTATCACTACAAAGTAAAGCGTCAGCCATGGGAGTAAAATAAATGGAATGATGTATTCGGAATTGTGATGGGCTTCTGTTTACTGGGGTTAGGGATGCGTTCTCGCCGGACGGTGGAACTTTCAGGAATTGCTTGTTCTTCCTGCATTGACCCTTCGTCTCCTGGCTGCATCAAAAAATGCATCAAAGTATCAAAAGCATGCATCAAAAATAAAAAGTTAACATAAACAATAAGTGCCATACCAGCAGATGAATACGAAAATAATCTACCCTTTCAAAATATTCCACAAAATAAAATAATTTTAAAGAAGACCAAAACAGGGCATTTCAAAGTTGGTTTAACAGGCAGGTCATTGAAGATCTGCCAACCTCAGCTAAAATTAATGGTCTTAACTTACTAAAATACCTACCTACTGAACGACCGACAGTACACACATATGATAATTTGGGTTTAAAAAGTCCTTGAAAAATGCTTGAATTTATTTTGCTTGGAAGAGCACAAACCTTGATTTAATGCTGTTTGCTAGCCAGAAATGTTTGGAATTTCTGGAAATTATTGTTCTAGTGGAATGTGAATATTTAGTGATTTTCAGAATTTCGAATTTTTCTGACCAGCTGGTGTGTGTATGCGTTTTTCTCCTCTTTCTGATTATATTCTTGGTTTTTCTGTACATGTTCCTCGATTTTAATATCTTCAGAAATAGTGATACAGAGCCTTCATATTTTTTTTTTTTAATTTCTAATCAAATGCATGTTTTCCTATTTCTAACATTTTCTTCTTCAGAACAAATCAATAGAGCAAGCATTTTTGTCCCCTTCCCCTTTTAAAAGCGAAACTAAACTTTAGAATTGGTACTTAATTGGTTCATGATGTAATCTAAGCCATTTCTGTGATCTGTGTTTTCACAGCAAGATTAACAATATAGCACAATTTTTAATTTCACTTGAAATGTGGTTTTTCTCATTCCTTATTCACGTCTTGCTATATCAAGGGACAGAACAAGTGTTTCTTCTTTCACTTAAGATGGGCATCAAGTGATTTTGCTCCCTATACTTCCAATGGAAAAAAATTCGACCCTATTTTCTCAGCAAAGAAGGATTTCCCATACATCAAAATTGGCCCACAAATAAAAAAGCATCCTAACTTAGATTCTATGATCTGTGTTTTTTGCAAAAAACTTTTCTGAACTATATTAAAAATCAGTAACTTTACTTCGGTGTAGTGGTAAGGAAGAGTGGCACCACCTGTAAGCAAGTATCATAACTACATCAAAGTTATTAATTTTTAATATAGCTTGTGAAAAGCACTGATTATGATGTTTTTCATCAGTGGGCCAATTTTGATGTATGGAAAATCTTTCTTCGCTGAGGAAATAGGGTCGAAATTTTTCCATTTGAAGTATAGGGAGCAAAATTACTAGATGTTCATCTTAAAGGGAAATTAATGTTAAAAAATGCTACTGGGTGCACGCTGTGCTGAGAAAATGGCTTTATGGGGAGCATAAGGTGGTGACAGAGAGTTCAAGTTTCGATTTTGAACTCTAATTTTTATGTAAAGAAAAGGAAAAATGTTCGCTCTTTTTGTCTGTTGATGTAGCAAGAAGTGGCTAAGCAATGGGAAACCATGCATTTTCAGAGGAATTAAACTTAAAAAAGTTCTAGTATCAACAACTCCAGGAAAACTTCTTAAATGGACTTCCAAAAATCGGTATAAATCCTGGATATGCATCTGTTATAATTTGGTAGAGGCAGTAACATAGCCATCTTTTGGAGGGTTATTGTAGATTTATAATTTTATATGCATAATTAAATGTAATTTTCACTGTGAAGCCAAAACATTTTGTTTTAGGATGCTGAAAATGCCAGGTTTGCATTTTTTAAGTACACAGCACCCAGACGTAACATTTGTCCTGACTAAATTTAAAAGCATAAGAATCGAAATATATGGATTTGTATAAATTGCAGCCTGTTTCTTTCCATTTTATTTTATTTAAAGAATCTTCTTTCCAGTAACCTTATTTACAGAATCTTCAAACATTATGTCCTTTTAATGGAGAAGCCTTCTAATGGTTAAATAATGTAGATTTGAGTATTCATATTCTTGAACCCTGGGTCCTTTAAAATATATCATGTTCATATAATTTTATTATTAATGTATACAGAATTAATTTTTCAAACAATGAAAAGTGAAAATTTATGATTTTTTCACTAATTCAGAAAGAATTCATATTAGCAGTTCATATTCCGACTTAGAAATCGATCGGAAAAGGCTACTCTTCATTTTTACGTGCATTATTTTAAAAAACTTGGAAATATTCTAATTGGATAATGCTTACCTAGGCATTCCGTTTCTAGCGATGATTAACTTTTCTCGCACGTTTCGGGTCTTCTTTGAAGCTATTGTCCTATTGTCCATTGTATGTGCAGCAACTATTCACATCCAACACACTGCTTATTTTGGGTAGATTCAGTAGATCTTCCCTTTGGGATTCAATAACATCAATTCTTTACCGTTATTAATGCTCTAAATTTTTTGCCCAGTCTTTGGGCATCCGTATCTGACGAATAGCAACATGGGGTATCGGACTCCATTGATGAGAAATAAACCACGAACATCAGTGGAGAAGTAGTCACGTTCGTGAGGATGCCCAAAGACTGGGCGAAAAATTTAGAGCATTAATAACGGTAAAGAATTGATGTTATTGAATCCCAAAGGGAAGATTTACTGAATCTACCCAAAATAAGCAGTGTGTTGGATGTGAATGATTGCTGCACATACAACGTACAACAGGACAATAGCTTCAACGAAGACCTGAAACGCGCGAGAAAAGTGAATCATCGCTAGAAACGGAATGTCTAGGTAAGCATTATCCAACTAGAATATTCCTAATTCAGAAAGATATTTTAAGTAAATATAAAAAATATGATGTGGTCGTAAATTATCCAGCATGTTGTTGATAATTTATTCTGTCTTCTTGTGGCTCAATATTGCATGGAGAAGTTAACATAAAAATCTTAAATGTTTTTTAGAAAGACCACTCTTTAAAATGTAAAATCTTGTGAAAATTGTTAAAAGAGAATAGGTTCAAATATCTGTCCTGGGCCATATCAGAAGCATAAAATTTAAACAGCTGTGCAAACCATGTAGCATTTGTTTTTTTACTTGGATTTGTATTATATGTCACTTTAACATTGCCTGATGAAAATTATCATCATACACCGTGTATGATGAATTTATAAATTATGACTGTTTTACACTCTTTTATGTTTGCATTGTTTTTAAATTTGTATATTAATTTGTAAAAGCTTGAGTAAAATTTTTTAATGAATAAAAAGTTTATAAAAACTATAATATAAAACGAATGATAAAATAAATTGTTTATTAATGAGAGAATAAATTTAAAATAAATATACGAGGAGTGATTAAAAAGTATTCAGACTGAGTGCATAACTGTTAAATGGAGCTGCAGAGCAGAATGCCATTTGGCAGTCTGTGACCTTGAAACCTACTGTACATGCACCTGCTGAGAGTATGCAATCTGCAGAGCACCTTTTGTGCTGTGGCCAGTTGTTTGGTGTGTAGGTCTGATCGGAGTGCCGCATTAACGATGTCTGGTGAGCTGGATCTCTTCCACTGTGAGGACTGAGCCTTTGTTTCTGGATCATATGCATAAACCCATGCTTCTTTGCCAGTAACATTATTTTTCATAAAGTTTAGCTGCAGACAGCCGAGTTTCCTTTTACTGATCTGAGAGGACTTTTGGAACAAATTTTGCAGACACATGTCTCATCCCCAAATCTTCAGTGAGCATGGCCTGTATTGATCCAAAACTATGGCATAAGTCATCAGCAAGTTCTCTCATAGTAATTCTATGATTTTCCCTCACAACTGAACAAAGTTTGCAGACACACGTCTCATCCCCAAATCTTCAGTGAGCATTGCCTGTACTGATCCAAAACTAAGGCCTAAGTCATCAGCAAGTTCTCTGATAGTAATTCTGCAATTTTTCCTCAGAGCTGAACAAATTTTGCAGACACGTCTTATCCCTGTGAGCATTGCCTGTACTGATCCAAAACTAAGGCCTAAGTTGTCAGCAAGTTCTCTGATAGTAATTCTGCAATTTTCCCTCACAGCTGAACAAAGTTTCCAGACACAAATCTTATCCCCAAATCTTCAGTGATTATTGCCTGTACTGATCAGAAACTAAGGCCTAAGTCGTCAGCAAGTTCTCTTATAGTAATTCTGCGATTTTTTGTCAGAGCTCAAGAAAAACTGCAGGTACACATTTCATCCCCAAATCTTCAGTGAGCATTGCCTGTACTGATCTAAAATTAAAGCCTAAGTTGTCAGCAAGTTCTCTGATAGTAATTCTGCGATTTTTTCTCACAGCTGAACAAAGTTTGCTGACACACGTCTCATCCCCAAATCTTCAGTGAGCATTGCCTCTACTGATGCAAAACTAAGGCCTAAGTCCTCAGCAAGTTCTCCGATAATAATTCTGCGATTTTCCTTCACAGCTGAACAAACTTCTAGGATGTTTCTTTCATTCCTGCTTGTTGAGGGCCTTCCACAACGATTGCCACTTTGGACACTTTCATAGCCGTTTTTAAAATGTTTGTAGCAGTTGTATAGATGTAGACAACACATGCACTCTCAGAGTAACTTGTCATAAATTTCTTTGCAAGAATCTTCAAGTTTCTGATAGAATTTGATGCAAATGTGTTGCTCAACTTTCTCAGACATTGTTAATGTGATACACTAATCAGACTAGACTCATGCAATCTTCAACATACACTCTCAGTAACTTGTCATAAGTTTCTTTGCAAGAATCTCCAAGTTTCTGGCAGAATTTAATGCAAATGCATTGCTCAACTTTCTCAGACATTGTTAATGAGACACGCCGATCACACTAGACTTTTAAAGAGTCTTCACCATGCACTCTTAGTAACTTGTGATACGTTTCTTTGCAAGAATCCCCAAGTTTCTGTAAGAATTTGAAGCAAATGCGTTGCTGAACCGTCTCAGACATGGTTAGTGCGACACACTGATCAGACTAGACTCCAAACAGTTGGCCACAGTGCAAAAGGTGCTGCTCCAACAGCGTTATCTCGTCAGGCATATGTGCAGTTACAGCCTGTGAAATGGCTTTCTTCTCTGCCACTCCATTTAACAGTTGCGTACTCAGTCTTGATACTTTTTTATCACCCCTCGTATAATGGATAAAATATGAATATATAATTAATATACTTGAAAAAAAAAGTATTTATTAATAGCATGACTAAAACATTTTGTTATAATTATATTAGATGTGAGGCACAGCATTTAAAACATGACCTAAGATTTAGTTATTTTGTTGTAAATGCAACATGTTTTTCTCTGCTTTCCAGTGCACCTTCCCAAGGTATTTTGACTGCTGAAGGTCACACTGTAGTGAATATAGATGCTGCTAAGGTAAATGAATTTCTTATGTATGGTAACTTTGTGTGTAAAGTAGGGCTGGTTTCCAACTTCCTTTTTCACTTCGAATTTCGTAATTTGTGCTACTGTAAATATTTGTAATTTCTGTCATATAATCCACAGATTATATATTAAAAAGTTTAAGGTTTTTGAAAAAAGATGTTTTGTGTGGTGTTGGAAAAATATTGAAATTGTGTTAACAACAGAAAAAATTTAACGCAGCTAGAGAGTCACGAAAATATGCTGGTTTTTTTTTTGGTTCTTTTTTACAAGCACTTTAACAGAAAATATAATGCAATTGTTTACCCTAGCGGAAGGCTATATGGGGAGCCTGTGAAAACTATTCTATGGTATCACATCGTTGCCTCTTCAGTAAAGCAATAACTTTGCGAATTGGATTCATTAATTTTTCTGAACTAATCCTGTCATTCATTTTGTGCACTAATCCTGTTCGTTTTTCACAGAATCATTTTCAGAAATGCCAAATACTACGGATTGGTCGTAGTTTCTGCAGAATTTTAGGTGTAACTAATGAACAACAGCAATTCTGAAAATAAAGAAACTGGATTTTTATTCTTCATTCACTTGAAATTAATACAAAAGTATTGAGTTGGAAAGAAAGTATTGTCTGCAAATGCAAGGCAATAGAAAAGTGCTAATTGCCATGTATACAAGTACAAATCAGTCCAAAATCTAGTTTCTGTCATTTGCCACAACCTGCTCTCTTCAGCTGGGCAGCTGTTGGATACAGTCTGTGTAGAATTGTGGCAACCTGGACTCAAAGAAGTGAGTAAGTGTGGCTTGACATCATCCCAGTTAATGAACCGCTGTCCGTCCAGGAATCCAGAAAATGGTGCAATGACCAGAAAACGTGGTAGTCGCTTGGGGCAGTGTCCGGGTAATAGGCAGGGTACGGCAGCAGACCCCAGCCCAGTTCCCTGAACTTGTGATAGGTCACCCGTGCTGTGTGAGGTCTTGCTCCATCCTGCTGTAGGAGGACACCCTTGTGGTTCAGCAATGCCGGTGATTTCCATGTGAGCGATGTGTGTAGGTTGTCAAGGCAGTAGACGTCGCAGTGATAGTGGCGTTGTCCGGCAGCAGCTCAAAAACACGACACCCCACATATCCCACCAAACAGATAACAGGAACTTACATGGGTGTAAGCCGACTTTGGGGGTTGGCATGAACTTCTGTTTTGGGTCCAGCCACTGTTTTCAAGCACTGTGACATTGTCATACAGGACCCATTTCTCATCACCTGTCACAATGCGGTCCAAGAACAGTTCACCTTGGTCGTGTGCAAGCAGGAAAATGCATGCACTTGTGCGATTTGCTTTCTACTCAACTGTGAGTTGATGGGGTACCCAAACTTCCCTCTTATGCCCCTTCACAAGTTGATGCAGGTGCATGATAATGCTCGTGTGTGAAGTCCCCAGCTGTACAGCCAACTTTTGTGTGGTCACACGTGGATCAGTTTCCACTAAGGTCTTCAGCATGTTCGTATCCACTGTTGCGGGTCTTTCGGCTTTGGGATGAATTTCCCTCTCAAAACTGTTCGAACCAATGACAGCACTAACAATGTGATATGGCATTGTGGTACCACTGGTAATGTTCCTTACAGTACGTGCAGAGGTGCTACCATGATGAAACTCATACAGCATGCAATGGTGGGTGTGCTCCTTGTCCACTTCCATGTTGGCTAGCACTTACACTTTTTGCCTTCTGATGTCTAACTGAGCATCGACTTAAACCACTTACTTGCTGATGTCATGCTGCTTTGTGCTGTGCAATCTCAGTGGCCAGTGTGTGCCATGTCCAGGGCTTCTACTTTGGGTACCTCGTCGTTGGACATTACTTTCTTTCCAACCCAAATTAAAAAAATTGCTTACTTTTTTTAATAATAACATTGTTTCTTTCTTACTTTATTAGACCTTCAGTTCGTCCTGTTAATAGTGACTTTTCAGTCAGAAATTATAGTTCGAGATCAACACAACAGGTGTGTACTTAGTGACAGTATATACACTGCTGGCCACCCAAAATGCAACACCAATTAAGAAGCATCCGATTGGCCTGAAATTTGCAGCATGCGTCGCCGGCGAGAGGACATGCAAACGATTAGCATTGCAGGGCATATGCAAATCATGTGCGCTCGGCACTCCACCCAGAAGCACTATAAGAAGGGTGCACAGAAGGCGGGGTATAAGTAGTAGAAGGGTGTTGTGCTGCCGGACCTGTGCGTGGGAAGCTTTCTGATGCCTCATCGCAGAATACGGCAGTCATTCCAGCACGTTTCGGAGTTCGACAGAGGACGAATAGTAGCTTCTCGCGACAGCGGTTTATCCTACCGATACTTCGGCCCCTGTGTGGGACGACATCTACCCACAGTGAGGCGAGTATGGATTCGGTGGGTGCAGGAGGGACAGACGGACCGAAGTGAGCGATTGCCGCAGCCACAGCACACCACCAAACGAGAGGACCGGCATGTTGTGCGGCGGGCATTGACGGCTCGCACCGCCACATCACCAACGTTAGCACAGGAATTAGGGTGTATTGCGTAACAACCTGTGTCAGCACGTACCGTTCGATTTCGTCGGCAGGAGCGGGGACTTGTCGCACGGCGTCCATTGCTCTGATTACCATTGACGTTACACCACCGGCGAGTGCGACGTCAGTGGGCCGTTGAACACCGCACTTGGACTACGGAATGGCATGTAGTCCAAGTGCGGTGTGCGTAGTCCTTCTCCGACGAATCCCGCTTCTGCCTGCAACACCACGATAGTTGGATCCACGTGTGACGGCACCGCGGGAGAGACTGTATGACGCCTGCATTATGCATCGCCATACCGGTCTGTCGCCAGGCGTTATGGTTTGGGGCGCAATTGGGTATGACACCCGCACTCCTCTGGTACGCATCGCCGGTACACTCAACAGCCACCGCTACATCTCCGACGTTTTGGAGCCTGTACTTCTCCCTTACCTGCAGGACCTGCCAGCGGCCACGTTTCAACAGGACAATGCGCGCCCGCACGTGGCATGCATCGTGCAACAATTCTCCACGGCCCACCTGTTCTCCCGATATGTCGCCCATCGAAAACGTCTGGTCGTTGATCGGCAACCGAGTGGCCTGGCAAGCACCACCTGCGGCTACGCCTGATGAACTGGGGTAACATGTGGAAGCAGCCTGGACCGACATACCCCAGGCCCACATCCAAAGCTTCTTTCGTTCGATTACGCAGCGTGTAGCAGCTGTTATTGCCAGCCATGAGTGCCACACAAACTATTGATGTCTACGTGTTCCGTAAGTCACACGAGCCTCTAAGCTCAATCGTTTCATCTTTGTATCTGTTGTTATGTGTCCAGTAAATCTGGCTTTGCTATCTCGTGTCCTTCTTGGTGTTGCATTTTGGGTGGCCAGCAGTGTATATATATATTTTTAAATTTCACAATCACGGATGTACCACAGTAGATTACATGAAGAAAAAAAAATCGTTTTTTTTTTTTTTTTTTATGAATTTTTTGATCTACTGATTATACACTGCCGTGGATTATTTGCAGCCTTGTTTTTTTGTTTCTAAATTTCACAGCCTGTGGATTTATTACACACCACTGCAGACTATACAAACAGAAAAAAAAAATCTAAGTTTTGCAGTCTGCAGATTATGTGAAGAAAAATTAGGTACTTTTAGTTTCTATGTGCAAATTCGAACTTACACATAATATACACTGGCGTGCAAAAATTAAGGATGAGACGGTTTTTCGAATGTAACGTCGTGCAAAAGTGCTCCACATCAACTCAAATCATACCATAAGATCCCCAAGATGTAAGAATATGTGACAAGTGAGCAAAACCATCCAAACAAGGAATTCAAAGGATACAAAGGCACTTTATTGAAAAGGTAGCTTCGAGCACAACTGGACAGAAGACAGAAACGTCCATGTGACAGGCGGCTGCCAAGAAAAATCCAGTTTTAGTAGGGGATAAGATCACCCCTGACTGCTTTGCAGGATTTACAACGTCTGTCCATGCTGAGGACGAGGTTGTCAAGGAGCTGTTGAGGCATCGTGGCCCATTCCCCTTGTAGCGCCAATCTCAGCTGCGGAATCGTTGCTGGTGACCTGCTTCCAAAGCGTCTCTCGAGAAGGTCCCATACATGTTCGATTGGATTTAGGTCCAGGGACCTTGCGGGCCAATCCATGCGTTGAATATCTTCACTCTCCAACCGCTCTGTGACAGCCACTGTACGATGAGGTGTAGCTTTGTCGTCCATGAAGAGGAACTCAGGACACACAGCACCTCTAAACAGATGCAGGTGAGGCAGGAGAACCTCGGTACAATAGTGGACACCAAGCATGATACCGCACCAAACGAGAACTCCGCCACCTCCAAACTGGTCCCTTCCCATGATGTTGGAGGTGTGATTGCGTGTTCCCTGCTCTCTCCAAATGTGATACGTCCAGAATCGCTCGTCAGACTAAATCGGCTCTCATCCATAAAGAGAACTCGACCCCATTGCTGATGTGTCCAGTTCTTGTGTTCCTGGCACCACAGAAACTGCCGTCTCCGATGAGCAGGCGTTAATGGCACACACCGTACTGGTCGTCGTGCAAATAAACCACCTTTGTGCAGCCCCTGGCCACGGTAAAACGCGATAACGGACGTCCAGTTGTCTGTTGCATGTGCTTTGCGATTTCTCCAGCTATCTTCTGTCTGTCTCTTCTCACCTGTAGGACAATATACCGGTCGTCTGCCGCCGTTAGTTGCTCGTGGACGACCACTGCTAAACTCTCAGACAGCTGTTCCTGTCATTTGAAATGCTCTCCAAGCTCGTGAAACGATGCTGTGAGCGACCCCGAACTCCTCGGTCACACTTCGACCTTCTTCCAACTTCCCAATGACGCGACCTCGGGTAAAGTCATCCAGATGTCGTCTACTGGATTGCCTGTTGGCCATATCACACGGTGGCAGCAACTCGATTTCGTTCAAACCGATGTACACCGTGCAATAGCTTTCACCGAATTGCTGAACGTACACCGCCCGTGTGCTTTATACCCTTCCGACACCCCCCCCACGTCATGCTGCATATATGCGAGTATTGTTCGTTTCATTGAAAGATCACTTGATGAAAATCATTTCACAGAAAATTACTTGTTTGCAAGGTACATTTCACTGAAGGGTCACTTGACCAAAAAGTTCATTTCACCGAAAGGTCACTTCACCTAAAAAAGTTCATTTCATCGAAAGGACATTTGATCGAAAAGTTCATTTCACCTAAAAGTTCATTTCATCGAAAGGACATTTGATCGAAAAGTTCTTTTCTTTCACCGAAGGATTACTTTACCTAAAAGTTCATTGTATCGAAATATCATTTCACTGAATGGTCAGTTTATCGAAAACTTAGAAATTTTGTTGTTAGAGGTCTGTTAAAGTGTGGTACGGGTGTTTCAAGAACCGGCCACCTAAATATTATGGGATTGTATAAAAAATGCACTTTTAATTTCTATGAAACACCTCTCCATGAGTAGGTTTCTCGAAATATAACATTAATTAGAAGGCCTAGATCTGGGCCTTTTTATCAAATTTTAATCCTCCGAGCTAATATTCATAGGGTTTCATAGCAAATCAATTAAATAATGTTCCACTTATACTCAGCCACAAAACATTAATCTTTTGACCACAGGCCTAGATACAGGCCATTATAACAGATTTTAACCCTACTCATACTCCTAAGCATTACATAAAATTTAAAGTAAAATATGTTGCACTTTTGCTCAAGCCTAAAACATTAATTTTAAGTCCTTTATAGGCCTAGATCTGGGAATTTTTAGCAAATTTTAATCCTCCTTGTTCATATTCATACGGTTTACACAGCAAATCAAATTAATAATGTTGAATTTTTACCCAGACCCTAAATATTAATTTTAAGGCCTTGGGCCTAGATTGGGCCCTTTAGCAAATTTTAAGCTACAGTGCTCATATTCACATGGGTTATATAACAAGCAAAGTTAATAATTTCATACATTTACTCAGACAGAGAAAATTAATTTTAAGGCCTTAGGCCTCAGTTTAGGCCTTTTTAACAAATTTTAATCACCCCGCTTCACACTCTTAAAGTTTACAACGAAGTCAAGGGAATAATGTTGCACATTTACTAAAACAAAAAAATTAATTTTAGGTCCTTAGGCCTTAGCTTAGGTCTTTTTGCAACACCTTATGAACATGAATATGCGCGATTAAATTTTTCTAAAAAGCCGAGGCGTAGGCCGTAAAATGGATTCATTTTGCCTGAATAAATGCGAACATTATTAACTTCACTTTCTATGTAAACCCTATGAACATGAGCATGAGCAATTAAAATTTGCTAAAAAGCCTAAGCCGAGGCATAGGCACTTAAAATTAATTAATTTTGTCTTAAAACTAATTTTCTGCTTTCTTTGTGACGCGGAGAAATCAAAAGTGCAATTTGAGTATGATCCCCTAATGTTTCGGTGTGGTCTGTCTTCCAAACTGGCACCATGCTTCAACAGATCCTGTAATGAAATCCAAAGTTTTCGATAAACTGACCCTTCGGTGAAATGACCTTTCGATGCAATGAACTTTTAGATAAAAAGACCTTTCTGTGAAATTAACTTTTCGATCAAGTGACCCTTCGGTGAAATGTACCTTTCGATCAAGTGACCCTTTGGTAAAATGAACGTTTCGATCAAACGATCATTCGGTGAACCAATCTTTTCGGTGAAGTGATTTTCGGTCAAGTGACCCTTCGGTGAAGTAAACGTTGGGCAAATGAACCAGACCCCGTATATACACATGCCCTACCGTACCGGACCCTAGTCTATCTCCTGAGTTGTCTTTCGGTCCGTTCTGCCTGCTCGTTCCGCTGTTATGCTAATTTCTCCTCTTCGTCCTTAATTTTTGCACACCAGTGTATTTTAGTAAAATCAAAATCTAAAATTGTGATTTTTTGAGAATAGTGACTGGAAGAACGGTAAAAGAAAATTATGGATCAAATTAGAATTTTATTTAGCGGCAAGTGGTTTCGATAGAAAAAAAAAAAAAAAAAGGCAGCGAGCACATTATACAGTGAAACCTCTCCGAGAGACCACCCCTATATAACGACCACACCCCTTCTAATGATCGATTTTCTTAGGCACGGAATTTTAGACCGTAGACGTAATGTTAAAAAGCTCCCTATGAACGGCCAAGCCAACTTCCACAAGCCACCGGTTTTCCCTACTTCCCTCCCTAAAAGAAGAATTTGACCCACTTGGACACGGGTGAACAAGTGGAGAGGAGACAGCTGTCTCACCTTGACGTGTACACATGTGATCGCTGATTGCTCATTCGAGGGCGGGCATTTGAGCGTTGTATTGTCGGACGAAAGAAAGAAATTCTTGTCATCTCAGGCCAGTGGTGAATCTAGTGTTCATTCACGAATTCATGTGGATAATTTTCGCTTCTTGCAATGTCTAAAAAACATTGTTTTTTTTTAATCTCTTGAACAGTGTGTTGAAGTAATAAAATTGCATGAAAGTGGAAATTCTGAAAGGAAGTTATCAGAATCGTTTAACTGTGGTAAGACTCAAATAAACAAGATTATCATGGACAAAGTTACAATTTTAAAAGAATGGGAGGACTTCAAGTTTCGTGGAGTCAAGCGGATTCGCCTCGCAAAGTTTTCGGATATCAACAAAGCTGTGTTGGAGTGGTTCAAAATCGCAAGGGCAAAAAACGTTCCAATCAGTGAACCTATTGAGATAGCAGATGCTCTCGGAATTGTATTGAGATAGCAGATGCTCTCGGAATTGTAGGCTTTTCTGCTAGCAATGGATGGTTGAACAAATTTCAGATCCGACATAACATTGTTTTTCATGCATTGAGTGGTGAAGCGGCAGACGTAGATCAGCAATTGTGTGAGGACTGGGTTACGAGACTCCCATTACTTTTAGCCGGTTATGAAGACCAGGGCATTTTCAATATGGATGAAACCAGACTTTTTTCCGTGCTCTGCTGACGAAAAGACAAAAAGCATGATGCAAAAATTGGAAGAATCACAAGGAGGCAAAATTGCAAAACGCTTAACGCTTGCATTTTATGTTAGTGCTGCAGGTGAAAAAGAGAAACAGTTGGTGATCTGAAAATACCGAAGACCAAGATGTTTTAAGGGGAAAAACATTACAAATATAGGTGTGATTTGGAAATCAAATTCAAAGGTGTGGATGACTCTCCCTATATTTGAAGAGTTGCTCATAAATTTTGATCAAAAAATGAGAAATCAAGGAAGAAGTGTACTGCTTGTGTTAGCAATGCCACGTGCCATGCACATGAAAAAGTCTCAAAAATGTAAAATTTCTCTTTTTACCCCCAAACACTATGGCTAATTTACAGCCTTTGAATCATGGTGTGATTAAATGGTTCAAAAATGAATACCAGCATTATATATTGCAATCGATCCTCGCTCGAATTGATGAAAGCGCAACTGCTTTGGAATTGGCCAAGAAAATCACAGTTGCAGATGCTGTAGAGTGGATAAAACCTGCCTGGAGGGATGTTAGTCTAGATCTTATCAAAAAGTGTTTTGATAGTTGTGAAATGGCGAATTCAAAACTTGAAAACCAAACTAAGGCACTTGATAAAACGAGCATCAGCGATGAGATATTAGTTGAACTCTCCAAGGTTGTTGGCATTGAATATGACCAAACATCATTGGAGTATGAGGAAAACATCGAGTGCTTCGATGACCTAAGGAAAATTGGGAGGCACAACTTTTGGAAAACGCCGTTGCGCAAGGTAAGCAGATTACATTAAAATTGTTATTACGTATGTACTGTACACAGATGTTTTTCGGATTTACAAGGTCTTACCTATATGAAAATGTTTGTGCCTTTCGGGCGCTGATTCAGATTCTGAAGAAAATGGGGTTACTGACGAAGCCAAGCCAGTTATTTCAGCCCAAGAGACCTTAAAGACTGTAGATGAACTAATGATTCATTCTGAATGCATGGCCGATGAGCATTTATCTATGTTAGTGCGAAAGTAAAATGCGATTAAAAAAGATTTGGGAGTCGGAGAGACATGCGGTTTGCAAATTAATATTCACCGAGGTACATTTGGTTGTAATAGCTTTGTTTAGAACCTCAAGGTCCTGTTTCAGTGCATTTAAAGTGTCTTGTTGCAAATATTTTCCCAGATAAAACAGACAATCGAAAAATCTGTAGTTAGTGAGAAGTTCAAAAATTTGAGACAAACTGAACTTACATCTTTTTTCAAAAAAGTTTGATTTATGTTTTCTTCTTAATAAATATTGGTCTTTTAAAATGATTTTTATACATATGTACTATTTTACTTAGATACCTCACACATTGCAATTTAACTTGTTCTTGATGTCTGAGGAAAATACCGATACTTAGTATCAACACTTCTTTAAGCGACCCCCCCCTCAATGACCAGTCTTTGATCAGTACGGAGGGTGGTCGTTCTTGAGAAGTTTCACTGTATTACTTTGCACTCCAGCATTATCACCACACATTATGTTTATGTATTATTCTTAGAAATTTAAATTTGATTCACCTGACTCTTACATTTTGCAGCTTCCTCCTTGATGTAAAACATATTTTTCCAGCCCTGATGTAAAGTGATATATGTGAATCTTTCACACAGAAGTGTTTATTGCTGAGAACATTCTTTTTTCACCATTTTTGTCTGAGAAATGTTGTGAAGCTCTTGAAATCATGATATTTAAAAGTTCAGAAGTTATTGTATGAAATTGCACTGTTCCATTAATCACCTTGAGATGGTCGCTTGGTTTTGCTTTGAATATGAAGCTGTCATCGTGTAGTGACAATCCATCATTTTAGATTTATTTGAGACAGTTAAACATTGTAATTCAAAAGACAAAGAATCATTTTTCAGTTTAATTCTCATTTACTTTCCCACCCTGTTTTAAAGGGTCTTCTGCTTTTATCTAAGTTAGTGTTTCAAATGTTGATTTTCATATGTTGTCTCAGCAGAATGTTCCATCTGAGACCATTAGAAGAATTTCATTTTCTTAGTAATACGTTTAACAGTTTTTTGTGACCTGGCCCAAGTATTTTGTTGCTATCTCTCATGGTAATACCCAAAATGGCTTTCTATTCTCAGAGTTGCCCCCAAAATTTTGTACCAAGTATTTTGTCCGTATATCTGAGAATTAAGTAAAAACATGCAGAGTTAAATATAGTAATTAAATTCTTATAAGTGAAAGCTTTTGACCGTGATATAGTCTTGATCACCTATGATTAACTTGCTTCCTTTCTAAAGAACACAGCTGTATGTTTTCAAGAAAGTATTAAAGCATTGCTAATTACGAGCTGCAATTCAGACATCTGTCACCATATCCCATTTATAAATGGATTTGTCAACTGAAATTTGGCAGTAGTTCCTGCATCCCCAATTCAAGTTGTAGTTCTGGCAACCAGCCCTCTGATTCTTTTGATTGTATGTGATCAGGAACATAGCATGGTCAAAAGCTTCTGCTTGTAAGAATTTAATTACTGTGTGTTTTTACTTAATTCTCAAGTTGTTATTGTTGTATGATACCCACTGTTTTCAACCTTGTCCTTATATACTGGGGTATTATTACTCAAAAATTTCTCTTTCTATTCTCTGAGTTATCCTTAAATTATCACACCAAGAATTCTTTATCTCTGAGTGTAATATCACAATGTATGTATTCTGTGAGTAGCCTTCAAATTACCATAAAATATTTTGTTGTTTTTTTTTTAAATAATATTTCAAATTCCTCTTGCTATTTTTTGAACCCTCAAATTGCTGCCCCGGTGGCGCAGTGGTATAAGGCGCTGGTCTCTGATCATTCGTCCGTAAGGGGTCCGGGTTCGAATCCCGGTCAGGCATGGATGTTGTGTTTGTCTTACGGCACTGGCTCTCTCCTTTCCCTGGAACCAGTGACCCTAAATTAGGGACGGGTGACTGCTTATAGCCCATTGAGTTGCTCACGGTAGTCGTTAAACCTCCAATCAAAAAAAAAAAAAAAAAAAAAAAAGGAACCCTCAAATTATTTCTAAGAAGTTTATTTCTGCAGGTAATGTCAAAAAATGCTTTTTTCTATGACTACATTCAGGTTTCCAATACATTGAAACTTCAATTTGAAGATTATATATATGGGAGGAGAGTAATTAATTCATTAGATGAGGAAACACACCAAGTGAGCACTGAATTATAACCACTCCTACCAAAAGTGGGTGCAGCCCGTTGATGTTATTTCTGAGAGGGCTCAATCAGTCGACTAATATACACTATATTGACAAAAGTCACCGAACAGCCCTTCAAAAGCAAATAAGAAAATTCGCTGCGTTGTTAAGGTGCACAGTACAGCTGCAAATGGTACAAAAGTCAAGCCTGCAGCTGACCGTGATCATATCACACTGTGAAGTTGAGTAAAAATGTTGTGGCACGATAGAACTGACTTTGAGAAAGGAAATATTGTTGGGTGTTATATTAGTTGGCTGTCCATAAGAGAAACCTAGAGGCATTTAAACATATCCAAGTCAACTATTTTGGATATACTGAATAAGTGGAAGACACATGGCATGCCTGAAGCAGTAAAATTTACTGGCAGACCAAAGAAAATCAGTGATAGAGGATGCTGAAGCCTCAGGAGAGTCGTTACAGCTAATCGACAGGGTATTACTGCACAAGACCTCAGTGTGCAGGTGAGTATAGAACTTCATTCCACGAGTTCCCGTGGTTGTGCAGCTGCTCATAAGCCTTTCATCTCCACTCTGAATGTTACTCGTCATTTAGCATGGTGTAAAGAACATTTATCGTGGACCGTAGATCAATGGAAACGGGTCCTATGGACTGATGAATCCATATACATGATCCATCAGTCTGAGGGCCGTGTGTGGGTATGGTGGCAGCTGGGGGAACACTATTTACCACAGTGTTCTGTTACTACGGTCAAGTTTGGAGCTGGCAGTGTACTCATGTGAAGGTGTTTTTTGTGGTATGGTCCTTGCCCGTTGGTTATCGTGGACAAACCTGTTAACCAGCACGTTTACTTTGATATTCTGGACAATTATGCCCTACCAAATCTGTGGCAATACTATGGAACCGAGCCTTGTTGGTTAGATATGAGCTCAGGCCCGGGCTCCGACGGGCTCAGAATTCATTAACTACGGAAAAACCCGGGCCCAGGCTTGGAATCACATGTCTTGAATTTCATTACTGTAATTAATTCAACACGTGCAATTCCGAGCCCGGTTGAATTACACGTGTTGAATTTCATTGTGGATTTGTTACCATGGTGGAAGGATTTTCAATTTCCTAAGCTAGCTTCCATTGCAAGACAAATTTTGCTTAGCAAGACTTGCATTATGCATTGTCCAAAGCTATCTCCCAAGCAAGGATTAGTTTAAGGAGGTCTGGTATCGAAAAACTGGAAAAAAAAATCACATTCCCGTTTTTTGTATTTTATTAAAAATCAAGAATCTTATCTTTAAAATGATGTATTAATTTCCAAAATTGTGCAGTTAGAGAAGTATCGTTATTTATTTTTTAAAATTTCCTCACTCCCGCGATTTTAAGGGTAACATTGGTTTTTAGTGCAGCAGGTCGAGTTTTAGAGAAAAGAAGATCAAGTTGAAGCGCTGAGGCATTAGATGCAATTCTCTCTCTCTCTCTTTTTTCATGATGAACTTGATCTGGGAACTGCACACACATATGATAATATTGTGATTATTATACTATTAAGCGCAAAGCTTTGTTAATGTTACAAAATGCAGAATAATCTGGTCTGGAATGCTTTTACATTCTTTTTTTTTTTTTAATTTGGAAATTTCCCTACATGCTTTTTTATATTCTACTACATCACTCTAAACTACCTTTACCTATTAGCATATATGTAAGTTATATTGCAAAGATTAGTTTTCTAGAGTCAAAATTTCAAACACTTGCAACTGTCTGTACGGCGTTGTACGTTTTATAATGCAATTTATTCAAAATAAAAGTAAATTTAGAAATCAAAAAGAAATAATGAATGGAATTTTTTGTTTCTAAATGATTTTCTTTTCTTCGGCTTTTAGCAAAATCACTGATTCCCCTGATACGGTCGAAGGGCATGTTGATTATTTATTTATTTTCAAATCCACATTTTAGAACATTTGGCTTTATGCATAGTATTTCTAAAAACATATTAATATTGTGAAGTGGATTAACTGAACTAAACTTTTTAAACTAATGATTTTTAAACTAATCCTTGCTTGGGCCATATCTTTGGCCAGTGTATAATGCATAAATGCAAGCCTTGATAAGCAAAATTTTCCAAGAATCCGGGCCCTGGCTCAGCAAACGCATGTAATAAAAGAAAGCGGGCCAGGCCCGGGCTCTAGGCCTTTGGACCCGGGATCCTAAAATTGAGCCCTAACTCATCTCTATTGTTTGTACCAGCAGGAGAATGCACTGAGTCATAAAGCAAGGACTGTTGCAGTGTGGTTTGACGATAATTCTGTATCGTGTGTAAACTGGCCAGCACAAAGTCCTGATCTTAATCCCATAGAGCACCTATGAGGTAAATTAGAGTGCCTCATAAGAAGTTTGGGATCAAGGCCTACTAGCAAGCAACAGTTAGCGGGAGCATTATGTACTGAATGGAAGTGCATACCTATCGCTGTGTTCCAAAACCTTGTCGAAAGCATGTCTCGAAGGGTCAGTGCATGTATTAAGGCCAATGGTGGACCGACACTGTACTAATGTATGTCAATAAATGCTATGTTGTGTTTCTCTTTTAGGTGTCCAGTGACTTTTGTCAATATAGTGTATGGTGTGAATAGAGCAGTAGGTAGTATAATTCAGAGCGTGATGGGTAAATGGAATTATTTATGTCTTTGAGAAAGGACAAATTGTGGGAGCTCAGAGAGTGGGTGCCTCGATTTCCCAAATGGCTGAATTGGTGGGTCGTTTGCGAGCCACTATAGTTAAAGTGTATCAGTACTGGCATGAAAATAGTGAAACAACGACCCCGAGGCAAAACTGCACAGGACAACAAAAGGTTGATGTGAGAGGTGAGTGCCGAGTACGACGACTAGTACAGTACAACAGACACAGCACTGTTCAACAGTTAACTACCCAATTCAACAGAGGTCAACCCGGAACAGTATCTGTCATAACCATGCATCACATGCTCCCAAATATGGGCTGAAACAACAGATGACACTGTGATGACATCCTTTCCTAACCACGATTCATCAGCGTAAAAGACACTCTTGGTGCGCAAATCATGCTAGTTGGATGTCAGATGACTGGAAAAAAATGTACTGGTCTGACGAGTCACATTTTTTGCCCTACTTTGTGGATGGTCATGTACATATTTGGTGCAAACAACATGAGGCACTCGATGCATCCTGCATGGTCTCCACTGTGCAAGCCGGTGGAAGTGGTTTTATGGTGTGGAGCACATTTACCTGGGAAGAACTTGGACCTCCTGGTGCATACAGAATAATGTATGTCTTGTGAATTGCTTGCTAACCCTGTACACGCAGCAGTGTTGCACTTTTTCCCAAATGGCGACGGAGTCTTACAAGGTGACAATGTGCTGAGCCACAGGCCCAATGTTGTGCAAAAATGATTTGAGGAACACAGTTCAGACTTCTAGCATATCGATTGGCCTCCGAACTCCCCTGATATCAATCCCATTCATCAGCGTAAAAGACACTCTTCATCAGCGTAAAAGACACTCTTGGTGTCTTTCACGATTCATCAGCGTAAAAGACACTCTTGGTGCGCAAATCATGCTAGTTGGATGTCAGATGACTGGAAAAAAAATGTACTGGTCTGACGAGTCACATTTTTTGCCCTACTTTGTGGATGGTCATGTACATATTTGGTGCAAACAACATGAGGCACTCGATGCATCCTGCATGGTCTCCACTGTGCAAGCCGGTGGAAGTGGTTTTATGGTGTGGAGCACATTTACCTGGGAAGAACTTGGACCTCCTGGTGCATACAGAATAATGTATGTCTTGTGAATTGCTTGCTAACCCTGTACACGCAGCAGTGTTGCACTTTTTCCCAAATGGCGACGGAGTCTTACAAGGTGACAATGTGCTGAGCCACAGGCCCAATGTTGTGCAAAAATGATTTGAGGAACACAGTTCAGACTTCTAGCATATCGATTGGCCTCCGAACTCCCCTGATATCAATCCCATTGTGGGACACTATTGAACGGCATATTAAGTGTCTCAAGGTCCGTACAGTCCTTAAAAACTCCTTATTTTTTATTTCCATTTCTAAGGTCTTTAAAAGTCCTGATTTTTTAAAACAAGTGCCCCCCCCCCCCATCTTGTTTTTGCGCTGCAGTAATGGACATCACAACCCTGCCCCCGTTTTTTTCGTGTGTCTGTAAATATGCTAAGCATTTAACCCTGGGGGAGCTTTCTTCTAGCTTATTGAAGGGAGATAATCCCCTGGAATGTTCTTAGAAATGATCCCCACCCCCACTTTTCTTATTGTAGCCTGCATGACTTACCTTACCAGTGGGATCAACATCTGCATTGCATGTCTTTTCAGGGGTCAGAGGGTCAAAGCAAAGGTCAAAAGTGTGTGTGGGGGGTGGTGGTCTGTTCGACTTCTTCATAATTTATGGTGTCAGTGTCTCATGTAGTCTGATCTATCTAGTGTCTACTGCTCTACTCAACTCACTTTGTTTTATTGTCGCTGTTTCTCCTGCTTGTCCTTTTTTTCTTTGGCGTGTATTTAATTTTGTTCTTTGTAGGCAAAGTAGTTTATATTTGGGGCAAAATGTCTGGTAAAATGGCCACTAGTGCTGTTTAATCCCCTACATATGTATATATACAAACACACCTGGCTATATTCCAATGACACAAAATATCAATTGGAGTGTAGGTCCTTAGAAAGTCCTTATTTTTTCCACTGAAAAGGGTATGAACCCTGTACAGTCTGGATATACCAGTTACCTCCGTACCTGCATTGAAGGCCGCATTACACACACAGCTTGGTTGGCCAAACCTTCCAACTGCTTCTGGTGTCTTATTGAATCAGTGCCATGTCGGATAGCTTCTGTACTGAGGGCAAAATGGAGGACCTATGAAGTATTAGGTAGGTGGTCATAATTTCACTTCGTGTATATTAGAGCAGGGTGGGGTGTGAGGTGTAGTAAACCAAATGACACTTTGGTTTTGTAATAATTGCCATTTACTTACGAGTCATTCTGAATCACTTTTCATTATTCATGGCAACTAATTATGAGGATATTGCGTGCATAGATAGAATAGATTTTAAGGAAGAGATTCGTAGCCAACATTGGCTGCATTGTAAAACAGCAGGATAAAATGTCTTCTGTGATGGGCACAATAATTGAATTGTTATGTGGGGTTTGCCAGACCACTGTCAGTGACAACACAATATTTAAAATTTTCTGCCTTATGTGATGTTGGGCATGTTGATAAATATATAATCCAAAAAAGAATCTTCTGCTTTTTCAATAACTTCAGTTGATTGTTGAGAAAGAAAATGACACACTGATTACACAAAACTAATAACGTGGATTTTTTTTTTTTTATCTGCATGTTTCATATGTTCATTTAGATTCTACTCAAATGGGCAGGCACCAAAACAGCATCTTTGTAAGGTGTTTGCTTTTGTATATGATTCATTTATTCAACGTTCATCTTCATAAATTCAATCATACTTTTTAATTTAGTTGAATTATGACTATATATAATGTTACTGCTAAATTCTTTAATTATATATGTATATATTTTTGTTTCAGCCTAAACAACAGATAGAATTGAAGAAGATATTAAATGAATTAACAGTAGAAGATAATGGACCAGACACTAGTGACATATTGGAGCTCCTTGATGTTGCATCTATGTAGACCTGTAGAGAGCCTTAAGAAACTAAAGACAAATTAATCTATTTCACGCAATTTTGTTTATATGCAATTGAAATCTTGGTTGTTGTTGCACATGCTTGAGATGTTTTGTCCTTTCTAAACTGTAGGATGCCGGCCATTATTGGCTTGCTTTTGACCTGCACTAATTTTGCTGCAAAATATTGGGGAGAAAGTGGCCTCGTTCTTGTTACTAATGCATAATTGAGAGGAGTGATTTTAAAATTGTGCATAGAAGCAGCTTAAACATAAGTACTTTTGTACTTGCTTTTAAAAGAACAAAAATAACATTCGGTTGCATTTTATAGACTAAAAATGATGTGAAAGTTTGTGGTATACTGTATATAGTGTGTTGAATGCTAAAAATGTTTAGTCAAAGTAAATATTCACATATTGCACATTTTAAAGCTATTTTGTTTTGTTTTTATTGTGCATACACATGTATGAACCTTCAAGCTATTAATAATACTCTGTATATTGAAGCAGAAATATGAAGAATTAACAAGTGGGTAATATGAATTTTTATCACATTTAGATCTAGTCAAAGCCATATGTAAAATGCCTGAAATTAAGCATCTTTTTTGACACTGGTGGCATCTAAGTGTACTGTGTAGATTATAAAATTTGCAATAACAACCAAGTTTCAGAGGTTTTTAGTACTTAACTGAAGTATATGAAAAGGTGAAGAGAAAATATTTCATATTTTGTAACTGTTTAGCATTGTGTTAACAAGCCAATGAAATGCCTTACAAATAATCACATATAATTTGTAGAATTTGTGTGAAATTAATGAAATGCGAAACTGTTATTTATGTTATAAAGTGAATTTATTTTTTATCATAAATACTTCCTCACAGTTGCAAGTATATGATTATTTTACTGTGTGAGATCAGTTTAAAGTGTGGTCATTATACTATACATTTAAAGGAGATGAAGCACTTCAGTAGGAAAAATTTCTGCTGTGTTTTAATTTATGCTTTGCTGATGGGAAAATATCTGTGCTATGTATTAAATTTTCTATTGTTAAAGCAACGGGTTTGCAAACACGGATCAGAGAACTGAGCAAAGTTTTCAGTGTATGCAAAAATGGCATACACTGAATACTGTGTACCAGTCCTTAGTATTCAGAAAGACATCCTTAAAAACCATTAAATATTTAGAGCATTAGGCTTCACCATTAATAAATTCATAAAAGCAATATGATTACTTACCATCATCTTTGCTTTATTTACATTTTATTTACAGATCTTTTGTTGGGCATGTGTTAATTCCAAACTTAATTTACTTTCAGCTTTATATCATAAATTTTAAAGGACACTTTTAATTTATTAGTTAATGTTATTGAAATATACATTCAACCCCAGAACAATACAAAAATTGTATTGTTCTGGAGTTAAATATAATATAATATAATATAATATAATATAATATAATATACGAAAAAATTGGATTGTTCTAGAGTAAATGTAATTTAATAAAAAAAAAGTATTATTCTGGAGTAAATGTAATATAATACAAACATTTGTATTGTTTTGGAGTTGAATGTGTATTACAGTAACATTAAATAATAAATTAAATAATTGTCCTTTAAAATATATGATATAATATCAGGCTGAAAGATTAAGTTGGGAGTTAACACGTGTGTATGCCCAACAAAAGATATTATAGCAAAAATGAAGGTAAGTAAGACATTGCTTTTATGACTTCATTAATGCTGAAGCTTCAATGTTTTGAATATTTTAATAAGCAAAGTTTGTTTCATGAGGTGTCATTCAAAAAAAAAAATGTGTTTTTGTACACACACACACACACACTGTCGACTGTTAATAATTTGAATGTGAAAGGGAGTGTGAAAAAAATTCAAGATATCGAACAAAAATTTGAGTTATCAAAAAAAAAGTTACACACATAAGACATGCAGGGAATTTTACTTTTCGATTGCCTTTCTGCACCTTGGAATTTTACCTGTGATGTGTGTCATGTTCACTAAACAAGTCCAGGATTCTGTTAATGTGTTTAAAAAACTGTGTCATAATCTTCATTGTGAGTTTTGAAATAAGCTCTACCTTTTCATGACTTGATTCTGATTTCCCTCTTCTACATTCCTGTGTAGCCTTAAAAGGTCGAAGCTGCTCAGATTGGTTAATCATAATTTTAGCCAATTTTCATTTCCTTCACTCTGATCTGTTATAAATCCAATTTTCTCAGTTATGTTGCCAGTAGTCTTCTTTATATAGTGAAACCTCCATTAATGGACACCTCTGAGCGACGACAAGTTTTGGTTGGTACCAAACAGCTTCCATAGGATTAACAGTAACGATAACCTCTGAACAACGAAATCTCTTAACAGCAGTCAATGGACATCCCAGTCAACCCCGAAGGAGATCTAACAGACACACTGTTTCTTCGATTTTACGTAGTTTCTTTGGTACTTTGGCAAGAGATAGGGACAAAGAATATTTATTGCTAAAAGCATAATGGGTTGGGCTACAGTTGGCACAGTGGCTTAATGAAAAGAAAGGAGTTAAAAGTTTAGTTCTGCGTGAGGCAAGCTGCAGCTTCCATATATGTTTCCATCTCCTCTGAATGTGGTGTATGGAACCTAGAATTTTGCCTGTTGGGACTGACGTTTCTTGGTTTGGTCCCTCTGTTCCTGCTTTACGGTGTGCAACCAGCTAATTGTGCAGTTAATATCTAATATTTTTCTTTTTGTCTTTCCTATAGCACACCCTAACTTGCTATTTCTAAGGGCTGCTTTAAACACCAGATGTCAGATATTGTTTTCTTAAAATCTTCTACACCATGATTTATTTAATTATTCAGTTTTATTCAGCAGACAGCATTTGTAAAAATCACTACAACATTTTCTTTATGCTGTTTAAGCTTCATACATTTATTCTGCTTTTGCAGAAATGCAACAGTCTAGCAATGTTAACTTAGGCCTAACCTCCTAACAATGATCACTTTTCCCTGGTCTGAGCAGTGACCGTTATTCGGAGGTTTCACTGTATCTTTTAATGTCCCTCTTCTGTTGTCTCTGACATCATACAGCGTGAGTTGACTCATCTTCCAAGCCATGCACATTATGTGTCTCCATTTTGATATTACACTTGTTCTCATATTCTTTACATGTGGGATGCAAATAATAATAGTAATGCTTTTTGTGATATTTATATAAAACTTCTTATATATATATGCATAAAGTAAGGGTGTGGGACACTTACCAAGTGTAATAAGAACAAACTCTACATGGGTTTGCACAATAATTGTTATTATTAATTTTGTGTTTTCTGTGTGTTTTAAATGATTATGTTTAATGTTTTTGCAGTGTATGTGTGATACTATATATGAAGTTTAAGTATTTGCATTTATTTTTCATAATTACTTTTACTTAAAATTTTTTTGATGTGCTATTGATTATTACAATATATTTAAAATATGAGAACACACACATCATTTATTTAAATGTTTTTCTGTAAAATGTGCTGTCCAGTAACAAGTTATTGTTGGTGCTTAAAGGACATGGATGTTAGGCTGTAAATTAAAAATATTTTTTTCTACTGACTCTAAGTTAACACAAACCATAAATTTCTGCCCTGGAAATTCATTGTTCTTTCCTTATTGTACATACTGAACCCAAATCTAAATACTAAAATAATTCTTGCTTACAGTAATTTTTTTAAACAATACGTAATGAGCACTAATATACACCAAGTTGATGAACTTAGAACAATATCCGTAGGTTTTATTGGTGTAGGAAACAGATTGGCATAGCCAAGCTTTTATTCAAAAATGTGTGGCTTTATCAAGGCTGGTGAAAATCTAACCATTTCATCAGCCTTGATAAAGCCACACGTTTGTGAGCAAAAGCTCAGCTATATCAATCTGTTTCCTACACCAATAAAACTTACCGATATTGTTCTAAGTTCAGTAATTCTTTTGTTTGTTTGGTGCAATTTGAATTAGTTGTATCCAGAACAGAGACATTGCAGGTATTACTTACTACAAAATCTTTAAATCAAGGTAATCGTATAAGATCCTTATATTTTGTCATAGAAATGCCAGCAGTGTCACCTATGTGGCAGAATAAACTTCTTGAAGTTTTCCACAGAGTATGTCATATAAATGGTAGTTCATAAATTATTGATTTATGAACTACCATTTATATGACATACTCTGTAGTTCATAAATTATTGCATTATTTTTGTTAATGAATATAAGACTTAGCAAATTTTCTGTATTAGAAACATTTTATAGAAATAATGCTATTCTAACATCTGTTAGTATTTAGTTTCATGATTGCTAAGTTTTCAGGACTTCTTGTAATGGTTTTGGGAGGAAAGAAGGTGTCTTTGCTTGACTTAAAACTGTTGTTTTTATGCAGTCATACATAAAAATTAGTAGATGTATGTGTGAGGTTATGGACCACTGTGAGAACAAAACACTGAATGCACTGTGATGCATGCTAGCCAAGCCATGTTATTGATTTGTCTCAAGGAAACTATTTTATATTATGGGCAAAGTGTACTAATATCCAGTGTTACCAGTGGAAACAGTTTTAAATAAATAGAAATAATGAATGCAACTTGAAAAAGTGCAGTGGAAAATACATACAAAGTCGTTTATTTGGTATTGTATATCAAAGATATTGCAATTGGCCTAGTGAAGAAACAGATGGTGAAGCCATTGGCTAGGTCAGGTGTTTGTTTCCACTTCTGGTAGTGATTGTGAAACTCCATGAATTTTGTTGACTGTGCTTATGCATGAATCCAAAGAGAAAGCAGGAACTCAGAGAGTCTACCCTTAGAGCATACTTTCTTGGTTGTGAATCCTTTTTTTTTTTTTTTTTTTTTTTTTTTGATGCTTAGGTCATGAATTTTGTTTTAATATTTTAATATATACTTTTATATTTAAGTGCTTTTCTTTCATTCATTTTAGAAACTTCTGCTGAATGTAGACAGCTGTTTTATTATTACTTAACAGATTATTTTCATTTATTTCTATTTTGTAGTGTTGTTTTTTGAACAGTCAGAATGAATGGTAGTGTTTCACGTACATCGGATCCTTTTAATATTGGTGCACAGTCCTTAAAAATCCTTATTTTTCATTGGGGTGCTTAGAATTCCTTATTATTTATTTATTTTTCATTGAAGGCAAAAAGTACTTAATTTTCTTAACTGGCTTTGCAAAATGAAGAAGTTACAATTTAGTGCTTTTGGTTGGTTATGTTGATGATAATGTCATGTGATGTCAGCTGTGAAAGCCCATGGGAAATCGTGGGGTAGTGTGAGATGAGTCATTTGCTAAAAAAAAAAAAAAGGACCCTGGGCAAAATTAAGCACATCTAGGCAGATTCCACCCAAGTCCTATCACCATCTTTTGGTATTCATATTTCACTTTTTTATTCCCCTTTTTGTATACATAAATATCAGTTATTCAGTAATACCTTGAGAAAATTGAGTGAAAAACTGAAATCTTGAACAATTATATACCATAAGATGATTATGTGCAAAATTCAGATCTTGAATATACAACTTTATCTACAGTTTTAAAATTTAATATTCACTTGATTGCATGTGATTATTTTCTCAGGTCTCTTGAATTTCATAAATTCTAATTTATTACATGCACAAATTTAAATTATATGGAAAAATAATGCAAACTTCAATATACTTCTATTTCTGTAGTTAAGTCATGTGTAAAAGTATATTTGTGCACTTATGATTGGTAAGGTCCTTAAAAAAAAAAAAAACCTTTGCTGGATGCTAAAAAAGTTCTTAAAAAGTGCTAATTTTTTGTGGGAGAAAAAGTGGGAACCCTGTAATGTTGCAAATGAATGAATGTGCTTGTGTGATTACAAGTTTGGTGAATTTACCATTTTCTGCCAAAAATTATGATGACAAAAAGGAAATTATTGAAAATGGCAGAACCCACTCCTTTGCTAAAAACATTAAATAAAAAACTAAAAACGTCTGCCTTTTTCATGATTCTGATGGTATTCTAACCATTTGTGGCTGTGAGAAAAACAATCAGACTTTGCTGTTGATGATGTCTTCTGTTTTCTCCAAAAACAAATGCTTAGACTAAAGATTGTGTGCACAACGAGCCTTGAAATGACACCATGAAATATCTCCCAAATAGGTTCATTCCATAGCTGATCTGATTCAGTTGGAAAAAACTAATGGAATTTTGCTTAAGCTCACTCTCTCTCCCATTTTAATTTCTCTATCAGATCTGGCAACTCTCAAGGACTGAAATCTGTAAGAAAAGTTCAGAACTTTTAATCAACATGTTAGATTGACTAAGGTATTGAACTGATGAAACATATTTAACATATCGATTAAAAACAGGTTCATTATGTGAACGATATCGATTTCATATGCTATATAAGTAAGATGTTTGGCAGTATTTAATGCTTATAATGTTTAAAATGCAATCGATATATGATTGAATCATTAGCATTCAATTATTAGGCTATATATACGGGAAACAAATTTCATTTGTAACTGTGAAATTATAGCTATAAGTGCCATATTGCAGTAAATTCTTACTTTAAGTTACCAGTGATTTTGAACTTTAATTTTTGTGTCAGCATGCTAAAATACCTTTAAAAAAAGCAATTTCCCTCTCTCTACCTTTTTTTATTTTTTGGTGTGGTTATCACCAGTCTTAACTTTACAAAGTTTATTTCTGAGTCTTTCCAGATTGGTTGACATCAAAGAGGTTTGGATGAAATAATGATCAGGGGAATTAGAACATACAGGTGCCATAGTCCTTTGAGATCTCTCTTCAAAATTCTTTTTTTTAAGGTAATATATGTTTGTTGTTTTTTAACCATTTTGTCCAGCAAGTATGAACACTGGACTTGTTGTGTTAGCATTCCAAACAAAATGTCCCTCCAGCTCATGTCCATGCCCAGAAGAACAAAGTGTACAGTTTTTGTGTTCCTCATACTAATTCGCTAGGGTTCAAATCTCTGACCCATGGCTATTGCATTTGTGGTATGGTTTTGGCAGTTCCTTCTCCCTGGGGCTTGTAACCCTGAGTTTGAGATTTTTGCTAACTTTGTTGTTAATAGAGGTCGTTAAACTACCATATGAAAAAAAAAAGATATAAATTTCTTTCTCACGAGTGAAATTAATGCAATTTTTCTTTTACAGGAGGACATAAAATGTCATTCAGTTAGGCATATTGCACCAATTTACAAAAAATTTGTACCAGATGATTGTGCTCAAAGGGACATCTGCGGACAACTGTTACTTTCTATGACTATGAAACCACTAAGATCTCGCAATACTTAATTATTCTACTGGAATGGGCAGATGTTATGTTCAGAATATAAGTGCAGTATTGGCACTCTGGAAAGCTTATTAAATATACACAGTCGTATGAGAATAATATGACCACATACCTAATAATGAAAATAACCACCCTTGGCCCGGATGACAGTAGTGAGATGGCGTGGCATGGACGTAATGTGACCCTGGAAGGCTGTGCGAGGCACACGTGCTCATTAGGATTGCACCATAGCATGGAGGTCCTGAAGATGATGTGGTTGTGGGTCAGCTTGTCGAACCTGTTGATCCAAATAGTCCCACCAGTGCTCTATGAGATTGAGGTCTGGCGATTTCACTGGCCAAGGGAGAATGGAGACATGACTATCCTGTTCCTGGAAGCAGTCGCGCACCCTCTTAGTGATGTGGCACTGCGCATTGTCCTGTTGGTAGATGGTAGACACCATCACCACCACCAGGGTAAAACTCCAACAGGAAGAGATGCATGTGGTCAGCGAGGATGGACAGGTAGCCATTGGTTTTCAGGGACCCATCCTGTGGTCCCAGGTCACACCAGGAAAACATCCCCCAGACATGCACACTGCCACCGCCAGCCTGTACTTGACCGACAAGCGTGTCCGGGTGTTGGTTCTTGTGTGTCTGACGCTGTATCCACCGCCAAGAATAGAGGTTTCTACTCCACAGAAGGTCACTTCTGTGGAGTAGAAACCTCTATTATTTGGAGATAGCAACCTTTTCCCACTATTCAATGACGGTAGTCCCACGCAAACTGCAGGTGTCATTGCCGATAGACCTGGGTTAACATGGACACCTTGATGCAGCATTGACTCCAGAGACACATGCGTAACAGGGTTCGCTCTACTGTAATCGAGGAACCGTACGTGGCTGCACCAGCCAGCACCAGCATTCATTTGCGTGTCGATTGCCCTTTACTAGTCGACGAAGATGGCATTCTCCTCTGGGGTTGTAGGCCTTTGAGCTTCCATAGTTATGACATGTGGAGGTACTCGGTGTGCCAGCAGTCCCTTCTTGATACACCCTTACTACAGCACCTTGCAAACAGCCCATGAAGTCTGCTGTTTCCAAGATGCTTCCATCCTTCCTTGGTACAGTAGCCGATCATTCCTTTTTGAACGTCCTTCAAATCACTACTTCTGCCATTGTGAATTGTGATCATGTAATGCACTATGGTTAATCATCGACTCCAGAGACACATGCGTAACAGGGTTCGCTCTACTGTAATCGAGGAACCGTACGTGGCTGCACCAGCCAGCACCAGCATTCATTTGCGTGTCGATTGCCCTTTACTAGTCGACGAAGATGGCATTCTCCTCTGGGGTTGTAGGCCTTTGAGCTTCCATAGTTATGACATGTGGAGGTACTCGGTGTGCCAGCAGTCCCTTCTTGATACACCCTTACTACAGCACCTTGCAAACAGCCCATGAAGTCTGCTGTTTCCAAGATGCTTCCATCCTTCCTTGGTACAGTAGCCGATCATTCCTTTTTGAACGTCCTTCAAATCACTACTTCTGCCATTGTGAATTGTGATCATGTAATGCACTATGGTTAATCTGTCCTGGCCGGCCACTTATATCTCCATGTGATCGACATTGTCACATGCACTTTGTGATGTGCCTCGGCGGGTACACTGTGATTCGGGGGGGGGGGGGGTCATATTATTCCGATATGACTGTGTACATAAAATGCTAGTCTTTCATTTGAATATTGCATTGCTCATGACAATATAGTATTTCAAATACAAGCATGTTGGCAAGGACTTTTTTATTTATTTACCCTTGTATTAAAATGTATGTGTTCAATGTATTCTAGTCAGATCATGTGCTTTTAGTGAGTGCTGTACAAAATACCCTACTTGAGTATGAGTGCTAGTCATATTTGAAAAACTAAACATTCAATTTATGCTTTACATTGTTGGCAAATGTGTTATATACCTGTTACCAACTAACTGTATCATCATGAATGTTTTTATGAGATGATTTGGAGACTAGAATGACAATTCACTTCAGTGTAAAATAATAGAACCTCTCCAGACACAAGGCATATATAGCCATGGATTGAGATCTGCAAAAATAACTTTTAGGGTTATGGATGCTACTTATTTTTTCTGTTTATTAAACAGTAGTAATTAATTAATTAATTTATGTTAAACATGTTATTAGTGGTTATGTCAAAAATGAATCCAAACAATTGCAGTAGCATTTCATTTGGCCATAGAAAATGCAAAGAATGTATATTCCACACTTCTTTCTATGTCAAGGTTACAAGTTAGATTTTACTGGGTTGTACTTTTTATTAGCAGTGTTTATATAAGTAGACCGGAGCTTTTTATTAATGGATTTTTTCTGAGGTGAAAATGATGAAAAATAGAAATTGTGTTTACAGGTTTAATTCATACATGTGATCAAAAAAGATAATCTTGATTGACAAAAAAATAATAATAAAGAAATAGTGAGACTGCTAAATTGTCCAAACTATGGAGGAAAGAAAAAAAAATTGCAAAATTCTCTAAACTATGGATATGAATTACATGCTCAGAGTAAATTATACCAAAGTTTCATGCCAGCTATTTCTAGTCAATATTTTAACTTTGTCATGAATTGAGCAGTCAAAGTAAAAAATATTCTGACTTTGACACCTATCAGTACAGTGTTTTTTTGTTTTTTTTTTGCTGAATTATATTATTCTGTTATATCAACAGTGCCTCCTGTTAACATTTTTGTATTAAAATTCTTGAAACAATTGTAGTGTTACAAATCATCCTTGAAGTTAAATTTTTGTGAAAAATATTCCTGTTTTGATTTTTATCTACCTTACTGGTTTGGTGAAATAGTGACAAGTCAACTTATGAAGCATGGAACCGACAAGAATATATATTTCTAACACACATGTTAATTTAGGAAACTGACAGGAATTTTGCATTCATGCTATAACTTTTGCTCTATAAATTGAAAAAAAAAATCTTTTGTCTACACTAACTGTAATAGATAATGATTAAAGATTATATTGGGTGGAATTTCCTTGTCTGTTGCCAGAAGAGATATTTCCAAATTATGGAAACAGACAAGAAAAAATTAACCCTATGAACTTTGAATAATCTGTGTGATTAAGATGGTTCCACCAAATAACTCTCTCCTTTTTGTTCAATAGTCGAAACTTCTGTAGACATTTCCTTTTTCTTTGCAATTAATGTATTCCTAAGGATAAACATTTGCACATCGATAAAATTAACTTTAACTTACAGCACAGCATACTCAATATTTGCTAAAATTTAAACATAATTATGTTAAAAATCAATAATTTTTGCTTAAGTAATGTTGAGACCTGCTAATAGATGGCACAACCTGCACATTGATGGCATCAGTGGACAAAACAAATGTTTGATTTTATTAATTTTTAGAATCGAATCAAAAGTTGAATCTATCCATGCAGCAGTCCGGAATGTTTAGTACGATTTGATCCACTTAGATTAAATGTTCTGACAATAATTTAGCTGAAAATGTCAACAGAATTGTGTAAGTACCGCTGATTTCCAATTTCCAAATAGGCCATCAAACATTTGTTTATACACTGACATCAACAAACAGGTTGTGCCATCTATTAGCAGGTCTCATCCTTACTCAAGGAAAAATTGATTTTTAATATAATTATGGTTAAGTTTTAGCAAATATTAAGTATATCATGCTAATAAAGCAAATTTTTATCCTTGGGAATACATTAATTGTGAAGAAAATGTCTGTGCAAGTTTTTACCATTGTGAAAACATAGGGCAGAGTTTTTATAGGTAGAACCACCTTAGGCTGGAATCCAACCAAAAATCATGCTAATGTTTTTCATTTCTACATTGAAAAAAATTGTCTGGGAAGTTTGTGTAATCTTTTAAGATACTATTATGGAAAAAACAGTCATTCAGTTTTTTTGTCATAATATTTCGATTTTAATCACTGTACCTACTGTGATTCAGTATGAGAGAATATCCTTGAAAAAAGTGAGAAATGCTTTTGTATTGTAAGATTAAATAAAAGCATACCTCTTATATTTTTACACCTTTAAGTTTCCTGTTAATCTGAATTTTATTTTCAAACTTGTGTGATTTTTATCAGTCTTGATGTATTTCATTTTACTGTAAAGAACAGTGCATGTGTAACTTATACAACTGCAACTTCCATCTACACTATGTTAGAAATGGTTATGGAATACCATGATGATAAATGAAGAAACTTTCACATAGATATGAGATCTTACTGCTGTGATATATATATATATATATATATATATATATATATATATATATATATATATAAAGAACGTTCTTCACTGTTACCTTGTCAGAATGGGTGACAGTGCATGTAAAATATATTGTGCTTTCTAATTTTACACTTTTGGACTCTTATATTTCTGTGTTTTATTACGTTTCAAGGAACAGGCTTCAAATTTTCAAGTAAAAGTCTTTGTTTAATAGGGTGGTGAATACTTTCGTGACTTCCCCCTCCATTTTTCATAGTATACCATATCATTTTGAAGAAACTGTAACCACAAAGGATGGAAATTTTAGGGCTTAGTTATTTTCTGTTATATTTCTGAATACTATTAGCCAGCATTATATTTTTGTTAATTTTGCAATAACCTGTTTTCTTTCACTCATAATTCTCTGTGGTATGACAAATGCAAGAATTCATCCTGAACCACTACACTGAAATCTCTGTATATTGTAAGACAGAAATTCCTTCATTTCCGTATTTAATCACAATGTTTGTGTAATGTCATATGCCATTTTGTGGGATTTGTGATTTCACTGCAGTTTTTTTTTCTACATAATTTGCATGTGTAACTTACATTAGTATATTTTATAATGTATAATATGAAATAAAAGTAACGCACTTTGAAGCACTGAACTTTAAAAGTTGCTTGCCTTTTACTTGAGATGCGTTTTTCAAACAGTAAAGCATAAAAAGGCCATGCAGACTTCTACCTCTAACACAATTATAAAATGTTTTCCTGGCATAAGTAAAAAGGAAGTTGAATTAGCAGCTGTAAGGTGACGGAGTCGGGCCCCACTAATTATTTCTCATTTCAAAGGCAATGTAATGTAAATTCAAACGCATGCATAGATGCCAACTAGTACGTATTTTCCGTAATTTTACGGATTTTTGGTTGCTGTTACGGAAGTACGGAAACACCGCTGAAATTACGGAAAATCGCCATTTGATTTAATTTTCTGAGATAGAAAGCAAATTTTCATCAACTTAAAAATTTTTGTTTGTTCTTCAAGTTTTTCTGGGGGAAAAAATTAAATGCTACATTCAGGGCTGCCAGACCTGCTCCAATTGCGGCAGCCCGCGCCAAAACGTTGTTCGTGCGCCATTCTGCTAAAAAATCACCATTTCGCCGAAATCTGCGGCAATTTTGGGCCAAAAGTTAAAATTTACAGGTCATCGATATTTTAGCGTTATCTTACGGCATTCGAAATTGATTCAGCGGTTAATTCGTACGCGAGATTCTTTCGCGGAGTCCCCTCTGTTGGGGTTTTTTTTTTTTTTGTCATTTTCGAGATCGATGCAAAAGTGAAGAAATTTTTGGGATATTAGTTCGGGATAAAGTGAAGAAATTTTCGAGATATCGTATTCCGTCTGGGGACGTTGTTTTGTCTTTTTAAACGTTCGGAAACGAAAGTTAAACGAAGTGCAGATTTTTCCCGTAATCGTATTTTTTTCTCTTGCGATGTTGCTTCTGTTCAGTATTGTTAAATGAAATTTCATTGCATAATTTCAGCTTGAAATTGTAGACAACGATTTCCAAAAACGGAAGTTACGCCGCCCGAAAATTTCCCCGTAATCTTCGGCGATGAGATTCTCACGCTGATTCAAGGAATTCCTCCTTTTTTTTGTTATCATTTGGACCATGTACGAAATTGATGCATAACTGAACTTAAATTTTGGGAGGATTGGTGGCGACGGGGGGGGGGGGGGGGGTCGTTTTCTCCGTCGGAGGACGGAATTTCATCCTTCGAAAACGGAAAGTAGACGGAGGTAAGATTTCTCTGGTAATCGTAATTTTTTTTTCTCGCGATGTTTCCTCTACCCAGTATTGTTAGATATAATTTTATTCCATAAATATTTGTATTTCAGCTTGAAAATGTTGGATAAATTTCCGAAAACTGAAGGCTTGAAAAACCGTTATTTCAAGCCATGTTTCCCAATTCAGCGATCACAAAAAAATATTAGTGTGGAAGAACCAAGGCTACTGCACTAATTCAGCACAAGGCCAGTGTTTCTACAAGTAACATCGTATCTGAAGTTAAAAAAAAAATCCTTTTACTCTATCTACGGACGGAAGTAATGATGCTCAAGCAAATAAACTGTATCCCATTACAATAACATATTTTGACGAAAAAATAGGGAAAAGTTCAACTGTTTTGTTATCATTGGTTGAATCAAGTAACGATACAGGTGAAGGAATATTCAACGTTTTGAACAACGAGTTTGTTAAAAAAATATCTCGTGGAGCAACTGTGTGTCATTTTCCTGTGACAATGCTAACACTATGGATAGGTCAAGTAAAAGGTGTTGTTTCTCACATAAAGAAGGTTCAGCCTGCAATCACAGTGCAGCGATGTTCATGCCATTTAATAAATTTAGCTGCGCAGAAATCTGCTACTCAACTGAAAGGATTTAATGTTGAGCAGTTTTTGATACAGTTGTACTTTTTTGGAGAAAAGTTCAAAGAGGAAACAATCTAAAACTGAGTCAAGCTATTTGTGGTACAAAACCACACAAAATTCCAAAGCATGTCAATACTCGCTGGTTATCACTTTTGGAATCCATTGACAGAATTTTAGAACACTGGGAGGCTCTAGAACATTATTTCAGTGACAATGAAGAAGCTAATTCACAGTATAAGAACCTTGCAAGTATGATTGGAAATCCTTCATCTAAACTTTATTGTCTTTTTTTATCTGCTACCCTTCCTTTGTTTACATCTGTTAACGTGTTTTTGTAGCAGGAAGCTCCGCTTGTGCATGCATTAAAAAGAAAACGCCATAGTCTGTTATCTGAATTGCTTGTACGATTTATCAAGCCATCAGCATTTGATGTGACTGCAACATCTCTTGCAGATGGGAATTTTGAAAGAAGGAGAAATCAAAAGAAAACTGTGATCTCGTAATTGGGTCAAAAGCGAGATCTTATATAGGCACAACTGCGGATCTGAGTGAAGACACAGTGGCTACTTTTTATTCTGAGGTAAGGGAATTTTACAAGGCAGGCTGCAATTACATTTTAAGAAAATTTCCACTTAATGATGAATTTCTGAGTCATGCTGAAATTGCAGATGTAGCATTAAGGCAAAGTGTTTCTTTTTGCATCAGTCCAATATATGTGTTCTCTGTTTCCAGTTTTGAAAACAGAAGAATCTGACAAGGTGGAATCTGAATTTGCTCCCTACCAGTTTGAAAATTTTAACTGTGCTGTTACTTCTGGGAGAATGGATGAAGTGTGGTACAGAATTTTTTAATGAAAAATGAAAGTGGCCAGTTGAAGTATGAATCATTAAGCAGAATTATGAAAATGATTTTAATAGTCCCTCATAGCAATGCAAGTACAGAAAGAATTTTCAGTATTGTGAAAAAAAACATGAATGAATTCAGACCTAATTTAAATTATTATTATTATTTTGTTAATAGTTCTGACAGATTAAAATTTGTTGCAGTGTTAAAATACCCAAATTTGCCGCTGTAGACTAGATTACTGAAAATTACTGAAAAAAAAATATTTGTTACTGAAAATTACTGAAAAATGAACATGTTGGTTACTGAAAACTATTTTTAGAGGTTGGCATGTGGCACCATTTCCTTGAGGCCGCCCCGGTGGCGCAGTGGTCTAAGCGATGGCATCTGATCATTCGTCCGAACGGGGTCTGGGTTCGAATCCCGGTGAGGCATGGATGTTGTGTTTGTCTTACAGCACTGGCTCTCTCCCTTTCCTGGAACCAGTGACCCTAAATTAGGGACGGGCGACTGCTTATAGCCCATTGAGTTGCTCACAGTGGTCGTTAAACCTTCAATCAAAAAAAAAAAAAAAAAAAAAATCCTTGGTAAGCTGGATTATGTAACCAAACGAAGCACGCGCTAGCAAGATCCGTTGACCTCGACAGGGTCTGATGTATAGGTCAAAGGTCACCACTTCCAGTTAACGGCTAACTCCATACCAATAGGATTTCCACAGGCGGGAGGGGGAGAGAGAAGATTAAGGATATAAAAGGAAGCGACACGTTCGCTAGAGAGGCTTTTCGTGTTTCACCTCCCACGGAGTTGGACGTCATGTTTTAAAGCAGAGAGTGTCGGTTAGACCTCTCGGGGTTTTACGTTTTCACTGACGGAGGAGTCAGGGTTTTTCGGCGATAAGAGATCGACCGGAGTTTTAGATGGAATGACTCAAGTCACGTGGCGAAGGGTCTTCTGGGATATCAGTGAGATAGTGAAGTGTTCGCTAGTTGGAAATCTGTTGGCACGTGGAGATAGCCAATTGAACGGAACTTATTCTTTCAGCTATTAAATTGTTCCGTCTAACCGAGGACTTGTTATTGGATTTATTCATTTTCGTGAACTGAAGTGATTACTGACTACACGCTCCAGTTTTTTTCAACGGTCGAGTTTAACTCAGCGGCACTGAAAAGAACCTACGTGAGATTCGGATTCCGTATGGCCTAGTGGCAGATTGAACACAGCGGGACTTGACATATTGTGGCGCAGTTGGCAGTACGTATTTTGTCAACAGCACGTGGTCAGAGAGGTGGTCGCCAGGAATCCAGTGACAAGGGCACATGGTTGTCAGGAATCCATTGACAATGGACAGCAGCTGTTGAAGGTGTGTTTGCGTTGCACACTGTAAAGCACAGTTTTAGTTTGTGATCAATGCATTGCATATTAAGTCATGAAAAGCATTCATGATCCCCAGTTGAGTTTTCATGTGGTCGAACTAAAGTGCATGCAATAGTTGAGTGTTCTCACCCGCTTTGTAGAAGATGATCTTTGTCAGAAAAGCTATATTTTATTCTATATGGATGCAGCATAAAGTTATTTCTAATACTAGTGCGATTTTTCAATCCTGAAACTGCCAGGGTCTGTCCTCAGCAGTGTCCTCATTTTGATCAGAAACTGCCCTCAGATTTACTTTGAAAATGAGGACAGTGCATTGTTTTGTCCTCAGTTTCATTCTAAAAAAATCTGGTCATCTTATCCTAGTGCCAACATTTTCCCCAAGTAAATGGTGCACACGTACCTGGCCATTCACATGGTGCAACAGGAAGTGAGATTCATCAGACCAGACAACTTTCTTCCAATCATTTTAGGTTTAGTTTTGATGCTCGCGTTCCCATTGCTGGCACTTTCAATGGTGAACTGAGGTTGTTACCATGGGACCTCGGAGCAGCAAGCGGCTACGCAATCCCATTTTCAGTACGGTTCGACATACTGTGTGTTGTGATACATTACTTCCATCACCAGCATTTAAATTACTGGTGAGTTGTGCCACAGTATTCCTTCTGTTTGCTTGTACCATACGAGATTGCCTTGGTTAGCCCACACCTTGTTGGAGGTTTGTGGTTTTTCCTTTCTTTGACCACTTTTTGAAGGTACTGAACACGGCTGACTATGAGCATCCCACAAGCCATGCTGTCTCGGGAATGCTGTGACCCAGTCGTCTGACCATTACACTTTGGCCTTTGTAAAACTCGCTCACTTCAGCTACCTTTCCCATGTGAAGAACAAGAATAATACTGATTAACAGAGCTCAGTATCTGGTGTTATTTATACTGTTTCATGACCTCCGGATATGCTGTTGTTTACCTGCAGTTGCTTCAACTTGCAATTTTGACTCTTCAGTGTATGCTTTATACCATCAGCATGTGAACTACTTGTAGAAGTCCCAAATTAAAAATGCTGAACATTTTTGTTGCACGCAAATCTTCACTATTGCAACTGCTTTCAATAAAAAAAAAAAAAAAGAATAATATATATATATATAAATACAAAAGGTGAAATTTCAAAAATGAAATATTTCAAATTTTCAGGGCAAAATAGTAAAAATGAACACTTTCAAGAAACATCAAGAATTTCAGGACTACTGCTGCTCCTCATCATGAACTCTTCAGTATGGCGTGGATAGACTGACTGGAAGAGCATTTAGTATATACTGATGGGAGGTACTACTCCTGCTACAGAGTAAATATGTGACAATCTCCCTGTGTAATTGTGTTTGGGGTATTACTGGATGTGTCAGCAAAATATTTTTACATTCATTGAATACCCTGTTACATTAAAAATGTAATGAATGTAATGGTCACCTGCTTTTGTAGTGAATATGGATCAAGTGATGTTAAAACAAAATAATACCATCCTTGTACTGCCAACATTACTAGTTTAAAATGTGTGCGAGGTCACCAGATCTGTTCCCTTTTGAAGTTTTTTGGAATGAATTAAAAAATATGCTCGAGTCCAAATTTGATACAAGTATTTTAATCCCTCATTTGATAGGTCATGTGGAACAGGCCTCGAATGAGATCTCTTTGACAGAATGCAAATTGTCTGTTCACGTTTGTATTGACACGAGGTTTACTTTTCAAAAATTTTAATACTTTTCTCTGGTACCTCAAATAAATTTTTTCATAATCATTCGAAAATTTAATCATTTATTCCTACAATCAGTTTTTGCATTATCAGTAATTTTGACCATTACTGGATCACTCTTTTGTGGTGTTGCAGTTTTAGTTTCCTTTAATGCATTACAGCAGAGATGTTCCTTTCACATGGTATTATTTAAAATGAAATAATGGTGTGCAATGAATGTCACCAGGGTGTACATTATCTCAAAAATAAATATTTATTTTTTAAGTATTCATAATTTACAATCTGACATATGGTACAAAAGGAATTCCACCATATTTTAACAAAGGAGCACATTACTTTTGGGGTTAGAAAACTGTCCCAAACTGAAGCACTTGTTGATGTAACATACCAAAAGGAACCCTCTAATCAGTTTCCCATGTACATTTAACTGTACAACCTTGAAAACAAAACAATGAAACATCATCTTTCAGGTTCAGGAGATTGGTCAGAACCCATGGCATCATTAAACTGGTCAGGCCACTCTTCAGCAGTCATGTCACCATAAACCTACAATGAAACATATATATATATATATATATACATACTATAAAGAAGAGACAGAAGCAAAAGACAATTTTTTACAGGTACTAAAAAAAAAAAACTCATATACAAACGGGTATGAGCAAAAACGAAGATACATTAATAGCAACCTGAACGTAGAAAGTGTTGAGAATGCCTAGTCTTGGCTTTATCAAGGACCAGCAAAACTCTGCATTTTCTCACTTCCACAAAGACCTAGTTGGAAATGGGTTTCTGCAAAGTCATAGTTGCAAGTTTTAAGCCCACCCAAATTTTTTTAAAATATCACAACTTTCTCAGAGTTGCAAGATGAATTACTTAGTTAATATTTTTTGCATGCATCTATAACTTTCCTGGCCCAACCCATGCTCATCATCTGCCACTAAAAACAGAAAAACGATCACAAAAAAAAAAAAAAAAAGTTGTGAGAGTGTCTGAATAAATCAAAAGAATAATTCAGCTAAAACACATTGCCAAGTTACCTAGCTGCCTAAGAGAGAATTTTAACAAGAATAGCAATACCAAAGTACTACAAATCTTATGCTTTGCAGTGTATAAAGCTTTATTCAAAAAGCCAAATAATAAAAAAAAAATTAAGGAATAGATTCCTGATAGTAAACAGGATTTTTGTCCCTCAACTACTTCAACAACTGACATCACAAGAACAAAAATTAATAATAAAATAAAAAGATGCTTTGGAAAAATTATATGACTAACAATTAGTTTGCAATATTTACAGAATATTCCAGGAGTGCTTTAAGAGTATAATAATGAAGATATTATGTTCTTACCGACATTGAAAAAACATTGTTGACAACAAGAACAATAAAACGGCTAACTACTCATACAAAGTGCCCCAAAACTCACTAAATTTCCAAGTAAAGTGAAAGAAAAAAACAACACAAAGTTACTAGACTTGCTTGCACTTAATTGCCTGATCCGAAAAAAGAAAATTTCTGCTTAAAATGCTCATAAATTAAACTTAGAACTAAAAAACTACAAGAACAAAGATGAGAGCTTACCGCTAATGCCTCCTTCATTCACCACTGACTAAAACATGGCCGAACTTTCTCCTGGGCCGCTCCCTAGAGGCAGGGGGGGGGTCCTAAGGCTTCTACTCACAGAAAAAGACCCTACCTGCGAAATTTCTACCAAGAGAATTATACAACTAAGAATGAAGACCTGTTTGTTCAGATAGAGTAGAATTAAATCTCCAGAATACACAAAAAATATTATCAAATACACTTGTGTATTTAATAACTTTTATATGTATTTAATTACCTTAGTGAACTTCTACAGATATTTCAATATCCTATTTATTTTAATGTAAGATTTGCTATTTTTAGGCTAGTTATTCTAGAGAGTGAATACCTAGTTTTCTTCTTATTTATTTTTTATTTTATTTTTAAATCAAATTTTAAACTTTTTTGTGTGATTTTATATGCATGATTTTATTTTTTATAGGACTGTCCTGTCCATAGCACTAAAGGTTCCTTTTTTGTAGTTAATATGCATCCTCTAGACCAACTTCCAAGAAGGCTTTCATTGGCCAGAATCATTTTATTAACTGTGTAGAAATTAAAACAGATCTGCCAACCTAACTCTATTATTCAGAATAATTTTTCTTAAAGTTCTTTTGATGAAAGAAGTTGGAATTTTGTTTTCTAGAAAACAGTTTAATAGGATTCTAATTTGGTTATTGAAGTCTAAATTGTTGCTGCAAATTCTTGAAATTCTAAGTACCCGAGAAATTAGTACATTCTCAATTACTTTGGTTGAGATGTTATTGTTCCAGTGTAGATATTTAATTACTTTGAAAGGAAAATTAACTCTTTTGTCAAAAAGGCTGATGGATAGGTTGCCACTGTTAAGTTTAATGCTTAAGTCTAGGAAATCTAGTTCCTGATTACTGTGGTTGGTTTTACATAAGTTAAGAGAGCTAGGATAGATATTTGCAAAATCACTTCCTATAACTTCTGAATTATTTAAACAAAGCAGATCGTCATTATATCTATAAGTGTAAAGGTAGTTATCTGAGCATGAGGAGGTTTTTTTTAATGAATTTATATTCTTTAAAGAACAGGAATAGATTTGCCACACTTGTTGAGTGAGATACTCTCATAGGAATACCGTTTACTTGCCTATAGAGAGTATTATATTATAAATGATAACCATATTATAAAATATGGTTATCATTTATGCAAAATTGAGATAATAGTTCCAAGCTCCTACGTTAACAAATTGGTTAAGCTTAAATTCTACATACAGCTCTTTAAAGGTAGTGATGATGTCTGAAAGAGGCAGATTAGTATATAGGTTCTCAAAATCATAACTATTAATATCTATGGGATTTATGTTGAGTATAGTGGAAATTACTTCTGAATTATTATTAATTATCCAAAAATCTCTGTACTTCACATTAGTATAGTTACTAATGTGTTTCAAGACCCTCTTCACGATTGCTTCAAAAGCTTGATCAATTTTCTTTTTACGACTCCTAACTCCACTAGCTACGAATCTAAATTTCACCGGGTCCTTATGAAACTTGACAGTTGCAAAAAGAAAGGGAAATTCAGGCTCATATCTTCTCATTTGTGGAATTTTAAGTTTCTTGAAGAAAGCCTTAAAACGATTTTCTAACTGTTTGGTACAATAACTTACGGGCTCGTAGGTTACTCTATTATTGAGTTCCAGGTTTAACAATTCAAAATAGAATTTTTTTGCAGATAATTGTAAAATTATTGCTAGCTTTATCTGTAGTAGTAAAAATATACAGGTCTTGTAGTTTGGAGTGACCTTTTGGCATCTACAGAGAAAAAAGATTTCTGTCAAAACATAAATCAAAACCTGCCAACTTATTAGAGAAGCTATTAATTACATTATATTTCCATTATGCGAAGGCCTCAATTGGCTGATTGTATGCTAAACTTGCTTTAAGAATGTACCTATTTACGTCTTGAATAAAATTCTCAAGAATTCGCTTTTTGGAGATATGGAAAGAAGGTCTAAATTTAGTACCATATTCTAACAAATACCCGAGCTTATCATTATCAACAAAGCTCAAGTTACCAGTAATAATATGCTTGAAATGCCTATCATAGTGAACAGTGTCTTTAAGTTCACAAGAACATGCAGTAACTACAGGTAAAGAACGCGAAGATCAAAGCTTGTAGTTTTTAACAAGAGACCCTAAGGTCTTAACATATTTAAAACTTACAATAGACTGGATGGGGAAAAAAATTGCAGTATTGTAGAACAGCTTCCTAACATTGAGATGATCAGAGTTTTTATTAAGAAATCTAATGGTCACATAATTTCTGGAAATTTCTTTAAAGAGAAATTTTCCCTTTAAGTATATGCTTAAGAATGTCCAGAACCAAAACAAAAACATGTAATGCTTATCAACTTGATTAGCAGTTTCTTTCCAGAATTTGAAAAAACTTTTTATAGGACAGAGTGCTTAAAGGACTTCAGAATTCTGCAAGTATTTTTAACAAAACTTGTAACATTTTTAAAACTACTCAGAGTTATTTGCAAGCTTGGAAAAATATACATATAACATGTAAATAAAATAGATAAAATGCCTAATCTACAAGCATATAGTATTTATGAACTTACAAAATTATGTGCTATAAATTTTTGCACACAATAAGGAAGGTTAGAAAACTTTCTGTACACGGAAAACTTGAAAAATCACCAACACATGAACACATTCTGGTAAAGTTCTTACAACTCTACTTTAACTTTAAAATTAATCTTTTTGACAGACTGTAAAAACTACATATTCTTCTAGATCTGGGTCACATATATGGGTCATTCCATGTTAACCCAAAGAATTGACCTGACCTAATCAGTGACATAGCCAGGATTTTATTGGGGGCTGGGATCCTCTCTCAGAATTTGAGTATGTGTACCTGTATTATATATATAGCTATACATATATTTCTAAGAATCCCCGGAGGACCGGACTAGGCTGCCATCTGATGCTGACCTTGGCTACGTATAATGGACGCTCTCTATCTTCTGATTTCAAGGCTTCTTGAATTGGAAGAGGAACTACAAAGGATCAAGTGCGACATCGTTGGGCTAAGTGAGGTAAGGAGAAAAGGAGATCTCATTGAACTGAAAAGTGGACATCTCTTCTACTATCGTGGGACAGATACTGGCAGAACTAGTGGTGTTGGATTTATAATAAACAAGAAACTGAAGGATAAAGTTGTAGAAGTTGAAAGTTCCTCTGACAGAGCTGCACGACTCGTTATCCAACTCTCGAGAAGATACCAGGCTCAGATTATTCAAACTTATGCACCCACGACAAGTCATCCTGAAGAAGAAATTGAATAATTTTATGAGGAAATTCGTCATCTAAATAATAAAGGTAAGCAGCACTTGAAGATAATTATGGGAGATTTCAATGCAAAAATAGGGCAACAGCAACAGAATGAAACTTCAGTAGGTAAATTCGGTCACAGCAACAGAAACCAGCGTGGAAATACTCTCGTTGAGTTTGCAGAGGCAGAAGGGTTTTTCATCTTGAACTCCTTTTTCAAGAAAAAGCCACACAGGAAATGGACATGGAGACATCCAAATGGGACGACAAGTGAAATTGATTTTATTATGTGTAACAAAAAATTCGTCATTGAAGACTGCAATGTGCTAAACAAGTTCAACACAGGTAGTGACCATACATTGGTGAGATGTAAGATGCACCTCAACACTAAACTTGAACGTGGCAAGCTCATAAGACAAACAAAATGTATTGACATAACCAACCTTGAAAAACACCATAATACCTTCAAGTTGGAACTGAAGAACAGATTCTCTGCTTTAGAAGGCCTAACATCGGAAGAAGTGGATATTTCTGAAGTTAACAGAAAAGTAACCAAAGCTCTTATGGAAACAGCAACAAAATTGGCTGGGTCTAAGAACAAGTTGCAGGTAAATAAATTATCAGGAAAAACGAAAATGTTGATGCAAAAAAGAAGAGAGATGAGGACAACTAAAGAAGATGTGACTTCCAAAGTGGAATATATAGAGCTATGCAAGACAGTACGAAAAAGTATCACTGAAGATGTAAGGAAGTTCAACTGTGAACTAGTGAGGAAAGCAATTGAAAACAACAAAAGCCTAAAGACAGCAAAGGGACATCTCAGTAAGGGAAGAAAACAGGTTATGGCCCTGAGAAAAGAAGATGGTTCTGTAACAAGAAATAGAGGCGAAAGTTTGACAAGAGTGAAAGATTTCTACTCCAAATTATATGGAAGGGATGATACATGTACTCCAGACATCATGAAAGGTACCAGTACCAGAGTTCTTCCAGTCCTCCCAGCAGAAGTTGCATATGCAATCAAGAACATGAAGTGGGGAAAAGCTCCAGGAGAAGATGGAATTACTGTAGACATCATACAAGAAGCAAGTGGAGAAATCGAAACAGTACTCGCCCAAATTTTCACTCGATGCCTTAATGAAGGGAAGATTCCTGAGGATTGGAACAACGCTACAATGATCCTGCTACATAAAAAAGGTGACATTGAGAATCTCGGGAACTACAGACCTATCAGCCTCCTATCAGTGGTTTATAAAATCTTCACTAAAGTTCTTTCACACCGCTTGAAGGTGACACTGGACATGGCTCAACCGAGAGAACAAGCTGGATTCAGGAGTGGCTACAGCACAATAGATCAAATCCACGTACTGAGAGAACTAATTGAAAGAGCGAGGGAATATGAACTTCCATTGTGCATGGCTTTTATCGATTATGAAAAAGCCTTTGATTTGGTGAAACCATCACAATGGCTCTGAAATCCTGCGGTATTGAAGATGCATACATTAATATTATTAATAACATCTATGAAAATGCAAAGATTTGGCTGTTTGAAAATACAACACATATGAAAATTGGAAAGGGAGTGAGACAAGGTGACACCATATCTCCAAAGCTCTTTAATGCCACATTGGAGGGCGTCTTTCAGTCGCTGAGCTGGGAAAACAAGGGGAAAAAGATTAATGGAGATTATCTAACCCACCTCGTTTTGCTGATGACGTAGTCATTTTTGCAACTACCCCATCAGAGCTGCAGAGTATGATCCAGGAACTTGCTGACAAGAGTAAGGAAGTGGGATTAGAAATGAAGATTTTTCGATTGATGGAGAAAAGCTGGAGATAACAGACACGTACGTTTATCTTGGACAGCAGATATCAAGTGAGGGTCACATTGATGAAGAAATTAATCGGCGTACTAAACTTGCCTGGAGAGCTTTTGGAAGAAACAGCATAATTTTCAAGAGCAATATGCCATTATGTCTTAAAAGAAAAGTGTTTGATCAATGCATCCTTCCAGTGCTTACGTATGGTGCAGAGACGTGGACCTTAACTAAAAGAGACATACAAAGGCTGCTGACAACTCAAAGTAGCATGGAGAGGTGCATGCTTGGTGTAACCAGGAGAGATAAGAAGAGGAACTCATGGATCCGAAAAATAACAAGAGTGGAAGACATCATGATCAGAGTTAAATACCTGAAATGGCAATGGGCTGCACATACTGCCAGGAGGACAGATCATCGATGGACAGCCGAAATTTTAGATTGGATTCCAAGAGACAGGAAAAGACCCAGAAGAAGACCACATGGGAGATGGGTGGATGAAATTCGAAAGTATGCAGGAGTGACATGGAGGAGACTGGCACAAGACAGACCGGTGTGGAGGAAACTTGGGGAGACCTTCGTCCAGCAGTGAATTGATAATGGTTGACAATGATGACGATGATGATGACATATTTCATTTAACTGATTTAAGGTTAATTAATTTGTGTATATATATATATCATCATCATCATCATCATCATCAACCATTATCAATTCACTGCTGGACGAAGGTCTCCCCAAGTTTCCTCCACAACGGTCTGTCTTGTGCCAGTCTCCTCCATGTCACCCCTGCATACTTTCGAATTTCATCCACCCATCTCCCATGTGGTCTTCTTCTGGGTCTTTTCCTGTCCCTTGGAATCCAATCTAAAATTTCGGCTGTCCATCGATGATCTGTCCTTCTGGCAGTATGTCCAGCCCATTGCCATTTCAGGTATTTAACTCTGATCATGATGTCTTCCACTCTTGTTATTTTTCGGATCCATGAGTTCCTCTTCTTATCTCTCCTGGTTACACCAAGTATGCACCTCTCCATGCTTCTTTGAGTTGTCTGCAGCCTTTGTATGTCTCTTTTAGTTAAGGTCCACGTCTCTGCACCATACGTAAGCACTGGAAGGATGCATTGATCAAACACTTTTCTTTTAAGACATAATGGCATATTGCTCTTGAAAATTATGCTGTTTCTTCCAAAAGCTCTCCAGGCAAGTTTTGTACGCCGATTAATTTCTTCATCAATGTGACCCTCACTTGATATCTGCTGTCCAAGATAAACGTACATGTCTGTTATCTCCAGCTTTTCTCCATCAATCGATAAATCTTCATTTCTTGTAAAAGCATTGAACATCACTTTTGTCTTCTGAAAGTTCATTTTTAATCCCACTTCTTTACTCTTGTCAGCAAGTTCCTGGATCATACTCTGCAGCTCTGATGGGCTAGTTGCAAAAATGACTACGTCATCAGCAAAACGTAGGTGGGTTAGATAATCTCCATTAATCTTTATCCCCTTGTTTTCCCAGCTCAGCGACTGAAAAACACCCTCCAATGGGGCATTAAAGAGCTTCGGAGATATGGTGTCACCTTGTCTCACTCCCTTTCCAATTTTTATGTGTGTTGTATTTTCAAACAGCCTAATCTTTGCACTTGCATTTTCATAGATGTTATTAATAATATTAATGTATGCATCTTCAATACCGCAGGTTTTCAGAGCCATTGTAACTGCTGATGGTTTCACGGAATCAAAGGCTTTTTCATAATCGATAAAAGCCATGCACAATGGAAGTTCATATTCCCTCGCTCTTTCAATTAGTTCTCTCAGCACATGGATATGATCTATTGTGCTGTAGCCACTCTTGAATCCAGCTTGTTCTCTCGGTTGAGCCATGTCCAGTGTTACCTTCAAGCGGTGTGAAAGAACTTTAGTGAAGATTTTATAAACTACTGATAGGAGTCTGATAGGTCTGTAGTTTCCGAGATCCTCAATGTCACCTTTCTTATGTAGCAGGATCATTGTAGCGGTGTTCCAATCCTCAGGAATCTTTCCTTCATTAAGGCATCGAGTGAAAATTTGGGCGAGTACTGTTTCGATTTCTCCACTATATTTCTCCAAAATGACTCTACAACTTAAATCTTGGCCCTCAGTCTCCGGCAGCTGGAATGTACCTCGCCAAGGCAGCGGCGAGTGCGACATGAAGGCAGAGGGTGCCAAGAATCCCCGGAGGACCGGACTAGGCTGCCATTTGATGCTGACCTTGGCTACCTATAACGGACGCTCCCTATCTTCTGATTCAAGGCTTCTTGAATTGGAAGAGGAACTACAAAGGATCAAGTGGGACATCGTCGGGCTAAGTGAGGTAAGGAGAAAAGGAGAAGATCTCATTGAACTGAAAAGTGGACATCTCTTCTATTATCGTGGGACAGATACTGGCAGAACTAGTGGTGTTGGATTTATAATAAACAAGAAACTGAAGGATAAAGTGGTAGAAGTTGAAAGTTCCTCTGACAGAGCTGCACGACTCATTATCCAACTATCGAGAAGATACCAGGCTCAGAGTATTCAAACTTATGCACCCACCACAAGTCATCCTGAAGAAGAAATTGAAGAATTTTATGAGGAAATTCGTCATCTAAATAATAAAGGTAAGCAGCACTTGAAGATAATTATGGGAGATTTCAATGCAAAAATAGGGCAACGGCAACAGAATGAAACTTCAGTAGGTAAATTCGGTCACGGCAACAGAAACCAGCGTGGAAATACTCTCGTTGAGTTTGCAGAGGCAGAAGGGTTTTTCATCTTGAACTCCTTTTTCAAGAAAAAGCCACACAGGAAATGGACATGGAGACATCCAATTGGGACGACAAGTGAAATGATTTTATTATGTGTAACAAACAATTCGTCATCGAAGACTGCAGTGTGCTGAACAAGTTCAACACAGGTAGTGACCATAGATTGGTGAGATGTAAGATGCACCTCAACACTAAACTCGAACGTGGCAAGCTCATAAGACAAACAAAATGTATTGACATAACCAACCTTAAAAAACACCATAATACTTTCAAGTTGGAACTGAAGAACAGATTCTCTGCTTTAGAAGGCCTAACATCGGAAGAAGTGGATATTTCGGAAGTTAACAGAAAAGTAACCAAAGCTCTTATGGAAACAGCAACAGAATTAGCTGGGTCTAAGAACAAGCTGCATGTGAACAAATTATTAGGAAAAACCAAAATGTTGATGCAAAAAAGAAGAGAGATGAGGACAACTAAAGAAGATGTGACTTCCAAAGTGGAATATATAGAGCTATGCAAGACAGCACGAAAAAGTATCACTGAAGACGTAAGGAAATTCAACTGTGAGCTAGTGAGGAAAGCAATTGAAAACAACCAAAGCCTAACGATAGCAAAGGGACATCTCAGTAAGGGAAGAAAACAGATTACGGCTCTGAGAAAAGAAGATGGTTCTATAACAAGAAATAGAGGAGAAATTTTGACAAGAGTGAAAGATTTCTACTCCAAATTATATGAAAGGGATGATACATGTACTCCAGACATCATGAAAGGTATCAGAGTTCTTCCAGTCCTCCCAGCAGAAGTTGCTCATGCAATCAAGAACATGAAGCGGGGGAAAGCTCCAGGAGAAGATGGAATTACTATAGACATCATACAAGAAGCAAGTGGAGAAATTGAAACAGTACTCGCCCAAATTTTCACTCGATGCCTTAATGAAGGGAAGATTCCTGAGGATTGTAACAATGCTACAATGATCCTGCTACATAAAAAAGGTGACATTGAGGATCTCAGGAACTACAGACCTATCAGCCTCCTATCAGTGGTTTATAAAATCTTCACTGAAGTTCTTTCACACCGCTTGAAGGTAACACTGGACATGGCTCAACCGAGAGAACAAGCTGGATTCAGGAGTGGCTACAGCACAATAGATCATATCCACGTACTGAGAGAACTAATTGAAAGAGCGAGGGAATATGAACTTCCATTGTGCATGGCTTTTATCGATTATGAAAAAGCCTTTGATTCGGTGAAACCATCAGCAGTTACCACGGCTCTGAAATCCTGCGGTATTGAAGATGCATACATTAATATTATTAATAACATCTATGAAAATGCAAGTGCAAAGATTCGGCTGTTTGAAAATACAACACACATAAAAATTGGAAAGGGAGTGAGACAAGGTGACACCATATCTCTGAACAAATAAAGGTAACTTGATCACGCTAGTTACGTTAACTGAAACTTTTATAAAAAGTTTCTATAAAAGTTTCAGTTAACGTAACTAGCGTGATCAAGTTACCTTTATTTGTTAATATTGTTACGTGTTTTGCCCATAATCGCCATATCTCTGAAGCTCTTTAATGCCACATTGGAAAATGTCTTTCAATCACTGAACTGGGAAAACAAAGGGATAAAGATTAATGGAGATTATCTAACCCACCTTCGTTTTGCTGATGACGTAGTCATTTTTGCAACTACCCCATCAGAGCTGCAGAGTATGATCCAGGAACTTGCTGACAAGAGTAAAGAAGTGGGATTAAAAATGAACTTTCAGAAGACAAAAGTGATGAATCTTCATTTCTTTTACAAGAAATGAAGATTTATCGATTGATGGAGAAAAACTGGAGATAACAGATATGTATGTTTATCTTGGACAGCAGATATCAAGTGAGGGTCACATTGATGAAGAAATTAATCGGCGTACAAAACTTGCCTGGAGAGCTTTTGGAAGAAACAGCAAAATTTTCAAGAGCAATATGCCATTATGTCTTAAAAGAAAAGTGTTTGATCAATGCATCCTTCCAGTGCTTACGTATGGTGCATAGACGTGGACCTTAACTAAAAGAGACATACAAAGGCTGCAGACAACTCAAAATAGTATGGAGAGGTGCATGCTTGGTATAACCAGGAGAGATAAGAAGAGGAACTCGTGGATCAGAAAAATGACGAGAGTGGAAGACATCATGATCAGAGTTAAATCCCTGAAATGGCAATGGGCTGGACATACTGCCAGAAGGACAGACCATAGATGGACAGCCGAAATTTTAGATTGGATTCCAAGGGACAGGAAAAGACCCAGAAAAAGACCACATGGGAGATGGGTGGATGAAATTTGTAAATATGCGGGAGTGACATGGAGGAGACTGGCACAAGACAGACCGTTGTGGAGGAAACTTGGGGAGACCTTCGTCCAGCAGTGGATTGATAATGGTTGACAATGATGATGATGATGATATATTTAATTTAAATTAATGAAACTGAACTTACCAGAAAAAACTGAAGTTTTATTTGGTTTATTGTATATCCCATAACTTATCTGCACACCATGTTTTTATTCTGTAATTATTATTTGGAAACTGTTCATCATTATAAAAGTATTGAAGAGGTAAAAGGAGTCACCTTTTTGAATGGAGCAACATTACATCTAAGACTTTTTCTGCACTAGGACGAGAATTTGAATGCACTGAAAAAAAAAGAGTCAAACTGTTCAGTCATTTCTGTCCAGTTTTGTTCATTCCTTAACTCTTTCATGACCATAGCATCAATCGCGCCCTTACATGTAAACAACCACAAGCGCCTGAGTAACCTGGATAGCATGAGAATGATTTTCTACCCCACCCCCTATGTTCTTGAATTTGCATGGCGTCCAAGGGATTAGCAGAAGTCACCCTCAGCCATCATTGTTGTCGCTAAACAAAGAAGTGAACCAGGAGTTGGTTTAGTTCAGCCATCTGACATCATTCAGTAAAACTCTTGCTTTTTTTCCCCACATGCTACATGCTTCATGTTTCAATTTGCATTGCCCCAAAAGCAGAGTTTACAGGAGGAAATTTGTCGTGCAAAATTTAGCTCAATCCAAATAAACAGATTGAGAGCATATTTTTTACAAGAAAGAACAAGAAAAGGGTGAAGTAAACAAGATTTTGCAGTTGTTACCTCTCCCTTTTATCAGAAGAATGCACTCATTGTCCCAGGGAAACATGTGAAGGTCAGTGTATGTCAAGCCTAGAGACCGAAATTTCGAGTGGTGACCCAGTACTAATCTTTCTTTTGATTTTGTAAAGGAAGGGAGAATGAAATTCAGAATCTAGCAACAAAAATTTTTGGTCATTACAGTATTCTGAGTGACAAAATATTGTAGGGTCGTGGTCGTGAAAGGTTAAAACAGATTTAACTCTCTTCACCATTAATGCGGGCGATCTTAGTGAGATATGGGTTCTCCTCCTCGGGGCGCACTATCAGAACAATGACACACTGAAAAGCAATAAGGGCCTCTGTGAATCTCGGAGAGGTGCCAGCTAGTTCTGTGTGACATTGGCGAAAAGACCCCAACTCACTGGGTTTTTGTTCCAGAATCCTTAGGTTGAATGACTGGAACAGTCTGCTAATCCCCCACACTGATGTACTTACCTGATTAAAAAGACAAAGAATTGTAAACTTTTAGTGCACATATGCAGTAGTGACTGCATCACTTTTCTAGCAAAGATTCCTTGCATGACACAGAGTACACCACCTGCAGCCATAGTGTGTGTGACCCTGTAATTGAAAGATGTTAGAATTGATGCATTTGCAAGACAGTGAATTTGCTCCTGAGAAGAAACAGAGACCATTTACAGGATTAATCAAGAAAGCCTATGAGCTCTACACTGAAGAGCAATTGAATTATAGACAGCTGGCGTTATGCAAATGTAGCGCTGTGGGCGGCTCTGTAAACAGAAACGACATGACGTATGCAGCGATCCGACAATATAAGGAGTGATGCGATGGGGAGTGATGCGATGGTAAGAGTCGGATGCAGTATGGGTAAGACGAAGCATCTAAGCGCATTTGATCGTGGACAAATTGTCGGGGCCCGACGAATGAGTCACTCCATCTCGGAAGTCGTGCAGGCACTGGGATTTTCACGAGCCACTGTGTTATAGGAGCACCGCGAATACATCGAATCCGGTAAAACCATCCCTGCAAGGGCCAACTGCCGTGGACAACAAGAAATCACTCGGCAATTAACGCTGGTGCACAAAAACGTGTAAGCAGCCACTCCACCCAGAACCATCTCCTCGCTATGGGGTACAGAAGCCATTGTCCCTTAAAGGTACCCCTGCTGACCACACATCACAGGGTGCAAAGATTAGCAGGGGCGCGGGAACATCACCACTGGACCCTAGACATGTCGGAAAATGTTGCCTGGACTGATGAGTCGAGATTCACATTGGTACATGCGGATGGCAGGATACGAGTATGGCGCAAACCACACGAAGCGATGGATCCCTCTTGCCAGCAGGGTACTCTTCAAGCTGGTGGGGGTGGCATTCTCGTCTGGGGACTGTTTACGTGGACTGAAATGGGACCCCGTGGTACGTGTGACATCGTCCCTCACAGGTCAACATTACTGGGATATCCTGGATGACCATTCGCTCCCGTTTGTGCGTCTTCAACATCCCACTGGGGACCTCATCCTGCAACAAGACAATGCACTGTGCCATCACTCCCAAATTGTATCCGAATGGTTGGATAAACATTCCACCGACGTGACCTCGTTTCCTTGGCCAGCTAGATCACTTGACCTCAATCCCATCAAGCACATCTGGGATGTCATTGAGAGAGATGTTCGAGGCTCTGACCCCCATCCATCAAATCTTCGTGAACTGTGGGAGCTTGTTCAGGGGTCGTGGATCCGTATGGCTTCCCAACGCTTCCTGTGTCTTGTCGAGTCCATGCCGAGACGAATCGTCGCCGTCATCAGGGTGAAAGGTGGTGCTACGCATTACTAGACAGGTATCTCTAATTCAATTGCTCTTTAGTGTATTTTGGTTGTAAGGTGGGTGATCAGGATAAAAGCTCACACACATTGCAGCTAAGCTACATAGCCAATTTTAAATCATTACTTACGGGAACTGGATGTTGTATGCCATTTGCTGTTGTGTTCCAATGGTTTGAAGAGATAGAATGGACCGCACTAACAATTATTACTTTTATCAAACAAATATTTTTCTATTTTCTCTAGGTAACAAATTTTGCTAAGAAGACTTTTTTTAACTTTGTTTCTCTGCTACTTTTTAGACCTTTCCCCTCATAAACTTTATGTGACACAAAAGAAATAAAAACAGATTTGAAGTAGGCATGAAAACTCTGTAGAAATCATACATGGCCATAAAGGAAACAACAACAAAAAAGTTGAACAATATTATCTACCAGGTGGAAAGGGTTTCATGTTTTTATCTAATCTAGACATTGCGAGAATCTTTTTTAACATCACTGGAAAGTTCCATTATGTGACCTCCTGGTACCACCAATATAAGAAATGTGGCTATTTGGTGGTGTCATCTATAACTGGTACAATGTAAAGTCCTTGCTTTCACCTTCCATTAGATTCGGTTTTATCACGATAATTTTTTAATCAGAGAATTCGTATTAAAAACTTGAATCAAAAATTAAAGTTTTGGTTTTCATTTTCATGTATAGAACTTTTTGTTTATAGCTCAGGATTACCATAAAAAAAATTAAAACACAAAATTCGATAAGCCTACTTACTAAAACATGGCAGCTCATTTTTCAAAACATTTCCGGCACATATAGTTTATAAAGTATCAAGATGGTGAAATGTTACAGCAAACCAATTTAAATACAAAAATCCCCTTAATTTATTGAGGAATAGGTTTAACATAATATTTAACCAATATGAACAACCAAAAATCATTACCCCAACCTATCGCACAAAAACTTTACGGTAGTTAGCCACTACTGATTTACAAATGCTAAGCAGTTAAAATAATAAATTACTAACTACATATACATTTTAAGAACTAATAAGTTAAAATCCAATAAAAACTGTAACATCCAAACTATGCGAGAATACTTTGAAAATTTTTGCTCATCAACTGTGGGCATCCTCAGAAAGGTGGTGTGAACACGTCGGTCACCAGCAACCAAATGTCAGCCAAAGGCAAGTCTGAGGATCTCTAATATGATGGTACCATAGTGGCCCCTCTGTTGGAAACAAAGGATAAATATTCAAATCACAAAAAAATCGGCTGCTGTTTTTAATTTCCTTTTTTTCCCCCTTTCCCTATGATCTTCAGTTAGGTTGTACAGTTAACTCCATTAAAAACTTAATTATTAATAGTCATATCATGCTCCTAGAAAAGTTTTGGATAAAGCAAATATTTATGAAATTCTGATCAGAAGTAATCCACCTATTTCATATATTGGTAGCATGAAGAACAAATTAAAATATTGTTTAAACCAACATATTAAAAATTGGAAAAAAAGGGGGGGGAAGAGGCTAAAACAGCATTGATACAGTATTGTATAGATAAAGTATATTATTCTAAGTTTGATCAAATTAAGATTTTGAAAAGTTGCAATTCTGAAAGGCATTTGAGAATAGCTGAAACCGTTTTGATTTAAAAAAAATAATAACCAACTATGTAATAATTATAAGATCCAAAACAGTTAAAAAATTTTTGGCAAGAGCTTACACACTTGGAAAGTAAATATGGGAGTGGGCAAAAGGGGAGAAAAATAGGGAAAGGGGAGGGGGTGAGAAAATTAAAAACAGCAGCAGATTTTTTGTGATTTGAATACTTATTTTTTCCTTCCAACAGATGGCACCACTACGGTACCATTGTGTTATTGATCTCAGACTTACCTTTGGCTGACACTAAGTTGCTGGCGACCGATGTGTTTGCACCACCTCTGAGGATGCCCACAGTTGATGGGAGAAAACGTTCTAAGTATTCTCGTACGGTTCGGACGTTACACTTTTTATTGGTTTTTAACTTATTAGTTCTTAAAATGTATATATAGTTAGTAATTTATTCTTTTAACTGCTTAGCATTTGTAAATCAGTAGTGACTAACTACCGTAAAGTTTTTGTGCGATAGGTTGGGATAATGATTTTTGGTTGTTCATATTGGTTAAGTATTTATTATGTTACTGCCTATTTCTCAATAACTTAAGGGAATGTTCTGTACTTAAATTGGTTTACTATGGCATCTCACTGTCTTGATATTACTTAACGAACTATATGTGCCAGAAATATTTCAAAAGATGAGCTACCACGTTTTAGTAAGTAGGCTTATCGTATTTTGATATTGAGTTGCATGGTTTTAGCAAAATGTCTGTTGGAGTTTATGGGCCCTTGCAGTATTTGTTAGTTTGAAAAAAAAAAAAAAAAAAAAAAAAAATGGTCAAAATACACCTGAAGCCATTTGTAAATTTTTGCCATTATGTTTGGGGAGCAATCTCTTCCCAGTGGCTTTGTGGGAATTCTACCAAAAGGTGATTAAAATGACAGACGAGTGTGACTATAATAAAATAACTTGTTGCAGCAAGATCAAGATTTTTTTTCTTTTCTAAATACGATTTTTTATTGTTTCTTCCACATCACTACATGTAGACTGGAGAAAAATGTGTATTTGCTGACAGCAAAAAGAGAAAAATTATAATATAGAATACTATGCTACTGTGACAAAACCCAAAAGGAAAAGGGGAGAGGAGAAAAAAAGAACATACACAGCAGAAAATCACTTTTTTTTTAATTTTCTGATGAGAAAATAGTTTTAAAGACAATCTTCACTTTAATATTTATCATATTCAGACAATATTTTGTAAAAATACTATTCATTAATTGAAATCAAATAAAACTTACTGCACACACAAATTTAAGAACATCCAGTTTTGAAATTTCGGTTTTTGCACGTGGTCCCCAGGAAAAAGCAAATGCAGGTGGGTCAGTGTTTTCCCTCTTGTATTCAATGTACATCTGCTTATGCAGCTCCTGTGTTAGAAACTTCTTCACTTCGCCAAGTACAGGGTGTTTCACACTGCAAAAGGTAAATGAAGTAAAACTTACTTCCAAGCTTACATGGAAGAATTTATTAAAAGCAATTTGTATTTTTTCTATCATTCATTAAGAGTAAATGAGGTAAATCAAGCTAGCTGTGTGCCAATAGTGATGTTACTCCACCCTCCTCCCAGAAGAAATATTCATGAAAACATGCTTCTTTTTTATATCTTGGCAATTTCATACCAATGACATGTAGGGAAAATATTCTGGGAAGAAGATATTTTGAAAACAAAATATCCTCTTCCAGAATATAAAAAATATATTTTGAAGTCTTGAAAACAAAAGCTCCCCCCCCCCTTTCATTCCTTCTGAAATCAACCAGATAGAGTTTCATGTTATTGCAAATTTATCAATGCCTCTCAATAAACATCATTTCACCTATACGTGTGGTTTTACTAAATACATATTATCCATCCACCATTACTGAACAGTAAAATTCCAAACAGACTAGTGTTGCAGGATAAGTTCACACTAAAATGGAATCACACACTGTTACTCCAATACATACAGTATGAACAAAAACAATTATTCACTGTTATGTTCGTAAATATGATAGGCTGATCTTATTGCTTAAACATAATAATGAAAATAAGACTGATCACCAGTAAAAATAGCTTTAAAGCTAGTGCACTTTTGATTAAATGACAAAATTCCTTTTATGAATTTTTCATTACAGCAAAAAAAAAAAAAACACTGAAAGGACAAATTATTACATACACCCATCTAATAGTGTGTGGCACCACCTTTTGCATGCAGGAGAGCATCCAAACGTCATGGTACAGACACAGTAAGGTTCCACAACACAGACTCAGGTATCGCTGACCAACAATCTAAGAGTACTTGGCATACAGCAGGCAGAAATGTAGGTAAGGATGCTTGATTATGAACAGCTTGTTCTAATATGTCCCATAAATGTGGTGAAAGAGAGGGGGTGGGTGTGGGTGTGGTAAGGTCGCTGCTATGCTCCTGGAGCCAGCCAGTTGCTAGCCGGGACCAATGGGGTGAAGCGTTGTCAACCAGGAGCTGCACATAGCTGGAACCAGTGACAGAAGACTCAAGAGGTACATGGTCCAGCCTGGGTAGGCTGGACCTTGTGAAAGCTGTCCAAACAGTTACACCGGCTTGTAGTACCCTAACTTGGCATGCTGGGTCCATAGTTTCATGTGGTTTACGCCACACGTGCTGCCAGCCATCGACACGATACAGTGTGAAACGGGATTTGTCAGACTGTATGACGTGTTTCCAAGCATCCATGCTGCAGTTTCGATGGGCCTTCGTAAACTGCAGCCGAATCATGCAATGCTGTGCCATTAACATCGGGACACGATGTGGTCGTCGACTGTCCCAGCCAAGTTGTGCGATGTGTCGACGCATTGTTTTGGAGCATAGATTTGTGGATGCTCCTTCATTAACTTGTGACGTGATTTGCTGCAAACAAGCTTTCCGATTCGTCTGCACGATGAGGGCCAATCATTGGCACCCTCGATTATCCAATGCACTTTTGTGGCCACATTTCATCCGACTGTTAGTGGTTTTACTGGATTTCACGTACTCCTGGTACACACTTGCTACAGTTTGTCACCGAATTCCTAACATGTTAGCCGTTGCATAGATTGAACATCCGGACTTCCTGGCTCCCACGACTTGACCTCAATCAAACTCACTTAAGTCTCGTCCTCGACCCATGCTGGCACTTCTTGACGGAATGTATTCCTGTGTGTACTGACCCACTCTATTTATAGTCCCAACCGGTTTTCCTGCACACCATAATTTGCTGCTGTCCTGCTGTTTTGCGTATTTTCACAAGGATGTATGTAATAATTTATCCTTTCAGTGTATATTCATATTTCCAACAAAAATAATAATTTAGAATAATATTTACAACTCTAACAAAACTGTTGATTTCATATTCCCACGCTCTTCTGTCCAAAAAAAAAAAAAAACAAAACAAAAAAACATTCCTTCCCAAGTAATTTATTTCCCACCTACCGCTGTGTCAAAACTGACTGAAACTGGTTTAGGGACAAAAGGAACACTGTGGAGATATAGCAACCGGAGCTATTACTCAGCCTCTTTCTACCTTGTTCGTGTTCTTTACTTTGCCCCCTTGTTCAATTTTTGAAATGCGTTTTGAAAAGAAAGCAGTTGTCCTTGAAATAAATAAGAGGAAAAATCAACAATTAAGTTGATTCTGGAGGGAAGAGAGTGCTGTTGCTAAAGCAATATGGCATCACTCCAACTTTTTAAAGAGAGAGATGAAAAATTAAACAGCTATTGCTATAGTGGGTTATTGGGGCAGAAAGGAAGAGAATAATAATGGCACAAATTCAAGGTGTCAACTCAGTGGCATTATGTGGTTCCAAGATGTCTGTTCGCAAAGTATGCCAGTTAATGTACCATTAATTCATGAAAAAGCACTGCAAATTGTCATAGCTCTTGGCCATGGGGACTATCAGGATAATGTTAGAGTGCTAAATCATTTCAAGGAACAGTATGACATTGTCACAAAAATGATTTGTAGTAAGGCAGGTGTCGTGCCTGTGAAAAGCATGAATGAATGGAGAGCAGGAGAAATTTTTGCTGTTATTAGTGAACACAGTCCAAATGCATGATGCTTTTGATGTTATTCATACATAAGTGGGAAACAAATTTCCCTGAAGAAATAATTCTTTGCAAATACATGGAAGGCAATACAAATGTAATCGTTAGCACAAATGTGCCACATTTTCACTGTTTCGAGGTAGTCACTCTTTCAGTAAACTTGAAAATTACATTGCCTTGAAGCGGGTATTGAACCCACATCTCCCGACTTCCATTTGAGCATGACTAAACTGAAATTTTCCGTTCAATTCACGCTCAAGAGCAATGTAATTTAAATTATTTCCATTTGAGCATGCTTGAATGGAAATCGGGAGATGTGGCTTCAATTTTCGCTCCAGGGAAATGTAATTTTCAAGTTTTCTGAAGGAGTGGCTGCATAGAAATGGCAGATTTGTGCAATGATTACATTTGTAATCATTGCACACACACACTAAAAAAAAAAAAAAACAACATATACATAGCATATTTGTGCTATATATATATTTTATATATATTCTATCAAGAAGAGACCGAGGCTCTGCTCTTAAGCTTATATATATACATATAATCCCCGAAGGACCGGATTAGGCTGCTATCTGATGCTAACCTTGGCTACGTATAATGGACGCTCCCTATCTTCTGATTCAAGGCTTCTTGAATTGGAAGAGGAACTACAAAGGATCAAGTGGGACATCGTCGGGCTAAGTGAGGTAAAGAGAAGATCTCATTGAACTGAAAAGTGGACATCTCTTCTACTATCGTGGGACAGATACTGGCAGAACTAGTGGTGTTGGATTTATAATAAACAAGAAACTGAAGGATAAAGTTGTAGAAGTTGAAAGTTCCTCTGACAGAGCTGCAAGACTCGTTATCCAACTCTCGAAAAGATACCAGGCTCAGATTATTCAAACTTATGCACCCACCACTAGTCATCCTGAAGAAGAAACTGAAGAATTTTATGAGGAAATTCGTCATCTAAATAATAAAGGTAAGCAGCACTTGAAGATAATTATGGGAGATTTCAATGCAAAAATAGGGCAATGGCAACAGAATGAAACTTCAGTAGGTAAATTCGGTCACAGCAACAGAAACCAGCGTGGAAATACTCTCGTTGAGTTTGCAGAGGCAGAAGGGTTTTTCCATCTTGAACTCCTTTTTCAAGAAAAAGCCACACAGGAAATGGACATGGACACATCCAAATGGGACAACAAGTGAAATTGATTTTATTATGTGTAACAAAAAATTCGTCATAGAAGACTACAGTGTGCTAAACAAGTTCAACACAGGTAGTGACCATAGATTGGTGAGATGTAAGATGCACCTCAACACTAAACTTGAACATGGCAAGCTCATAAGACAAACAAAATGTATTGACATAACCAACCTTGAAAAACACCATAATACCTTCAAGTTGGAACTGAAGAACAGATTCTCTGTTTTGGAAGGCCTAACATCGGAAGAAGTGGATATTTCTGAAGTTAACAGAAAAGTAACCAAAGCTCTTATGGAAACAGCAACAAAATTAGCTGGGTCTAAGAACAAGTTGCATCTGAATAAATTATCAGGAAAAACCAAAATGTTAATGCAAAAAAGAAGAGATATGAGGACAACTAAAGAAGATGTGACTTCCAAAGTGGAATATATAGAGCTATGCAAGACAGTAAGAAAAAGTATCACTGAAGACGCAAGGAAATTCAACTGTGAACTAGTGAGGAAAGCAATTAAAAGAACCAAAGCCTAAAGATAGCAAAGGGACATCTCAGTAAGGGAAGAAAACAGATTATGGCACTGAGAAAAGAAGATGGTTCTGTAACAAGAAATAGAGGCAAAATTTTGACAAGAGTGAAAGATTTCTACTCCAAATTAAATGAAAGGGATGATACATGTACTCCAGACATCATGAAAGGTACCAGTACCAGAGTTCTCCCAGTCCTCCCAACAGAAGTTGCACATGCAATCAAGAACATGAAGCGGGGGAAAGCTCCAGGAAAAGATGGAATTACTGTAGACATCATACAAGAAGCAAGTGGAGAAATCGAAACAGTACTCGCCCAAATGTTCACTCGATGCCTTAATGAAGGGAAGATTCCTGAGGATTGGAACAATGCTACAATGATCCTGCTACATAAAAAAGGTGACATTGAGGATCTCGGGAACTACAGACCTATCAGTGGTTTATAAAATCTTCACTAAAGTTCTTTCACACCGCTTGAAGGTAACACTGGACATGGCTCAACCGAGAAAACTAGCTGGATTCAGGAGTGGCTACAGCACAATAGAGATCATATCCATGTACTGAGAGAACTAATTGAAAGAGCGAGGGAATATGAACTTCCATTGTGCATGGCTTTTATCGATTATGAAAAAGCCTTTGATTCGGTGAAACCATCAGCAGTTACAATGGCTTTGAAATCCTGCGGTATTGAAGATGCATACATTAATATTATTAATAACATCTATGAAAATGCAAGTGCAAAGATTCGGCTGTTTGAAAATACAACACACATAAAAATTGGAAAAGGAGTGAGACAATGTGACACCATATCTCCGAAGCTCTTTAATGCCACATTGGAGTGTGTCTTTCAGTCGCTGAGCTGGGAGAACAAGGGGATAAAGATTAATGGAGATTATCTAACCCACCTTCGTTTTGCTGATGACGTAGTCATTTTTGCAACTACCCCATCAGAGCTACAGAGTATGATCCAGGAACTTGCTGACAAGAGTAAAGAAGTGGGATTAAAAATGAACTTTCAGAAGACAAAAGTGATGTACAATGCTTTTACAAGAAATGAAGATTTATCGATTGATGGAGAAAAGCTGGAGATAACAGACACGTACGTTTATCTTGGACAGCAGATATCAAGTGAGGGTCACATTGGAGAAGAAATTAATCGGCGTACAAAACTTGCCTGGAGAGCTTTTGGAAGAAACAGCATAATTTTCAAGAGCAATATGCCATTATGTCTTAAAAGAAAAGTGTTTGATCAATGCATCCTTCCAGTGCTTACGTATGATGCAGAGACGTGGACCTTAACTAAAAGTGACATACAAAGGCTGCAGACAACTCAAAGTAGCATGGAGAGGTGCATGCTTGGTGTAACCAGGAGAGATAAGAAGAGGAACTCGTGTATCAGAAAAATGACAAGAGTGGAAGACATCATGATCAGAGTAAAATCCCTGAAATGGCAATGGGCTGCACATACTGCCAGAAGGACAGATCATCGATGGACAACCGAAATTTTAGATTGGATTCCAAGAGACAGGAAAAGACCCAGAAGAAGACCACATGGAAGATGGGTGGATGAAATTCGAAAGTATGCAGGAGTGACATGGAGGAGACTGGACAGACCGGTGTGGAGGAAACTTGGGAGACCTTTGTCCAGCAGTGGATTAATTCACTGCTGGACAAAGGTCTCCCCAAGTTTCCTCCACACCGGTCTGTCTTGTGCCAGTCTCCTCCATGTCCATTGCTGGACAAAGGTCTCCCCAAGTTTCCTCCACACCGGTCTGTCTTGTGCCAGTCTCCTCCATGTCACTCCTGCATACTTTCGAATTTCATCCACCCATCTTCCATGTGGTCTTCTTCTAGGTCTTTTCCTGTCCCTTGGAATCCAATCTAAAATTTCGGCTGTCCATCGATGGTCTGTTCTTCTGGCACTATGTCCAGCCCATTGCCATTTCAGGGATTTAACTCTGATCATGTCTTCCACTCTTGTCATTTTTCTGATCCACGAGTTCCTCTTCTTATCTGTCCTGATTACACCAAGCATGCACCTCTCCATGCTACTTTGAGTTGTCTGCAGCCTTTGTATGTCTCTTTTAGTTAAGGTCCACGTCTGTGCACCATACGTAAGCACTGGAAGGATGCATTGATCAAACACTTTTCTTTTAAGACATAATGGCATATTGCTCTTAAAAATTATGCTGTTTCTTCCAAAAGCTCTTCAGGCAAGTTTTGTACGCCGATTAATTTCTTCACCAATGTGACCCTCACTTGATATCTGCTGTCCAAGATAAACGTACGTGTCTGTTATCTCCAGCTTTTCTCCATCAATCGATAAATCTTCATTTCTTGTAAAAGCATTGAACATCACTTTTGTCTTCTGAAAGTTCATTTTTAATCCCACTTCCTTACTCCTGTCAGCAAGCTCTTGGATCATACTCTGCAGCTCTGATGGGGTAGTTGCAAAAATGACTATGTCATCAGCAAAACGGTCGTCAGAGCCCCTTTAGTGGGAACAGGATGTACCACGAGAAGGCGGGGTTGACATTTGTCAAGGAGAGGCTGTGATGTTACGCATCACCTGACCTTATATATATATATATATATATATATATATATATATATATTTTATTTTTTTTTGAAAAATATGGCACATTTTTGCCAATGATTACATTTGTTTTTGATGTTGGCGAGGCAAGAATATTTACCAACTCACACCAAAGATAATGTTAGTAGTAGGAGACAAATGCTCTGACAGAAAAATAACACTGAAAAACAAAAATAAACTTTTTGTTTGTTACAAAGACTGCATATGCCAAATTGTACAGTATTTGTCATGTTAATTATAAATCTGCTTACTAAATTGTGCTATCGGGTATAATTCTCGAGTAACTTGTTTCAGTGTACAATAAGCCTTCATTTTGGCATGTACTGTATATTTCGCTACAAGCAATTAATTACACTTACTTTAAAAAATAGTTATTTTAGATTTTCTTCTGTACTTTAGTTGTACTACATCTCTTTTTAGAGTCCAACAGTAATCAGCTAGCATTTAAGGGCTCCATTTTCCTTTATAGCGGTTTCCTACGATACATATGTGCAGATGGAAATGTTCTCTGTGCTCGTCACTTACAGCTCCTAAGTTCTGTGGGGGAAAGTCCAGATGCGAGTGAAGGAAATGTATTTTAAGGGACATATTGCATTCCATGACCTTATAGTTTTCTAGAAGCTCAGTAACAAGTTCTTTATACTTTTCTACCTTCTGGTTACCTAAAAAGCTCAGTACCACATCTTTAAAGGACTTCCATGCAGCAGCTTCAGTCTCATTCAAAGTGCCTTCAAATGCAAGATCACACATAAGTTCCCTTATTTGTGGAGCAATAAAAATGCCTTGTTTAATTTTGGCTTCAGATATTTTGGGGAACTTGTTCTTTAGAAAATGAAAGGCTTTTCCATCTTTATTCAATGCCTTTATACATTTTTTTTTATCAAAACCAGTCTGATGTGAAGCGGTGGTAAGTACACATTCTGAGGACTTACTAAAGGCTCAGCAACAACATTTTTATTACCTGGAATTTAGGACTCTCTTTTAGGCCAGGTCTTTTTAATGTAATGAGAATTTACGTCCCTACTGTTCCATTCACAGAGGAAGCAGCAGTATTTTGTGTATCCAAGTTGTAGACCAAGGAGCAAAGCTATCACTTTAAGATCGCCACAAATATTCCACGAGTGTTTTTTGTATACTATACTTTAAAGCAACAGTTTCATATTTGCAGATGTTTCTTTCATATATACAGCATATGCAACAGGTACTGATGGGTACATGTTTCTGTTATGAAGGACAGCTTTTAAGCTTATTTTTGTGGAATCTATAAAAAGTCTATTCTTCAGGTTTGTGTTGCTGTCCTAAGGCTTCAAACAATGTCTGTATCATTGCAGTACACAAGATCACCACTCTTTGAAAATAAGTGTTCAAACTCTTGCTGTCATTGACAAAAACCTTTTGTACTTGGTTGTAAAAGATTCCCCCACTTCACTCTTGAAGCCAATATTTTGGCCTGACTTTTTGCTAAATGAAGGTCATGCACCAGATCATTTAATTCTTCCTAACTTATAAGGTGAAGCACAGAATCTTCCGAGAGTCTGTGGAGGTACAGGAACAGGAAGATCTGGACCATGAGGAACAGGTCTCATACATACATACATACATATCACTAAGCTATTCTCCGAGATTCAGAGGTTAGCTCCAAAAAGAAATACAAACTACCAGATATTTTTACTTACTGTTGTCGTATCAAACTTCTCCATTTACAGCGATCTTGACATACAACTCGGGCTTCACTGATATCCATTACACACCGTAAACAAGATCTTCTATACTTCATACTCATAATCTTTTTCTCATGCAGATACTCCTGAATCTGATCCACCCATGTCTTCCTTGGCCTTCCTCTGCCTTTCCTTCCTGCCACTTGGGCTAAAAATATTTTCTTAGTAAGAATCTCATCACTCATTCTTTCAACATGGCCAAACCACCGAAGCATATTGGTCTCCACCTTGCTAACAACATTTTGCTTCACATCACACAACTGCAACACATCTTCATTCCTCACACAATGAGACCTTGTCTTGCCACAAATCCCCCACAAGTAACACATTTCTCCAGCACACAAACAACTCCTACGTTTCTTCTGCAGTACCCAGGTTTCACTGCCATACATCAGAGTAGGAACAATTACACTTTCATACACAGCCATTCGGGACTCTCTAGAGAACCCATCATTCCTGTGAAAACCTCCCAGAGCAGCTATGACTTTCAATGAAGAATTCACTCGCCTACTAATTTCACCATCCAGTTTGTTCTCTCTGTCAAACATGCTTCCTAAATACACAAACTCACTCACCTGGTCAATCACAGTGCCATTTATACTTACATTACATTACATTTAGTGCTACCAGTTCCTCTCTCAAACACCATAACTTTGGTTTTTCCCTTATTTATACTCAGTTTGAATTTCACGCAAACTTCGTACATCGGAGACAACATACTCTGCAAATCACTTTTGCTCTCTGTCAACAGGACAGTGTTATTAGCATACAGGAATCTGCACACACGGATATCACCAAGACATAAACCAGTATCATCTATTTTGGCATCACGCATGCACGCGTCCATAAATATATTAAACAGCCATGGTGACATTACACAACCTTGTCTAACTCCTGCACCAATAGAAAACCATTTTGATAAAATACCATTCACTCGTACCATGTTCGGACTTCACGGACAGAGGGCGCAGCGGAGGCGGCCAACGTCAGATGTGAGAAGATGGCGGACATGTGAGGACGTGTGGAAAGGGCGGAACAGATAATACGGCAGAGGTCGTAATGTAAGAACTGATATTAAGACTTATAACGCGAAAGACAAATAACGAAATCTTCAGTGTGTGTGAGTGTTTGTGTATTTACATCTAATTCGTATAAAATGATCTGCAATAAATTAGTAGTATACCTTTGATGTGGAACTGTCTTGGAATATAATGTTCTTGTGTATTCAACCCCTGTGCATAGATGTTGGATAAAGAAGTTCCTGACTGCAGGAGGGCCCGTGTACGGACTCACGGAAGAGGTAAGAAGTTAAATATAATACCTCTAATTACTGAAATTGAAATGGAACGCGAAAAGTAAGAACATTAATGGCGCCCAACGTGGGGCTCTCTTGCAAATACAAACTGAAGGCAATATTTTCACCTATATTGAATTTGAAGTGTGAAACTGAAATTGCTTAAAACAAGTAATGGCGGAGGATTTAGACAAACTAAAAAAGAAAAGAGCGGTTAATCGCAGATTAACAACCATTGTTATTAATAAACTAAAGGAAGCTCTTGAAGAAGATCTCATTGAAAGGGAAGTTATTGAGAATAATTTAGCTCAGTTACTGAGTAAAGAAGAAAATTTGATTTCTGTTGGTGAACAAATTGAGCGAGTTATTCCTGTAGAAGAATTTGAAGACTATTATTGTGCTAGTCAGGAATGCTACGAAAACGTGCTGTTATGGAAAACCAAAGGGCAGCGCCGTTTAACTATGATCAGAAACACTGAAGAAAGCGCCACGAACGAAACAGAGAATAGAACATCGTGGTCTTATAATATAACCCAAGCAGCGATAAGATTTCCGAAATTAGAGCTTGCAAAATTCTTTGGAGATCCATCGCATTAGTTGGAATTTTGGGGTCAGTTTGATACGACCATACACTCAAATGAGGGTTTAAATAATTTGAACAAGTTTAGTTACTTGAAATCTTATTTAGGCGGAGCAGCTGCTATTGCAATATCTGGATTACCTATCACCGAAGCAAATTATGACAAGGCCATACAAATTTTGAAGGATAGGTTCGGAATAAAAGATGTTGTTATAAGTTCACATATGAATAAGTTACTGTCTCTACCACCTGTTAAGAGGTTAACAGACACCTTTGGTCTGCGGAAGTTGTATGATAATTGCCAAGTCCAATTAAGAAGCCTCTAATCTCCGACACTTATGGAAGTTTGTTGTGTCCCATGATATTGAAATTAGTTCCCAGTGAATTAGTACTAGAATTCAACAGACTTCGGGAAGCTGATGAGATTTGGAATATAGAAGAAGTTATGGAATTTATAAGAAAAGAAATTGAAAGTCGTGAGCGCACCCAGGCAATTTGCGGAAACACAGAATTAAAACCGAATCTTTCTCAGAGTGTTAAGGCAGTAAACAATATGCCCATCAGATCTGATCACAGACGCGCAAAAGAATTCACGAAGCAAAATAAAATGTTTCCTTCAGCCGCCGAACTGAATGGTACTGTAGAAAATAACCCAGAGTCCTGTGTAAAACGCGTTGAAGACAGATTGACTGCGGTCAACGTTCAAAGAAATAACGAGCATTGTGTTAGAGAAAGTTGTTTATTTTGTTCGTCGGATCATGATTTAGACAGATGTCCTTTAACAATAGGCGAAAAAAGAAGAGGACGGTGTTCTGTTACAGACCATGACCCTAAAAGGCAGTGGGAAAAACTAGTCGTAGCATGCGAATTCTTCTGGACGGAGGCTCGCAACGGACATTTGTTATGGAAACTGTTTCTAAAGAGCTCAAGTTACAAGTGACAGGGGAAGAACAATTAACGATATTTTCATTTGCCGCGAATTCACCAGTAACAGAGAAAAGAAAAAGAGTTCGCTTGGTTTTAAAAGATGCAAGAACTGGACGCAGAATCGAGATTCAGGCTTTGGAAACAAATAACATTAGCGGTGCTTTGATAAGTACTCCAGGGAAAGAAATACGAAGTTATTGTGTAAAAGAAAAAATGTTGTTAGCAGATGGAGTGGAAAACTGTAACAACTTAGAATTATCAGTTTTGATCGGAGCTGACTATTATTGGAAGGTTGTAACCGGAAGAGTGCGTAGGATAACTCCATCCTTGGTCGCTTCACAAACTATTTTTGGGTGGACATTTAGTGGCACCTCGGCGCTGTCAAATGCGTTGGCGTCACAGTCTGTCATTAATGTTATGAAAAGTGCCACAAGTATAAGTAAAACTGACTGTGAAATGAACGAAATGTTGAAGAACTTTTGGGATCTTGAAATGCTAGGAATAAGGGAAAGTATCGACCAAACTGATAAAACAGAAGATAATCGCATTTATGAAGAATTTCGAGAAAATCTGAAAATGGAAGATGATAGATACATGACACGGTTTCCGTGGAATCAACAAATAGAAGATTTGAAGGATAATTACAACTTGGCTGAAAAACGATTGAGATCGCTTGTTCGGAAGTTCAATAAGTAACCACAGTTCTACGAAGAATATAAGAAGGTTATAAAAAATTATTTAAAAGAAGGAATTGCAGAGGAAACGAAGGATGATAGCAGTAATGTAATATATTACATGCCACATCAGGCTGTAATCAGGGAAAACAAGGATACCACTAAATTACGTGTAGTATTTGATGCGTCATCTCATGCCGAGAACTGTTCATCATTAAATGATTGTTTACTCGCAGGGCCAAACCTAAATCCCGATGTGCTGGATTTGTTGATCAGATTCCGTAACAATAAGGTCGCTTTTACAGCTGACATTCAACAGGCATTTTTACAGATTGCTCTTGCCAAAGAAGACCGAGATGCAGTTAGATTTTTGTGTATTGACGAGGAAATAGATGACAGCGACTCCCTCAAAGTAAAAATACTACGAATGACTAGAGTCATATTTGGTGCGAAGTCAATCCCATTTATGCTGGCTGCAACGCTAAGAGTTCACATAGACAAATATAAACAACAGTATGAGGATGCATACAAGCTACTGAGGAATTGTCTATAAGTGGATGATTTAATTGGAGGAGCAACAGATGAAAATGAAGCAATGATATTATCAAAAGACGTTAGATATATTTTGAATGAGGGGAACTTTAATATGAGAAAATGGAGAACAAACAGTGAATCCCTTCAACAAGTGTGGAATAATGAAGAAAATGATATTCAATGCGCTGCAAGCAATAAAGTTTTGGGATACCTATGGGATAGAGAGAAGGATATTATACGAATAGACGTTTCTGAAGTGATTGCATATATGAGAAAGAGAAAGGACAAGGTATGCAAAAGAGAAGTTCTGAAGACTGTTAGTCGTCTATATGACCCCGATTGGTTTTTTAAATCCATTTACAATAAGAGGCAGAATTATCTTGCAAAATGTTTGGAAATTGGGTGCAAATTGGGATGCAGAATTGTCCATAGAACTAGAGAAAAATTGGAAAGATTGGTGCACAGAGTTATCACAGATGGAAAATGTTGACATACCAAGATATTATTTCGGAGACATCGAAGAAAAGGAATTGAGAAATATAAAGTTGCATTGTTTCACAGATGCAAGTCAAAAGGCTTATGGTGCAGTGATATATTTGAGATATGAAACCAAAGATGAACTAATTTCAAGAAATGTGATTTCAAAGGCAACAGTAGCACCCTTAAAGAAACTATCCTTACCTAGGCTAGAATTGATGGCGGCGTTAATAGGAGCTAGACTAGCTGAATCTGTTGAAAGGCAACTGAAGCAGAAGTTTGATTTAACCTTACACTTTTGGACAGATTCCAGTACAGTTTTGCATTGGATAAAAGGAAATGCTGAAAAATGGAAGCCGTTTGTGCAAAATAGGATAAAAGAAATACAAGGGAAGTCCAATCCGTTATCATGGGCATACTGCCCAGGAAAAGAGAATCCTGCAGACTTACTCACCAGAGGAGAGAAGATTGAAACCATCAAAAGTAATAGTCATTGGTGGCATGGATCAGAATGGTTAATTAGAGAGGAAACATCATGGCCAAAATTACCAGCTGACTTGTCCACAGACGACAGTGCAAGGGAAGAAAGAAAACGAAAGAGAAAAGAGACCCTTCAAGTAAGCTGTGTAACGGAAGAAGGGAGGACCCCTATTTTTGATATTAGAAAAAATAGTGAATTGAAAACTGTTCTTCGTGTGACAGCATGGACTCTCTAAGATTTGTACATAATGTTCGAAATAAGGACTCAAAAAGAACAGGAGTTCTGACAGTTGAAGAATTAAACTCAGCGGAAATTTATTGGGTTAAACAATCCCAGAGAGAGTGTTTTCCAAACGAAGTAAATGCTTTGAACTATGAACACGACATTTCTTCCGATTCGAAAATCTACACGTTTAATCCATTTCTGGACGACGATGGTATAATGAGAGTTGGAGGAAGACTACAGAATGCAGACTTGAACTATGACCAAGTTCATCCAGTAAAATTTGACAACCAATAGTTATTTGTCAGACCTATTAATAAAGCGAAGTCATATAAGGGTAGGACATGGTGGAGTTGCCGAGACTTTAGCACAAATCAGAGAAAGGTACTGGATTCCACGGGGACGGCAAAGAGTGAAAAGCGTTATACATAGTTGTTTTAACTGCCGGAAATTTAAAACAAAACCTTTCAACCAAGATATTACCCTTACCACCGGACAGATTAAAGGAAGTTTCTCCTTTTGAAATATGTGGAGTGGACTTTGCAGGACCATTATTCACAAAGAATGAAAATAAGAAGATTTACATCGCTTTATTCACTTGTGCAGTTACTCGTGCTGTACATCTGGAATTGATATCTGATTTAACAGCTTGCAACTTTCTGTTGGCATTTAGAAGATTTTTAGCAAGAAGAGGAATTTGTAAGACACTCTATTCAGATAATGCGAAAACATTTAAAAGGGTAAACCGAGATTTAACCAAACTGTGGAGCATGGTTACCGATCCAGAAAATTTAAAGTTTTATGGATAAACCGGAATAAGATGGAAGTACATTGTTGAAAGAGCTGCATGGTGGGGCGGTTTTTGGGAGAGGCTCGTTTGCTCGATCAAAACATGTCTAAAGAGAATACTGGGAAAAGCTTCTTTAACATATGAAGAATTGGAAACTACTCTTGTTGAAGTAGAATTGATCCTAAATTCCCGCCCTTTGACATTTGTATATAGCGAACCAGGAGAGCCTGAATCACTCTCACCAGGGCATTTCTTAATTGGAAGAAAATTGACAACAATTCCTGATGGGAAACCAAGTTCTGAGGAATCAAAAGGAAGCAACCTTACAAGGAAATACAAACACAGAGTACTAGTTATGGAGAGACTGTGGAGAAGATGGTGACAAGAATATCTTCTGGAATTGAAATCAGCCCACCAGTTGAAGATTGCAAAAAGGGGTTTAGAGGTGAAAAAGGATTCCATAGTTCATGTAAAAGATGAAAGATTACCTAAACTGATGTGGAAAACCGGTATCATTAGCCAAGTTCATGTGGGACGTGACGGAAAGGTACGTTCATGTACAGTGAGACTGCCTAATGGAACAGTGATCAAAAGACCAGTACAACACCTTTACCCTCTAGAGCTGGACTTAAAAAAGACTGAACCCAATTCTTTGGGGCCGGAGGATGTTGGGACTTCACGGACAGAGGGCGCAGCAGAGGCGGCCGATGTCAGATGTGAGAAGATGGCGGACATGTGAGGACATGTGGAAAGGGCGGAACAGATAATACAGCAGAGGTCGCAATGTAAGAACTGATATTAAGACTTTTAACGCGAAAGAAAAATAACGAAATCTTCAGTGTGTGCGAGTGTTTGTGTATTTACATCTAATTCGAATAAAATGATCTGCAATAAATTAGTAGTATACCTTTGATGTGGAACTGTCTTGGAATATAATGTTCTTGTGTATTCGACCGCGTGCATAGATGTTGGATAAAAAAGTTCCTGACTGCAGGAGGGCCCGTGTACGGACTCACGGAAGAGGTAAGAAGTTAAATATAAATACCTCTAATTACTGAAATTGAAATGGAACGCGAAAAGTAAGAACATACCAAGCTCTACTACCAGCATACGTGGCTTTTACACTATTAAGTAGATTCCCAGTAACACCATATTCATTTAATACCTTCCACAAAAGTGTCCTATTTACTCGGTCGTAAGCTTTCTCTAAATCTACGAAGGCAGCAAAAACTTTCTTACCAACAGCCAGATACTTTTCAATCATCATGCGTAATGCAAAAATCTGGTTAGTGCAGCCTTTACCAGGTGTGAAACCACATTGAACATCCCACACTTTCTCTGAAGTAAGACCCCATACTTTTTCAATAACAACCTTACCAAACACTTTCCCTGGCACACTTAGTAGGCTAATACCACGAAGTTCTTGCATTCAGTCTGATCACCTTTACCCTTAAACAAGGGAACAATAATAGCATCCTTCCAATTCTAAGGGACCATTCCTAACTTCCAGCACAACTGGCAAATTTCAGTTAACCAGTCAATTATAGAGTCACCATCATATTTCAACATCTCGGCAGTTATGCCATCAACTCCCGGAGCCTTACTTTTATTTTGAAGAGGTTTTAGAGCTTTACACACTTCTTCTCTTGAGATCCCTTCTGTGCTTCCATCCCTTACTGTGACATCATCTGCATCTGTCTCAGAATCATCTTTGTTTTCCTGATCTAATAACTCACAGAAATATTCACCCCATCTTTCACTTAACTCATTGGGCCCCCAAATCATTTCTCCGATCACATTCTTCACACAACACTTTGTTTCCCCTATTTTTCCTGAGTCTTATGTACTTCCAGAAAGACTTCCTATCTTTCCAAAACGCCAGTTCATGCCTTCCCACCTTCTCCTTCCTATCTTTTGCCTTATTCTGGCGAACCAGCTTAGCAGCTTCACGCTTCTTACAGTGATATTCATCCGCAGACTCTACCTTGCAACATCCCCAAATAGGCTTCCTTCTTTCTCTTTACTGCCTCTTCAATCTCACTATTCCACCAAGCATCACCTCTATTGTTACCCACTATTGTGGTGCCACAGACCTCTTTAGCAGCAGTAACAACGCAGTTCTCAAAGCATTCCCACTTCTTTTCTACATCCCTCTCACCAGACTTCAGCTCCTTCAGTCGTTTTCTGAGTAAGTCAGAATAACACTGATGATCTTCAAGGAGCCTATCAACCTTTATTCTTTCTATCCTGGGTCTCTTCCTATTCCTTTTCTTTCCTCCAACCAACATTAAGTTTCACTCATGACACTACCAAGTAATGATCAGAACCAACATCCGCACCTTTTTTTCTTTTTTTTTTTTTTTGATTGGAGGTTTAACGACCACCGTGAGCAACTCAATGGGCTATAAGCAGTCGTCCGTCCCTAATTTAGGGTCACTGGTTCCAGGGAAGGGAGAGAGCTAGTGCCGTATGACAAACACAACATCCATGCCTCACCGGGATTTGAACCCGGACCCCGTTTGGACGAATGATCAAAGGCCATTGCTTAGACCACTGCGCCACCTGGGCGGCCCGCACCTTTCATCACATGAGTGTCAACAATTGTTTCAGACGCTGATCATAAACAACAAAATCTATCACACTCTTTTGACCAAGAGTATGATTTTCCGAAGTATATGTGTGGATACTTGTGGTTGAAAAATGTATTAGATACACACAAACCATTCTCAATGCAGAGTTCAATTAATCTTTCACCATTATCATTCACACAAGGATCATTAAATTTACCCAGAACATTGTCAGAAATTGCATTCTGCACACCTACTCTAGCATTGAAATCCCCTGCTATGATAACTTTTTCTTTAGCACCAAACTGGCTCAAAACAGCTTTTAGCTCATTCCAGAGATCTTCCTTCCTATCAGAAGGTTCAGAGTCACACGGAACATACACTACAACAATTAAGATTCTCTGAAGTTTCACTTTCAAACGAATCCAGAGAATTCTCTCACTTACGAACTATAGTGAATCAAGTTGTTCTTCATCTTTTCACTTAAAATCACACCTACACCAGCCTGTCCTCTCACATTATCCAATACTCCAGACCACACACTCACTGTGCCATTCACTTCTTTTTGGTTTCACATACACACAGCACATCCAGTCTACACATATTCATCTCCTCAATCACCTCATTCATCTTGCCATTTATACCTCTAGTATTCCATACACCAATCTTACATTCATTCAGCCGAGATCTCTTCCTCATATGCCGTTTAGAAAGTTCAGGTCGATTCCGTGGTGGACCGTCCTTCTCAAGTGTAGTAGGTCCACCATATCCCACACTTGAGTCTGGATATTGATTTCTTTTTGTCTTTTTAATCAGGTAAGTACATCAGTGTGGGGATTAGCCCACAGCTGAGGTCTTATGACCTAAGGAATACTGGGATACTGAATCGTGTCTTTAGTCTCAGCTGTAATTCGAGATATCTTAGCGATGCAGAAGTAACTATCTGTTGAGTGGTCTTTTGATTCTCTCCAAACCATTGGTACTGCAAATGGCATTTGACGTGATCCCTTCAACCAGCCAGTCAACAAAGTTAAACATGAATTACAACAAATATGATGCACCCAAGATTTATCTTCATCCCCCATTTTGCACTGGAAATAAAGTTCATACAATTTTCTAATCAACGGTGCAAAATGTCACCTTTGAAACTTTAAAGTAAATTGTCCACAAGTGTAGCAGAAACTGTTTTGATGGTTCACACAAGCACGCGACATTATTTAACTTGCACTTTGCATAATCCACACTATTTTTTAAAACCATAAGAAAATGCACATCCTTCAATACCAATTAAATGCATTTGAATGACAAAAATTCTGTTTTGTTCCCCCTTCCCAGAAGGAACTGCACAACAGGAAGTAATGGTGCCAGTATGTCTATTCTCAGAGACACAGCTATCCTGACTGCAGACAGATGTCTCCATTGGGAAACACAGGGAAATTCCTTTAAGTAACACAACATTCACCCTAACGGAGCTCCATTACAAGAAATTAGAGCATAGTGAAGCAATTGTGACTTCATCTTTGGTTGGAGCACCCATAAATAAGTTGCAATAAGTCAGGAACTGAGAAGATGAAAATGTTGATTGTTCTGAAATCTGCCAAGCCCTACTGCTTGAAAAATGTTCATTCACTAATTATTTACCTGACAACTGTAAAGCTCATACAGAACGCCCAAACGTAGATTGCATTAATATGGTTCATCTTCTGCCAAATTGTACAGCTGTTCTACAGCCTTTGGATATAGGCAGGGCTTGAAAAATACCATGCCCGAGATGCCTGGGGCATGTAAATTATTAACATATAAAGGTAATTTGATCACGCTAGTTACCTTTATTTGTTATTATTGTTACGTGTTTCGCCCATCATCGTCATGTAAATTATTGGCTTGGGCAGGGAAAATGAAAAAGTTTGGAATAGAGAATTATCTCCTATAAGAAAAAAGATGATTGTCACATATCAATTTTCATTTCACTGTAAATCACTGGAAGTTGTATTGTTATGGAGTACCAAAGCAAGGAGAAAATAATTTCTTTAGTTATTTATGCTCTAGGTCCAGATATTAGGGCCATATGTAGTAGTTTTGCTCCAAATGTTTACAGATAGCGATGGGATATCGCACAGCCCATTGAGAGGTTGGGTCTCTGATTATAACTTGAGTGAGTGAGGCAAGATGCATGCTTTTGTGCATTGAACATTTGGAATACAGACCCTTAAAATGGCAATGTAAAATACCAATAAAAAGTTTCATATTTTTTAACTTAAGAGAAATAAGGCTTTAATTTGTTAACTTAAAATATAAATTTTCCTGGGCATCCAGCTTTTACCACCTGGGCAGGTAAATAATTTCTGCACATGCTCAGTCAGGCATATGTAACTCCGCAGATATTTTTCAAGCCCTCTAGATAGGGATCACAAAAGCTGTGAAAACAAGCTAATAAAATCTATTCTCCAAAGTGCTGCAATGAATGAACAGAAAAAAAAAAAATAGGCAGGCCATGGATATGACTTCTGGAGCATAGAGTGATATCAGCCAAAACAATTGTCAACTGCTAGGACGGTGCAGCACTATTTTTTTTTCAAATGGTTTAACAACTACTATGAGAAGTCAATGAGCTATAAGTAGTTGCCTGTCTCTAATTTAGGGCTATTGGTTTCAGGGAATAAGGGTTAGAATGCAATGGATTGATTGAATTTGATAAAATGGATTCAAAGCAAAACTGCAGACAGAAACAACTGTCAATTGCTACAATGTGCAGCACTATTTTTTTAGAAGGTTTAACAACTACTGTGAGAACTCAATGAGCTATTTGTCTCTAAGTTAGAGCTACTGGTTTCAGGGAAGAAGGATTATGTGATGCATTGACCAAGTTCAATAAAATGGGTTCAAAGCAAACTGTAGAGACAAACATGTACTGTACTGGAAATATCGTGCAAAGCAGTTGCTAAGCTCTGATTTCCATCTCTAATGATGTACAACTGAAAATTGTATTTGCAGATGTGACTTCTGTTTTACTTCACACGAAATCACCAGTGTTGACACCATGCAGCCAATCAAAGACATAAAAAATGAAGGAAATGTTGAAAGCAGTGACGAAGAATATGCTACAATTCCTTTGCCAAAAGTTAGCGTATCAGAAGCACTTTTGTGCTTGAGAAAAATTTGCCATTTTGTATCATCACAAATGAACATTTTGGATGGTATGTTTTCCCATATGCAGGGCCTGATTTGTGCACGTGCACAGAGCTGCAGAATTTGGGGAGCTTCCAAACTACCTCCAAAAATCAAATATATTTATAAGTCCCTTCATGCCAAATTAATGAAAAAAGAGACTGCTTTGTCAATGATTGTCTGGGACAATATTGCAACAAATCAATAAAGTGAGCACTTCCCTGTAATCTTCCATGGGCAATTTGTCATTAGTTCTACCATTATATGAGTCAATTATTGACTTCATCCTGAATTTTGTGAGAAAAAATTTCGAACTGTTCGAAAAAGAATCCAACCAGTTGCTAGGGAGAGAAATGGATTGTGAATGCTCGAGAAGGAAGAAAATACCAAACAACCGACTTCTAGATGATTCATATGATTCTACAAGAATGAGCTAAGTGATGTGATGGTCCTCTAAAAGCACAACGTCCTCCCCAACAAACTCTTCAAACAAAGCACCACTTCCTGCCTCGAGCACAGACTTTGGACATAACAACCATTTTATGCCATAAATCTCAGTGCCTAAACCCTGAAATTGAAGTCCAAAAGGATCCTGTCTAACGCACACATAATATGAGAGAGACACTGGCACCCTATGAAACAAAGAAATATCTGCAGTCTAAAAAAGGTTCCTGCATATACTATGTTGTCAAAAGTATTTGGACATCACAATGTTTTGGCACAAATGGTTTTATTATTGCAATTAGTAAGTCCACCTTTTTCTTGTATGACAGTGGCAACACATCAAGGCATACTATCAAACAATTTCTGGTAGGTCTCAAAAGGAATGGCTCATCATTCGTCCTGCAAAGCTGCAGTCAAAGTGGAGAGGGAAGACTATCGTCCTGGACAATTTTGCACCTGTCGCTCCAGTTCATCCCAGAAGTGTTCTATGGGATTAAGATCAGGACTCTGAGCAAGCCAGTCTAACAATTCCACCTCATTTTCAAGAAACCAGTCCTGCACACACCATGCAGAGTGGCAGGAAGCTTGATCGTGTTGGAAGAGACAACGGTCATTTCCATAACAGTGCCACATTATTGGCAGAGCAGAATTATTCAGAACACCGAGGTACACCTCAGAGTTCATGTTTTGAGGCATAATAACCAAAGGGCCGAGTTCCATCCACAAAAACCAACTCCGTACGATGATGGAGCCTCCACCAAACTTTGCCGATGGAAGAACACAGTCCGACGAAAATCGTTCCCCAGGCTGTTGCCAAATCCAAATGTGCCCACCAGATTGGAAGAATGAAAAACGTGGCTCATCACTCCAAAGAACAGCTTTCCTGTTGTCCACAGTTCAGGAATGATGGGAGACATAACACTACTCCAAACGGTGCTTCGCATTCACAGTAGTGATCTGTGGCTTGTATGCCTCTGCTCTACCATAGTAACCCACACACTGAAGATAGTTATGGTACTAGCTGAGCCATTACATACATTTCCTACTTGAGTGGCGATGGAAATGGCAGACGAAGAATTGTATTTCTTAACATTTCTTATCATGGCTCTTCTGTCACATTCCATCAATTTGTGTAGTCTTTCTGAATCAAATAACATCTTATGACCAGCCCATGCTGGAATTCAGAAAGTTCACGTCCATGCGATATATCCGCTTCAAAGTTACCGATAACATGACATAACATCTCAGCTTTATATACATACCTCCCCACTCACAGTGCACTATCATGCACAATTGTTCTTTGTACTTATGCATATATTTGGTAGTGTCCGAATACTTTTGATAATATAGTGTATTTATAGCATATTAAAATAAAAGTTTCTAAATATTTACAAGACACTAAAATTAATAATGTTATATGCTATTATTAGCTTATTACATGAAAAGTTATTAATAAACATTATTAACAAGTATCACTATACTAAAGGATTACACAAAATTAACAACATTTTGAGTTCATATATTTCACTTTTTAAACATAGAGAAATCATGTGTTTACATAATGATTCTCTCTCTCTCTCTCTCTCTCACACACACACACACACACGCACACCAGCACTTCTGAATTCACGCTGTCTAACAGGAACCGTCAATCACATCTGGTAACAAAATGAGCCACCACAAAAATTGCAGGAAATATCAGGTGCATTCATTGTGATCTTTCTTACTCTGATCAAATTCTGCTTTGATGAGCATCATCAACAAAACACAGCATATGATCTGAATTTACACACTGAGGGAAAATGAAGATCTATTCAAGTGTGTAGATGGAGAACCAAGGATAAATACTTATAAATAAATATTACTAGCTTACATTTCAATAAAAGCATTATAATTACATCAAGCAACCTCAAGTGATACTGATAATCATGACACTACAAATTAAAGTTACAGTTAGTTTTAACAGTAGCATTTAAGTCAATCACATGAGGTCAGGCTTACTATGGAGGTAAGCACAAAAGCATACACATATCAGGATAGACTTGCTGCCAGGACAAACACAAAAGCATACACATTTAAGGTGAGACTTGCTATAGAGACAAACACAAAAGCATACACATATGAGGTTAGACTTGCTATAGACAAGCATAAAAGTATACACATATGAAGTTACTCTTTATGTGGAGACAAGCATAAAAGCATACACATATGAGGTGAGACTTGCTATGGAGACAGACACAAAAGCATATGCAGAGCAAAAAAAAAAAAAAAAAAATGTGTTAAGTAAACTCACTCAGGATCAATTCCAATCTTTGCTAGTGCTTTCCACATTTCAGCTGAATATAATAAAAGACAGAGGCTAAGCAGTAGTCAACAAAAGAACTAAAATTGAGTTTAAATATTAATACCAAACTCTGATGTAATGAATTAAATTCACTTAATTTTAATAATATATGAGTACATAAAATTAATAGCTGCTCTATTTATTTCAATTCAAATGTGAGCATACATAAAAGAAAAACAAACATTTCTTTTACTTCACCTACTCTATTGTTACAACACATACAAATGAAATGATTTGTGTTTTTAACAACTTTGTTCTAGTATCTGGTAATACAGCATTTGCAGTTAGGTCATTCAAAACAATAGCAATGAACTGTTGTTGTAGGTTTTCAGTGGTAAAACGATTAATCAGCAGATGGCCCTTGCATATAATTCTTCTCATCAAAACTTGCTTTATTGTAACTCTAGATTGTAAATCAGGATATATTTATATAGAGTTAATTATTTATAATAAGGAAACTGTACTATGGGACCAACAGCTTAATACAACTTATAAACCATGCACACATTCACATTTCCTGACAGCAGAATATAAATTACAGACCACCCCCCCCCTTCTCATGTTGTGAAGAGTAAGTAACCACTATTCCACCTGTTGTTAAAAACACAAATCTTTCATTTGTATGCTTTTTTTAAACAGACAAGCACAAAGCACACACCTAATGTAGAGGGCTTTTCTCTCTATTTTCATAGTACACATATAAACAGGTCAATCACCCGTACAGCTCATCTCTGGATAGTCATTTCATGGAAAGTAATCTTCAAATTCATGAAGTTATTCTGAAATTATGTACATAACCTGCACCTTGAATTTTACAGTGAATGGTAATAAGAGAAACATTCAAAAATATTGTGTTCCAAACCTACTTTTCATGAATATACTGTATTTGTAATTTTTTCTGCTTGTAGTACATATTCACACATGTCACTGTACCAATTTTCAATGTTATAGATTCAATATTTCTTTCCCCCTTCTCTTTTTTTCCAACTGATTTTGTGAAATAAACTGTAATCTTTATGAAATGGGGAAAACAAAGCTATGGGAAGTGATAAAATGCTTCTCTATGAAAGGCATGTCCCCACAAGAAGTTCATGTTGATATGTTGCAGACACTGTGGTATAAGGCTCCTGCATATTTCACAGTTGTCAAGAGGCTTAGTGAATTTCTTTGTGGCAACAATCAAATTTCTTTCTGACAACAACAAAATTCTTTGTGGAAGCAATCGACAATGTAGATTGTTCTGAAAGACTCTCCACATCCACCTTGGAAATAAATAAACATCAGCTGCATGCAAGACCTCATGATGCAAGATACATTCATGAATGACTATTTGGTGTATAGTCAAGTCTGCAAGCATTTCAGCTGACAGATTCAATCCTTGCAAATTCTTTGGAGACAAAAAAGATCATTGTGTGATAAAGATCCAGACTCACGGTCGCCAGGTCGCCACTGGCGATAAACTTCATCATCGTGGCGACTAAAAATGTTTGATTAAATCGCCAATTCTGGCGACCTGTACCGGAACGGAAAAAAAAAAGAATTTATTTAATTTTATTTAACTTGTGCTGTACGGAATTTTTTTTTATAACTTGTATGGACTCACGTTTTTGAAAAATTTTACTCCAAATGTGCAGAAATCTCGCGTACAGAAGCTATTTATTCTGCTTGAACAGCAGAAATGAAAAAAAAGTTATAAGAAAAAGGTGAGGACGTCGCGTCGATTTTTGATCATAAAGAATGCACCAAGCAAAGATGATGGGTCATCGTGGGAGAAAGAGTTCGCAAGGTTGCGGGGGAGGGGGATGAAAACTTCTTCCCTCTGGGGAATTCGTACTGGGAGAAATTTTTATAAAGCAAAAATTCTCCAATTTTTTAAATAACTGATCGCAAATTTTACAGTGACCAAGACATGTCAAAATAAACTTCTATGTGAAATTTCGTCAAAAACCGATTAAAACTTTAGAAGTTAGGCATTTCTTTTTATTTTTTATGAATGTTCGCTGAAAGCACTATACACTACCGTCTCCAGTGCCGAATTTAGCGTGCACCTGCGGGCTTTTGAGCATCGCAAAGCGGCCGGCTAAAAAGAAACAATTTATTTTACGAATTAATACCGACCGAGTTTCCATTCGCTTTCCGTGTTCGCTTAAAAAATAATAATAATAATAATTGGTTAACTTCGCTTTTTGTCATTATTTTTACCAAATATAGTGTTTTATAGTGTATTCAGTTAATACTAAGTTTGAATTTTAACCAAACTCTCTATAATCCGGAAATTTCTAAATTCTCGAATCGGCAAAGTCCGGACGATTTCGGATTTTCGAGGTTGTACTATAAGAGTATTATCATACCTGCCAACTACTACAGAATGTCCGTAGTTTCTACGGATTTAGTTGTCTGACTATGGAACTTCACTGTCGAAACTACGGATTCTACGAATTTTCATTTTGCTTAATTTTTCTTTTTCATTTTGCTATTGTTTTATGATATACATGAGATTCTAAAGAGGACTCGCAGAATTCCGCTTTTTTTTTTCTCATCATTTAGATCGTTCTCAGGATCAGTGTAAAACTGAAGACAATTTGCGGGGGCGGGGGTGCGGTCGTTTTCCGTCTGGGGACGGTATTTCGTGTTTCAAAACTTTCGAAGACGGTAGTTTAACGGTGTAAAAACATTACCGTAATAGTAATTATTTTTCTCCCGATGTTGCCTTTGTATCCAGTTTTCTTGTTAAATATTATTTTATTGCATATATGTTTGTATTTCAGCTTGAAACTGTAGGCAAAAATTTGCGAAAACGGAGGTTAGACGCAGCAGAAATTTCGCCGTAATGTTCAGGCATCAGGTTCTTCCGCGAAATCGAGGGATCACACCTTTTTCGTTATTATTTTGGTCATTCGCGAGATCAATGCACAAGTGAACATAATTTTGTGTGTGTGTGTGTGTGGGGGGGGGGTGTCATCGGAGGACGGAATTCCGTCTTTACGAAAATTTTGAAAACGGAAGGTCGACTGAATTCAGATTTTTTCCGCAATCATAATTCCTCTTTTATCGCGATGTTATCTCTGCACAGTATTATTGTTAAATAACATTTTACTGCATAAATATTTGTCTTTCAGCTTGAAAATAGCGGGAAAGTTTCTAAAACCGGAAGTCGGACGGTGCAAAGATTTCTACTGTACTACTGTAATGGCTAATGGCAAACCGCGATGTTCCCACTCTTCCGCATTGTTAAACACACACACACACACACACCCCGTTCCGCCCCATAAGTTTTTGCATTTAAGCTTGATAAGGAAGAGAGAAATTCCCGAAAATGGAAGTGACAAAGTTGAAAAATTTGTAAAAATTGTTGCATGATGATGTTCAAAAGTACTGATATTCTCAAAGTTACATCATTTATCTAAAATAGTTAAAGCTTGATATCACACACTCATGGTCTCCAGGCTGAAAGTTCTTTCAGCATGATAGATGAAGTTATTGTTATCAGAGGGCATAAAAAAGAAAGGAAAAAAAAGCGTCAATGAAGAAATAGGGAGAGAAAGATAGCAGGAAGAAAAATTAAGCAATGGATGCTGTGCAGTTGCAGAGTCAACAAAAGACAAACTGACAGTAGTCCACATTCTTGCTGTGTGTTTTTTTATTTTTCACCCAGTTAAAACGCTCAGTGTTTTTTTCCTTCTTTGGTCTCATCTTGACATAAACTACAATTTTAGAGACAGTATGATCATACAGTAAGTGGAGGTTCACACTTGATTAGATTTCCTGTCTGTCAAGCGTTGTGGGATTTAGAACACATCTGACTGATTTTTACTGGTGGAAGTTTTGAACTTAAATCTCGCAATGTTACCTATCATGCCCTCACCAGGGGAATCAACTTTGTGTTTCATACGTGTTAGTTTCATGAGTGTCCTTGTTTGTTGTAACGTTTTGTTGTGGCACATCTCTTTTTCACAAAGAGATGCATAGTTTCGTAAAAAAAAGCAACTATGTATGCCGCACAATAATGCTATTTACCACTGACAAGCCTCTTGTCAATGTTGGCAGGTATAGTATTCCTGTGCTAAGTACTTTTTTCTTTTTACGCCAGTTCTGATGCTTAGAAGATCAGCGAAGATTTTTTTTTTTTTTCGTGTGTTAGACTGCTTTTTTCACCTTACTGTCAGCAGATGATTTATTTCAAGTTTTGTCCATTAGTGTTGTTTCTGTAATATTGTTCATCCAATTCAAATACAGTCTGTGTGGCTTTTAAAAACACTATTGTCCGCAGATGGGAAAACTCAGAGAATTTAATTTGGCAAAATGAGTGGTAACCCCAAATTACCGATAATTTGGATCTCATTTCCTGATTTATATCTATGACTTATCACGGTCAGCAAAAAGCAAAGACTTTTTTTTTCACATTATCTGCCTTCCCAAGCACTTTTTACTGTAATCAGTGTGCTTTTAATAGTACCTCAAGAAAAACATCCCTCTTCCTAATTTCCGTGAGAGATAAAGTTTCTATGTTGGAACATAATATTCAGTTTTTTAACATTCATGTTTTTCAAACTCCTTTTTGAAAAATATGAAACAGATTCACATTAAACTACATACATGAGTTTTTTTACTGAAATACATACTTGTGGTAAAAATAATTGAATCTGATAGTTTCTTAGACATGGTAAAACACTCCTAAATTGCAAAAACAGGCGGTATCACAGTTAAAAAAACACAAATGAAACCCATAAAACTTCTTACATGATCATCTTTTGGAGTTCCAATTTCTAGCTCAGTTTTCTTAAATCAACTTTTGGTTATATATATCCATTCAGAGGATCAATGGATTTTTGACATAATCTCATGTGTTGCTGAATGTTCTAGAAAGCTGGAAAAAACTGATGTGGACATCAGTAGTGTTTTGCACTATGTTACTGAACTAGAGTTGGCTGTTTTAAAAACTGCAGATGAAGGGGCAAATTGGTCCTTTTTTAAGGAATCTTTGTCTCAAAAGGATGACATGCCATCAACATTTCAAGATCAGCACAGCATGTAATCAACGAAGATGTGTTGCAGATGAAGATATAGGACTAAGTTCTACAGAAAACAGCATTGATTTATTGAAAAAGAATTGCACAAAAACTTGAAATTTTTTTAATAATGTCCAAACATCTGTTTTCTGCAAATATATGTCCGCTCTTTAGATCAGGTGTTATTTCCCAAATCTTCTGAAGGCCTAAACAATCGTGGTGATGATGCAATAACTGATCGTGCTTTGGAATAGTGGCTTCAAATCAAGAAGATTCTTGTTAGTTTGAATCCTAACAGAATTCCATGTATTTCAAATGCTTTGTTACACAAATTGGAGAATTCAGATAATCTAGAGCCTTTTGAAATCATGAGAGATCCAGTAACTGTGCTTTTAACGGCACTGCTGTTAAATGCTCATGTAGAATGTCTTTGGTCAGCAGTTAAAAACACAATTAGGTGAAAGAAGCCTTCTAATGAAAAAGAACAGACTTGAAAGTTGCATTAAGGTCAAAACATTAGGAATAAAAATGAGTAATGTTGACCCTGAAAAATGGGATAAAACTATGGTGGGAGGATAGCGTGAAATCTTGCTGACCAAACTACAAAAATTAATTTATGTATTTTATTACTTCAGTTTCAACTTTTAAGCATACTATAATTGAAATATGCAAAATAAAACATATTGGTATTATAGTAAGCAATTTTATAAAAATAATAGTATGAAATATACAATTTCATTTTTTCAAAGTTTGGCCACTGACTTTTTTTTTTTTTATGGCCACTAACAATTTTGGTCTTGTTGGCCAATGTCTACTAGCAAAATTTCTAAGTCTGGATCTTTATTGTGTGATGGGTCCAATGAATGTTGAGAGATTAGCAAAAGGAATGGTGAAAATGAATGCCCCCACCAACCTGAACATGCTTCATGAAGACACAGTATATTTCTTCTCCCAGATTTTTATAGTGGATGAAACATGGGTTTATCATTTTCACCCAGAGACTAGACAACAAAGTCTAATGTGGAAGCATGATTTTTTTTTCCTACCTCCCAAGAAGTTTCATGTTACTCAGTCAGCCACCAAGATGACCAGCACCAGTTTTTGGGATGCAGAAGGCATTATCATGATTGACTACCTGGAAAAGGTCACCACTGTCTCTATGATAGTTTTATACCTCAACTTGGAAAAAGACACCACTGGGCATACTATGGCAGTCCTATAAATCCACCTTTGCAGAGCTATAAAGGAAAAGGGGTATGCAAAACTGCAAAGAAGTGTTCTTCTCCGTCAAGACAATGCTCTAAGTCACACCTTCCAGATTATCAAGACTGATCATACACTGAGTTGCTTCAACACTCACCTTATTCTCCGGGTCTTGCCCCTAGTGACTTGCATTTGCTCCCAAAAGTGAAGGGAGACTTTGTGGGCAGAACTACACCTGACTCTGGTGTGGTTGCCGCTGTGGGTGTGTAGTTGGAAGACCAACATAAGAAATTTTGTTTTCCATACTAGGACCATGGCACTAGAGCATCAGTAATAGTCATTAGCAGTCTTTGTATTCAATGCATGCTCTATGAAAAAAGAATTACAAAAAGAAAAGGTTTTTAAACTAACTACCTGGTTTTAGATGAGTTTTATTTAAAACCAAATTTACATAACTGTGTGTATTTTAGCCAGAACTGAAACAAAATGCAAATGTGAACTTAACTTCGTATCACCATGCCTGAACTCGTGCAAGATTGTGCCATGCTTCCCAGGGAGATAATAACAGCAAAGAAGAAACACATTGTATGCAAAAATCAGCCATTGTATTCAGGGCTTGGGCAGTCAACCAATCAGAGAATCAGAGTCCGTTTCCTCCGTCCCCACTATTTATTCTCACTGGGTTTTGGGCCTTTGTTAACACCTGCTGAAAAACTTGTCGAAATGCGAAATAAAGTGTTGCATCAATCAATGGAAAGCTCATTTTCTTTTAATGATAAATATCTACTGTCTAGTGCATATTTTCAGAAGGGTCCTTTCTTACTCAGTTGGAAAACTGTACAGCTTGGAAAATTGTATGCTTTTGTATATTCCTTGTCTTTCTTTAGCACTAAATTCCTTCAAGATATTTAAGCAAACTGCAAGTGGGGAATAAGGAAATTAATAATGCTAAATTAATAATTCTTTTGATTCCTTAAGTTTTATAGAAAAATCTGAATGTGTAAAGCAATGAAACATCAATCTCAAACCTGAGCCGCGTAACATCGTCATTGAGTATGCAGGTTAAAACATGCAAACATATTACTATTTCAATGCTTCTATTCACCAAACAAACAAAATTTGTAGTGTTTCAAATCTCCAAAGCTGTTTTGTTAGCTAATGCAACTGTTGAAAACTGTTTACCATTTCCTAAAGAAAGAAAAATTAACTCATATATTGTCAAAATTCAGATTTAAAACAGTAAAACTATACTAGTAATCTGCATTATTGGCATATAAACAAAGATAGATCAAAGGTTACAAGCTTTTGCACATTAACCAGATGGCTTTTTCAACGAAGGTGGACCCCCCAGATGGTTGTTTTTCTGCCTGGTAGTTTCCAAATCATCCCACTATAACCATCCTATATGGAAAGATTATGGGCTTAAAAAATTGTTATACAAAAAGTATTGAGCTTCCCAAAGAGATCCTGAATTTACTAAAAGAAACATATCTCACTCATTTGATTTTGTTAAGTAAAAAAGTGAATTAAGTGTGATTTTTACTCTTCTCCCTGGATTAAGCAGTAAAACAATCTGCAAATCATTCATTTGCACAAACTTGGTTTGGATAAATACTTGAGAGAACTAATGTTGTGCCATTAAATTGTGCAAATAAAAACCTATTCACACAATATAAGCAAAGACAAGACAACGTATCTACAAAAAATTTAACAATTGGAAAAGTTCAGCTGAAGATTTTGATGTCTAAGCCTACACTTTAAGACAAAGTTACATATGAAAAAAAAAATCATAGGATGGAATTCCGTTACACGCGACGTTTTTTTTTTTTTTTTTTTTTCTTTAATGCCTACACATAACAATCACAGAAGGCCACTGACAATAGGGCAGTGGCTGAAGACCAAGTTGAAAAATCAAAAAGTTTTACGATTTAAGCTATTTTTTCATGGTTATTCAACTTATTTCAAGATAATGATTATGCCATCCCCTTAATTCTGAAGTTCCTTTAAACGCTCTAGTGTTCTATATTACTTTGAGACATATAGCAATTAACTATTGTTTTTTAGGATATGAAAAAATTGCTTATTTTGTTCACCTCAGTCTTGCTTCACAGTTCTTCAACATCCATACAATGCACTTGCCCAGTTAATGCCATCTTTGTTCCTCCTATTTTTCAAGAATCTTCATAGAACATGGTGATTTAAATTTAAAACTGCTAGAAACAAAGTCGAAAACTGTAAAATTAAACACTAAGAGGTGCCCAAATAATTTCTGTTGTAGAAATTGTTCCTCTTACATTAGTGATGATCCTCACAGATTCCAGTGATTGCAAATTATAAACAGTTAAGAACTGAAAAATAAAGCACTGAAAGGTGCTAAAATCATTTTCATTCGAAGAATTCTTGAAATCGTCAAAACACGTATGTGTAAGTTATGTTGAAAATTATAAGCGGGACATTTCGGTAGCGACTTTTACCTTCATCAGCCATGGAATGAGACACATGGTGAAAGCGTCAGTTGTTGCCAGATTTCAAAATTCGCTTTCCAAATAATAGGGATGTTAAAAGGTGCGTCAGTATTGCAGGTGTTAGGGATAAGGTAGATTGCAATGCTTTCGCGGTACCTGAGGGCATGCCGATTGCTGAACGGGGCGATCCGCTTAACATTTTGTCAATCGGGAATCGTGGACGTATCGCTGATGGTTAAAATTGAAAAGGAGGTGGAAGGGCTGACTTTCTTAACATCTGCAATATGTTCCATCAATCGCCGGTTTATGCTGCAGTAAGTACTACCAATATAGTGGGTAATGCCTGTGGAAGTGCTGATAGGGATAGAGTAGACACAAAGGTGCAAGAATGGTAAGGGATAATATGGGTGGCAGAAGGTTTCCTGTAAAACGATTTGTATTTTTCAAAGGTGCAAGAATGGTAAGGGATGATATTATGGGTGCCAGAAGGTTTCCTGTAAACGGCTGTAAACGCTTATGATTTTAAATGTAACTTATGCGTGTTTTGACGATTTGAAGAATCCTTCTAATGTATTTGCATTTTTGAACTTCCCTTTTTGTTGGTAAAGTTTGATTAACACTTACCGCACGTGGGGCTTGGCTTTCAATTCTTATTTCCGTTATGTGGATGCGGCATGGAGGTTTTTTCATTTAGTTGCAGGTCCACTTCATTTTTTTTTCTTTTTTTCCCCGGTTGGTATTTATCTGGCCTCGTCACTAAATGAGTTTTTTTCCTTTGCTGCCTTCTCATTTACTTCAATAATTTTTCATAACCCGAGTACTTTCGGTAATACTCCATTACCGTCATCGAGGGGACGTTTTGCTCCGACTAGCATGGACCGTGTCAGCTGGGCATTTCGGTGGTTCTCGCGGGCTGCTTCTGTCATCAGCTATCGCTTCTTCTTGGGCGTTGTGGCGCCATCTCTTGTTGGTCACTGATCTCATTTTTCGAACTTTTTCATTTTTTTGCTCAATTTTAATTAAATTTCTCCAGCTGTTTCTCAAAATATTAGGTCATTATGGTTGCAAACTTTTGCCCTATTTTTTTCAATCATTACCGACTCTGCTATTCTGAGGTGTTTTTCGGATTTACAGCTTTTAATGATTTTTATATTTTTGAATTTAGGATATTTTTGGTTATCCAGACAGTATTGAATAAGTGCTGTTTTTTCTTCTTTTTTCTGCCAATTTTTTATGTGTTGTTTTAATCTGTGTTTAAGCTTATTTTTGGTACTTCCTATATAAGCCATTGGAGGATTTTCAGTAATAGGAATTGAGTAAATACCTGCTTTTTCTAACATTTTTATTTTTTCATTTTTTATTACCATATTTTTGATGGTATTTACTTTTCCTCCAATTTGAATGTTATGCTTTTTACAAATATTTTTAATTTCATTGGCACCCTTTAATGTAAGGAAAACCATTTAAATATTTGACTTCTTTTTTATTTACTACAGCATTATTTTTAATTTTCTTTATTACTTCTGTGTTCCATTTTTTTATTAAATAGTTAGGATAACCAAAGCTACCTGCAATTTTTTTTTATGAATTTGATTTCTTCATTGATGAACTGACTATTTTCAAAGCACGTATATGCTCTTTTAATTAAGGTTTTTAGACTATTGCATTTTTGAGGATAAGGATGTGCCGAATTGTACGGGATTAGAACTGGAACAAATGAACTTTTCCGATAAACCCTGTATAGTAACTTATCTGTGGATTTGATAACTTGTACGTCCAAAAAGGCTATTGCATTATTTTTTTCTATTTCAACAGTGAGTTCTATAGCCTTTTTGGACGTACAAGTTATCAAATCCACAGATAAGTTACTATACAAGGTTTATCGGAAAAGTTCATTTGTTCCGGTTTTAATCCCGTACAATTTGGCACATCCTTATCCTCAAAAATGCAATAGTCTAAAAACCTTAATTAAAAGAGCATATATGCACTCAGAAAATAGTCAGTTCATCAATGAAGAAATCAAATTCATAAAAAAAATTGCAGGTAGCTTTGGTTATCCTAACCATTTAATAAAAAAATGGAACACAGAAGTAATAAAGAAAATTAAAAATAATGCTGTAGTAAATAAAAAAGAAGTTTTCCTTACATTAAAGGTACTACCAATGAAATAAATAATATTTGTAAAAAGCATAACATTCAAATTGGAGGAAAAGTAAATACCATCAAAAATATGGTAATAAAAAATAATGAAAAAATAAAAATGTTAGAAAAAGCAGGTACTTACTCAATTCCTATTACTGAAAATCCTCCAATGGCTTATATAGGAAGTACCAAAAATAAGCTTAAACACAGATTAAAACAACACAAAAAATTGGCGGAAAAAAGAAGAAAAAACAGCACTTATTCAATACTGTCTGGATAACCAAAAATATCCTAAATTTGAAAATATAAAAATCATTAAAAGCTGTAAATCCGAAAAACACCTCAGAATAGCAGAGTCGGTAATGATTGAAAAAAATAGGGCAAAAGTTTGCAACCATAATGACAAAGAAAGGTGACTTGATCACGCTAGTTACGTTAACTAAAACTTTTACAAAAAGTTCGTAAGTTGGAAGCTTTCGACCTTATCTTAGGTCTTCATCACGCCCATTGGCGTGATGAAGACCTAAGATAAGGTCGAAAGCTTCCAACTTACGAACTTTTTGTAAAAGTTTTAGTTAACGTAACTAGCGTGATCAAGTCACCTTTCTTTGTTAATATTGTTACGTGTTTTGCCCATAATCGTAACCATAATGACCTAATATTTTGAGAAACAGCTGGAGAAATTTAATTAAAATTGAGCAAAAAAATGAAAAAGTTCGAAAAATGAGATCAGTGACCAACAAGAGATGGCGCCACAACGCCCAAGAAGAAGCGATAGCTGATGACAGAAGCAGCCCGCGAGAACCACCGAAATGCCCAGCTGACACGGTCCGTGCTAGTCGGAGCAAAACATCCCCTCGATGACGGTAATGGAGTATTACCGAAAGTACTCGGGTTATGAAAAATTATTGAAGTAAATGAGGAGGCAGCAAAGCAAAAAACTCATTTAGTGACGAGGCCAGATAAATACCAACCGGGGAAAAAAAAAAAAAAAAAAAAAAAAAAATGAAGTGGACCCGCAACTAAATGAAAAAACCTCCATGCCGCATCCACATAACGGAAATAAGAATTGAAAGCCAAGCCCCACGTGCGGTAAGTGTTAATCAAACTTTACCAACAAAAAGGGAAGTTCAAAAATGAAAAACTGCATTAACGCACGTTAAAAAAAAAAAAAAAAAAAAAATAACCTCCAATATCGGAAGTAAATTGATCCTTCTAATGTTTTGTGTGCTACGTGTTTTCCTGCCAATTCTTCTCACTATCATTTTCATTCCAAAACAGCAGACCTGGCCATTGTTATTTGCATAATTTCACCACACTAGGATGCATTTTGCCTAGGATGCTTTGCTATTTTTATGAGTTTTTTGTTTTGTCAGGGAGATGTTTACTTACATCACTGCCTTCTCAATTCTTATTGGTTACTTGGTTCTCCATGCTGTCTATTCTGCCACCATCTATCAGGTGTGAGTTAGAGGTGTGTTTGCATCCCCTTTCTTCTTTAATAAAGTTTAACCACATTTCTGAAAGTTTGAATGGGATGTTTTAATGTTATAATGTGTGGTGTTATAATGTCAGTCAAGATGATAGCTTTGATTACATTTGACATGAGTTTTTTGAAAGTCAGTTGTGTTCTATTGCAGAATGTTTGTGGAACCAGATTACATCAAGATAAAATAAATAAACAGTCAAGATGAGGTGGAAGAATGCATGAAAAAAGGGACAGACATGTTGAGTTTGAAGAAACAAAATGAAAGAAAATTCACATTTTTCTTGCATTTCATTCAAATATATTTCCTCTTCAAAAGAATTATTTTACTATTTTTATTAAATAGTGGAACTATTTATAGTGAACAATAGCACATGGAGAACCACTGTTTGAAATGCAACATTTCAAATTGCAAATCTCGCATGTTATGTAAAATTCGAAACAAAAAGCCAAATCAAATTTTTTCCGCAGAAATAGCTTGGAACTATTTATAGTGCATGGTAACACACAGAGAGCAGTGTTGTAAAACATAAACTTGCCAGCAACTGCAGTGGAAGGATACATGTAATACTTTGGAAGCACAACCCAGATATTTTGGCACAAGCTATTAATATTGCAGGGCTGCCAGCCTATCACACCCAAGAAAATAGTTGCTTTTGTATTAGTAGCCTAAATAGTAGCCTTAACAACTTATGTTAATGACTAAAATAGTTGCCCAAAAAAGTGTATGAGTTTTAGAATGTAAGTGCTCCACAACAACAAAAAATTTTGTTAAATGTTTTTTATTTATTTAAAACCGCAGTGACAAAATTAGCGCATGTTCACATTTTGGTGGGGAAAAAAATTATATATATATATACACTACAAAAAGGGCATCTTAAGTTTCAATATAATGCTACTCAAGACACTCAGAACTATAAAGATTATGGAAATCACCCCCCCCCAAAAAAAAAATTACTCAAGCATATATCAAAAACTACTTACATAAACTAACCTGATACAAACGAATTACAAAACACTTCCTTCTTTGTCATTGCTCTGGAGGTCAGATGTTCTCATCTGTATCAAGCCAGTATGGAGAGCTTTCTTCTGTTCTGCATTTGTGGTTGGTAAAAAAATATAAAATTTTTCAAGTGGGCTTCATACACTGTGTTGAAAATATTGTTGTGTATTTTTCTTTCAAAGGCCATAGTTGTGGTCATTCAATGTTATGATGATCACTTGTTTTGTTCTGTACACATAATCATAGTTATCTGATATGAGGTATATCAAGAATCTCATTCAAATAGATGAACATTTGGAAATATTTCAAACTTGTCTTTTGTATAGCTATAACAATAAATATCAAACATTGTGAATGTGTTTAGTATGAAACAAAAACATGAAGCCTAGAACTAAAAAAAATGAAAACTTGCAGTTTATTATCATCAGGAATGGAATGGGTATAGTGTAATCTCCCTCTTCAATAATGGAAACTCTTTAACTCATAAATAATAATAATAGTGCTTAACATGATTTTGAATTATGTTGTAAAAGAGTAAATTTTATTTTGATTCCCGTATTTGAAAGGTAAGCGTGAAAAACATGTCTAAAACGTCTTCATTTCATTACGGCATGGACAACTGTCTTACGATTCAAGCTCAAGTCTGTAAGTCAGGTATAATTGATATGAAGCATTATATTGATATACACTGAAGTGCCAGAAAAACTGGTACACCAGTCTAATACTTGGTATATGGTTGAGCATGGACTCCACTAGCTTCTGGCAATATGCTGTAGGCAATGCACACCATACTTCCTGCAGAGCGTTCCACAATTCGGGTGTATTCCGAGGTCTCGGATTCCTCTGTTCGATAGCGTGTTGCATGGCATTCCAAATGTGTTCTATCACGTTCAGATCTGGGGACTTGGGTGAGAATGGCAACACCCCAAACTCAGATGAATGCTTCTCTAACCATAATGTGGCATCCCGACACTTATGTGGAGGTGCATTGTCCTGTTGGAACAGGCCCAACCCATCAACCTGAATGCAGGACATGAATGGGTGTACCTCGTCAGAAAGGATGTGCACATAGCGCTGGCCGGTCGCAGATGTTTGTAGACGTACCAGGGGTCCCAGTGAAGTCCAGCTAAACACATCCCATACCATTACGGACCTCCCCCCCCCCCCACCAGCCAGTACAGTTCCCTGTTGACAGGGAGGATCCATGGCTTCATGGGGTTTGCCCCACACACGAATCCTTCCATCTGCCCAATACAGTTGGTTGGAAACATGACTTGTCAGACCAGGCTACTTGTTTCCGGTCATCAAGTGTCCAGTGGCGGCATTGCCGTGCCCAAGCGAGCCGCATAGCTCTGTGTCGTGCACTTATCAAGGGGACTCGAGTTGCCCATATCGTGCAGGGTACATTGCACAGTCTGGACACTGATGCTTGTTGAGGCTCCAGCATTGATTTCCGATGATACTTGTGAGAGTGTTGCACGCCTATCGTGTGAAACGATTCTTGACATCTGACGATGGTCACGTTCACCCAATGTCTTTTTACGGCCACACTGGTATAGTAGGTTGGACGTTTTGCCGGAATTCTGGTAGTCACGGTACACCCTTGCAATGGTTGTACGTGAGAATCCGAACTTTGTTTCTACTTCCGAAATACTATGGCCCATCTCACGAGCGCCAACTATGACACCGCATTGAAAATCACTTAAATCGTTATTACTTGTCATTCTCATGCCGAAAACAGCTCTGACAGCTGGTAAGGATGTCTATCGCTTTATATACGCACTGGCGGACACAACTGAGTACATGCATAGGTGATGTTGCTATGTATTTTGCATTATCTCGTCTGTACCAATTTTTCTGGCACTTCAGTGTACACCTGCCTTGATAATGTTACAGTCATTCTTCACAGTGTCCTTGATGCTTTTGAGACAAATATAAAGAAATTACTTTATCCTGTAAAATTATTCCAACTCATAATTACAGAAATAAGAAAACTTGACTTTCTTCTACTTTGGGTTATTTTATAACAGCAGACAGTTAAAATCCCTAGATGTTAACCATGATCGATTTTCGAAGCTCTAACTTACACCCACTGATGACAATAATAAAACCAAAGCCCAAATTTTTGGGTTCTATTATTGTCATCAGTGGGTGTAGGATAAAAGATTATCCTTATACCCACTGATGACAATAATAAAACCAAAGCTCAAATTTTTTGAAATGATTGTTTTATTAATGCCCCCCCCCCCAAAAAAAAATATGTATAAACAAACTGTTTTTTATCATTTAGCAATTTTTGGAGGGAGGGGGAGTCCTCTTTAAAGTTTACATTATTCTTATACCATGGTAGCAATTTCGAGGAGTTATATGCAGTAAATTATTTCAAAAAATTGAGTGTGAATTTATACCACTACCATCAGGGCATATAAGGGTAAGGCTTAACAAAAAAGCTTCCTCATTAACCTTGGATTTATTCCTTTGAGATTTTCTGCATAAATGCATCAATCAGGACCACAGGTACCCCCCCCCCCCCATTATAAATAAGGGCATCTTCCTCCCCCTTCCTACCTTGCTTTCATGTGACTTTCCTGTTGAGAATTGTAGCCCAAATCTCCTAGCTTCCTACTTCTAAGGGTTGTTTTAGACCTGGGGTCAGACACTCCCTAAAATTCTGTATATATGATCTGATCTGATTTGAAAATTTAAATGCAAAATTTGCAGGCAAATGCTTCATACAGTAAGTATATCAAAATCAAGCAATTTCATTTGCAAATATAAAAATTAAAGATGAAATGAAGTTTCAAAATTGGGCAAATTAAACTTGTGAGGAAATTATATTTGAAATTTATATTTTAATGCTCAGTTTTAAATAAATAATACATGTGCTAAAAAAATTCTACAGAGTTCTTCTTGAGAAAATGCCGATTCTTTTTGTGATAAAAAAATCAACGTGTAATTTAAATATGAAATAAACATTCTACATTATTATTTTTTTACTTTGGGAGTATTTTTTTGGCCCAGGGTGCTGTAAATTTTAAATCTACCTCTATGAATGTATGACTTATTGTATTTCAAAGGTAGAGGAATGCAATGCGTATTACTTTCACCCCACCACTGGCTGCTCCATTTAAATTAAAAATCAGTGAATGTGTTCACTGTTTCATGGAACAAATCTTTTGTTTTCAACCAGTTTCTCTAAATACAAAGAAAAAAAAAATTAAAAATATGATGATACTGCAGGTTATCCAAATATCATTACACTTGGAATTACAGAATTAATTTACCTCCTTATGCATTACATATGTAGAGTGATATTTCAGTACAGTACACAAAACATTAATTAAAAGTTTTTCAGTATTTTACATTTCAAGCACATTTTTCTAGGGTGAGTTACCTCAAAAATGTGCTTAGAAAGATTTAAAACTGAAGAACTTATTTTTACATTATAATGCTGGGGACCAGAGGATCAAACTTTAACTTGTTTGTGACTGCTTACAAAATCTGGTGAAATAGCAAGGACATGAGACTTGCAACATTTTTTTTTAAAGTTTAACAACTATTAAAAGACTTGGAAGGTTTTAAACAGTTGCCCATTCGTCATTTAGGGTCACTTGTACAGGTAAGAGACAGCACCAGCCCCATCAGACAAAACCACCTCCTGTACAACACAAAGGACTTGAAACCCAGGCCCATCTTGTATAAATAATCAGAAGCTAGCACCTCAGACCACTCAGCAACCAAATTTGGCTGTACCATATTTAAAAAGTTAATTTTTCACTACTACCTACTGAAAAATGTATTAATCATTTCATTTGGTCACTTTCTGTTTCTCTTATACCCTCATTAAAATGCACTATAGGCCTACCTGACTATTAAACATTTTTTTTTTTTTGCCAATAACTTTTGTTTCTTTTGTTTTTCTCCATTCAGAAGTTGACATTACTTAAATATGGTAAGGAAAATATAGCACATAGATTTTTAATTCATTATAAAATCTCAATTTCTTGAGAAAAATATTGTTGGATGAGTGATTAAAAAATTATCTAAGATTCATACGCCCCTGCACAAATGTGAAAACTTTTCAAAACTATGGGCTACACTCTCACAGTGAAACAAAAAACCCTTCTGCAATAATGTGCCTGCTTAAAGACAGTGATCCTGTCTCACCTTTGGACACCCCTGGAGTTTATTCCATTTAAACTTCCTCTGGTCTCTCAGTGTATATTGGAAGCACATACCGAAGCATTAAAACAAGACTTGGTGAACACAAAAAAGATGTTTCCAATGGTCTTCCAAAGACAACTTTATCTGCACCAACCCTTGAAGACACCTCTGCAGTTCCCATTTGGAAAGAAACCAAAAAAGTTGCCCCATTCATCAACAAGGCATCTCTGCATTTCCAAGAGAGCATTGAAATTTTGTTCACCAAAAACTGCAATTCAGAGACCCCTCACCAAATCCCATTCAGTTGGATCTCTCTTCTAAAATCTGGCAACATTTCCAACACCCTAACTTCAAATTGTACTTCTGGCAACTAGCCCATCCAGTAGATCATGGGTGATCAAGGTCGTAGGATGACCAAAAGCTACCGAAACGAACCTTTTACCATACGTGACTGTGTTTCGCTCGTTTTATATGCTTATGTGTTATTGTTGCGTGAAGCCTGAGTTTTAAACCATCTAATGTTTATTATCATTATAATAATTATTATTATATTATTATTATTATTATTATTATTATAATTCGGCTACAATCTTGGCTAACAACAGTTTTCTTAGCCACACTTTTGTGCAGGGACGTATGAATCTTAATACGTTGGTTGGACAATTTGAAGGCATTGTGTCATTTTTTTTTTTTTTTTTTTGTATTCTAGGAAAGGTGGTCCTGAAGGCTGTCAAATACAGACTTTAGTCAAATTATTTCAATAAATCTCCAGAATTATTCATACATAATGCCTACCTGCCACACCTTTACGCAGGATGCATGAATCTCTCATGATTACCACAGGGGTATCATCTACAGGAGGGATTAAAGTGAAAGTTCCCTTTCCCCCACAAGGTAGGAAGAAAAATTGAAATGGTGCTATATCACAGATTGAAAGTATAGTACAGCCAGACTGGGAAAACCAGGTGTTCCCCCTTCTGGTTTTCTCCCAGAAGAGGGAACACCAGTGTGATCAGCAAATCAAGTACTATGGCACAATTTTTTTTTTTATTTTATGTATGTATATATAATGCAAGATGTCATGGCTGATCTACACACCTTTGTAGCCCACTAAGCAAGAACCGCTGTTATGAACAAATGATAAAACTTTGAGTTAAGAACTGAAAAAAAAAAAAAAAAATGGAACTAGGCCTTTTCTTTTGCTATAGCAAGATGTCAAAAGTGAAATTCAGTAACGAAAACTTGAAAAAACAACTCTTACTCTCATACACCAAATCTTTCTTCATGAAGATGACCGCAAGCACCATCATTGTAAGTCCATATTTTGGGATTTCTGCATTTGAACTGAAAAAAAAAAAAAATTAAGACATTCATGGCAAAGTACCTTCACAAAAGAAGAAAACTATCATTTTCAAAATACACAGAGAAATATGTATTGAGTACCATATCTTCGGGGAATAACACCAGGGTTCCATTCATTTCCTTGGTTTGTTGTTGGGAATAATACTACACTGAGTGAACATAATAATAAGGATTATGTATTTGAGGACAAATCCTGACCCCCCAGTGATAAATGACGTATAGTCAACTTTTACTATAAGGAACTTCAGGAGACCATAATACATAATATTTAGTTCAATGAAATTAAATTCTTGATTCCTCCCAATGGTAGCAGAGCACATTGCATACTTTTAATTGGAGATAAACCAGACAATGGAGCGGTGGTGTACAAGAGGGCATTAGAAAACTGTAACACTTCAACTTGCCTGCGTGACTCATGTCCAACAACATTGGAAATGAAAATGCTGTACATATGCAGGAAGTCATGCAGTAAATTGGAATCGTCACCACCGTTGCCTTGCTTTAATTGCAAAACTCTTCCGCTTTAATTGCAAAACTCTTCCTCATGATGGATAAAAAGTGCATCATGGCATGCTTTCAGAAGAGGGTCAGGGCTGAAAAGATGCGAGTGTTTCACGGAGGAGCATCCTACTGCACTGGGGTAGCTAATTGGGGGATGAGAGAAGAATGTTTTGTTTAGCCTATGGTGTTTTTTGCAAGAGATCTCTTTAATTTCACATGGGAAGAAGATAGTTCTTTCTTGCATGCTCATCAACTGTTTTATGAGCTAAATGAGGGAAAAAAATCATGATTTTTTTTTGATTTTTTCCTGAAACAGCCAGCAGCAGATTGGCTTAATACCATAATTTTACAATCCATTGCTCAGGTGTAGCAAATTTCAGATGCCTATGTTGTTTTTTCTTTTGGGTGAGGGGGGAGGGGGTATAGTGTTGTGCTAAAACATGTTTTTTTTTATTGTTTAATTTTAAACAGGGTTCATACACACTTACAGAAAATAAATTCCAGGGGTTTTTCAGGAAAATTACAGGAGCTAAATTTTTTGCTAAAATCACAGTGCTTTATTTTATATTTTGCAAACTGGGGGAAAATTTATTATGCATTTAGAATTCTTGTGAAGTCTTATGGGTTCAGAAGTGACAGTGTTTTTCAGTGAGTGTTACATTTTCAATGAAGTGGCAAAATTTGCCTGTTTAAAAATTCAGGAATCATAGCAACCATTCAGAAAAAAGCAGAAACAAAAAGTAGGAATTTCACTAAAAGAAAAAAAAAAAAAGGAATTTTCAGAATGTGCTACAAAAAGCAAAGAAGCAAAACAATGCATACTAACGCAAATTGATCCACACAGGGGGTCACACACTGTCGATTGCATTCTTCACAATTTGTGAAAAAAAAAAAAAAAACATTTTTGGCAGTGGATAAAAAGTTTTGGCGAAAATATTGGCGAATACTTTTTTTAATGACATCCAAGCAAATCATTCATCATAATCATTGTCAACCGTTATCAATCCAATGCTGGGCGAAGGTCTCCCCAAGTTTCTTCCACAATGGTCTGTCTTGTGCCAGTCTCTTCCATGTTACTCCCACATACTTTCGAATTTCACCCACCCATCTCCCATGTGGTCTTCTTCTGGGTCTTTTCCTGTCCCTTGGAATCCAATCTAAAATTTCGGCTGTCCATCGATGGTCTGTCTTTCTGGCAATATGTCCAGCCCATTGCCATTTCAAGGATTTTACTCTGATCATGATGTCTTCCACTCTTGTCATTTTTCTGATCCATGAGTTCCTCTTCTTATCTCTCCTGGTTACACCAAGCATGCACCTCTCCATGCTTCTTTGAGTTGTCTGCTGTCTTTGTATGTCTCTTTTAGTTAAGGTCCACGTCTCTGCACCATATGTAAGCACTGGAAGGATGCACTGATCAAACACTTTTCTGGCATATTGCTCTTGAATATTACACTGTTTGTTCCAAAAGCTCTCCAGGCAAGTTTTATACGCTGATTAATTTCTTCATCAATGTGACCCTTACTTGATATCTGCTGTCCAAGATAAATGTGGGTATTGGTTATCTCCAGCTTTACCCCATTAATCAATAAATCTTCATTTCTTGTAAAAGCATTGTACATCACTTTTGTCTTTTGAAAGTTCATTTTTAATCCCACTTCTTTACTCTTGTCAGCAAGTTCCTGGATCATACTCTGCAGCTCTGATGGGGTAGCTGCAAAAATGACTACTTCATCAGCAGAACGAAGGTGAGTTAGATAGTCTCCATTAATCTTTATCCCAAGTAAATACAATCTTTAATTTTTATTCAATTACTTAATTAGTCTATGCTTGATTTACATATTTTGAATAATTCTGTGGCTTGGTTCTAAATGGTACAATATCAAATTTTGCTTCTGCAATTGCCAATAATATTTTAAAAAATAATATAGAATCTTTTAAATACGATTATATTTGTGGATATGTTTTGATGTGAACCAACAACCAATATTGTGCTACTTATATGAAAATAATGTTATCAGATGAAAGTTTATAAGTAATAGAGCGCAGTTTTTTAACATCTGTAATTTTTTTACACTGGCCCTTTTAAAACCAAGTCACAAAATGAAAGTAGTACCCAATTTTTCAATTTGAAATTTATCCTGTCAATAATGTTTGGTTCAGAAATTTTATAGGTAGCAATAAATTCAAAACTGAACATAAGTGTCTATATTTCTTTCTATTATTATTCAGGATCTATAACATAATATTTTGCTGCTTAGTTGTAAAGAACCTATAACTTATTGTTTTTGTATTATTATACATTTTGTTTTTATGGTTTTTATATTTACAATGGAGACTGAAAAAAATAGTGACTTCAGATTACATTTGGTGAAAAAAAAATTGAATTGGGCGAATGGATTGGCGAAAATTTAAAAAAGCCAGAGCAATTGCTGGAGCCACTGAATCATTTTTCATGATACATTATGTTATGCATAAAATTTAAGAAATTCTGTTTGAGCTGTGATCACACAAGAATGTTGCAAAAGTAAAAATAATCCATCTTTTCTAAAGTGCCTTCCTCTGAAGAGTACTGTTAGGGATGTAACAATAACCTGCTGTTGCACTTTTATGAAAAAGTTTAACAGTCCTAATTTAAGTATGTTGCAGTTAATACTGGTATCTTTAACAAGTATGTAATTATAATGTCATTAATATCTGAAATGAAAATGTATAAGATATGTAGCTGATATTTGAAAATAGCAAATTATGCACATAACATTTTGTAAAGTTTTTATTAAAAAAAAATGTTATACCTGCCATTTATTCACAATTAGCTGCATAATTAAACAACTAACTATTCAAAGACTACTTCTTAGTTACTTCTCCCTAAATCTACAGCAGCATGGCAAAGTTAAAATTTTAATCAGAAATTCTGTTGTTGTTTTTTTTGGAAAAATAAGGGCCAAATTTTGATAGTTTAATTATGGTATCAATGTGTAATCATTTAGTCTACCGTGATTTTAGATTCAGTTCTATTATGAGTGGAAAGTTCCCTTTCACAAGGAGTAGTTCATAGTGGAATGACTAGTTAATGGCATTTGACTTAGTGTCAGAGTTTTAAAGAGGTGCATACCACTGATGACAATCAAGTTGAAGAATTCTTTTAATTTTATTCCTGCATTTCTGGAAAAGTCGTATTCGGGAAAAAAAAATTCTGTTCTTCTTTTGATATGCTTACATGAATGTCCTTTGAGACTGGTGTAACAAAAGCGTGTTTAAGGGGGAAAAAAAATTCAACAAAAGAAGTCTGTGCACTAGATAAATTGCCAATCCTTCAATTTTATGCATTTCCTGTAATATCTGAAAAAATAATTTTTACAATTTTTAGTTAGTGATTCAAGCTCAATCTCAATATCTTTAACTGCTGTTGAGTTTCATCCACAAGTTTTAATTTTCCCCTAATTTTTTTTATACCAGCTTCAATAACTGAATTTGCAATAGATGCCTCTTTCATATTCTTAAATACAGTTGCCATCTTCAATCTTTCAGTTCCTTCATTTGAGCAATTTCTGACCAAGTTGGACTTCACACTTAAGCTGACCCTCTCTTAAAGGGTCATTTTTTTTTTTATTTCCAACTCCAAATCTAACTTTCTTTTCAAATGTATATTCTTCACTTTAATTTCAGTTTCTTCTTTTTCCTTTTGCTTGCTGGAAGCCTCTTCACGTTGTTTCTGATTTTCTAAATCAGCACGATAAGATGCATGAACTTCTCTAAGAGCTTTCAACATTGGCTGAGTAATGGGAATATTTGATATGCAATTCCCACTTCTGATTTTGTCCTTTATAATTCTTACTCAAACAATGGTTTTTTCACTTAATTGACATTATCTTTGGTTAGCAAAGCCATATTTATAAGAAAGCCACGCTCTACACCAGCATTCCCATGGAAAAGGAGTAAGACATGTTGTGATGAATTTTACTAAATTTCCATACAGAATCTAAATTTCTATACAGTATTTCTCAATATCAGTATCCATGATCTGAAAAATTCTACCCCAGTGTTTGTCAACTTGCTCATATTCATATTTCACATTTTCCACACTGCTTAATATCTGCACCCCCCCCCTCTCTGTGCAATCAATCACTTACGCTGTTAAGTCCGTTTCAAAAGTTTCAAACTAATACACAACCTACTCTTTTAGAATCTGACAATCAAGAGGCTTTTTTTTTTTTTTTTTTTGGTAAATATTCAGCCACTTTAACAAAAACACTTGCAAAAATTGTGCAGCACTTTTTGAACTTGGTATTGTGAAAGTGCATGCAACAGTTTTTGACTCCAATCCCAACATCCAGGGGCCGGATTAAGGTCCTAGTGGTGCACCTAGGCTAAGACATCTGAGTGGGCCCCACCTCCCAAGAACATATTGAGATAATGGTATTTCTGGAAATAATGTGAGTCTTTGTACAGTGTTTCTCTGGAAGCTATGTGCCTGTGGAAAAATAATTTCGGGGACAAGTGTTCTTGCAGGGTGGTTTTTTATATGTGGAAATACTTCGTGTTTGAAAGGGTGTTTATGGAAACAATGGGGGGGGTCTTCCACCCCCAGTAAGCGATGACCCGTAGGAAGGCACTCCGAGCAAGGTGAGTTCATGAGTGTTGTCCCAAAATAGTAAGTGCAGAAAACAGTACAGGGTGATATGTCACACTTATACCCCCTATTTCAGTGCATACGCCTGATTTGATTCACGGCCAAATCTCACCTTCAGCCTTAACATGGTATTCCCTCAGAGTGAAATTTTGTTTTCAAAGAAAGTGAATATGATTAAATGAGATGTTTATCTAGCCAGTGCCTGAGTTATTAACTACATGGATCTTTTAAAATGGTGGAAAATTTACATAGAGTATTTTTTGGGATGTAAATTAAGTTGTTTTATGAGTTTACATGCCAGAAAAAGTTGTGTAGTTTAAATTTTGGTAAACGGTAAAGGTGCCTATAGACATGAGTTCAGGTTCAGGAATGTTGTGAATTAGTGTTTGCCTTTTTATTTGCATTATAAAGTATTATGCAGCCAGAGCAAGCTTGTGTTATGAAGGTTATATGAATTTCTTATTGGTAGTGTAAGAAATTGGAAGTGATACATTTTGAGTTAATTTAATAAGATTTTAAGTGCAGTGTGTTCAGTATAGTGTCTAGAAGTATTTTGCATCAGTAAATGCTAATGTTCAGTGCTATGAGATTTTAAGGTAAATTTTCCTGTTGGTGTAGGATTGTTTACTAAAGCAGGTTTCGGTTATTTACCAACTTTTGCTCAGTTATTTTTTAAAATGAATATTAGCTAAGGAAACTGGTTTGAGGGGTTTCTCGAAAGGTTAAATGCAATCTGTATTGTATACGCATTAACCCTTTAACCGCCTGGAACGAATTAACTCGGTGTTAACAAAATAGGCTGAAATAAGCTCGAACGAATATATTTGCTGTCTGAGAAGTGGGCCGGATGCGACAGGAACTAATGAACCTGCGCATCAGAAAGCGTTGCAAACGTAATGTTTCAGAATGAAACCTTGTCATTCGAAGTGGTGATTTGGTGGTTATGATTGTCATTAATTCTTGCTGTCCGATTACCTTTTCTGCTAAAAATGCTAAGAAAAGGGCGACGAACCTAAGAAAAGATGTCTGAATAACTTGTTTCTACCCAGTGGCATGGTGTTCGTGTCAGGGGGAATACGGCTTCTGAATCATTTCTTGGGTTATGCAACAGAAAATAAAGGTCTATAAGGGAATCGGACAACGTACTACTGTGAGACTAAGGACTGTAAGGCAGCACTTACAACCAGTGACAGATTTATAGTCGATACTCCCGAGATGAAAGACGGAAAGGAATTGTTTTGCTGTACCTTTTGTTATAACCCGGTCACTATGGGAACCCTTCTGTGTGAGGAGCACAGGAAAATTTGGACAACTTTTCGTACAAGTACATCGGCCGCTTAAAGGGTTACTTTATAACCGAGAGGGAGAAAAATTACACTTCAGCTGTCAGAACCTATCCAAAATGTTAAGTCTTACTGTATCATCAGTCAAAAAAAAATTTTTTTTCCTTCACAAATCATGATTTCTGAGTTTGAGTGTCTCAAACCACCCGAAAGGGCTAAATATAAGTTTCAGTAATGAAGAGTGGTGCTACCAGCTGAATTTTGTTGCATAATTTGTGAACTTCAAATATGTGAGATATTATGCTAATACAAAGTAGTGTGGCTGAAATTTGTCAGTTCTGAAGGCCAAATTGTTAGCCTATTACTGTTTTAGCTGTAATTAAGCTTCATTGCGTTTTCAGCCTGCCATGCTAATTTAAGATTTTAATGCAACTACTTGAGAGGTAGAATTTAAGAAATTTCACATTTTGTGTGCAGAACTGTTTGTTTCTTTTGAAGCATCCAAACTGTGTGCCATCTGATATTTTATAAGGCCCAGTTGCCAAAGTTGAAAAAAAATGTTGAAACTGTGAAAAGTTGATTGTGTTCGAGCGACAAATATTTGTTGACATGGGTATTCCTCGACTTCTGGAAATACTTTGTTTTTTCAATGGTTAAGTTTTTACAATAAATACAGGCCAAGTGGCCTTTCAAAAAAAAAAAAAAAAAACTTTGTGCAGTGAAAATTATGTGTTTAGGTGGAATTTCATCCTAGGGCTCATGTTATCCATCTAAGCCTGGCCTGAGAAGAGGTAAGTTTCTAAGTTTAGTTGAGATTTAACAATGCATTTTGTCCTAACCACTTCTAAAAGAAAATAATTAACTCCAGAAGTTATTTACATGAATACAATGTCTAGCATGAACAGGGCTTGACAAATATGTTCTAGATCTAGGAGCCAGCTCCAAAATTTAGGCGCCAGGTGAAACAAAGTCAATAACGCATGAACAAAAACATGTTTGGTTGTGACGCTGGAACGGAAAGTCGTAAACCATATTTGTTGTAATTTTTTTTTCTTTTTACCCAAACCACTTATTGCAAAATAAAGTTCCAATTTGCTTCACAATTTTCTTTTTCCATTCTTTCAGTAGATCTCAAAAAAATTAAAATTTCAGATTTCGATTTTATTAAAATACTGCTTGTGGATGTCATATTTTGTACATACTAATTCAAAGTACCATATTTTTTTCCTTCATGAGATCCGCAAGGGCATGTAATCCAAAGGCTGTTAGTTAGTTAGTTAGTTAATTGATTTTAGTGGCGCAAGGGCCAGGCTTGGCCAAAGAGCGCCAGACACAGAACTATCAGCTAAAGATTTTTTAAAGCAAGGTGAAATGATTAAGAGCAGACAGGCTTAGTAAAAGAATGATGAAAGTTGTGAAGACTAGTTAGTGAAAAAAAATCCTACACATAATCCCCAGCAGCATATGATTCATAGATCGGGAAATTCTGAGAAAAACAATTTCTTCCTTCATGTAATCCGCGGCATGTCTCAGACCATGATATTAAAAAAAAAAAAAAAAAAATTCTATACCTGCCAATATTGGCAATAAAATAGCCTTATTACTAATATTTAGCATTGCGTGGCATACATAGACTCTATTTTACGAAACGATCCATCTCTTTGTAAAAAAACAAATATGTATTCCAACAAAACGTTACAACAAACAAGGACTCATGAAACAAACTTAGCACGGGAGAAACACAAAATTGATTCCCCTGCGAGGGCATGATCGCAAGATTTAAGTTTGAAACTTCCACCTGTAAAAATCAGTAAGATGTGTTCAGAATTCTACAATGCCAGACAGACAAGAAATCCAAGCAAGTGAATGCACAGTGCACAAACCTCCACTTAGAAAAATCAAAACAGACAGCAAGAATGCAGACTACTGTTAGTCTGCCTTTTGTTGACTCTGCAACTGCACAGCATCGATTGTTTAATTTTTCTTTCTGCTGTTATCATTCTCTCCCTACTTCTCATTGTCGTTTTTCTTTCTTTTCTTGATTTTTGTGTCCTTTGATAACAACCATCAGAATGAGGACCATGAGTGCATGATATCAAAGCTTCAACTATTTCAGATAAATGGTGTAACTTAGGGAATATTAATACTTTTGAACACCATGCATCAATTTTTACAAATTTTCCAACTTCGTCACTTCTGTTTTGGGGAATTTCTTTCTTCCCTTATCAAGATTATAAGCAAAAACTTATGGGGCGGGGGATATTTAACAACACTGGAGAGTGGGAACATTACGGGGGGGGGGGCAATAGCAATTACAGGAATTCTGTCCGACTTCCGGTTTTGGACATTTTTTTCCTATTTTCAAGGTGAAATGCAAAAATTTATGCAGTAAAATATTACTTAAAAATACTGGACACAGGCAACATCGCAAGAAAAAGAAATTACGATTACGGGAAAAATCTGAATTCCGTCGACTTTCTGTTTTCGAAAGTTTCGTAAAGATGGAATTCCGTCCTCCGACGAACATCTACCCCCCCCCCCCACCACCACCACACACACACACAAATTCTTTTTACTCCATTTAACTACTGTTTTCGAAATCTTTGAAACACAAAATACCGTCCCTAGAGACGGAAAATGACCCTACCCCCGAATTCTCTTCAGTTTTGCATCAATCACGATCTAGTGATGACTAAAAACCAAAAGCTAAAAAAAAAAAAAAAAACGGGGAGAACTCCGCGATTCCGCTTAAGAATCTTATGTATATCATAAAATAATGGCAAAATATTTTTTAAACTGAATAAAAATTTGTAGAATCCGTAATTAGACAACTAAATCAGTAGAAAATACTAACATTCTGTGGTAATTGGCATGCATAACAGTCGTATAATCGGCACCACGTGATCCGCACCTATCATGCTAATCGTGAATAGTAATTTCCGACAGAAAACTGGGATTCACAGAACCGACTCAGAAATCCAAAGATGCAAGAAAAAAATTACCGTCTTATTGAAAAAGTAACTGTCATTTTGAAGTACTTTTGTTTTACTTTTAAGTAAAAAAAGAACTAAAATAGTCAGCTGTTGCCGCATTATCGCAGTTTTTTTTTTTTTTTTTTTTTTTTGATTGGAGGTTTAACGACCACCGTGAGCAACTCAATGGGCTATAAGCAGTGGCCCGTCCCTAATTTAGGGTCACTGGTTCCAGGGAAGGGAGAGAACCAGTGCCGTAAGACAAACACAACATCCATGCCACACCGTGATTCAAACCCGGACCCCGTTCGGACGAATGATCAGAGGCCATCGCTTAGACCACTGCGCCACCGGGGCGGCTTATCGCAGTTCATTAGTTAGATTAAAAAAATCCGATGAAATTGCGGACAGTCCATAGCATTGTCTTATTTCTGAATATGTTTCAACTGAATAACTGAAAAAATCTTAACTAATACAATCAGCGCACCAAAACTAAGCGATGCGATTCGCAGCTACACGCTACGGAATAGCTCTGCGCGATTCCCGAGAGTCACGGATTCTCACACCGCGTAGGCTTCCGCACGCGCAAATAGTAACGCCTTCCTTGCGTCATATTTTCTATCAAAATACTTCTAAAAGAAAAAATATATATTCTTACAATCTCTTTGCAGTCTTCTATCCCGCTGTCACGCTACATTTTTCTGTTAGCGCATTTTCGGTACTTTCCCAATAACACCACCTCTCCTGACAATTACCTCGCTGACTTTTTAAAATGACGCTTTTTTTTTTTTTTTTTTTTTTTTTACCGGTGTCCGCAGCATCTAAATTTATAACCTTTTAATAGATAATCTATGGATTACACAACAGAAATTACAGCATTTACTGCAATATATTACGAAATCTCAACTAAGAAGAAAATTAGGCGCCACGGCCCGAATTTTAGGCGCCTGGGCGACCCGGCGCTCGGGATTTGCCGAGCCCTGAGCATGAATATGTAGTCTCACACATTGGTACACATGTAACAGTAAATACCTTTTTCACACTTACAGGTTTTTCAACTCAGCTAAAAACGCAAACAACACCAACAAGCAATAAGAACTTTTGGATTTCAAAACCCAGTTTTGAATTTTATTTATCATTACCTTGTTTGAAAATTTTTCAGTGTTCCCAAAGCATCCACCCATCTCCCAAATTCAATGTTTACACTACAAATTTCCTAAAAACATCCATAATCAAACCAAACAAATTTTCCACCATAAGAATATGATGGGGAATCATTATCCATTAAAACACAAAACTGTAGCAACATGCTTGTGATAATTATTAGTTTGAAGAATACATAGTGCATTCTTCAAACTAATAAATTAATTACTTGCAAAGTTTTTATGATAATAAACTGTATTTTACACTGTTCTCACAAAAACATGAGTTAAAAGCTTAAGATTCCTAGATTTTTGTCTTGCAATTTTTAATAATTTAGCATTGTATACTTTTCTTACTGCATTTTTTTTCACAGTTGCAGCTCATATCTAGACTTAAAACATAGGCCAGATATTGCTACTGTTCAGTTTTACATGCATTATTTCAATAAAATTGGAATATTCCAGATACTTATTTACTTACCTATGAGGTCCACTTCTGGAAACAAAGCACATTTCATACACGTTGTTTGGTCCTCGTCAATGTTTTGTCCTTCAGTCCGCTGTAGAGAACGCAAAAACACTCACTACACAAGCACACTAAAATTAGGTAGAAACTGAAGATCTTATACTTTGGACATCGAAGCATCAACTAAAACCATTAATTATGCTCGAAATTTTTCACCCAACGCTTTGGGCATCTTTGGGAGCATGGCGATGTCTCCACCGATGTTCGTGGGTCACCTATCACCACTGGAGTGCAATACTCCAATACTGCCTTTCGTCGGAGACACCGTCAGAGATACGATGCTAAAAAACCTTGCTGGCTCCATCTATGTGTTCAACCTTTATTTAATTGTTAAAGATCGCCAATGTGTTCCTTATCTTCGTATTTCCTTCTGTGTTATTACCTATTCTTGTATGCCAATTTTTCAGGTGTTGTTCAGATTCCTGCCTAATTAAATCTTTCCAATGACTGGATAATGCATTTGGGTCATTATGATTACATACCCTCTTCTTATTTTTATAGATTAAAATTATTTTAACAAGATGTTAAAAAGGAATAATAGATCAGAGAGACATATGAGAATGGAGGAGTCTATTTTAATCTATAAAAAGAAGAAGAGGGTATGTAATCATAATGACCCGAATACATTATTTAGTCACTGGAAAGATTTAATTAGGCAAGAATCTGAACACCTGAAAAATTGGCATACAAGAATAGGTAATAACACAGAAAAAAGAAAATATGAAGATAAGGAACGCATCAGCGATCTTTAACAATTAAATAAAGGTTGAACACATACATGGCGCCAGCAAGGTTTTTTAGCGTTGTATCTCTGATAGTGTCTCCGACGAAAGGCAGTATCAGAGTATCGCACTCCAATGGTGATAGGTGACCCACGAACATCAGTGGGGACACGCCATGCTCCCGAAGATGCCCAAAGCGTTGGGCGAAATTTTTTTAGCATAATTAATGGTTTTAGTTGGTGCTTCGATGTCCAATGTATAAGATTTTCAGTTTCTACCTAATTTTAGTGTGCTTGTGTAGTGAGTCTTTTTGCGTTCTCTACAGTGGACTGAAGGACAAAACATCAACGAGGACCAAACAACGTGAATGAAATGTGCTTTGTTTCCAGAAGCGGACCTCATAGGTAAGCAATAAGTATCTGGAATATTCCAATTGCATTTTTTGCTATGCAATATGAAATCACAATGGATTTCATCCATTAACAGTACCAAGTGCAAGCTGGGATATGTGGGTGGAGGTAGTGAAAAAGCTGAAACTCCCTCACTGACCTTGCTGTATACAATGACATGAAACACTTTTTACCCTTAGTGAGTCACTGCCTTGAAATCTGTTTGTCTTCTAGCCTCTGTTTGCAATTGAGTAGAAATGATACAACAAAACTAAAACCATTTTACTTTTTTTCTCTATCTACCAACAAGTAACTTGAATGTGGCAAGCTCATAAGACAAACAAAATGTATTGACATAACCAACCTTTAAAAACATACCTTCAAGTTGGAACTGAAGAACAGATTCTCTGCTTTAGAAGGCCTAACATCGGAAGAAGTGGATATTTCTGAAGTTAACAGAAAAGTAACCAAAGCTCTTATTGAAACAGCAACAAAATTAGCTGGGTCTAAGAACAAGTTGCATGTGAACAAATTATCAGGAAAAAACAAAATGTTGATGCAAAAAGAAGAGAGATGAGGACAACTAAAGAAGATGTGACTTCCAAAGTGGAATATATAGATCTATGCAAGACAGTACGAAAAAGTATCACCGAAGACGTAAGGTAATTCAACTGTGAACTAGTGAGGAAAGCAATTGAAAACAACCAAAGCCTAAAAGATAGCAAAGGGACATCTCAGTAAGGGAAGAAAACAGATTATGGCACTGAGAAAAGAAGATGGTTCTGTAACAAGAAATAGAGGCAAAATTTTGACTAGAGTGAAAGATTTCTACTCCAAATTATTTGAAAGGGATGATACATGTACTCCAGACATCATGAAAGGTACCAGTACCAGAGTTCTTCCAGTCCTCCCAGCAGAAGTTGCACATGCAACAAGAACATGAAGCGGGGAAAAGCTCCAGGAGAGGATGGAATTACTGTAGACATCATACAAGCAAATGGAGAAATTGAAAGAGTACTCGCCTAAATTTTCACTGGATTGGAACAACGCTACAATGATCCTGCTACATAAAAAAGGTGACATTGAGGACCTCAGGAACTACAGACCTATCAGCCTCCTATCAGTGGTTTATAAAATCTTCACTTAAGTTCTTTCACACTATTTGAAGGTAACATTGGACATGGCTCAACCGAGAGAACAAGCTGGATTCAGGAGTGGCTACAGCACAATAGATAATATCCACGTACTGAGAGAACTAATTAAAGAGCGAGGGAATATGAACTTCCATTGTGCATGGCTTTTATCGATTATGAAAAAGCCTTTGATTCGGTGAAACCATCAGCAGTTACAATGGCACTGAAATCCTGCGGTATTGAAGATGCATACATTAATATTATTAATAACATCTATGAAAATGCAAGTGCAAAGATTCGGCTGTTTGAAAATACAACACACATAAAAATTGGAAAGGGAGTGAGACAAGGTGACTCCATTTCTCCGAAGCTTTTAATGCCACATTGGAAAATGTCTTTCAATCACTGAACTGGGAAAACAAAGGGATAAAGATTAATGGAGATTATCTAACCCACCTTCGTTTTGCTGATGACGTAGTCATCTTTGCAACTACCCTATCAGAGCTGCAGAGCATGATCCAGGAACTTGCTGACAAGAGTAAAGAAGTGGGATTAAAAATGAACTTTCAGAAGACAAAAGTGATGTTCGATGCTTTTACAAGAAATGAAGATTTATCGATTGATGGAGAAAAGCTGGAGATAACAGACACGTACGTCTATCTTGGACAGCAGATATCAAGTGAGGGTCACATTGATGGAGAAATTAATCGACATACAAAACTTGCCTGGAGAGCTTTTGGAAGAAACAGCATAATTTTCAAGAGCAATATGCCATTATGTCTTAAAAGAAAAGTGTTTGATCAATGCATCCTTCCAGTGCTTATGTATGGTTGGTTGGTTGGTTGGTTGATTTTTATGGCGCAAGGGCCATCCATGATTGGCCAAAGAGCGCCAGAGACAAGATAGACAAGCAAACAGTAATAAAAACGTGGTAAAAAGCTTAAAATCTGACTGATCATGTAAAACTGAAAAATGAGAATAATGGAAGGGCTAAAAAGATAATGAAACATACAGTATTAAAAACATGATACAATGATTAAAATCTAGCTGATTCAGTAAAACTGAGAAATGAGGATGATGATAGGGCTAAAATCTAGATACGTTTAAAATAGTCAATTTGTTCAAAAAATGAAAAAACAGCAACACTATTGCAATGGTCATTGAGGAGCCGCTGCAGTGTAGCGGCGTCCTCGGTCAACAAATGAGAATGAAAGAAATGAAAACGTACATCACGAAAATGAACACAGGTACACAGAAGACGAGTGACGGTGAGTCGGCAATTGCACGTCTCACACATCGGCGCAGTGTCGCCACACAGCAAAAAGCGGTGAGTGAAACGACAATGCCCAATGCGGAGACGCGCAAGCCCCACTTCCTCCCTACGGTTCCGACGAATGTGGATTTCCAAATTTCAAGATTAGGTTTAATACGTTGCAGTTTATTTTCCACCTCTTGGTCCCACAGACCTTGCCACGTTCGCTTGATATGGTCGCGAACCAGAAAGCGGAAATCCCGGTGAAACAGTGGCAAGGGTGTGACGACCAAAGAGGAAGCAGATCTAGCAGCCGCATCAGCACACTCGTTACCCAAGATTCCAACATGCCCGGGAATCCAACAAAATTGTATCTGGACACCGGACTCGAGCAAAGAACAAAGAAGCCTTCGTACGGTAAAAAGAAAAGGGTGGTCACAGCAGTCCAACGATGACAAAGCCTGTAAAACACTCAAAGAATCAGTGTACACCGCAGCCCGGTGATGAGAACCCGACTGAACATGGAGAAGGGCGAGATACACAGCATGCATCTCCGCCGAAAACACCGTGGCCTCAGCTGGGATCCGCGCTACTGACACGTCATCTACTCAGACAGCCACGGATCCAACAACTCCATGCATCTTGGAGCCATCAGTGAAAATGGGAGTGTAGTCAGAATTGAGGTCACGGTGCTCAGCGAAGAGCTGCTGGTACACTGACGCGCAAGGGGTTGAGGATTTATCGAAAGATGTAAAGGTGGTATCAACCATGACACCAAGTGGGTGCCATGGAGGATCCTCAAAGCCCCTGGTCTCTCCAACAAGTGACAAGTCGAGCCCTACATCACGGGCTACGGCCGCCATACGAAGACCGAAAGTTGAAATGCACGAGGGCCGGTTCCTGAATAAACGAGCATGCTGGGGATGAAAAACTGCATCGTATAAAGGATGGTCTGGAAGAGATCTAAGTTTCAGATAGAATTGAATAGACAGCTGCAGATGGCGTGATTCAAGCGATGGTTCGTTCGCGTCAGCATAAAGGCTGGGAATTGGAGATGTTCGAAATGCTCCCGAACAAAGACGCAGTGCTTGATGGTGAATAGTGTCCTAAGGCCGGAGAACGGAACGACGAGCAGAACCATACACGATACAACCATAATCCAGTTTCGACCGTATTAAGGAATGGTAAATATGAATTAAAGACATCCTGTCTGCACCCCACGAGACTCTAGAAAAGATCTTAAGAATAGATAGAGCCCGCAGACAGGAGATCTTGAGCCGCCGAACGTGCGCACGGAACGTAAGCGCACGGTCAACGGTCAGTCCAAGAAACTTGGTCTCCGGCAAAACTGGTATGGCTGCACGGTCTAAAAACAGCTCTGGGTCAGGAATGAGGCCGCGCCTCCGGCAGAAATGGACACACGCTGTCTTGTCGGGAGAAAGAACGAAACCATTGCTATTCGCCGCTTTAAAGATCTGGTTAATCGCAGACTGCAACTGCCTTTCAATAAAATTCATACTCGATGACGAGCAGAAAATGTGTAAATCATCAACATAAACAGTAGCCGAAACAGCAGGTGGAAGATTTGTGAAGAGACAATTAATGCGAAGGATGAACAATGTGACAGATAAAATGCGACCTTGAGGAACACCTTGTTCTTGATGGAATGTTGCCGATAGCGTCGTACCCAGGCGCACCTGGAACACCCGATTGCGAAGAAAATTTAAAATAAATGTCGGAAGATTTCCTCGCAATCCGCATGCGTGGAGGTCACGGATAATACCGTGCCGCCACGCTCGATCATAAGCTTTTTCAATATAAAAAAATACAGAAACCAAGTGCTGCCTACGCACGAACGCCTCGCGCACAAATGTCTCAAGGTGCAGGAGATGATCGTGAGGTGAACGATGACGGCGAAAGCCGCTTTGTGATGGTGAAAGAACTTGACGATTTTCTAAAAAATGAACTAACCGGGAATTAACCATGCGTTCAAGAACTTTACACAGACAGCTAGTGAGAGCAATTGGACGATAACTAGGGGGAGACTTGGGTTCCTTGCCAGGTTTGGGAAAAGGCAGAACAAAAGCTTTTCGCCAAGATTCCGGGAAACTGTGCTCCGACCAAATACGATTGTACAAGATTAAGAGATTCTCGAGAGACGACTGCGATAGATGACGGAGCATGTCATAGTGTATTCCATCGGGACCTACAGATGTAGCGCCGGACCGATGCAGAGCCACCTTGAGTTCAACCATGCTGAAGGGGGAGTTATATCCAGTGTCGAGAAAAGGCGCAAAGGAGATTCTCTGGCGTTCCGCAGTGGATTTTAATCTTTGAAAGGAAGTAGGATACGCCAGGTCACTCGACACGGAGGCTAACGCCTCCCAAACAATCAGCAATCTCCCCGACTTCAGCATACGTGCAGCCGTTACTCTCGAGAATGGAGATCTGGTGAGAGCTGTAGTTACCCCGGATCTTACGAATCTTTTCCCACACACTTTTCGAACTGGCACGTGAAGTGAGAGAGGAAACATACTGGATCCAAGACTCCCTCTTGCTACGTCGACGCACCAACCGAGCATAGGATTTTGCTCGTTTGAATGTAACGAGATTAGCATCGGTTGGATAACGCCGAAACGTAGACCAGGCCTTATGTTGAGCTCTCCTAGCCGCTGCGCATTCAGGGGTCCACCAAGGCTTCGGACTTCTGGAGAGTGTTGTCGATGTTTTTGGTATAGAAAGATCAGCTGCCTGAAGAATACAATTTGTGACTTCAAGAACTGCTGCGTCGATTGACTCTTGGGTCACCATTGTAGAAGATATCAATGCTGACGGTGTGAAGACCTCCCATCTCGCACGCTCCATCCTCCAACGAGGAGGGCGGGAGGCAGAAGATGGCATGTTCGCATGATGCGAGAGGACAATTGGAAAGTGGTCGCTCCCGTGGAGGTCGTTACACACCGTCCACGACCAGTCAGCAATAATCGATGATGATCCCAAGGCCAAATCGATCGCACTGAAAGATCTTGTCGGCTCATGGAAGTACGTGTCAGCACCGGTGTTAAAAAGGCACAAAGAGGCCGAGGACAGAAGAGACTCTATGCGACGACCTCTCGTGCTGATGCTGACACTACCCCACAAATAATGATGGGCATTGAAGTCACCCAGTAAAAGAAAGGGTGAAGACAGCTGATCGACCAATCTCTCTAGAACAGAGACGCTTACGTTCTCGTCCGGCGGCAGATAGACACTGCAGACAGTAAGAGGTACAGGCATAGAAATACGAACCGCCACGGCCTGCACAGTTGTGGAAACCGCGACGGAAGATACCGGAACCCTGTGAGGGACGAGAATAGCGACACCCCCACAGGCTATATTTCCAGACGCGTTATTTGTCCGAAATGCACTGTAGCCTCGAACTGAAAGCAGGTCTGATGGTTTAAGTTTTGTTTCCTGTAAACAAAAGCACACCGGAGAGTAGAACGAAAGCAGATGTTGCACTTCATCAAAACTCGTCCGAAAACCTCGACAGTTCCACTGAATGATTGAAGCCATGGTTATAAATGAAATGAAAATGAAAATGTTCAAACGAAGTCAGGCTCCATCGCCTCTGATGGGGGTTCCCCCAGATCTGGAGGCGTGTGACCAGGGGCCAAGATGGTAGCATGCTTTGTCCGAAGTGTCTTAACAGGAAACGCACGACATTGAGTCGTGTGCTCAGATTTTGGAGGAGAAGAAATGCTTTTCTTATCCTGGGCTTTGGTTTTCTTGCTAGAAGAAGTGGCCTGAGTTCCCTTGTTGGTGGTGGGATGAGTCTGCTTTGGCGAAGTGGTGGGTGGCGCTTTCAGACCCCTAGCTCGAGACTGGAGTGCCTCCAGTCCGGCTGCGATGATTTCGTTCACATTGTATGGACATTTAAGGGGGATCTGAATGTCGGTCTGAATGGCTACCGTTGATTTGGCAACCACCACTGAAGCGTATGATCGCCGATCAGATATAACAGGAACCACTCTTCTTCTGGCCTCAGGATAGGAAATATTTTCCACCGTTTTGAGCCTTTGGATTTCTTTCTCCTCCTTCCACTTGGGACAATCTTTGGCTGATGCTGCGTGTGAACCCTTGCAGTTCACACAAAACTCAGCCTCGGCCACACATTCCTGCAAAAGATGTTCTGTGGCACCACAGCGTGCACACCGGGGATTGCTCCTGCAAGACTGCTGAGAATGGCCATAAGACTGGCACCTAAAACATCTCAAAGGGTTAGGGATGTACGGGCGTACCTCGAGGTGGAGATACCCTGCCTTGATGGATGTAGGCAGGGAAGGGCAGTTGAAAGTCAAGATAATATTCCAGGATGGGACAAACTGCCCATTCCTCCTGAAAGAAATGCGTCGCACACCCGTAACATGTTGGCTCCTCAGTTCTTCGAGAAGTTCATCCTCAGTGCAATCAATAAGATCCCGAGAGGAGACAACACCTCGAGATGAATTTAGGTACCCATGAGGTGTTATTTTAACAGGAGTCTCAAGCAGCGTGGTGGTGTTAAATAAGTGTGGTACTGTAGGCCACAGTGGACATCTCTACAAGAAGATCTCCAGATTGGAGCTTCTTTACGCTCTTAGGAGAGCTTGCGATGGATTGAAGAGCTTTATTAATCCAAAATGGACTTTTGGCACTCAAAGGCTTTGAAGGGTCCAATGAGTGCACAAAAAAGAAACGAGCATTAGAAGAATCAGGAACATGTTTTTTTGCGGAAGGGGATGAGCCTTCCTCCATACCTCTTTTGGTTGTTGGTTCGTGGGAAACAGAATTGAGAGCCATGAAAAAAATTATGAATTCGTCCGCCGACTTCCCCACCCACAATCGAGCCCAACGAGGGAGAGCCGGAGGTCCGCAAGCCCAAGTGGACGCAGGACACGGCTCTAGGGATAGCAAACGGATATAGCAAGTTAATAGGGCAGACATACGCTCGGCGTGCACCCAGACTTTCCCATGCCTGGGAACACCCCTTTGGCATGCCCACCCTATCCCCAGACTCACCCTGTCGTGCAAAACGACAAGCCGTTAGAGGTCTGGGCTCCACTCGGCCACTGACCTCATTGACTAGGAGTGGGTTAGTTCCCAGCCGCCCGTTTAGGGTGAAGCAGGGGGCAAAGAGGAGTGTTGGCAACTGGCGACAACAACACCCAGGCCACCAGAAACCTCAGCCTCCCCTTTTCCACCTTACGGGTCACCGCACACGGCAAACGTGCTCGGAAAAACAAAGAAAGAAACATGAAATGGAGAAGACAGGAAAGAAAACGAAAAACTAAAATCCTGAGCTGGCGCATAATCACAACCTCAGCAACCTACAACTGAGGCGGGTTCATGTCAAGTGAAAAAACATAAAAAATGTGAAAATCATCACATATAGTACATGTTGGCTCGGGCCGTGGGGACGCCATCCCCCAGCAGCTGGATGAACAGCTGTCCCTTCGGTTATGTAATCGTCAAAGCCGCAGAGGCAAGAGAAACAGTCACAAGGTTAGCTCAGGCCGTGGGGGCGCCGCTCCCCAAATAACTGGAAAACCAGTTATCCCCGTGCGGGGGCTTATGTATGGTGCAGAGACGTGAACTTTAACTAAAAGAGACATACAAAGGCTGCAGACAACTCAAAAAAGCATGGAGAGGTCAATGCTTGGTGTAACCAGGAGAGATAAGAAGAGGAACTCGTGGATCCGAAAAATGACAAGAGTGGAAGACATCATGATCAGAGTAAAATCCCTGAAATAGCAATGGGCTGGACATACTACCAGATGATGGACAGCCGAAATTTTAGATTGAATTCCAAGGGATAGGAAAAGACCCAGAAGAAGACCACATGGGAGATGGGTGGATGAAATTCGAAAGTATGCAGGAGTGACATGGAGGAGACTGGCACAAGCCAGACCGTTGTGGAGGAAACTTGGGGAGACCTTTGTCCAGCAGTGGATTGATAATGGTTGATGATGATGATGTATGTATATATATATATATATGTGTGTGTGTATTATATCAGGGTGTCCACAGAATTATCAAACCTGATTTCCCTGACCAAACATATAAGAAATCCCTGACCTTACACAAATAGGTTTATTTGAGTTTTTCAATATATGTGCCATGTTAATAAATAAAATTGAATTGGATAATTGAGAAACTTATATTAATTAAAAAAGTTCCTGTTTGACATATAAAGTTTCCCAAATAACTGATTCATGTAATTTTTTTTTTTTAATATCGGCTTCCACCTTCCCCGTAGCCATCCAACTCACCACACCTTTTTAATTTTACTCTTTTTATCATGGTTTTACATTTATTGAAGAAACACTCAAACAAACCCATACACAATATTCAGAACAGTTACTATAAAAATATTACAGCAGGAACACAGTCATTGTTTTTATATTACACACCACTTTTCTTCTTTTCCCAATCTGAAATCTTCGCCTGCAATGCTGCTTCTTCCAACTCTAGTTCCTTCCGTACTCTTTGTCTTTTTTCCTTCAATTCCTTTATTTCATGTCAATTTTTCTTTTTTCCTTCAGTTTTCTTTCTTCTTCATTTTGAAGAACACTTTATTTCTCAAGATAATCCTGATATCTTCATCTGAAGGTTCTTACAGAAAGAAGAAGTCTTCTATTGATGGCAACGTGTTCTACTCCTCCCACATTTTTAATGGCATCAAAAACTGTTCTCTGACAAATCGGGATTCTTCCAAGAGATTTTTCACATGAAGATACTTATTGACAGAAAATCCACCTTCCACTGAAGCATTTCCATGAGACATAATGAGAGAAATTTTTATTACATTCCAAAGTTAACCAAATTGTTTTTAGTTGTCAAGTAGAGCACTGTAAAATTTGTCTAATCCAATGGAATCATCATGACTATCTAAAAATTCATCAAACTGAGACTTTAAAGCAGATTGAGCTTCTACACACAATGAAGCATACTGTTTATTAGCTTTTTCAGCACAGTCATCTGAAATCCTGTTTGCACTAAGTAAAACTTCGAGCACAATTTCCACTCTCTTTTTGCCTAGACTCGGCTGCTGCACTATAATATTTGGGTCCAAACAAGTTACCCCACAGACAAACTTAAATTTTAGTGGGCTTTTCTCACGAAGTTTTTCTATCATACTGGTCACAAGTTTTCTAAATTCAAGCTTAAACTATAATTTCTCCCTTTCTGAGCACTTCACTTCTTTCAATAGCTTTTTAGCACTAAATCCAATATAAACTTTCTCAATTGAGAGAAGATTTTCACTTTTTGATACATCTAAAGTTAACAGTTTTGAGACACTATCAGCTTCGCTTAATTTGTCAGGCTTCAAGCTTCATACCATCAAATTTTTCATCAGATCCAGAAAATCAGTGTGTAAGAAAGGAATTAAAGAGCTCTGGAACCTTCTCAACAAAAAAAAAAAAAAAAAAAAAAAATCACACTCTGAAGCTATAGTCCTAAAATGCAGCCAATTTGCATTTCAAGAGTGGACTTTCCATGAATTCTGCAAGAAACATGTGCTGTTTGCTGGAAACAGATGATTCTTGAACATATTTCTTGATATTATCATAGACAAGCAATGCCCTAGTCAAACAATTAACGTTTTCCAACAACCTTACAGTGCAAAATTTCAAAGGGAAATCTTTACATCCAGTAATCATAGTAAAATTTGCACAGCGAGCAGGGCTATCTTTTAAAAGGTAGTACAAGTTATGCAGAAAGTGATGCATATCCCATTCCACGTGAAGACCACATACTCCAATGTCAACTAATAATTTACCATTTGGATTTTCAGTTCTAAGTTTATCTTTCAGCTTTTGGAAGAAAGCTGAGATTAACGTTAGGTCCATTCATTGACACTTGTAGCATGTTATCTAAGGGAAGAGGTGCACCTTTAACGAATTTCTCTAAAGGTCATTAACTGTTGCCCGTCCTAAAAACACACTACTTAAGTATCTAGTGGAAACTTTTTGTAGATTGACGTCCCAATAACGAACAAACTGATCCATTTGCCCACGCTGAGCAATTTTGTTTAGTGATTCATCAAAACAAATTACAAAGTCAGTGCACTGCTTCAGATCGTCCATTAGACACTCTTTGAAATGTGGTGTCAATCCATGGTTTATCACATAAGATGCTTTCTTTTGCCTAAAGTAAATTTTGAAGCTATCACACTGTCAGGAAACATTAACTGAACTGTTTTGTTAATCTGTGTACAAGAGTTCAGAGACATTCGCTTGGACAACACTTCCATGGCCCATATTATTTCAGACTTTGTTACATCACCTTTCACTACATAAGCATTAAGGTCACTGGGCTTCACATCATCTTTCACAACATAAGTATTTGAGTCATTAGACAATATGTTCTAGAAGTACTGATTCCACATTTCCTGAGCTTGTTGATGGCAAGAGTTCGTTATTACAAAGAGAGTTCTTTTTTCACAGAGGAAGTGAAAGAAGCAAGACTGGGCTGAGACATTTTAGCACGGATGTTTTTCAAATGATTAGGGCCATTTCCGTGGCTGGAGACTGCCCGACGCCCCATGTTGCTAAGCTTGAAAGTTTTAGAGCACACTCTACAAAATGCTGACTCATTGTCGCCGTTCACAGCAGCATTCCAACCAGAAAACTCTGGATTTAATTGTTCGTCCAACCATTGTTCATTAAACACACAACGCTTTGACAATGCTGCCATCTTAATTGCCTTTTAACAAAGTATAACTTATATCACAAATTTTCTTCTACTCCTTTGACCTAAAACAAAAAGAGACATGTTAACAAGTAATGTAACACAACTTACAATAATAGGTAGGAAATACAAGGTTACATTAGTAGGAAGCAGGGTTCGTACACTTTTTTGGGGGGGGGGGGGGGGTTCAAGGACTTTCCAGGCTTTTTCCAGGACATATACAAAAAATTCCAGGATGATTATTATGCTTTACAGTATCATGTTCAAATTACTTTTTAAAAAATAATTTCAGTTTTAAGTAATAAAAATGATGAAAGATGCAAATGGATGAGTGTGATTTATGCAAATGGATCAAGTTTATCAAGCACAAGATCATAAAGAACGGATTCTGTTCTTATGCCCTGACCTTTGAATTCAATTTGGACCATTTTCTACAAGGGTAGGTTTCTCCTCCCTGATAACATACCAAAACTTCGTTGCAATCAAACAGATTTTATGTGAGTTAACATTCCTAAGCTTGGAGAACAAATACTGCTCTTATGTCTTCGCCTCCTTTGAATTTAATTTCGACCATTTTCAATAGGGTAGGTTCCCAGGTTGTACCCAACGGCTTACTAAAATTTTGCCGAAATTCAACCGCTTTCATGCGAATTATCGTACGGACAAACCCAAAGCATAAACGTTTCTGTAACCTATAGTTTGAAAGGGTTAGTAATTTCGAAAATAAAAACATAACTAACAGCGCAAAAACTAGCTCATAAATAGAATATTTGAAACTACAGTATGCACTCTTAATTATTAGGGATTAGAGGGGAAGGGAATGGAACTGTCCAAAATCAGCATGTTTTCGTTGCGCTAAGCGCTTAAGTACTGCTGAATTCCGTCAGACCCCACCTACACCCAATGGTCAAATGATTGAAATGTGCTGATGTTCATGGAATGAAATGGTTGATCAGCTATGATGACCGCATAAAAGTTCGGAAGAAGGTGGGAGGGGGGCATTTTTTTTTCTTAAGTCTATGCAACATTTTACATCACTCCAGTATTTATCTTGTCATCATCAACAATCGCAATGCAACTACCACTGACGATCGCGGATATCGGCAACCGAAAATCTGTCATATCACTAAGTGATACAACACACAGGTATCCTGTTACAATGTGTTGTAATTGAAAAAAAAAAAAAGAGATGTGGAAAAAAGAAACTTTCAGAAATTAAGATCATTGTCAAGCCATGGCGTTTCAAAACTCCGTTTTCCTTTATAATGTTTAAAAACATGTTTTTGCTTTTTTACCTGAAGTGTATAATAAAAAAACTGTTGATTTTTTTTTTATGGAATCAGATGTCCGTATGTCTGATTGTCTTGTCTGAGTTCACACCTTAGCTACTGTGTAAAGTAGACCTATTTTTTCAGATCAAAAATATGTAGTTTTGTATATATTCACAGTATAAGCCATTCCTTATTCCCACAGAACTGAATTCAGCAGATGCAAAATGAAGAAGAACATCAAGACCCGCCCAACACCATGTTTCTGATTGACTGTTGTTTATATTCAAGAAATGCAAATATGGATCAATGGTGAATGCAGCAACTATGATTTTTATTTATTACCAAGAAAAAAAAAAAGCCGTGAAAGCTGTAAACTGAAACGGATATTTCTCCCCCCCCCCCTGCACAAAAACATTCCGATTAAGATCAAACAGCAGAAGCATGCGTCCATGCACACGCACAACCTTTGGAATGTCCTGATGGAACAGCTTCTTTTCATTTGGCACATCGCCATAAATCACCACCTGCAGCTCATTGAACTGTCAAGTTGCACCCTTCCTCCTTCACCCTAACTATAGGAGAAAATGTAAGAGAAAAAAAAAAGCTCCCCAATTTTTGCCAAAATGACCAAATTTACGTCATGATGTTGCAATTTACTAAAATAAGTTTATCTGCTGAATTTCGCCTAAATCCATTAAATTTTTAAATATAGATGATTTTTTTTATTAAAACAGTAACTCAGACATCTGAATAAAAATGTATGTTTGTAATTCAAATAAGAGTCCATATCATCACAGAAAAAAAAAAAAATAAGGATCACTCTGTTTAAATAAACCATGGCATCTAAAAAAAAATAATTCACTTGTTTTTCCCGTAATTTAGAATTACTGTTTCTTTTTTTCAATCCGATTATGCAAGAAAGATTTTTTTTTTTTTTTTTTTTTTTTTTTTGCATCTGCTAAAGTTTCTAATAGAATTTGGCGAAATTTGCACTAGAACTTTATTGTGATGTATCCTAACCACTGTAAAAAAATTTACTGTGTTATTTTCAAAATTCGGGAAAATGGATTTCTGAAAATTTTCTCCTAGTCCCTTTGAGCAGTGGAAGTGATAAACAGGTGTTTGCTTTCTTCCCAACCAAGGGCTTTGGATCAGCGCTCCCAGCTGTCAATCAACCATTGCTATGGTAACACCCTTTCTGCTCCAGGCTTACTCTGTCCAAAGAGGCACACATACTTGCCAATAATAAACATTTCCAATGCTAACTTTTTAAGTTTTAAACCGATTCAATTGGAATTTTGGGAGTAAACTTCTGTAATCCAATTATAGTGAATGTAAAAATTTCAGCCACTTTAGTGAAAAATTCGCAAAGACAGTTTTCTTATTTTTTATCATAAGTAGCGGATGTCTCTTGAGGGGAGGGTTGGAATGCACATAAACAACGAGCAGATGAATGTGTTGTTCAAGCATACTCCTCACTGGTGGATGCCAGCTGACTTGGTACATATGCGACCCCCCTGCAAATGCTAAATGTTTCTTCTTACCCCTTCCGTTCGTTGTCCGACGACGGACATCAAGCTCCCCTTCCTAACAGACCTACTAGTAATCAGTAATCATCCAATTTTATTGCACTGGAAGTAGTGCTTTTTTTTTTTTTTTTTTTTCCCCAGCCAAACTAGGATTTGGTGCACGTCTGAAACATTTTTTTGAGAACAGAGGAAATAAACTTTAAAAAATGAAGGGGTAACAGTAACACGATTTCCTAAAAGGGCATTTTTTTTAAGCACTATTTTCAAATTTCAAGGCTTTTCAAGACAGCAGTAAAAAAACACCATTTTTCCAGGATATTCCAGGCCTTGAAAATGTAATCATGATTTTCCAGGACTTTCCAGGTTTTCAAGCACGCGTGCGCACCCTGAGGAAGGGAAAGTTAGTGACTGTCTGCAACACCAAGTGCAAGTGTGTTGGGCGATGAGGGCATCACTCCCCGACGCCGGGTTAAAACTATCTGTAGTCTAATTGTGATTGAAATTTCCCTGACTTTCTTTTTAAATATCAATGATTTTCCCTGACTTTTACCAACATTTCAGGCATTTCCCTGACTTTCCAGAATGTGGACACCTTGTATATGCTGTGCAGCGGTATGCCTCCTAGGCCCTTGGTAATGATGGGCCTCTAGCAGTAGCGCACCCAGAAATTTCCCAGGCCGTGGGCTGTGGCATTTAGACTTTTTCCCAAGGTGGGGGTGACCTCCTCCTAAATTCACAGGAAAAAATAGTCAGGTGCCATAACAATTAAGGAGGAGGTTGACTTTTGCACATTTATTTTTATCCAGTTACTAGTAATGTTACAGTACAAGTTAAATGATTAGAAGAAGCAGTAGATGAAATTCTTTTTCTGGTTAGATTTTTCTAAATTTATTTAACAGAACTACTCCTTATAATTATTGTATGTTATAATTATACAGTCAGTGCATGATTAAGAAGTACATATATGTAGATCGCATATCGTGATTTTTTTGTTTTAAATTCTGACGTCATTATTTTCCGCTCGTAAGGAGGGGGGAGGCAGGCCACATTGGATATCCCCGTGGGTGTGCCACTGGCCCCTAAGCTATAGCCCCCCCCCCCCCCGTTAGATCCCACTTAATACGGCCCTGCCAACATCCATCTTCCTTAAGGAAAGTAACTTTTTTCCTGTTGTAACATCAATGTGCAGGAGGTATGTACTCTTCTTCTTTACAATAGCATTATCTTTCACAAATTTTCTTAAAATACATAACAATATGTCATTGACTTTGTTGTACAATACATGAGATAAAGGATCTTCTGTTTTTAAAGGAGAAAGAAATTCAACATAGATTGGAGTCAAAGATAAAATAACATTGAAATACACCAATGTTGCTGGATCCTGGAGCCTACTTTGAATTCTCCTAAAATAGGGAGAATTTAAAACTTTCTTAGGTCGTTTTTATTCAATCAATTTGAAGTATTCTTTCAATGCCACAAACCACTCCACAATTTTTTGGATCATGGATTCTAGCGTCAACCACCTTTAATTAATGTGATGAAGAAGGAAGTGATGCTTAACATCCAGAGGTGCTGAATAGATGTAAAATCCTCTTGCTGCTCTGCACTCGTTTTAAAGGAAACAAATAAGTCACTTGCAAATTCATCTATATCTAGATCTAACACAAACAAACCTTTAGAAAAGGCATTGTGCATACTATGTAATAGACATGTGCCAATACTAACCAGTTCTTCAGCATCATGCATCTTCAACCCTTTGTAACCTCCCTTTGCATTGCTTTGTTCACATTTGGCTCACACATTGAGAGCATAAGTAACTTATCTAAAGGTAATTTTTTGTTCTGTAATATTGTCAACAGGCATTGCTGTAGCATTTCTGCATCTGCATGGCCTAAAAATTCGAATAGAGAGTGAGTGAGTGAGTGAGTGTGTGTGTGTGTGTGTGTGTGTGTGTGTGTGTGTGTGTGTGTGTGTGTGTGTGTGTGTGTGTGTGTGTGTGGATGTTGCAGCGCCGAGCTCCATAATTTTAATCTCGTTTCTGAGGATATAGTCAGAATTGTGTCTGATGTAGTTATAAATAGCCGTGAAGGTACTGTGAATCTTTTGAGATACCTCACTGTACGTGGGAGTTGTAATTTTGGTTCAGAAGTGTGTTTCCTGTGTGTTCAGTCTGCGTGTTTACAGTAGCTAAAATGGCAAATGGTGATTTCCGCCAGCCTTGTTTCTCAGCACGCGCCACCAGAAACAAATCAGAGTGCTCCCATCACTGCGCAGCTGCGCTTGGCCAGGAGACAGCCAGCTGATAACTCTACTGATGATAACGTTCCCACAGGAACGGAAGATCGCTCTGCGAGAAAAATCTGATTACCACGGAAAGAGTAGTGTGGTTTCGTCACAAGCTTTTGCACAAAGTGTGTCCACTGGAGTTTTAGCATTGAATTCCTCGACTGTCAACTTGGCCTTGTTACATCAAGAAGTGTTCTGAAAAAGAGCTCCCATTGATTAGAGGTTCAGAATCGCGGCAAAACTGGGCGTTGGCTGCTTCAGACAATCCCATGATTGAACATTTTGGTGAAAAAGTGAAACTCACGTTTCTGGAAAACTACAAGGTAAATTCTGATTATAAAATACTCCTAGATTAAATAATAATTTTCCAGCACTCCAAATACACTGCTAACAGTGTATATGGCAGCTTTAGAAGCTGTTATCTCTAAGTCAGTGATTAAAGGTATTGCTCACACTTTTCGGGGTATTAAAATTTGGTTAGCGTCACGTGATTTGTGTTCAAGTCTTATTAAGAATGGTCTCAAAGTGGGACAAAAAGTGTTATATCTTGTTTCAATTAGTGAATATCACCTTTTTCCCGGTTCCATTGAAAGTCCCAAACACAGCGTTGCCATATTTGTTGCCTCAGAATTGTAGACTTGTCAGTCCTGCTGAGTGAGTTACAGACGCTGCTAGAAATTCCCCATATAATTACGTTGGAAGAACAAAGCGACAGGCACGATTAGTATTTGGTGATGACTCTGCACTACAGAACTGCCCCAAAAAGGCAGAGGTTGAGTTGAACCATCAGACTTTTAGGTTCCAGATCTACACAGGAATATTTTGTTACGCTTGTGGAGTGAAAGGTCATATTTGAGCAAATTGTTTAACCCGGAAGGGAGCGACTTCTGAGTCACGTTTCTGTTGTACAGAACTTATCTGCCCCAGCGGAATGGTGCAAATTGATACATCTTCTATAGAAAATATTGCATCCAGGTCTGGTGTGGAACCAGAATTAATAACCCCAAAGGAGTTTGGACTAAATTTGTAGAGCCTATTGTGTCTATTGAGCCAAAGGAGTCAACTGGGCCCATGGATCACCCCTTAAAAGATACTGCTAGGAGTGGGGTTTATGATACAAGTTTGGAGTATCTTACACAGAAGAACATGAAGAGTGCTTCAGATATTGGTGATTCCTCAGCAGAATAATCCATGGGAAGTGATGAGAGGGATGTTTCTGGAACACTTCAAAAACGCTCGAGTAGTGAAGGCTCCGATATATATTAAACACATTAAGGTGACAGAACCTGATAAGACCAGTTTAAAAGATCAGCATCAGAGGGAGAAAACTACTCTCAGTTTAAATCACCAGCCTCTCCTCGATGACATTTGGCTGTTGTGAGAAGTGAACATCTGAATGATCTGTTAAAGATTCTTATCCTGAGATATATATACCATTGGATAAGACAACTGTTAGCAGGATTTTCACGCCGGCCAAGACTGTCTGACCTGTAATGTCTGCTTTTCTTCAAGAACACCATAACATTTTGAATGTGAGTGTGTTTCAGTTAAATAAACTTTTGAGTTGAATTATAAAAATAGACTTACAGCTGGACTTACTTGCAAGCATATTATGATCATTTTCAGGAACGAATAAAAGTGATCCAACTCCATGTTAAAGAACATGGGTTACATAAGACTTGATCAGGAGTTGGTAGATTTCAAGTTTTTATTATATGCTTAACTGTTGTATAGTGTATGTTGAACTGTAATGGTAACTCACGTGTGTGTGTTTATATAGGGCATTGTTAACCAAAAGCTAATTGTTCCAGAATGTTATAATTCATTTCACCATTTAATCTGATCAATGTTCTTTTAGTTTTGGTATTTAATTTTTCTCATGTTGCAGAAGAGTATCAATGTTCTTTTAGTTTTGGTATTTAATTTTTCTCATGTTGCAGAAGCCTTGGGGTTTGAACCTCTGAAACTGCAATAACCGATTTTGCACGAATGATCGGTTGATGTGCGGCATCGGTGTTTTGGATCGCCGCTTCCAGGAGTGACCATATACTATTTCATTACTGGAAGTGGCACTCCAAAACACCAATCCCGCACATCAACCGATCATTCGTGCAAAATCGGCTATTGCAATTTCCGAGGTTCAAACCTCAAGGCTCACATACTCTTCTGTCTTTTTGAGGAAATTTAGAAATTTCACCCAACTGTCTGCTTTACAATCTTGTAGTTTGTAAAGCAGACAAGGCAGGATATGTCCTGTTTTCATCCATAAGAATTCTTTGGCCAACAAAGTAGCTGAGTTCCTGGAAAAACCAATTGCATAAGACTCAATGCAGACAACACTGGAAAACTATGTAAAACTGTTACCAAGCTTTCTAAAAAATATTTTCTGAAATCTTTCTTAGGTGACACCCCCGCCAGCTTATTATCGTACTCCCAGGTTGTTTTTACAGACCAAGCTACATAAAGTTGGACATCCTATTAGGCCCTTAATTGAAAATACCTTTTCTCCAGCAGTCAATCTTGAAAGGCAATTGGTTAAATGTTGCAATGTTCTGACAAAATATCATCCTTATTCTGTTGTGTCAACCAAGAACTTCATCCAGAAACTCCCTTCATCCATCAATCCTCAAGATTTCTTGTACATCTTTGATGTGGATTCATTATTTCCTTCTGTTCTTTTCTTTGATGCCTACATGGCTCATAGTAAAAAAACTAATGGAGTGTCAAGAACTTCCTGAGGAACTCTAAGATCTGTATGACTGTTTTGATTCATTGGATAAGTATTCCTGTTTTGTATACAATGGTATCTACTACCAACAAAAACAAGGCATGCTAATGGGCTCCCTCTTTCCCTCTTACTTTCTGAAATTTATTTGCAGAATATTGAAAAATTAACGTTGCCCCATCTTTCTTAAAATGCTCCATTTGGTTACAGTACGTTGATGACATCTTCAACATTTGGCCACAACAGAAACACTCTCTGTTTGAACTTATGTCCTCTATAACTTCCAAATTCCATCTTATAAGATTCTCATCTCAAGAACAGGTCAACAACAACATTAGTTTTCTGGATGTTAACATCAACTCAGACTTCTCACTTGGTCTCTCTGTTTACAGGAAACCTTCTGCCACTCACAATAATACCATCCCTTACCATTCCTGAACCTTTGGTAAATACAAATTGGCTGCTTTAAAGGCATACATCCACAGAGCTAACCTTATTGGCAACAGCCTTTCTGCTCTTCAAAACGAATATCAGAACATCATCAACACTGGCAAATTGCATGGCTTCCACCCCTCTTAGTACATAGGCTAATTAAGAAATTTGAATCACAGAATAGATCTACTAGTTTACTGCCTGAACTTTCCACTACTCATCAGTGTGTTGGCACTTTGCCCTGTAGCCTGGCCTTCACTCTCAAAGTTTGCTCCATTTTCAAGTCTTTTGGCTACAGGATTGCTGTGAAACCACCTCCACACCTTCTTAACCTTAAAGGCAGAGATCCCAATAAACCCCTAGAGTTACAAGACGTCTACTCTATCCCTGTCAACACTTCCACGGGCATTACCCACAATATTGGTAATACTTACCGAAGCATCAACCGGCGATTGGTGGAACATATCACTGATGTTAAGAAAGACAACTCTTTCACCTCCCTTTTAATTTTAACCATCAGCGATATGTCCGTGATTTCCGATTAGCAAAATGTCAAACATGTCGCTCCGTTCAGCAATTGAAAAGCCCTCATGTACCACGAAAGCATTGAAATCTTCCTTACTCCTATAACACCCACACCTTTTAACATACCTATCATTTGGAAACCTATTTTGAAATCTGGCAACAACTGATGCTTATACCACATGTTTCATTCCGTGGCTGATGAAGGTAGAAGTCACTACCGAAACGTCCCACCACTTGTAATTTTTACGTAACTTATGTGTGATATGTTGACATCAAAAATTATTCTAATTACAAACGAAAAATATGCTAATCCCTAAATTACGACCACTCCATTCCAGCAACACTAGAATCCCTTCTGCAGCAGAAAAGATCATGGAGAAGCATACAGAAGCTTGGTGTAGATTGAGATATGCTCATGCAAGCCAATGTACAATTATTAAAAAAGTTATGGATTGTTGGAGCTTGGAACACTGACCACTAGCTCCAGAAATTACAAACCTTCTTGGACATTCACAGATGGGTACAGAACCGGCAAGGTCACCTTCCACTATTGAAACTGAAATAGATGCCCACATTTGAAGCAAAAAGGATACCCCTCCCCCCCCTACAGCCTCAACCACAGGTCATAGTATCGCTGCACAATTCAGTTCAAGAACTGCAAATAAAATATCCCAGATGTTACGGTGTTCCATCTTGCACGTATGGGGCTTCAGAAGCAAAAACCCATTCCTCACCTACGGTCATCATTGGGGATTTTTGACATTTCAAGAAAATATTCTTCTCTAAACTGAAATATTTTAATAATATATGTGCCCTTCATAGTTTTAATGGAAAATCTGTATAGATGTCATGACGAGATTACTATATAATACTTTGCTCACCAAAACACCCCTATCTAATGAGTAAGACATCCAAAGCAATATAAAAATAACAGAATGACCATTGACCTGATATATTGAAAATGATTAATCCATTTAATGAAAACATCCATCCATCCATACGTATATATATATATATGTATATCACGAAGCTGTACATCATTGAGGTCTTACATCATTGAAAGTGTGGGATGCTAAGCTGTACATCGAGGTCTTACATCATTGAAAGTGTCGGATGTTCAGAGTGGTTTTATGCCTGGTAAAGGCTGCACTAACCAGATTTTTGCATTACGCACGATGATTGAAAAGTATCTGGCTGTTGGGAAGAAAGTTTTTACTGCCTTCATAGATTTAGAGAAAGCTTACGACCGAGTGAATAGGACACTTTTGTGGAAGGTATTGAATGAATATAGTGTTACTGGGAATCTACTTAATAGTGTAAAAGCCATGTATTCTGGTAGTAGAGCTTGTGTACGAGTGAATGGTGTTTTACCAAAATGGTTTTCCATTGGTGTAGGAGTTAGACAAGGTTGTGTAATGTCACCATGGTTGTTTAATATATTTATGGGCGCATGCATGCGTGATGCCAAAATAGATAATAGTGGTCTATGTCTTGGTGATATCCGTGTGTGCAGATTGCTTTATGCTGATGACACTGTCCTGTTGGCAGAGAGCAAAAGTGAGTTGCGGAGTACATTGACTCGGATGCACGAAGTTTGCATGAAATTCAAACTGAGTATAAATAAGGGAAAAACCAAAGTTATGGTGTTTGAGAAAGGAACGGGTAGCACTGAATATAATGTAAGTATAAATGGCACTGTGATTGACCAGGTGAGTGCGTTTGTGTATTTAGGAAGCATGTTTGACAGAGAGAACAAGTTGGATGGTGAAATCAGTAGGAGAGTTAATTCTTCTTTGAAAGTCATAGCTGCTCTGGGAGGTTTTCACAGGAATGATGGGTTCTCTAGAGAGTCCCGCATGGCTGTGTATGAAACTGTAATTGTTCCTACTCTGATGTATGGCAGTGAAACCTGGGTACTGCAGAAGAAACATAGGAGTCGTTTGTGTGCTGGAGAAATGCGTTGCTTATGTGGGGTTTGTGGCAAGACACGATCTGATTGTGTGAGGAATGAAGATGTATTGCAGTTGTGTGATGTGAAGCAAAATGTTGTTAGCAAGGTGGAGACCAATATGCTTCAGTGGTTTGGCCATGTTGAAAGAATGAGTGATGAAATGCTTACTAAGAAAATCTTTTCAGCCCAAGTGGCAGGAAGGAAAGGCAGAGGAAGGCCAAGGAAGACATGGGTGGATCAGATTCAGGAGTGTCTGCATGAGAAAAAGATTATGAGTATGAAGTATAAAAGATCTTGTGTACGGTGTGTAATGGATATCAGTGAAGCCCGAGTTGTATGTCAAGATCGCTGTAAATGGAGAAGTTTGATACGACAACAGTAAGTAAAAATATCTGGTAGTTTGTATTTCTTTTTGGAGCTAACCTCTGAATCTCAGAGAACAGCTTAGGGATATGTATGCATGTATGTATGTACTAAGCTGTCCTCTGAGATTTTGAGGTTAGCAATAGCTCTACAAAGAAATACAAACTACCAGATAAATTTTTAACTGATTATTTACTTACTATTGCCATATCAAATTTCTCCATTTACAGCAATCCTGACACACAACTCAGGCTTCACTGACAACCATCACACTACACAAGACCTTCTATACTTCATACTCATAATCTTTTTCTCATGCAGACACTCCTAACTCATTCTTTTAACATGGCCAAACACCACTGAAGCATATTAGTCTGCACCTTGCTAACAACATTTTGCTTCACATTACACAACTGCTACACATCTTCATTCCCTACAATCAGAAAGTATCTTGCCCCCCCCCCTCCCCATAAGTAATGCATTTCTCCAGCACACAAATGACTCTTATGTTTCCTCTGTAGTACCCAGGTTTCACTGCCATACATCAGAGTAGACAACTACACTTTCATGCACAGCCATGTGGGACTCTTTTTCAGAACCCATCATTCCTGTGAAAACCTCCCAAAGCAGCTATGACTTTCAATGAAGAATTCACTCGCCTACTAATCTCACCATCCAATTTGTTCTCTCTGTCAAGCTTCCTAAACACACACACACACTCCTTCACCTGGTCAATCACTGTGCCATTTAGACTTATATTACATTCAGTACTAACAGCTCCTCGTTCAAAAACCATAATTTTGGTTTTTTTCCTTATTTACACTCAGTTTGAATTTTATGCAAACTTTATACATCCGGGACAACATACTCTGCAACTCACTTTTACTTTCTGCCAACAAAGACAAATGACAAATATTGCATGATGCGCACAAAACATATAGTCATAACAATACACAGATGTCATACACAATTTTCTTTGTCACAAATATGTCAACATCCTGGATTGAAATACACAAGTATCTTTTTCTTTGACAACACAAACCACTGAGAATGTTCTACAATTTTATCTTCAAGATACTTCAGACAACTGCACTAACACACACAATTTTTGTTCATCCTTTGCACTCCCAAAACATACCGATTCTCTGCCTGTACTGGGGAAACAAGGTATGTGTGTACCATGGTACACACATACCTTGTACCATGATTTAATGCAGCAGAGAGCAGGAGTCCCTTCTTTATGTTTGCACTGATTTTCTGGGCCTACTTAAGGAGTTTTCTAGGAGTCCAAACCCTATGTTCGGAGAACCGATCATGACAACCAAACTTTTCAAGTTTAATTCCTCTAAAAATGCATATCACATTTCTTAGTCACTTCATGCTATATCAACAAGCAAAAAAAATTTCTTTTGTTTACAAAAAAATTAAAGTTCAAAATCAAAACTTCCACCCAGAGACTGCGCAGAGAGCAGCTTAACAGAGTACACAAAACTCACTGCTTAAAATCTGATTAAACTTAGAATTGAAATGTTTGAACCAGTTACTGGTACAGATTTTTTGTGCTGTACATTGACACTGTTTATTTACAGAATTTGCTTATATGTCTCGCCAGTTTTGGTAGCCTTAGTAGCTTAGAATTCTCATTTCATCCTAAAATTATTCTAGGCATGTTAGTAGCTCATATTAAAAAATGAAGGCCTGGTTGCAAGATAAAGATATTGTTCACGTCGTTCAAGATTTTCTGGAACCTATTCCAGGGATCATAGCATACTTCTGGAAAATTTTAGGACTTTTTAGAAAAATTTTAGGAGTGTATTTCAATAAAAACTAGATGTATATTTGTATACATCTAGTAAAACAACTTTGTATACATTGTAAAGAGTTTGCTTCACACCCTTCAACCATATATACTGATAGACTGCGCATGACATCAAAATTTCTGGCTCCAACATAAAATCACATGACAACAGTCAAAAAGATGGGTTACACCTGCTGAGCTTATGGTTGCTCTGAGCGATAATGAAAACTTTTCAAAATTTTTGTGTGAAAATGAAATTAATGCTAAATAGCAAGGAGTTAGGTCATTTTTCAGGAAACAGTGAATTCTTTTATACCTTGCCGAATTGCGTAGTTGTTTTTCAAATATTTTTTGAGATGGCAAGAAGTTTAAAAAATATTCTGTAATATTTAGCCATTGATCTTAAAGAGCCTCTGGGCTACAGAACCAACGGTTAACCATCTGCTGCTGACATGACGCAAAAGAAATTTGGCTGTGACCAATGTTATATCCTCGACAGATTTATAATCCTCTCGTCTTGCAGCACTACTCTTTAAAAAGTAATGCATATCAGTAGCAAATTCGTCAAAATCTATATTTAAGCTTGTCAAAAAATTTTTAAATGCATTACTAACAACATGCAGGTTGCAAAAACCTAGTTCCAAAGATTTCTGGCCTGTTTCTTGTTTTACAACTTCATTGAATTTGCGTAAAAAGCACTTATTTACATTTGGGCTGTCCATGGATACACAAATAATTCTGTTCAACGAAATATTGAAGGATGATAACACATCAAGAATTTCTTTTAGCAAAATATCTGCTGTTGCATGACCCAGAAAAACGCTTGTTAGGTATCGGAAAGAAACTGAATTTATTTCTGAAGACCAGTACCTGAGATACACATCCAACTGCCGTTTCACTTGTGTATTTGTAGTTTCATCAAATGCTATAGTAACCTTTCCTGGGCTACTAGATGCAATGTCTTTTTTCAAATCCTCTTCAAAATATTTTGACAATCCATGTGATATCACATAAGCAACTTTTTTTTCTTTAAGTTGCATTTTGGCTGCAATAGCAGAATCAGGAAACATTTCTTTGAAAAGTTCAACTGTTTCAGTGCATGAAACAAAAGACATATTGTCCTTAGCAACTTTCATTGCCCATAATGCTTTGGCTTTAGCCAACTGTAAATCATGACTCAGTACTTCACTAATATTTGTTTTGGGCTGAAGATCCCGTCCTCCAAAGGCTTTCATTCAGGATGGATTTATTTCGAAATTTACTTTGAAATTTCTGCAAATGTTTTTTCCTTTATAATGCGCTTTTACTTGTGAAAAGCCACTATTAGAAATATTGAAAATTTCTGAACACAATATACACTTAGCAGAAAATATTGTTTCAGTTGCAGAACACCATTCTTTCAACTTCACTCCGTCCAATTCTTTGGCGAGCCACGCATCTTGAAATTTCGTTTTGGATTTAGGCATCTTAAACACTTGTATTACTAACCAGAAAATGAAAGGGAAGTACAAAAACACGTTCCAATTATGCAAAACCAGACAACTTCCCGAAGTTTGGCTGCAAGGATGTCAGAAGATAGAAAAAAAAAAAAAAAAAAAAAAAGCAGGTCACCACTAGAGAACTGAACCTGCACACAGCACAGAGAACACCATAAAAGACGCAAAACCAGAAACTATCATACGCATCTCACGCAAGTTCAGTCAAAGCGAGTCAGAGCCGAGACATATTGCGCATCGAAGGTCGCTGCCGCCGACGCACGATCTTAGGTCAATGATCATGTGCTCTACTGCTGCCACGATAACACTCAGCTACCATCCCATCGTCATTACCGGAGGTTACGGAAGGAGACCACATGTTTCCTCTTTGCTTCCACCCACCTGCGGTTTACAATAACAAAACATCAGCAGAAAGAGGAGGTTCCACAAGGCATGTACAAAAATAAAGTATGATCTTCTGCGTGCCACGGAGTTCGTCTGCAAAGCGCAAACCAGGGGTGAAAATGACCCCTCCCCTTTTTCCTTAGATCTCTTGTTACTCTCGAAAGCCGTCCGAAGGCATGAAAGTGGAGCGCCCGCCCCGAAGCAAGTGCATCTCGATGGCGTCATTTTCCCTCCCTTCAGCAGCACAGCATATAGGCTGTGTTTCTACAATAACAGGTCTTTTTACCTTACCGTAATGGTAAATTTATTGGCGTTAATAACGGTTGTATTTTTAATAAATAAGCTTACGAAAATTTTAGGAAGAATAGCAAATTTTAGGTATAATTTTAGGAATTTAAGGAGGGTCACAAAATATTAGGAATTTTAGGAGGAATGCGATCCCTGCTATTCTATCATCACTGTGGCTGTAATCCATGACTCCTCGCTGCGTTTGGCTCATTTGATGTGGCACAGAAGGTCTGAAGTAGTTGAGAAAAGCTGCACAAACTGTCACAGATTTTTCGTTTTGTTTTTGTTTTTTGTTAGTTGGAGTTTAATGACCACCATGAGCAATTTAATGGGCTATAAGCAGTCGCCCAACCTTAATTTAGTGCAACGAGTTCCAAGGAAGGGACAGAGAGCCAGTGCCATAAGACAAACAAATGCTTCATCCAGGACTCTAACCCAGACACCCTGGGATGAATGGCCAGAACTCAGCATGTGCACCACTGTGCCACTGGGGTGGCCCAAGGGCCACTAAGTAATGAGAGAGAGCCTGCGTCGTAGGACAAACACACTATCCAGGCCTCACGGGGTTCAATTCCGGACCTGTCTTGGAAACATAGTCAGGAGACAGCGCCTCGTACCACTATGCACAGTTTGTGTCCAACACACACACACACACACACACACACACACTATAAAATGCAAGTGCAAAGGTTCGGATATTTGAGGATACAGAACAAATAAGAATTGGAAAGGTAGTGAGACAAGGTGACACCATATCTCCCAAGTTATTTAATGCCACATTGCAAAATGTCTTTTCAATCATTGAACTGGGAAAACAAAGGGATAAAGATTAATGGAGATTACTTAACTCACCTTCATTATGCTGATGACTTAGTCATCTTCGCAACTACCTCTTCAGAGCTGCAGAGTATGATTCAAGAACTTGCTGACAAGAGTAAAGAAGTGGGATTAAAAATGAACTTTCAGAAGACAAAAGTGATGTACAATGCTTTTACAAGAAACAAAGATTTATCGATTGATGGAGAAAAACTTGAGACAACCGATTCCTACAATTATCTTGGACAGCAGATATTGAGAGAGGGTCATATTGATGAAGAAATTAATTGACGTATAAAACTTGGATGGAGAGCTTTTGGAAGAAACAGTACAATTTTTAAGAGCAGTATGTCTTAAAAGAAAAGTGTTTAATCAATGCATCCTGCCAGTGCTTACATATGGAGCCGAGACATGGACCTTAACTAAAAAAAACATACAAAGACTGCAGACAACTCAAAGAAAGCATGGAGAGATGCATGCTTGGTGTAACCAGGAAAGATAAGAAGAGGAACTTGTGGATAAGGAAAATGACAGGACTGGACGACATCATGACCAGAGTGAAATCACTGAAATGCAATGGGCTGGACATGTTGCCAGAAGAACGGACCACCGATGGACAACTGAAATTTTAGACTGGATTCCGAGGGACAGGAAAAGACCCAGAAGAAGACCCCATGGGAGATGGATGGATGAAATTCGAAAGTATGCTGGAGTGACATGGAGGAGACAGGCCCAAGACAGACAATTGTAGAATTTGGGGAGACCTTCATCCAGCAGTGGATTGATAATGGTTGGTGATGATGATGATGATGATGATATATATACAATGGCCAAAAACCCACCTGTCTTTCTATTTATATCTTGGTGTAACCAGGAGAGATAAGAAGAGGAACTTGTGGATCAGAAAAATGACAAGAGTGGAAGACATCACGATCAGAGTTAAATCCCTGACATGGCAATGGGCTGGCCATACTGCCAGAAGGACAGACCATCGATGGACAGCCGAAATTTTAGATTGGATTCCAAGGGACAGGAAAAGACCCAGAAGAAGACCGCATGGGAGATGGGTGGATAAAATTCGAAAGTATGCAGGAGTGACATGGAGGAGACTGGCACATGACAGACCGTTGTGGAGGAAACTTGGGGAGACCTTCGTCCAGCAGTGGATTGATAATGGTTGACAATGATGATGATATATATATATATATATATATATGGGCTCCTGACTGTTCATCCAGGTGTGGGCCCGAGGTGGAGTCCTGTGTTTGTCTTACAAGACTTTCTCCCTTCCCTGGAACCAGGTGTCCCAAATTAGGGACAGGTCCCTTAGAGTTGCTCATCATGGTCATTAAACACTGAAACAAACAAACAAAAAACAGATGGGGTGCAATATCTTGTGGTTTTTCCCTGGCACAGAAATGCCTAGTTATATGCTTCTGCTTCCGCCCCACCTTCCTTCCGTCGTCATCTTGTGTTTCCCATTACAAAATGGTTTTCTCTGCAGTGGGCAATTAAATATTAATTTCACTGTGGAATTAACTTTTTACGGGTCCTAGAGGTTATTATTCAAAAAAGTTGGTCAAATTTTCGAAATAAAGCCTAGTTCGTCATCAGGATTACATCACTGGAGTAGTTGCTGCCACTCAGTTGGAAGAGTCCAACCGCAATTATCGTTAATTGTGGTACTTCTTCTTGCTATTTCAATCCCTTCTTCTAGTTTTCTCTTTACTAAATTTGACTGGTGGGCGATTATTCTTACTGAGTCAAAAATCCCAACTGAGTGGCAGCAACTACTCCAGTGACGTAGTCCTGTGACGAACTAGGCTTTAGTTCGAAAATTTGACCACCAACTTTTTTGAATAATAATCTCTATAAGACCCGTAAAAAGTTAATTCCACAGTACAATATGAATAGAGGTGCCATACATTCATTTACAACTAGCATTAATTTCACTTTAAAAAAAGAAAAGAAAGTTTGCTCTGCCCCTTGATATAGCAAGAACTGGGTAAGGAATGGGAAAACGTAAGCTTTAAGCAAAATTAAATTATATATATATATATATACCTAAAACCAAAAATAGAGTAAAGATAAAAAAATTACATAAAAAAAAAATTTAATTTACTTTTTTTTTTGTTTGGCATTGATACAGCTTGTATTCTAATTATATATAAAAAAAAATATTTCATTTATTTTGGCCATGAGCTCGTTTTAGTGTTCCTTTTAGGAGTGTTAGCTGGTCTCTCGACCTCGTGGTGTTCGTCGACTTTCGGAGTTGGGCAGAATAATTTTCAGTTGTTGTAATCTTCTTAAAGCATTCCTAGAAAACTGTGCAAATATTGCAACTTTTATTTTTAACTACAAGTACCTTTTCCAATGCATTATATTAAGTGTTTTTGTCTTTCTGGCTTCCGTGTTTTGTGGGAACTGTCTGTAAAACGTTCCTTTTTGCTCCTGTGGTCTCAGTTTTTATTTTTTATTTTTCTTTAAATTTTTGGAATTCTTTTTCCCAGGAAATGACACTTATTAAGTGCTTTTTATTTTTTGGTTCCCGATGGAACTTCACTTGGGCGGTAAAGTTGTTTAACATGTGTCAAACCTGTCGTTTTCTGGGTGTTGCTAAGTTACACACATTTTTCTTTGTAGTAGGTTTTGCCTAGTTTTCTGGGTCTAAAGTTCTAAGCCTTCTCACAATTTCTGCGAGCTCTTTGCCAATGTTTTTCTGGTTTTTGTGGGAGACGATGAGTATGGGTTGGGCCAGGAAAATGATAGATGTATGCAAAAATTTTTGCTTAATTATTTAATTTCCGCAGCTTTGAGGGCGGTTAGGTAATTTGGATTTTTTGGAGACTTGTACTTGCATCTATGGCTTTGCAGAAACCCATTTTCAACTTGGTTTTTGAGGTAGTGAGAAAATGCAGAGTTTTGCTGGTTCTTGATAAAGCCAAGGCTCAGCATTTTCGACACTTTTTGCATTCAGGTTTTATTATTTATTATTTGTTTATTTCATTACCTGTTGGTTTTTGAGTTTTTTATTTTTATTATCATTGTTATATTTTTTATTGCAGTTTCTGCTTTGTAGGATATATATATATATATATATATATATAATTGTCAAGTGATGCACAACATACTATAGCCTCTCCTTGACAAATGTCAACCCCGCATTCTCGTGGTGCATCCTGTTCTCACTAAAGGGGCTCTGACGACCGCCAATAGCGGTATAACTATACCATCAGGATTAGAGGAAATGCTATCCAACACTCACCAACCCGCTTGGCCAGCGTGGTGAGTTTTGGCCAAACCCTTCCAAAATGACTCCACAACTTAAATCCTGGCCCTCAGTCTCTGGTAACTGGAATGTACCTGGCCAAGGCAGCGGCCAGTGCGACATGAAGGCAGACGATGCTAAGAATCACCGGAGGACTGGACTAGGCTGCCATCTAATGCTGACCTTGGCTACGTAAAACGGACGCTCCCTGTCTTCTGATTTAAGGCTCCTTGAATTGGAAGAAGAACTACAAAGGATCAAGTGGGACATTGCCGGGCTAAGTGAGGTAAGGAGAAAAGGAGATCTCATTGAACTGAAAAGTGGACATCTTTTCTATTACTGTGGGACAGATACTGGCAGAACTAGCAGTGCTGGATTTATAATAAACATGAAACTGAAGGATAAAGTGGTAGAAGTTGAAAGTTCCTCTGACAGAGCTGCACGACTTGTTATCTAACTCTCGAGAAGACACCAGGTTCAGATTATTCAAGCTTATGCACACACTACAAGTCATCCTGAAGAAGAGATTGAAGAATTTTATGAGGAAATTCGTCATCTAAATAATAAAGGCAAGCAGCACTTGAAGATCATTTATGGGAGATTCCAATGCGAAAATAAGGCAACAGGAACAGAATGAAACTTCAGTAGGTAAATTCGGTCACAGCAACCAGCGTGAAATACTCTTGTAGAATTTGCAGAGGCAGAAGGGTTTTTCATCATGAACTCCTTTTTTAAGAAAAAGCCGCAAAGGAAATGGACATGGAGGCATCCCAATGGATTGACAAGTGAAATTGATTTTATTATGTGTAATAAGAGATTTGTCATGGAGGACTGCAGTGTGCTGAACAAGTTCAACACAGGTAGTGACCATAGAATGGTAAGATGTAAGATGCACCTCAATGCTAAACTCTAGCGCGGCAAGCTCATAAAACAAACAAAGTGTATTGACATGACCAACCTTAAAAAACATCATAATACGTTCAAATAGGAACTGAGGAACAGATTCTCTGCTCTAGAAGGTCTAACATCGGAAGAAGTGGAGATCTCTGAAGTTAACAGAAAACTACCCAGCAAAAACACAGGTGCTGGGAAACTGCTGGGTCACTGCTGGCTGAAATCTGCCGCTCACGGCCCGGTAGCGGTCCGTTGGTGGCAGCGCTATCAGTTGGCGAGCCATTGATGGCCCTGCAGCATCGCCGTGAATTGTGGGCCTCCAAGCAAGTGCCACTAGTGGCCCGTTGCTGGCAGCCAATGCAACCCCAACAGCAGGTGGAAGCAACGGGACTACGCATGCGCAGAAGCAACACTTGCTGTGCCTCTCATGATACCAGTTAGTTGAACACGATGCTATCGCCATCGTGTTATTTTAGTGAATGTTAAGAAAAGAAATCCATATCTAGGGAGGCGAATTAATTTCCTATGAAATTCTACGTCGACGAAGATATCAGATTAAGCCATGAAATACACCCACTCGGCCACTCCATTCCCATGAATAAACTATTCATGGAATGGAGTGGGTGAATAACAAGAAAAATTCAATACCCCTTGAAACAAATGTCCTGGAAAACCATTAAGAAAACATTTGTTGGGGAAAAAAAAAAGAATTATATGCGTACAAAATTTATTAATTATTTGAAAGAAAAAAAAAGCAACACTATGTGGATATAATGTACTCATCCATGGGTTGAATACACAAGACTGGGAGGAATTTGAAGTAAAATAAAATATATTTCCTCTTTAAAATAAATGTAGCTTCGTACAACAGAAAGGAAAGATACAACGTTAAAAATGTAACGGAATGTGACATGAACCCGGGTAAATATATATTAATTCAACAATCTCCTTTCAAGACGACAAGGACAGTACAAAACTTTGGAAAGCGACTCTAAGTATGTACACTCCTTGAAAATGCGTGAAGTTCCCTTAAGGTAAAAAAAAAACTATCGCTATGTTGAAAAAATAAATTCATGAATTACATGAAACTGACTTTTACGACAAATACCTCGCAATATTGTAAAATGAAAGAGGGAACCATTTGATCACACATTTCTTCCGAAATAGACTGCTTCAAGCGCACGCTCACGCTTGGCAAATTAGTCTGGTCAGCACAGAGCTCAGCTCCCACGCAAACGGCCCTGGTTCAAATCTACTTAGATCCAAACGGGTGTTTTTTCGGTTAGTTGAGAAAATTTCCCCAGCGCAGTGCTATAATTTACAAGTTTCGTAAGGGTGGAAAAGAAAAATTGTAGCTTTGGGAAACTGTGGTTATCCTTGATTTTTCTTTTTTTTTTTATGAGGGCTACTGGGAAATTGGCGGATAAGATTCGGCAAGCCACCAGTTACATCACGTGGTTGCTGGCTGCCACTACCGGCAAACTAGCGGACCACATTAGGCTAGCCATCATTTCTGGCACGTGCTTGCAGGGCCACTGAAGGGCCACTTGTGGCAGCTACTGCCTGTGATGGACCACTGATGGCCCTGTTGTGGCATATGACAACAGATGGTTGGCCAGCTGTTGGCCTGAACTGCTGGCCCTTCTGTTGCCCGCCCGGACATTTTGTTGACGGTTCGGCAGCGGCAACATAGTGCTGGGCCATTGATGGCAGTGCTGGCTGCCAGGAATGGCCCAGTAAGACTGTTTTTGCTGGGTAACCAAGGCTCTTATGGAAACAGCAACAAAAATAGCTGGTACCAAGAACAAGTTGCATACGAACATCAGGAAAAACAAAAATTCTGATGCAAAAAAGAAGAGAGTTGAGGATAACCTAAAGAGATGTGGCTTCCCAAGTGGAATATATAGAGCTATGCAAGACGGTAAGAAAAAGTATCACTGAAGACGTAAGGAAATTCAACTGTGAACTAGTTAGGAAAGCAATTGAAAACAACCAAAGCCTGAAGACAGCAAACGGACATCTCAGTAAGGGAAGAAAACAGATTATGGCACTGAGAAAAGAAGATGGTTCTGTAACAAGAAATAGAGGTGAAATTTTGACAAGAGTGAAAGATTTCTACTCAAAACTATATGAAAGGGATGATACATGTACTCCAGACTTTACAAAAAGTACCAGAGTTCTTCCAGTCCTCCAAGCAGAAGTTGCACATGAAATCAAGAACATGAAGCGGGGAAAAGCTCCAGGAGAAGATGGAATTACCGTAGACATCATACAAGTAGTAAGTGGATAAATTGAAACAGTACTCCCCCAAGTTTTCACTCTATGCCTTAATGAAGAGAAGATTCCTGAGGATTGGAACAATGCTACAAAGATCCTGCTACATAAAAAAGGTGACATTGGGGTTCTCAGGAACTACAGACCTATCAGCCTCCTATCAGTGGTTTATAAAATCTTCACTAAAGGTCTTTCACACTGCTTGAAGGTAACACTGGACATGGCTCAACCAAGAGAACAAGCTGGATTCAGGAGTGGCTAAAGCACTGTAGATCATATACACTTACTAATTGAAAGAGCGAGGGAATATGAACTTCCATTATGCGTGGCTTTTATTGATTATGAAAAGGCTTTGATTCAGTGAAACCATCAGCAGTTGCAATGGCTTTGAAATCCTGTGGTATTGAAGATGCATACATTAATAACATCTATGAAAATGCAAGTGCAAAGTTTCGGCTATTTGAGAATACAGCACCCATAAAAATTGGAAAGGGAGTGAGACAAGGTGATGCTATATGTCCCCAACCCTTTAATGCCACATTAGAAAATGTCTTTCAATCACTGAACTGGGAAAACAAAGGGATAAAGATTAATGGAGATTATCGAACTCACCTTCGTTTTGCTGAAGATGTAGTCATTTTTGCAACTATCCCATCAGAGCTGCAGAGTATGATCCAAGAACTTGCTGACAAGAGTAAAGAAGTGGGATTAAAAATGAACTTTCAGAAGTCAAAAGTGATGTTCAATGCTTTTACAAGAAATGAAGATTTATCGATTGATGGGGGAAAGCTGGAGATAACCAATACCTACTTTTATCTTGGACAGCAGATATCAAGTAAGGGTCACATTGATGAAGAAATTAATTGGTGTGTAAAACTTGCCTGGAGAGCTTTTGGAAGAAACAGTATAATTTTCAAGAGCAATATGCCATTATGTCTTAAAAGAAAAGTGTTTGATCAATGCATCCTTCCAGTGCTTACGTATGGTGCAGAGACGTGGACCTTAACTAAAAGAGACATACAAAGACTGCAGACAACTCAAAGCAGCATGGAGAGGTGCATGCTTGGTGTAACCAGGAGAGATAAGAAGAGGAACTTGTGGATCAGAAAAATGACAAGAGTGGAAGACATCATGATCAGAGTAAAATCCCTGAAATGGCAATGGGCTGGACATATTGCCAGAAGGACAGACCATCGATGGACAGCCGGAATTTTAGACTGGATTCCGAGGGACAGGAAAAGACCCAGAAGAAGACCACATGTGAGATGGGTGGATGAAATTCGAAAGTATGCAGGAGTAACATGGAGGAGACTGGCACAAGACAGACCGTTGTGGAAGAAAGTTGGGGAGACCTTCGCCCAGCAGTGGATTGATAATGGTTGATGTTGATATAAAATCGGTACCACTTGTTCACTCTGTGGTGAAAACATTTTTACAGGTCACAAAAGTGGCTCAAATTCTGTCACGTACAGAGTAATTGAGTAAGTACCAATTTTGAAATTTAATTTTGCTTTTAAAAGAGAAGGGTGGGGGGGACACTTGCTTTATTGATTTGTTTTGGAGAAGCGACTGTTATAAGTACGGAAACCTGTATTTTATTGGAGAAAATTCTTAAAAAATATGCACACTTTCTCACTATTACCAAAAATATTAAAGACAAGGAGAAAAATATAAAAAGTAAGAATACAATCAGGAAGAGAAATAGGATGAGGAATGTAGCTTGGTCAGAAAAATTAAATATTCTGAAAATCACGAAACATTCTCATCCCTGAAAAAACAATTTTCAGCAGTCCCAAATATTTTACACTAGCAGATAGCACAAAGACATCCAAAAAAACTTTAGCAAAAACATCAAACAAATGTTAAGATATGAAAAACATTCCATAAATAACCCTTAAAATGCTTAGTAAATGTTAGAAACTTAAAAAGATGAAAATAAACTTTATGCGGTGTTGAATAACATAATTTTCACGAGATTTTCTATTTCCATAATACATTTGGTTTCCCATATTCTTTAGCAGACCAACAATTTTGGCAGTAACTGCACAGAATCTGTAGTACTTGGAGTGTTAGGTGACAAGGCATTTGATGAAGTTCATCCAATCATACCTGTTGTTCACTCCATCAGGAGAGGACTGAGTGCATACCAACTGGGAAAGGTGAACTCAAAATAGCTTCCAGCTAACAAAGAAAAATCTTAAATTTTGAAAAAAAAATAGAAACGGAAGATATTGAAAGAGTTAAAAGTAAAATATAATTTCCAGGTCAATTTCTTCCCCCAGGAGTGAAAATTAAGTTGAAGGACTTTTATAGGAGTATTAGGTAAAAGATGAGAGAAAAAGGGCCACTGAAGAAGTTCTTAAATTCCAGAAGGTATACCAACCCTGGATATAAAGCTGTGATGTTTTACACATTCAATAAAAGTTAGGTTGCACTCTGAATTGCAGTTTGATGAAAGAAATCTTCAGTAATATAGAAAAATATTTCATTTCCTCTTCACAACAATGAAGCCATTTTTGCAGGTTACAAAGTTGTTCCTAAAATGCATGGATTAGATCCTCAGAAAAAGATTGCCTGCCCTTAATTTCAATTAATGCTATTAAAGTATATCAGATGCTTCAAACAGTGATGATCCTAGCAAACTGTACATTGCAGCAGTACATACTGCATTTTCAAATTATAATGCTGCAGCACTAAACTCAATTTTACAAACATGTAGCTCTGAAATGTGGCATTTAATTAGGTGCAGCTTATAACCACTTTCAGTAAAATTGTAAATTCATAATATACAGAAAAAAAACATGATGTAGAAAGAAATGCCTCATGCGCTGTTTGTGACAGACACCGAGTTTTGGGGGAACGGGAATGGTGACTCTTCATTCATTATTAGCACAGGAGCCTAGCAGTCCAGCAAGTAAAACATAGTCTGTTTATTTGTGACTAGGTAATTTAGAGAGAGCAGATTTAGTTTTTATCATGAGTAAATTTTGTGAAAAATGTTCTAGACTGACACTAACTTTTTGTCATTTGTGGTGGACAGTGGGTATTGCTATTTTTATAAACTTAATAAGGCAGCCAAAATTTTGAGAGAAAAAAAAATGGACATAGCTATAAATATTTTTTCAAATAGCCAACTTTATAATAGCAAATTTTAAAATTAAACAATTAAAAAAAACTACCTTTTCTTTTGTCATTTGTGGTGGACAGTGGGTATTGCTATTTTTATAAACTTATTTGGCAGCCAAAATTTTGAGAGAAAAAAAAATGGACATAGCTATAAATATTTTTTCAAATAGCCAACTTTATAATAGCAAATTTTTACCTATGTGGCAAATTTTGGGTAAAATATGAACAGTTATGCTAGATTCTAAAAATTATCATATTTTTTGGAATACAGGATGCAAGGTTATTAGTTGCATGGTCTGTGTCTCTGAAGCATTCAGCTGTTGGTTATACTCTAAAGCATAAACAGTTAGACCTACTTAAAAAACCTCCTTATGTTAACCTTAGTTCTTTGGTACTGAATTCCTGCCAAACCAGAGCATTACAACGTGGACCTAAGTTTGCGTATCCTGGGAATTCTCCTAATGACTTTTCACTTATTTCGCAAGTTGAAGCTGTTGTACAGAGATTTCCGGAAGGTGAACAAGAAGCGCTTCGGTATAAGCTTGCAAAACTATACAGAGTGATAAGACATCAATCTGAGCATCGCCCTGATAAACTATTTATTGACGAGTGTAAAGGCTTAATGCAACTCCATGACAACCCACTAGTTACAGTAATCTCAGCAGATAAGTCAAATCAGACAATTATTATGGGCCAAGCTGAGTATCATAAAAAAAAAAAAATGCTTACGGCAATCTCTAAAATACCTACTACTGTCATACAATCAGATCCTACCCAGGCAACTATTTCTGCAGTAGCACGTTTGAAAGCCCTACAATCGCTTCCTACTTCCATCACTTCAGCTTTAGTTCCCCCTTGTGGTCCCAGAGTCCTTGAGCTCTTTGGTCAACTGAAGTTTCATTAAGCTGGGTATCCATTAAGACCTCTCGTTTCCAGTTCATTTAGCCCTACTCGTCCGCTGGAGATGACATTAGCTACATACTTAAGAACTCTTATTGCTAATTAAAGTTTTTCAGTCCTAAATTCTAGTCAAGCGTTAGAAAGGATCCGTCCGTTTTTTATATCATGATTCTAAATTTCTTATGGCTTTATTGGACGTAGAAGCGTTGTTCCGGCTGATGTAGTCCAAAAGATCATTGAGGCTAAGCTTTTAGCTTATGGTACTTCGACATCTGAGATACAAGCCGTACTTTCCGCTCTGACACTAGTACAGAAGAGGTCTTACTTTAAATACAACAATATTATTTACTGTCAAAATAGTGGGGCACCCATGGGTTCCCCACTATCCCCCATTCTCACTGAAATTTTGCTCCAATCTCTTGAAAACAACACCTTTCCAAATATCCTAAGCCACCGCTTTTATTTATAAGGTATGTGGATAATGTTTGGTGTTTTGGACGCATTCTGCAGCTGACCTGGTTACATTTTCTAATTTCTTCTCTTCTCAATATGAATCCATTAATTTCACCCTCGAGATGGAAGAAAATAATTGTCTTCCTTTCTTGGATTTCTTGTTACAAAAGACCTCCTCTAATCACATTCAATATTCTGTTTATCGTAAGCTGTCTTCCAGCATTGATATTATCCCAATGTCCTCGTTCCACCCTCTAAGTTATAAACTTACCGCAATTAGGTTTTTACTACGCAGAGCCATTACTCATTCGTCCAACCCTAGGTTGCGGTATCTCGAAGTGGATAAGATTAAACAGATTGCTGCACACCATGGTTATGAAGTCTCTGTGGTAGACAGACTATATTGACGAATTAAAAACTAACCCTGCGACACTCAGCCAACAGACCCGCAGACCTCAATATGTAAGTTCATTGTCGTACGTTCCAAGAGTCACTAACATTTTGAAAAACAAGTGTAAACCACTAAATATCAATATTAGTCTCAAAACTCGAAACTTTTAGTTGAATTAGGAAGGACCGGGATCCTGCTGCACCTGGAACACAGGTCTGGCATATACTCTGTTCCTCTACAGGCTGTCGACCCGGAGGCACAGGATATGGTTTACATCGGCTCCACTAAAAGGTGTTTAAGCACCAGAATAAAAGAGCACAAGTATAACCTCAAAACTGGAAGCCTATCAACTGCTCTGTCTCGTTTGGTGGCGTCCGGATCCCACTTCCCTAAGTGGGATGAGGTTACTATTCTGAACGCTCCAGGTAAACAATCACTCACGCTTTTTATGGAAAGTTTGTATATTACCTCATTTGGACACAGATGCTGTAATGATTATGTACCAAAAATGATAGCCAAACCATGGACAAATGTGTTAGTAATTCTTTAGGCTGAGGTGGTATTGGAAATTCTTTGTTTTCAGCATTGTTCCCTCATAGATGGTGTGATTTATGTGTTTGTGACGTCGCCCAACAGTATTTAAGTCAATGTCCATCTCGTGATATTACACTGTATCATCTGATGATGAAGACGATGTGTCTTCGAAAGATCTAATGAATAGTATGTGTTTTTAGTAAAATATTTTACCATGTGGTACGTTGTGCACAGCATTTGTTTTTATCATGTTCAGTCTAAATTTTATTCTACTATTGAATGATTATACTTTCACATAAATTAAACCCTTTGAAATACCTCACTGAAGAAACATTGACATTCCAAGTCAAACTCATGACCTGTTAACTTCTTTAGTTATTTTACTTTTCCTAAACCCAGATATGCTATCCATGCATACAAATTTAGTCAGTTGATGAGGGTAAAGTACCTTCGAAACAGGTAAGTTTCTAAATATAACCAATTTTTCTCCTTTCTGTTTTACTATAGAGAATTTTGCAGATGTAATTCACAGTGCACAAGAATTTTAAGAAAGATGAAAAATTAGGATTTCTCTTTATAACACTGAGACAATTCTTATTACGGAAAAAGCTAGATCACAACTTTAATTTGTTGCAATGATGGGAAGGGAGGAGGGGTGGGAGAGAAAAAAGGAAACACCATATACATTTACTTACTTTTTAAAAGCTAAAACTCTTGCTTTCTTTATTTCATTAACTAAGATGTAGCAACCTTTGTGATCTGACATTTCTTCAAGACTAACACCTACCACCTGAGAAACAAACATAGCAATATATATATATATATGCATATACAACTGAAAGAAACTTCATGCCAAACCATTTAGAATATCAGAAGAAAGAAGTAGCAATTCATAAAATCACACATTTAAAAACATGATATTATTTGCATCTTTAAAGGCATTAAGTACCAACAAAGTGTGCATATTTACGTGCAAGTCATTAATGACTTATCAATCAGAAAAGCCAAACACTTACCTAAAAGCTCTTGGCTACTTTCTTGCTATACACTTCATGCACGTCAATTAGAATTTCCTGCTATGTAGCTGGCCTTCAAAGGTTGAAACTTTCAGCTTATAGGGCGTTGTTCTATATACTTTCTTCCGGTCATGAAACATCGATATTTTTTTATTCACAGGACAAAGAACGCTGACTTCTGTCTGCCGTCTGACATGTAACATAGCTCATCATCGCTAGGTGTATACACACTATTACACGAGTGCTGTCAACTTTCATTACGCCTATTTTTTATCTTATTTCCCTTTCATTCCCCCATATGCAACATGGCCTTAAAATTCACAATTCAAACAATGGTACTCACTTCAAAAACATATATTCACCCACTCAATAAATACTCACATATAGCACTCTCAACTATTTACACTCCCGCACAACCACTCTAACGTACATTATATACAACACATTCATACACTAAATTAAAACCACTATGTACATAATTGCACTATTTACATTCCGCAGCAGTCAAACTGTTGTCAACTGTGACTAATGTAGTGCTCCATCTGCCTCATATATCGCATAAACCCTACAGCAAACGCCGACCTCATTCAGCCTGTCACACACAATCCCCAAGTGCTTTAAACAGTATCCCTGTCATCCTCAGGAGGTCGATGTGTCCCCTTGCTCTGCTAACCACAGCTCAAGTGAGCAAACCCAGTATTGTCAAGAAAATCACCAATGTCCGAAATTTGAAGATATTAAAATTATTAAGAGCACTAAAAATGAAAGGCAGTTGAGAATTGCGGAATTGGTATTAATTCAAAAAAACAGATCAAGAGTGTGTAACATTAATGAACCAAACAACTTAAACGAACAGTGGAAAGCCTTAATAAAAGTTGAACAACAATTATGAGCAAAAAAAAAAAAAAAAAAAAAACAGCACTGACAATAGATGACGCCAGAGACACAATGATGCAGAGTTTGTGACTGAAGCCAGTTTGCTCACTTGAGCTGTGGTTAGCAGAGCAGGGGGACACATCGACCTCCTGAGGATGACAGGGATACTGTTTAAAGCACTTGGGGATTGTGTGCGACAGGCTGAATGAGGTCGGCATTTGCTGTAGGGTTTATGCGATATACGAGGCAGATGAAGCACTACATTAGTCACAGTTGACAACAGTTTGACTGCTGTAGAATGTAAATAGTGCAATTATGTACATAGTGGTTTTAATTGAGTGTATGAATGTGTTGTATATAGTGTACGTTAGAGTGGTTGTACGGGGAGTGTAAATAGTTGAGAGTGCTATATGTGAGTATTTATTGGGTGGGTGAATGTGTTTTCGAAGTCAGTACCATTGTTTGAATTGTGAATTTTAAGGCCATGTTGCATATGGGGAAATGAAAGGGGAATAAGATAAAAAATAGGCATAATGAAAGTTGACAACACTCGTGTAATAGTGTGTATACACCTAGCAATGACGAGCTATGTTGCATGTCAGATGGCAGACAGAAGTCAGCGTTTTTTGTCCTGTGAATAAAAAAATACGATGTTTCATGACCAGAAGAAAGTATATAAAACAATGCCCTATAAGCTGAAAGTTTCAACCTTTGAAGGCCAGCTACATAGCAGGAAGTTCTAATTGACGTGCATGAAGTGTATAGCAAGAAAGTAGCCAAGAGCTTTTAGGTAAGTGTTTGGCTTTTCTGATTGATAAGTCATTTAAAAACATGTACGTTGAAATCCTAATACAGGAAAAAAAGATTCTGTTTGAAACATAAAGATTAAAACTGATTTTTCTACTACAAATCACAGTAGATTAGATCTTTAATGGTTTTTATTTTTTTATTTTCAGCATATGAATGCCATAAATAATTTTTTTTACATAAAGCCTAATAATGAGAAAGCTTGAAAACTTTAGCATCCTGCAATGCAAATCATTATGACCTCCACCCCCACTTGAAGTGGTAGTGCACACACATGAAGGTCAAGAGTCACCTGCAGTATTATCTGTGATGCATGCAGTATCAGTTAGAGCTGAAATGGTGTTTGTATTGGATAAGGGACAAAATTTGCCTTCCTTGGAAAAGAGCATGATAATCAGATACAAAGCTGAAGATGGCAATATCCAGGAAATGGCAAACTTTGTTGGCTGTTCACATGTTGCCGTACTTTGAGTGAACTGAGAGTGGATTGAAAGAGGTACAAATGCATAAATGCTGAATAAGTGTTAGATGGTCACAGTTGCTTAATGCTCAGGAAGAGTGGTGTCTCAGCCATATTATCAGGTATAATAGGCATGCAACCTCAGCACAGCTGACCATGGTTTGCAACCACGAAGCACAGAAGTGTATCCACACCTGCAAGGGATAGTCCGAAAATAAAATTCGAAGTGCGACATTTTTGGAGTTGATGTAACAATGGGGAAAATTATACTGTCCCCAGTTTACGGGGAACTTACTCTTCCACCGAGCCACGTTTGGTCTGCAGGGTCAATGTCAAGTATACGCAGGAGTAGGTGGAAGCGATCGACCTCTGCACAGAGCGTGCCCTCATCACAAGAGAAGTCGTGATGGCACACAGTCACGTGTTACAGATGTGGATGAAAGCTGAAGTGAGGTCTGTTATCCGATACGTGTGGGCACATGGCACGATTGGTACAGAAATCCATAAGAGGCTTGTTGATGTTTATGGTCCGTACGTGATGTCAGAGCAAATGGTACAACGATGGTGTCAGCAGTTCAGTGAAGGGCATGAGAGTGTGTCAGACGAGCAACGACCTAGAAGGCAGTCGACGTCAACTACAGAGGGGAACATCGAACATGTGGAAGCCATGATTCACGCCGACTGACGGATCACTGTGGATACGCTTGCCTCAGCATTGCAAATTGGACGTGCCCGAGCACACCACATCATCTGCGATATCCTGGACTACTGCAAAGTGTCAGCATGGTGGGTGCCTCAACAACTGACTGCTGTTCACATGGTGCACAGAAAGGGAAGCAGTCTGCAACATCTCATGTGTTACGAGCAGGAAGACAATCCGTTTTTTGTTCCGCATTGTGACAGGAGATGAAAGCTGGATCCACTATTACACCCCGAAGCCAAAGTTAGCCTCCATGCATACCTGCCAACTCTTCCGATTTTTTATACATTCTTATGATCTTCCGACCAAACTCGCGTTCTTCTGCCGTTCAAAGAATGTGTTTTTTGCAAAAAATAACCTGTTCTATTAATTTTGTAAGTCAAAAATAAAAATAAAAGTTGAAAAGTGCAGCAATAACTTACTAGTCTTAATCTCAGGGCTGCCAGACATGCGCCAATTGTGCCAGCCCGTGCCAAAATGTTGTTCTTGCAACATTCTGCTAAAAAAATGGCGATTTTAATGAAATATGCGCTAATTTTGCACCATAAGTTAAAATTTACTGGTCATCAATATTTTAGCATAATCTTACGCCATTCGAAATCCATTCAGCGGTTTATCTGTATGTGAGATTCTTACGTGGATTCGCGGAGTCCCCCTCCCCACCACAATTTTTTTTTTTTTTTTTTTTTTGTCATTTTCGAGATCGTTGAAGAAATGAACAAATTTTTGGGGTATTAGTTAGGGCAGGGGTCGTATTCCGTCTGGGGACGTTGTTTTGTTTTTTTAAATGTTCGGAAACGGAAACTAAACGGAGTGCAGATATTTCCCGTAATCGTATTTTTATTTCTCGTGCGATGTTGCTTCTGTTCAAGTATTGTTGTTAAATATAATTTCATTGCATAATTTGAGCTTGAAATTGTAGGCAACGATTTCCAAAAATGGAAGTTAGGCCGCCCGAAAATTTCCCCGTAATCTTTGGAAAAAGAGATTCTTACGCTGATTCGAGGAATTCCGTCTTTTTTGTTATCATTTTGACCATTCAGGAGATTGAGGCACAACCAAGGAGGTTAGAATAATAGTTCTGGAGATGCCCTGGTTTCTTAACCATGAAGCCACTAGGTGTGGGAATTTGCCATTGTTTACAAGATACGCATGTAATTTCATCTTTTCGTATTTTGGAATTGCGTGGTTTTTGGTTGCAGAAACCATGTTAATATCAAATCAGAATGTTTTATACTTCTTAGACGAGTGAAGTTAACAATTTTAACGTTATGTTTTGTCTAGAATTCACACCAATGTTCCTGCACTTCAACTCAAATAAAAATGGGAAAGAGCCTCAAAATAATTAAGAATTTTATAAATTCAGCATTTTCTCACACATTGGCAACAAGTTATGATGCGAAATTGGAAACATTTGCAACGAAAGAAGGCGATTCAGCCAACACAAAATGCATTGTAATAGCATTGAAAACCATGAGCTTTCCCACACTTTGACGGCTATCGCTCGCGGTTATAGGCTTTACGTAAAGTGGTACTGCTTCATTAACAAGGGCATCTCCAGATATCTTATTCTAACCTCCTTGGGCACAACTGAACTGAAATTTTGATAGGATTGGTGGTGGTGGTGGTGGTGTGTGTGTGTGTGGGGGGGGTCATTTTCTCTGTTGGAGGACCGAATTTTATCCTTTGAAAACGGAAAGTAGTTGGAGGCAAGATTTTTCTCGTAATCGTCATTTTTTTTCTCACGATGTTTGCTCTACCCAGTATTATTAGATATCATTTTATTCTATAAATATTTGTATTTCAGCTTGAAAATGTTGGATAAATTTCTGAAAATGGAAGTCAGACTGAGCAAAAATTTCGTCAGTAATTGTATTTTTTTTTTTTTTTCTCCCTGTGATGTGATCCCCACTCCTATGTAGTTGTTAAATGCCATCACCCTCATAAATGCGTGTGCATTTTAGCTTGATAAGGGTGAGGGAAATTTCCAAAAACAGAAGTGACGAAGTTTGGAAATTTGTAAGAATTGATGCATGGTGTTAAAAAAAAAGTATTCATTCTCTGAAAATTACACCATTTATCTAAAATAGTGAAAGCTCTGATATTAGAATTAATGGCTCTCAGCTACAGTTGATGTTTTTAGTAAGCACAGGATACCTTTCAAAAATTGCATTGCTTTTGGAGCAGATAAGAAAATGGTGTGGCTCGTCATTTGAAAGAACACCAAAGAGAAATAATAATTATAGGGTGTATTTGCCATTTAATTAATAATGCAAAAGAATTTAATTAATGCAAAAGAATTTTTTCTTTGGTTAAAAAAATCGCACAATGTTTTGATCATTAATGTCAGGTGAATCGCTTGAGTCTTCAGTTAATTAAATGCAAAGAAAATTTACTTTGTTTTCAAAAAGAGTACTCCAAAGAATTCTTAAAAAAAGCCAAAAAGGCCACTGTAAAAAGTTTAGCTAACTGTTAAATTATTATAAATAAAAGTTCCCTTCAATAAAAACACACACAAAAAAAATAAAGGTAAGTAGTGTCCTGTATTCCTTTTTTGTTTAAGCAGTATGAGTTCTAAATCACTTTATCGTGTGACAAATTGACGTAAAAAAGTCTTTTGAATTTTTCAAAGCAATCTTCTGCATATTCATTAAATTTAGTTGGCAGGTATGTACATGGAATGGAAGCACCCCAGTTCCTCAGGCAAAAAGAAGTTCAGTGTTACCCAGTCTCCAGTCTGCCAGCAAGATCTTGCTGCCTGTCTTTTGTAACACCAAAGGGGTTCTGTTGTTCAACTTCCTTGAAGGTGGAACAGTGTATGCCACCAGGTACTGTGAAATACTGAAATGGTTGAGAGCCAGCATTCAATGAAAGAGGACAGGCCTTCTCACTTCTGGTGTTGTGCTTCTGGATGCCAACGCGAGACCCCATGTGGTGGTGGTAACAGCAGCTCTTCTGGACAGGTTTGGTTGGGAATGCATAGACCACCCAACCTACGGTACTGACCTTGCACTTAGCAACTTCCACTTTTTCCCAGCTTTGAAGAAGGTGCTTGTTGGACACCATTACACCAGCAGTAATGACATGAAATGCGCAGTTCACAAATTCATTTGTATGCAGGGCATGGACTTTTACGAGAGGGGCTTCTTCAACCTGGTATACCGGTACGACAAGTGCCTCAATGTCTGTGGGGACTACGTTGAAAAATAGGTAAGTCATGATCTTAACGTAATTATAAATACACCACACTGTGAACACTCAAGAGACTCATATAGCGTATTAAATCCATTTTTTTTTGTGCCGTAGTAAGTACAAAGATTCGCCAAGCTTTCACACTCCACTGGGAGGCTTTCTCAAGGCAATGGTAGACATAAAAATGCAGGGAATATTCCATTAGAATATTCCGTGCATTTTTATGAATATTCTGTATAATTCCATTATATTCCCTGCATAATTCCATTAGAATATACCCTGCATTTTTATGTTTACCATTGCCTTGAAAAAGCCTCCCAGTGGAGTGCAAAACCTTGCTGAATCTTTGTACTTACTATGCCACAAAAAAATAAATGGATTTAATACGCTACATGCATTTCTTGAAAGTCATGATCTTCACGTCCATAGTGTCATTTTTCACCAGTATGCACATTCCTGCCATTAACGGAACTGAGAAACTTATTTTCGGACTAACCCTTGCATAATGTAACAATCCCTCCAATGTATGGGCCTACGGTGTAAACGCATAACCACAGCACATCATTTAGCAACAATGGCTGGAGTTTGTCAGAATACACTGGGAGTGAACAGTGGTAGATTGAAAGAAAGTTGCCTACTCTGATGCAAAGTTGTGCCTATCCCTATCATATTCCCTACTGCATTGGATGGATGGACGGTAGTAGGTACAGCGAACAGCTGTGAATAAGATGCTACAAGGTGCTGTGATCCCACAGGTACAGGCGGGAGGCACTGGTGTGATGATCTGAAGGATGCTCTCCTGGGACACTTATGATCTTTGATGATGATGGATGGCACCCTGAATGCCACCGTGTACTTATCTATCATTGCAGACCAGATTAACCCATTTATGCGGACAGTGTTTCCAGACTGAGATGGGGTGTTCCAACAAAACAGCACCCTGTGACATAAAGCACATATCATCTAGGACTGATTCAAGGAACACAAACATGGCTTTCATGTTCTACCATGTTGTGTGACATGAACACAACTGTACACATTCTGGACCATATGGATCAGCAGCGGCAGCAATTAGCATACTGGCCCTTGACCATGGATACCAGACAAGCTAAGGGAATCATGATACGGCACACACTACCAGGGAAATATCCATGCTATAACGGATGGCTGCATTGGTGGCAGTCAAAAAGGACCAACACAATAAAAGTAGGTGGCCATAACGTTGTGCCCCTACAGTGTATAATTTTGTCAAACAATCTGCATGGGTTTATCAAAATAATGTGAACACTTACTGTTTGTGTAGAACTTTCAAGTGTACTTTTGAATAGAACATTATGTTTATGAACTTTTGTGTAGAACATTACACCGATCAGCCATTCCATTATGACCCCCTCCCCCAGCCTAGAGAAATGAGCATGCGTGGAGACAGAACGGTGGCACAGGTAAAGTTCACAGAGCAGTATATTGGGTTGATGCATAAGTTCATGCCGTTTTTTTCACCGCACTACAGGAATGTATTACATCAGGAGGGAAAAGAGAATCAATCAACTATGTATTCCCCCCATTGTTTACGATGGTGTCCCAACGTCTGGATAGGTCTGCAATGCCATTCTTGACAAAATGTGTAGGTTTTGCTGCAAAGAAATCATCAAGGTAATTCTGGAGATCAACATCATTGTTGAACGGTCTGCCAAGGAGTGCATTCGACAAAGATCGGAACAGATGATAATAGTCTGAAGGGGCGACATCTGGGGAATAGGCCGGATGAATAAGGATCTCCCATTTCATGTCTTGAATGGCCATTTTGGTCATGTTTGCACTGGGAGAGCATGCGTTATCATGTTGGAGAAGGACACCATGGATGCCGATGTGGCCGTTTCTGCTGAATTGCTCCCTCCACGCGGCAAAGTTGCTCACAATAGAGTGCAGCGTTGATGGTCCGATTCCTCGGCAGCATTTCCTAGTGAATAATGTCTTCCATGTCCCACCATACACACAACATGATCTTCGCAGGATGAAGGTCATGTTTTGGACGTGGTGTGGGCTTCTTGTTCGGGCTTAACCATTCCCTCCGATGCCTGAAATTCACGTACAGGCAGCACTTTTCATCTCCAGTAACAATATGCAACATAAAGGGTATGTGCTGCTGAGAACATTCACAATAACGGGCGAGTAACGAACCACATATGGCAACACACGATTTTTGTTGTCCTCGGTGAGAGTCACCCAAGACCCCAATTTCTTGACCTTTCCCATATGTTCCAGGTGTTGCACCACTGTGGCCTGATCACAGTCCATCTCAGTGGCCAATTCGCATGTGGTTTTTGATGCGGATCCACGTGGATGAGATGGTTCAAACAATCCTCATCAAAGTGAGATGGACGACCTGAGCGTGGAGAGTCGTTGAGGTCAAAATTGCCACCTCAGAACCGATCAAACCATTTGTGGGCTGTCCTTGGAGCAATAGCATCCTCCCCATACACAGCACAAATTTGTCGAGTAGCCTCGTCGGCTGTGGACACTTTGTAAAACTTGTAGAGGAGCATGTATCAGAAACGTTCGTTCCTCTCTACTTGACACTCCATACTTCCAGACCTGAAAACCAAAAAACCTTTAGCCACAATCACACAAAGCAATGTGATTTAGATATACAACTGGCCATCTGCACCATCACTACTGACCTGGGAAACACTCATGAAACAAAATGGCATGAACTTATGCATCAACCCAGTATATACAATCCGAGGACTGGCTTTCAGTTAGTAGAGTGTTCAGGGGTCAGAATGGGAAAAGCTGCTGATTTATCAGGGTTTGATAAAGGAAAAATTGTGATGGCATGGCGCCTTGGAACTATGATATCTGAAACGGCACGGCTTGTGGGTTGTTCACGTGCCGCTGTAGTGAGTACGTATCAAAAGTGGTACACAGATGGCCAAATGACGAACTGTCATCTAGCCGTGTGTCATCTGCAGCTCATTGATGCCAGAGGGGAGCGGAGACTGTCGCGCATTGTTCACAGGGCCACAGTGTGATAAATCACTAACAGCTACAACAGTGGTGATCAGGGTAATGTGTCACAGCATACACCACAGCTTCTGCGTATGGGCATTCATAGCCGAAGACCCAGCCAGGTCTCCATGCTAACTACACATCGTCAACAACACATGAAATGGGCCCAAGATCATCGAGATTGGACCCTGGATGATTGGAAGGAAGGGGCCTGGTATGACGAATCAAGATTGTTGGTGCATCACGTAAATGACCGAGCGCAGATATGCTGATTACCAACAGAGGCTATGGCACCTGGATGCACTGTTGGGCAGAAACATGCTGGCGGCAGCGGTGTTATGCTGTGGGTGATGTTTTCTTGGGACACTTTAGGCCCCATTATCCTAATAGCATAATCCCTGACAGCTGTCGGGTATCTGAGCATCATTGCAGACCAGGTTCACCTATTCATGGCAACTGTGTTCCCTGCTGGTGATGGCCATTACCAATAGAATAATGTGCCATGCCACACTGCCAGAATCGCCAAGGAGTGGTTCGAGGAACATGCTGGTGACTTCCTGTTAATACCCTGGCCTCCAAATATACCTGACATGAACCCAATCAAACATCTGAGGTTCGACTTGGAAAAGCGGGTTCACGCTAAATCACCACCACCCCGAAATGTACGGGAACCGAAAGATCTGCTGTTGACATTATGGTACCAGATACCCCAGGATACCTATTGCCACCTCATCGAATTGATGCCTCACCAAGTAGCCGCTGTTTTGCGGGCTAAAGGGGGTCCTACAGCTTATTAGGTACGTGGTCATAATGTAATGGCTTATTGATGTATGTTTATGAACTTTTGTGTACAACATTATAAGCTCTAGGCCCACCACCTTGGACTTTCAGAACAGAAGCATTTAAACTTGGAAGATACTTATACAAAACATGCACATACAATAATGGAATTTTGGATCATTTTTCCTGTAAGATATGTCCCAGCAGTGCAGTGATGTTGGAGGTGGAAAGTGCGATCTGACCTTTCAGTCTAGATATTTCCACAAATGTTCAATAACATTGAGGTGGCTATGGTAGCTGCTGCACTTTATCCTCATGCCCTGCAAACCACAACTTGATACTTTTTGCACAATGCATGGGTGCATTATCTGCTTGATATCAGGGATGGTCATTAGCAGGGCTCGACAAATATGTTCTAAATCTAGGAGCCAGCTCCAAAATTTAGGCGCCAGGTGAAACCAAGTCAATAACGCATGAACAAAAACATGTTTGGTTATGACGTTGGAACCATATTTGTTGTCAGATTTCGATTTTATTAAAATACTATTTGCGGATGTCATATTTTGTACATATTAATTCAAAGTACTATATTTTTTCTTCGTAAAACCTGTATACCATAAAATTCAGAAAAAAATTTCCTTCGTGAGATCCGCAAGGGCGTAGTATAATCCAAAGAGAAAACCCCAATTTTTCCCTTTACATAATCCGCAGCAGCATGTCTCAGACCATGGTATTTAAAAAAAAAAAAAAAAAAAAAAAAAAATTGAGTCCATACCTCCCAACATTGGCCATAAATAGCCTTGTTACTAATAACTAGTATTGCGTGAAATACATAGACTATTTTACGAAATGATTTATCTCTTTGTAAAAAACAAATATGCACCCCAACAAAACATTACAACAAACAAGGACTCTAATGAAACAAACTTAACACGTGCGAAACACAAAGTTGATTCCACAGCGAGGGCATAATTGCAAGATTTAAGTTCAAAACTTCCACCAGTAAAAAATCAGTAAGATGTGTTCAGAATTCCACAATGCTTGACAGACAGGAAAACCAAGCAAGTAAACGCGCAGTGCATGAACCTCCACTTACCATATTGATCGTACTGCCTCTAAAATTGCAGTTTAAGACAAAATGAGACCAAAGAAAGGAAAAAAAAGCTGAACAGGCTACTCGACAAATCGATCTCCTGAGTAGCCAAAATAACGAAAAAGGGGGAAATTCACAATTTCGCGGAAGAATCTCATGCCTGAAGATTAGGAGGAAATTTCCGCTGCATCTAACTTCTGTTTCCATAAATTCTTGCCTACAGTTTCAAGCTGAAATACAAACATAATGCCATAAAATGATATTTAACAAGAATACTAGACACAAACGCAACATCTGGAGAAAAAAATTACGATTAGGGCAAATTCTTTTTACTCGATTTAACTACTGTTTTTGAAAGCTTTGAAACACGAAATACTGTTCCCAGACAGAAAATGACCCGCCCCCAAATTCTCCTTAGTTTTGCATAAATCTTGAGAACGATTTAAACCACGACCAAAAAAAAAAAAAAAAACTGGAGAATTCCGCGAATATGCTTAAGAATCTTTATGATTTGTATATCATAAAGATTCTATAATTTGTATATCATAAAATAATAGCAAAGTAATTTTTTTAAACAAAATGAAAATTCGTAGAATACGTAGTTTCGAGAGTGAGTTCCGTAGTCAGACAACTAAATCCGTAGAAACTATGGACATTCCGAAGTAACATGTAGGACAGTCGTATAATCTGCACCTTTCATGTTAATCGTGAATCGCAATTTCAGACAGAAAATGGCGTTTCACAGAACTGACTTAGAAATCCAAAGATGTAAGAAAGAAATTATAGTCTTATTGAAAAAGTAACTGTCATTTTGAAGTACTTTTGTGTTACTTTTAAGTAAATAAAGAACTAAAATTGCTAGCTGTTGCAGCATTACTGTAATTCATTAGTTACACTAAAAATTCCATTGAAATTGTGGACACTCCATAGCATTGTCTTACTTCTGAATACGTTTCAACTGAATACCAAAAGAAAGAAACATCCTTAACTAATACAATTAGCACACCAAAACTAGGCAATGCGATTGCGGAATGGTTACATGCTGCGGAATAATAGCTTTACGGAATTCCCGAGAGTCACCGATTCTCACAACACATAGGCTTCCATATGCGCAAATAGTAACTAACGCCTTCCTTGCAACATATTTTCTGTCAAAATGCTTCTAAGTAAAAAAATATATGTATATTCTTACAATCTCCTTGCGGTCTTCTATCTCGCTGTTATGTTACATTTTTTCTGTTACCGCATTTTCGGTACTTTCCCAGTAACACCAACTCTCTTGACAATTACCTCGCAGACTTTTAAAAATGCCACACCGCTTTTTTTTTTTTTTTTCTTTCTTTACTGGTGTCCGCAGTACCTAAATTTATAACTTTTTAACAGATAATCTATGGATTATACAACAGAAATTACGGTATTTACGGCATATTACGAAATCTCAAGAAAGAAATTAGGCGCCACAGCTCGAATTTTAGGCGCCTGGGTGACCTAGCACCCAGGATTTGTCGAGCCCTGGTCATTAGGAAACACTGACTGCAATAATGTGGGCAGGTAGTCCCCAAGAATGGATCTGTATGTTGCAGATATGACAAGACCCTGCAGAATAACCAATGGCCCTAAGGAATGGCATGATATGGCACCCCACAGCACATGGGACCCACCTCCATGCTTCAGTCAGAACCAGACAGTTATGGTGGTATGCTTCCATAGGTTTTTACCAAATGTACTTTCTACCATTGGTGGAAAACAATGTGAACAACAATGCATCAGACCTGATGGAACATTGCTAGTATTTAGCATTTCAGTTTTAATATGCTTTGCACCACCTTACATGTTTTGTTGCATTAAGGTTGGTAATCAGAAGTTTGTGGATTACATCATAGCCATAATTACTGGCACAATGGAGTTACAGATGAACTGTTATGACAGAAACAGAATCATTCTGACCGGCGTTCAACGCTGCTGCCATTTGTGGCGCCACGGTCTTGTGCCTCCATTGTGCAATCCACGCCAACATTCACCTATCTGTACCTGACATCTCGGTATGGCATCCACAATTTGCAGTGCCATGTCCTTTTTGATGGGTAGTCATAATCTTCAATAACAGTTTCTCGTGTTACACCTTCTTCCAGTTACTGAAGTTCCTGCAAGATGCACACCAATGATCATGCCATTTTTTGAAGTCACCGAGATCTGACTGGTTGGCAATTACTTCACAACAGCTGTTTCACCTGTGACTGTGGCACTACTACGATATAGAAAACAATGTACAACACTAAAAGGACAAATTATTACTTACACCTTGGTGAAACTACGCCAAGCAGCAGGACAGCAGCAAATCACAGTGTGCAGGAAAACTGGTTGGGGCTATAAATAGAGTGGGTCAGCATGCACAGGAATACATTCCATCAAGTGCTAGCATGGGTCGAGGAAGAGACTTAAGTGAGTTTGATCGAGACCAAGTTGTGGAAGCCAGGAAGGCCGGATGTTCAATCAACCCAACGGTGAAACTGTTAGGAATTCCAGGTCAAACTGTAGCAAGTGTGTACCAGAAGTACGTAACAGTCAGATGAAATGTGGCCATAAAAGCACATTGGATTATTGAGGGTACCAATGATTGGCCCACATTGTACAGACGAATCAGAAGGCTTGTTTGCAGCAAATCACGTCACAATTTAATGAAGGAGCATCCACAAGCCTATAATCAAAGACAATTCACCGACACATGGCACAACTCGGCTAGGGCAGTAGACGACCACATCGTGTCCCGATGTTAACGGCACAGCATCACACAATTCGCCTGCAGTTTGCGAAGGCCCATCGAAAGTGGAGCATGGATAATCTCTTTATGGTTACTATTAGACCAATAACCATAAGCGTTACATGGTTACTATAATTTTATTCGAACAATAGATTATTGTTACTAATACTACTGTTTCACATGTTGTATGTGATAATGTCATTTGGTGCTAAACGCATGCTATAAACGTTGAATATAATATTATAATCAAGCACAGTATCAAAGTATAAAGCACTAAAAACAGAGTAAACTCAAATAACATCAAACACAAGCAGAATGAACAACAATTATCTCGGAATCTGTAGTTATAAAAAAAACTAAAGACAAGAACTGTAATGATGACATTCCAAGAGAGTTGAGATTGAAAAGAATAAGAAAAAATGGAATCTAAATAAATGTGAGAAATCACGAGATACAGAAGAGAATCCGATTCATAGACAAGTTCATAAACGAATGATAGAGGGCACCAGTAATGATGCACAGCATATATCCCGTGATGCATCGCACTCGGATAGGGAAGGGTGTGGCCGATGTGTGAAGCCTGCATGTTGCATTGTTGAAGGTTCAAGGTGAAGATGATCAAGCAAAATACTACTGAAGATGGCATAACAAATGCTGAAACCGGTCTGGTTGTGAAAGAAGTTAAGCGACGCGAACCAGGATTGATTTCATGGTTTTTACTCCATTTCATTTATTTATTCTTAAATTTTATCTCTATCAGAACCTTGTGTGAAGTCTTGATTCTTTGGATATTTTAACCTTCATATTGTTTCATATATCAGGCTCCAATGCGTGTCTAGATGCTTCAGATGTTTTAACCTTCTTTGTTTCATACATCAAGTTCCGACGTGAAGTCTAGATACTTCAGTTATTTTAACCTTCACAAACAGATTTCGCGTTCACTTTTTGGCTCAGATGCAGTGCAACATAATCTGCCCGGCGGAGTTGTTCATGGGACGAGATATCATTCCGAAAAATCCAACGAAGAATCATATACCGGAAGAAAGGACGCGGCCATAGGCAAAGTGAGTATTGATACGTAATAATACTGTTAATTGATGTTATTTTGTAATAAACATATTTGAATTGTTATCGGTTCTGATAGTGTCTCAAATTCCTACACTAATGTAGAATAAAGTGTTGAACAGTAAAAGAGTGACATTAATGAGTCAATGAAAGCAGAGAGAAAAGAGAGAAATAAATAAAAATAAGAAGTTTCCAAAAATTACAATAAAATAGGAAATGCTTACCCTTTTCAAGTACTTTCCAGCTTTTTCAATTATGTCTTTAAACCGCTTACGATGTTCTTTCAGCACATTTTTTATAATATCTGAAATAAAGGAGAAAACCACATGGAAAAAAGACGAGGCTCTAAAAAATATGGGGGAGGGCAATTTTATTATATGCCAGTGAAATGTGATCACATTAAAACAAAATTACGGATGACACAAAATGAAGTAAATACTTGTTTAATTACTGTAATTTTCAGGCTATGCGGTGCACCAGACAAAAACCTTTATTTAGGAAGCAAATTTATTGTAAGAGCTGTCTGTACCTGCATATTTTCAAAGTAATACTCCCCATCATTTCATACTGTTTTAAGTTACTTTCAGTAATCTAATAAGATTAATATAAAAATAAAATGGAAGATGGCATTGAAAATATCTAACGTTCTTTCCTTTGTTATCTCATTTATTTATTTGTTTGTGGTTAATAGTCGTTCTTAGATTATACTGATTATGAATTCCACAGCTTGTACATACAGTTTTCATGGTATGAAATACCTGTGTCATTTTTATTGAAAAGACTGATTTGTGCTGTCAAAAGATATCTGGATGAAAAAAGAAGTGAGAAATAATAAATAGCCATTTGTTATGGAAGAATGTTCATGAAAAAATATATAGAAGTAAATAAATGATGAAAACATATGCTGGAAGGAAGAAAGAAACATAAATTCTGCTTTTCATTTCAAGTAGTTTTACTGCTTACATTAAACCACAAATGCTATCTATGTATGAGAGAAATGTCGCCCAATGCCATCATGAATGGTAGCGGAGAGAATGAAAGCGAGGATCACCCGAAGGTCAGTAACATTATGTGCTAGTGGACAGTGAGAGAGAGAGAGAGAGAGAGTACCCCCCTGTATAAAAACAGAGAAAACCAAATATAACTTGTCTTTCCCCCAAAGTAAAAAGCAGGCAAGAGGACAGGCAAAGGCATGAACCACGGCATACAAATGGAAGAGATATGCTGCTACAAATTTCATGCACTTGAGAGCAGACTCTAGAGGGGTATGGATTTCCAGAGCTGCTGTCATTAAATAGGAATACTTATATTATTTGTAATTAAATATTTTTGTAAACAATAATTAAAGTACTTTACAAGTCGCATTAGTGGAAAAGTTTTGATGTGTTCAAGGTCTGATTATCTGTTCCTTGCTCATTAATATTAAATTTAGTGGCATAACAATGCTGCATTTTGGTGTTTTTGATAGTTCCACTGAGTTAAAAAAATTTGCAAAGTGCAGTTTTGTAAGAAAGGTGGAAGATCAAGTCACAGGGAAAACTAGTAGTGACAGATCTGCCTCTATTTCTCAATAACTTTGCAGGGGAAAAGGCATTTTTCAAAGCCAGGGAAAATTCATGGTTAATTACTGTAAAAGCAGTGTTAAAGCTGTCACTCGCATTTTCATCAAATCGAGGTAAAGCTGGTAATTTTGTGACCCCCCCCCCCGAATTTCCAAAAAGCAAATGTTTCCTGTCATTTTTTTTATTCGGTCTCCAACTTGGTTTCCTTCCTTCATTTTCTCTCTTAGTCATCCCGTCCAACACTGCTTCTCTCTTGCATTGTGTTTTTCATGCCTGTCATACTTTTATCATCATCGCGCTCACCCCTGCTATGTCCTTGCGTTGTTTTCTTTATCCTCGTCATTTTTTTGTTCTGCCATCGCTGCTTTTCCCTGCTGACCTGGTATCCTTCTTCTTCATTTTTTCTTTCAGTCATCACTGCTGCACCCTGCTTTGCCCTGTTGTCATTTCTTTTGTTTTTCCTTCCCCACTCCTCTCTTATCGGAGAAAAGCCCAAGTGAGCTTTGAGAGAACTTTTCACAAGGGTTTTGTGGCAACGGATAAGGAAAGAGACGTTATGTTTGATTGTTTGGCAGTTTGCTGCAGCAACAGAAACCGTGGGGAGTGGCATGCACCATTTTGGTTTCGGTCAACCAGTTCGTTGGTGGAGTAAGCAAATTGTGGCTTTGCTCAGTCCTGGTCTTTGTATATATTTTTACAAAGAACATGCATCAGCAAATGTAAATATTTTTATTAAAATTAAGCCTTTTTTGTTTTTATTCTTAAATTCTATTTAAAGTAAAAAAATTTATTTAGCCAACGTATTGTGCTTGTATTTTCATGCTTAAATATAGCAAAAAAAAAAAAAAAAAAAATACAACTGTAAATTTGGTTAATCTGCATAGCATTTTGCTACAACTTTTGCTGACAAAATAACCAAACTGCTACAAGAGAAAAAATTAAAGCTGTGTGAGAATGATACTCCACACAAACTTATGACTGCTGTTTGCTGAACAGTCTGCATGAGAAAAAGATTACAAATATGAAGTATAAGTCTTATGTACGTCGTGTGATGGATGTCAATGAAACCCAAGTTATTTGTCAAGATCACTGTAAATGGATAAGTTTGATACAGCAACAGTAAGTAAATAATCAGTTAAAAATTTATCTGGTAGTTTGTATTTCTTTGTGGAGCTAACCTCTGAATCTCAGAGAACAGCTTAGTGATATGTATGTATGAACAGTTGTTTAGAGAAAAATTCAGAGTAAGTGCCGCATCAGCACAAGAGCTGCAGGGCTGGCAAAACTGCACTATTTTTACCATAAGAGACACTGCTCTGAGCCCGAAAATTACAGAAATACATTCCATAGGTACATTCAGTAACATATCACACATACCAGTTCAGTCACACAAAACCATACTCATTAGAAAAAATTAACAGATGAAATTTACCCCTTCCCCTGAAATAATAATTCCATTAACAGGATAAGCCCTAGAAATTACCAGGTCAGTAAGTATTAAAAGATCAGGCTTAGGCTGGAGTGCACTGCTGCATGAAAATAACCCAGAAAAATATCGCATTAGGGTATGTCAGGGACACCAAGAGACATCTCAGACTGAAAGGGATATGTTCTGGGTATAAAACTTAGTATGATTTAATTTATTATTGTGCAAAAAATACAAGTTTCAAGATGGTTATTTATAAATATATATATTTTTTTTTATTTTGAGAGAGAGAGAGAGAGAGAGAGAGAGAGAGAGAGAGAGAGAGAGAGAGAGAGAGAGAGAGAGAGAGAGAGAGAGAGAGAGAGAGAGAGAGAGAGAGAGAGAGAGAGAGAGAGAGAGAGAGAGAGAGAGAGAGAGAGAGAGAGAGAGAGAGAGAGAGAGAGAGAGAGAGAGCAAGGCTTTGGATATGATTATTAAAATCAGACAAAAGGATTATTACTTAGGAAAATACTGAGAAATAACTCCTTTCAAGAATACAAAGGTTTTACATTTTTGTGAGAGCATTGAAATATCTACCTCTTTCAACTGCAATACCCCATCATTCGCAAATCCTGCCTATCATTTGACAACAACTGTGATGAATAATTAAATCTGGCAACCAGTCTAGTTCCAAATTTTTACAGGTGATCAAGACCCAAGCTGGGTTGAAAGCTTCTATGTTTCTTAAGTTTTTCTCTTAATGCAACATGTGTGTTCTACTACAGCCTACATTTATCTGTTATGTGTGTATTGCATTCTTCCTATTGGGGGTGAATTTATAATTCAAATGCCTGCTTTTCTTTCACAAGGAAAAACTGATAAAAAACAAGATATGTTGCATGAAACAATAAATACATTTGATGTGAAAGAAATGCATTTATGTTTTGTTTTGTTTTGTTTTTTACAGCGACAGAGTGGAAGTATTAAGGGAAGAAGAAAGCAGGAAGTCAAATCAGAGCAGTTATTTAATCAGTTAAATGCACCAGCCAGTTTTAAGGTAGCAGTACACATCAAACTCCTCTTTTAAAGGATCATTCAGCTGCTGTCAGCAGTCCTGAGTCATATGGCTCCAGTGATTCATAAGTCTTCTAATGGCACAGGATGTTTAAGAAACACAAAACGTTAATGAGCTTTGAGGAATACCCTTCCTTTTCTTCTGCTGTACACTGACATAGCAGCTTTCATTGAAGATTTAGCTGATTTTATTTGTGATTTCCCGGGTTTCTTTCTTTTTGTTTAATCACATTTGGTTAATTGGCAAATACTAAATACTTAATGCAGGTCCTGAAAGTATTTTCCTTTAAAGACAAAATCTTATAAGCAATAACTCATCCTTCAGTATATATAGGATCCAGGTCGGTACGAGGGGTTCCTGAAGATGGTGTAAAAAATTAGACTGAAATGCATAGAAGTTTTAATATTTTTAGCTTTATTATTCAAAAGAAAAGTTTTTGGGAGATAGTAAGCATACCTTTGATTCCATGCCACCAAAAAAATGTGAGTTTTGTTTGATAGGTACTGTTTCACTATTGAGAGGAGTTTCATAACTTTTGCATACAGCAATGCAAGAAGGGGAAGCACGATGATTCACCTTTAAAATATCGGCAAGGAGACTGACTTGGTTGTCATAATAGCTTTGCTTGCAGCCCCCTATAGTTACTGCAGTTCCTTGTATGGGACTTTGTTGCCTCATTTTGAGTCAGCTTACTGGATCTGAGAAGGCCTGAGGGCAGAGTCAGGGAACAAATGACAATCTGCGACAGTTCTTGAGAGGAGTTTTATAAGTTTTACATCCAGCAGAGCCAGAAGGAACACAAAGATGATCCAATTCTAAAAATGTCAACAAAGAAACTGAATTTAGTTATCGTAGTAACACTGTTTGCCGCCCACTACAGTTTCTACTATTGGACTTGCTTGTCTCATTTGCAGTCAACTTCCTAAATCGGAGAGGGTCTGAGAGCAGACAGATAACAGTCTGTGACAGTTCTGTAAGTTTGGTTTATAAGTGCCTTTAAAGTGCTGGCACAAGAATTAGGAAATTCAATCTTGAAAATAATTTACAACAAACTGATGATACTGAAATTTTGATTGACCCTAAAAATATTTGAAAGTAACATTAACAAAGATTGAATCTATTACAAATACTTCTACAAACTTTTCTGGAAAGCAAGATGTGCAGCGAGTTAGCAATGAGAATAAGAATTGTACTTTAGTTAAAAGAATATTTCCAAATGATATTAAAATTCTTCTGTAAAAGCCTCAAGTTTATGATCTGTCAAAAACTGAAATATATACATCAGGTGAAATAACTGCATTTTTTTTAAATGATTAAAGCAACAAAAATGTGTGTAAAAGCTTATTGCAGCCATGGCACATATTAGGACTTTAAATTAATTTTCCTTGAATATGTTCCGATGATTATACTGAAAATAGCTACTAAATATAATTGAAAACCAGAACTTCATTTTTTTTTCTACTCTGAGTTATGAGGGCCATTCAGAAAGTAACTATGTTTGCACATGAAAAGTACCGACAAATACAAGTACCATATACAGTACATGACAATTACAAGTACCGTATTTATCAGCATATAACACACACTTTTTTTCCTAAAATTTAGGGCTGAAATTCTACCTGTGTGTTATACATGTATACTACTTTTTTTTATTTAAACTTAGGTAAAATGAATACTGCTGCAGAGTGCAATGCATCCCGACGTTGCCAAATATCACTTTACTCTAACTGCAGACGCTTCTCTAATGCATACATCTCTTCTGTTTTCTGACAGATCTTATTAAAAGTGGCATCAATACAATCTTCAGTTCTCAGAAAGAAGATTCGCACAAAAAAAAATTGAGATAGATTCCTGATTTACCTTTTTTAAGCACCCGAAAGTAACCTCACTCGCTTCAGCAGAGAAGGCGAGCTGTCACGTTAAGCCTAAGCGTCTGCTCTTTCGTTAAGTTGCTTTCATGGCACAACCTCCTTAAGCAGCAGCTGCTCGGGGAAAATATGACAAAACTTCCAGTGACGTACAAACTCCATGGCTGACGGTTGGTGATAAAAATTGTTAGTGTATGCATGGTCTCATCGTGCTGGTTTGAGGGTATCATTTCTCACGACGATGACCATGCATTATCGGTAAACGGCGTCTGTTTAGAGAACCCAGATTTATGGCTGTTTTTAATTTTTTAGTCTGTCTCATCACTTTCCATGATAGTAGTGATTCTGATTTAAATGTTTGTAACAGGTCTAATATCCAAGTCTTTTCGTTCAAACAGATGCCTTTTTTTTTGTATTATTTGCCTTATAAGTGGTATAAATATTAATAAACATGTGTGTTTAGTTATCTAAAAAAAGTTCAGAGCTCTCAAGTCGTTTATTTTAAATTTAAGTTTTTTTCACTCCAAACTTCCTTCTTAAAATTAGGGTACATGTTATACACTGATGCACGTTATACATTGATAAATACGGTATTTGCTTCAGAGTCATACATGTGTAGTTGTGTTGCTTCATCGATTAGCTATACCCTGATGCCATTTTGTGAGGTTGTGCTCATGTTAAAGGCTTTGTGCTGTACATTAATAATGTTTAAGTTAATAGAGCTGCCTGCCAACTGCAAAGTCAGGGTATCTACCAAATTTTGGAAACACAATTTTATGACCAATAAGAAATTTTCATGATCACTTTTAGAAGACTTCAGTATATATATATATAGTAGTATAGTTATACCGCTATTGGCGGTCGTCAGAGCCCCTTTAGTGGGAACAGGATGTACCACGAGAAGGCGGGGTTGACATTTGTCAAGGAGAGGCTGTGATGTTACGCATCACCTGACCTTACATCGCTCTGAAATCCTGCGGTATTGAAGATGCATACATTAATATTATTAATAACATCTATGAAAATGCAAGTGCAAAGATTCGGCTGTTTGAAAATACAACACACATAAAAATTGGAAAAGGAGTGAGACAAGGTGACACCATATCTCCGAAGCTCTTTAATGCCACATTGGAAAGTCTTTCAATCACTGAACTGGGAAAACAAAGGGATAAAGATTAATGGAGATTATCTAACCCACCTTCGTTTTGCTGATGACATAGTCATTTTTGCAACTACCCCATCAGAGCTACAGAGTATGATCCAGGAACTTGCTGACAAGAGTAAAGAAGTGGGATTAAAAATGAACTTTCAGAAGACAAAAGTGATGTTCAATGCTTTTAAAAGAAATGAAGATTTTTCGATTGATGGAGAAAAGCTGGAGATAACAGACACGTACGTTTATCTTGGACAGCAGATATCAAGTGAGGGTCACATTGGTGAAGAAATTAATCGGCGTACAAAACTTGCCTGGAGAGCTTTTGGAAGAAACAGCATAATTTTCAAGAGCAATATGCCATTATGTCTTAAAAGAAAAGTGTTTGATCAATGCATCCTTCCAGTGCTTACGTATGGTGCTGAGACGTGGACCTTAGCTAAAAGAGACATACAAAGGCTGCAGACAACTCAAAAAAGCATGGAGAGGTGCATGCTTGGTGTAACCAGGAGAGATAAGAAGAGGAACACGTGGATCCGAAAAATGACAAGAGTGGAAGACATCATGATCAGAGTTAAATCCCTGAAATGGCAATGGGCTGGACATACTGCCAGAAGAACAGACCATCGATGGACAGCCGAAATTTTAGATTGGATTCCAAGGGACAGGAAAAGACCCAGAAGAAGACCACATGGAAGATGGGTGGATGGAATTCGAAAGTATGCGGGAGTGACATGGAGGAGACTGGCACAAGACAGACCGTTGTGGAGGAAACTTGGGGAGACCTTCGTCCAGCAGTGGATTGATAATGGTTAATAATGATGATGATGATATAGTAGTATCATCATCATCAACAACCAGTATCAATCCACTGCTGGATGAAGGTCTCCCCACGTTTCTCCCACAACAGTCTGTCTCGCGCCAGTCTCCTCCATGTCACTCCTGCATGCTTTCGAATTTCATCCACCCATCTCATGTGTGGTCTTCCTCTGGGTCTTTTCCTGTCCCTTGGAATCCAGTCTAGAATTTTGGTTGTCCATTGGTGGTCCATTGTTCTAGCAACAGAGTCCAGCCCACTGCCATTTTAGGGATTTTACTCTGATCATAATGTCTTCCACTCTTGTCATTTTCCTTATCCATGAGTTCCTCTTCTTATCTCTCCTGGTTACACCAAGCATACATCTCTCCATGCTTCTGCTATATAAATCCAAGCTGTAGTATATGCACATGTACACACACACATAGGGGGAACACTATGCCCCATCTTTTTTCTTTTTTTTTTTTCTATGGAAAAATGCCCCCTGTTGTTCTGCTAGTAACAAAAGTCTCTTCATCATACTTTGAGTGCACTCAAAGTAAGTTGAAATACTCACCATTTTGCTACAAGATTTCATTACACACCTATCGTTAACACTTATACCTCAAAAATGTCCTGACTCCATATGTAGCATATTGGAAGTTGCTAAATTGATCTCAAAATTTTTTTAACATTATGTACATGTATTTCTTATGCTAAGACATTTTTTGCTCCATCAGTTTTTTTTTTTTTTTTTTTTTTTTTTTGGAGAAGGGAACAAATGCTCCCTTTTTTTGACACTTAAATCGTTAGATGGATTGTGCTTTATGTGGTCAGTGCATGGAGAATTCTTAAGATTTTTTCCAGAAAATGAACAATTGCTAAAAATAAAAAGAAATTCATGATCCCAAAAGAAAATTTGTGACTTTTTCATGACCTTTTTCTGAATTCGTGACTTACATGATTGTTGTGACTAGTAGACACCTTGAAAAATCCAATCTGTGATAAGATTCCTGAATGCGAAAAATGTCAGACCAAGTCAGATTCACTGGCAAATTTGCGAAATTTACAGACAAAACACAATGGAATGCAGGAATGGTATGAAATGAAGGATGACAGAGCTTTCACGACAAATTGCACAGTGGTAGGCCTTCTCTGCTCACAGAAGGTTTGGTGGAGAGAGTGAAAAAAACATAAGAGAGAACTGATGTTTTACAATTTCTGATCTTTCAGAACACTTCCCTTAAGTTTCGAAATCATTACTGCATGGAATCATTATAGAAAAGCTTCAATACTGCAAAGTGTGTGAATGATGGGTGTCCAAGATGTTGATAGAAGAACACAAAACAAAGCGCATGGGATCTGCATTGGAATTTTTGGGGCACTGTGCGGAAGAAGACAATATTTTTTAAGCTATACAGTGACAAGAGATGAGACTTTGCTCTCTCACATCACATCTGAATCAAAACAGCAGTACTTGCAAAGGAAACACACGAGCTCCCCTATGGCCAAAATATTCAAACAGACAATGTCAGTCAACGAGGAAGGTCATGAGCAATGTCTTTCAGGACAAGAAAGGAATTTTGTTGGTGGAATTCACGCCTAAAGGCATGACAGTAAACATGGCTGTTTATTATGAGACACTGAGAAAGTTGTGTCGTGCAATTATAAACAAACGGCGCAGCATGCTGAGCAAAGGAGTTGTTCACCATGACAATGCAAGGCCTCGTGCCGCAAATGTGATGCAAAACCTGGTCATTAAATTTGAATCGGAGCAGATGGTTCACCCTCCCTACATCCCAGATTTGGCACCCAGCGATTATCATTTGTTTCTCCACTTGAAACAATTTCTTGCTGGCATTTCAATGATGACGATGACCTGAAGATGACAGTTGAGCGGTGGCTCAAAACCAAGGCAGTCGACTTCTATGTGGAAAGTATCCAGAAACTTGTGCCACGATATGACAAAACACTTTAACATCCACAGGGAATATATTGAAAAGTAGATTAAGGTATGCAGAATTCATTGCATATTAAAAATTAGTTCTCAAAATAGTATAACTATACTGAAAATCTAAAATTTCTTGGCGTAGAATAGAAATAAATCTTTCCAAGCTTTCGCACATCAACCAGATGGATTTTTCAAGGAAGGTAGACAGCTAACTGCAAACTGGATAATAGAACGTTTCAACACTTTGAACGCGATGACTTGACTAGACAATAAATGAATAGGAGCAAACGTGATATTTCGAAGAAACGAGGTCATGTAATATCACGTTCTGCATGACCATTTTGAAGAAACGTGATGCTTCTTCGAAATATCACGTTTGCTCCTATTCATTTATTGTCTAGTCAAGTCATCGCGTTCAAAGTGTTGAAACGTTCTATTATCCAGTTTGCAGTTAGCTGTCTACCTTCCTTGAGAAAGCCATCTGGTTGATGTGCGAAAGCTTGGAAAGATTTATTTGTATTCTACGCCAAGAAATTTTGGATTTTCAGTATAGCTATACTATTTTGAGTATAATTTGGTGTATAGTTCCTACTTATTAAAAATTAGTTATTAATATTTTTGTTTCATTTTCTAACGGTACTTTCTGGATGGTCCTAGTATTTTTCTGGCAGACTGTAGATTATATATATATATATATATACACTATCTACCAACAAGTAATTGGACACCTGTGATAGCAAAGGAAAACGAAGTTTATTCACCTTCAATAGTTGGTGGCGCCTCCACGAGCGGCGATTACAGCTGCGACTCTCCGGGGCGTACTTTCAACCAGGCGTTGTACGACGGGTAGCAGTATTTTCTTCCACTCGGCTTGGAGAAGACAAGTCAGTTCCTTCACCGATTTCGGACGGTGGGGGCACCCCTTAAGTCGACGCTCCAACTCGTGCCAGAGATGCTTGATAGGATTAAGGTCTTGGCTCTGCGCAGGCCGGTTCATTCCATTAACCCCATTGCCACCATACCAAGCCATGGTGGACCTCACAACATGACAGGTGGCATTGTCATCCTGAAAGTAACATGGGTCCACCCCGTAAAACTGCCACAACGTAGGAAGCGCATGGTCATCCAAAATGGTGCAGTAAGTCTCGGCGTTGAGTCTACCAGGAATTGCGACCAAGGGTCCCGTGCCATACCAGGAGAAACACCCCCATAGCATAATTCCACCGCCGCCGAGCTTCACAGTCGGCACAATACATTCCAGCAGGAGGCGTTCTCCAGGCAGACGCCAAACCCAGACCCTGCCATCCGAACGGTAGAGGGTGAACCTTGATTCGTCACTCCAGAGAACCTGTTTCCACTGTTCAACGGTCCACTGTCAATGTTCTTTGCACCACGTTAGCCAAGCAGTGCTATTGGACTTGGTGATCAAAGGCTTGTGGGCAGCAGCACGTCCATGATAACCGAGCAGATGGGCTTCCTTACGGATGGTATTCATCGGAAGAACACTCCCACATGCCTGTTAAAACTCGTCGCGGATGTGACCCATTGATTTGGTGCGGTTCTTCGAATTTCTCTGGCCAGCACCCGTCGGTCTCTAACTCCCAGTTTTGTGGGTCTGCTGGGTCGGGGCACATTTCGACAGTCACCTCTCATTTTCCACTTGCCAATCACGTAGGCCACTGTCGATTTCGGGTACTTCAACTCGCTGGATATGTCACGTATGGATCGGCCATTTCTGTGATACCTGACGATTACACCTTTCTCGAAATTAGAGAGCTCCGAACTGCGTGGCATCTTGCATGCGACTGGTTGCGTTGTTGTTTCCCACACGATATTTAACGGCGGCGGCCGTGACATGTATCAGGACCACAGATATCGTCGATTGCAGGGGTGTCCAATTACTTGTTGGTAGATAGTGTAGTTATATATAGATAGCCTCAAGACAGGATACACTTAATGCTAGTGTGGGCTTACCCACTGACAGCAGTTCTTGGTTGTGATTTACAGTCCAAAAACACCAGAAATAATTTAAGGACAATCAACAATTATGTACATTACAGTAGCACCAACAATTAATTTAGTGCACAAAAATTAGCACCATACATAAGTGGGAAACGAATTTCCCTGGAGAAATAATTCTTCACAAATACATGGAAGGCAATACAAATGTAATCATTGGCACAAATACGCTGTATGTTTACTGTTTCCATTTGGCTACTCCTTAGGAAAACTTGAAAATTACATTGCCCTGGAGCGGGAATCGAACTCGCATCTCCTGATTTCAGTCATGTTAATTAACGCAGCAATCAGACATAGCTCAATTGACTGCAATTACTGTTTCACACATAATATCAATCACATCAGAAAAGTTGAAGATGATTTCATTGCCCTGGAGCGGGAATCAAACCTGCATCTCCTGATTACTATTCGAGCATTCTAGCTGTTACACCACCCAGGACAACAAAGTGCCAAATATCCGAGTGTGAGCATGCAATCCATTACACCATCCACGATAAGGAAGTTCCAAGCAACTGAAGCTAAGCAGATGTAGCTTAGAAATCTCAGACTGTTCCGATTTGCGTATTTGTGAAGAACGATTTCTTCAAGGAAATTCGTTTCCCACTTATGTATGATGTTCTCTGAAGCACTGGAACTTGTGACCTACATCCGACCTTGGATGTGAGAAAAGATTGCAGTAACACAATGAGGGAACACATAATTGCTTCAACTGGAGCAAAGCTTAACAGTTCTCAGATTTCTAAGCTACATCTGCTTAGCTTCAGTTGCTTGGAACTTCCTTGTCCTGGGTGGTGTAATGGATAGCATGCTCAAACGGAAATCAGGAGATGCAGGTTCGATTTCCACTCCAGGGCAATGTAATTTTCAAGGTTTCTGAAGGAGTGGCTACATGGAAACAGAGAAAATACTGCATGCTTGTGCCAATTATTACACTTAAAAATTAGCACATCTTCACTTATTATTCAATGGAATTAATAGTGATTATTTAATGGAATTAACAAATTAAACAACATTCATGTTTTTTAAATTCAAATACTGTCTTCAGAATTACACATTAAGAAAAATAAATGTGAATCAGGACAACATCCTGTGGTTTTCTCTGAAACAGTGCATTAAAGACATTTACATCAAAATTATAAATTTATACTTTCTTCACAGGGAATCACAAAATAGCTGATACTTACAATGGGGAAAATATAAATGGAAAATATTACCTGACTTTTTAATAACATATTTCTTTTGGTCATTAACAAGCATGTAGAAAGCACACTCTGCTATCTAAAAAGTACAAAAACATACACTCAGTTTAAAAATGCTTTAGGCAGTGATACTTTCTGTTCATAAACTTATAATTTTTGCATAATAATTCAGTCAAACTCACTTAAAATAAGTATGTACTCACACGCAAAAAAAAAAAAAAAAAGAAATCATTTATACAGAAAACCAACACATTTCATGATCACACTTTTTTTTTTTTTTTTTGTCCTTTTAGTCTCCACATAGGTAAAAAAAAAAAAAAAAAAAAAATTTTTTTTCAATTCTTGGTCCAAAACTTTGCAGTTAAGAACATATCTTCTGATACTCCCTTCTCGGTACTCGCTCAATTTTAATAAGGGGAGAAGTTTTAATTCTACTACTATTATGCTTTGCCTAAAACAACTATATATATATATATATATATATATGCTTGTATTTTGATAAAATTACTTTTATGACATCATCAAAATGGCAACATATAACAACAGTTTAAGATAATCACAGTACAGGTACTGCACTGCGTGTTATTTTTTCATCTATTTTCAGAAATCTCGGAGTTGTGCTTGAATTATACCAAGGTGAAACAGTTTGTGTTTAAAGACAATAAAACAAATATCAAATGCTTCAATGAAACTTTGAAATACTGTACTTTGGTCGTTCCGGTTTTGTTAATGAGGGAAGAAGACGGAGAGTGTTTTTTAAGTGTACCATTACAGATGCCCATCTTATTACGTCAGGTGAAGCTCACATTTGTACTATTATAGAATAGAGTAAAACACATGGTGACAGTGCACATGCTGAACTTCAAAATAAATTCGAAAACAATAAGAACCTCAAACTAAAATGTCACAAGTATTGTGTGTCCTCGTAAACAAATAAAGTTCTCACTGACAGGGAGATAAGAAACATTCAAATTGTAGTGCCACAAGTATAGTGCCAGTTGCTAAACAAATATGTAGAAGTCAATCTGGCAGCTTTCCTTCCCGAAAACCCTGTATATTTTGTGGAAAAGACTGCATAATCAAGAAGGACAGCAAGAATCTTAGCAGATGGCATCCAGCTAGTGAGTGTCGTACAAAGGACTGTACAGATGCTGAAGGTACTAAAACCTTTAAAGATGATATAAAAAAAGTGCACAGAGCGGAGTGATGGATGGTCAAATGAAGTTAGTCTTCATCTACAAGGAGCAGTGTCAGATTTACATACAGCAGACGGAAGATACCACAAGGACTGTATGTAAAAATTCATGAGTCCCAGGAATATACTATTTGTCCAGCGAAAAAAGTCTGAAGTAAAAGAAGATGTGGCTTATGATCAAGCTGTTAACATCGTGTTCCAAGATAAAGAAAAGATCTGGTCATCTGTGGAACTTGAGAAGTCATATAACGGTGCGGGTGGCACAATACTAAACCGTAACTCATTAATATCTAAACTAAGTATGGAATTTAATGGTGAACTGTTAACAATATCCTGTAAGGGATATGAAAACTTTATCATGTTTTGAAAGGCAGCCATAAGGTTACTGCACTTTCCAGAAAGTGACGACACAATATTCCATTCAAGTAGTAGCAAACATGATCAAGACGGAAACACAAGGACTTACAGTGAATAAAAAGAATACCAAACTAGAATTGACCGCTGTGCAGCTGCTAGAAAAGTTAGTCTAACAATTCTGAAGATTCTTACCCAAGTTACTAGCGAAAAACCTTCGCAGACTCCGTCATTACCATGTATTATGATATGAAACATTCTAATCAGCCAAGTGCAGAACAGATACACTCAGTTACAAGTGAGCAGCGGCAATGTATTGAGAGACAAAAAAAATTATTTAATGACTATGATTTTGGAGTCAATTGTTTGTATAAAGAGTACCTCTGTTTCAAAGGATCTGCAGCATCACATACTGCCATGGAAAGGTCTGTGGCTCCAATCGCTGATTCATCTTTAGGTCTTGTTCAAATTGTAGCTGACAATTTTGACGCCAATATATCTTCCCAAAACGGACTAGTTTCTACACATTCTCTTGCTATGATACTTGCCTGGAAACAAGCAACAACCAAAAATTGTTCTCCTGATGCCAACTGGAGTGATTATGGTTGGATGAAGAATGATGAATCAAAATCTCTTTCACCAATTGCTATACCAACAGGAACTGCCGTAAAGCTAAATGAACTTTTAAAAATAATAAGTTGCAAGTGTGACAGTGAAAGGAATTGTAATAGACATTGTAAATGCCAAATGAGTAATCTCTATTGTACACCATTTTGCACTTGCACAGGAAGTGAAGAATGTGAAAATTCATATACTAAAACGATTATGGAGACTGAAGATGATAGTGATGATTCGACAACCTAATTGAATATAACTCATCAAGGTAGGATGGTTGGGATGGGTAAGGTGGGTCTCTGCAGCCACCTCCCCGTGGTGAGGCCTTGTTACTGATTGTCAAATAAGACTACAATTTGCTGAGAGCTGCTCATAAGGATGTACATTTATTTCTACATGTTTATTTCAAATTATTGCTCAAGGTCAATGCTAACACTACTAAGTACTGCTAACTCTGCTGCTGTTACAAGATGCTCATTTTGATGACTTCATAAAAAAGTAATTTTATCAAAATACATGCATATATAGTTTCTACATAAATAGAGCTTTAATTTGATACCAAACACGATAGCACTACATAAATTATTGTAATATAACAGTAAAATGAAGAATTTAGAAGGCAGACATTTTGATGGCATCATATTTAAAAACACTCAACAGACACAGAGTGAAACCCATCAAATTCAGATTCAGGACACATTGTTCATATAGAAACCGTCAAGAAACATCTTACAGGGATCATAGCATACTTCTGGAAAATTTTAGGTTGGAATTTTAGGAATTTTAGGAATTTTTAGAAAAATTTTAGGAAAATTTTAGGAGTGTATTTCAATAAAAACTAGATGTATATTTGTATACATCTAGTAAAACAACTTTGTATACATTGTAAAGAGTTTGCTTCACACCCTTCAACCATATATACTGATAGACTGCGCATGACATCAAAATTTCTGGCTCCAACATAAAATCACATGACAACAGTCAAAAAGATGGGTTACACCTGCTGTGCTTATGGTTGCTCTGAGCGATATAGTAAAGAAAGTTCTATGATTTTTCATGGGTAAGAAACGAATTAAATACCTAAGTCAATAAAGTTCAATTACTTAACCAGAAACTTGCAGCTATTGATATAAAAATATAGTAACTTAAGAAAAAAAAATGGAATGCAGGTTCCAAATTCTTCGCAAATGTTCATCACATTATAAATCACAAAATGTAAACAACCCGTTCATGCATGTATATAGCTCATAAGTAAACTTACCTGAAGAGTTTTCATTATATATGAGGCGCATTCACATAATACACCGAAAACACTGAAGTTCTGCAATGTAAATTAGTAATCATAACAGCATTTTTACACGAAATTTGGAGTCTGATGATGACGTGCCCAATGTTTGAGCCATGGCGGCTTTGATGCAGCTATTGCCAATGCGCAGTCCATTAGTATATATGGTCGAAGTTCACACCCAAATTTTTTGCATAACGTCTAATGTCTAAAGTTTAAGTATGATTTACTTCTAATGTTCAGTTCTTATCTTTTCACGTGTTATTATCATATTCAAGTATATTTACCACATTCAAGTTTCACTTTGAACATTAATATGCTGTTTAACCAGAAGCAATTCACGATTTTCACAGAAAGTTTTCAGGTTTCACATTAAATTATAATATCCTAAAAAGGTAATTGAAAACCAAGAACTATGTACAATTGTTCACTGAATTACTTTTTTCATATTATTGTTTTAACCTTTTCCTGATACGCCTATCTTTTTCTGCTTCCACCACAACTAATTTACTTTGTTTTCTTTATTTCAGCTGAACCTTGTATGATCAAGTTAGAGGCAACTGCTATTTCAACAGTATTTTGTTTTTCTACAGCTTTTCGCATTCTTTCTGTTCCCTCTTGAATTACTGCTAGGGAGGCTTCTTTATCTTTTTTAAGCCTATTTATTTCTGCATCATTTTCTCTTATTTTGTCATCAAACTCAGCTTTTCTTTTTTTCTCTAGCTGCTTTTCCTTATTTTCCCTCTCTTTCTGCTTCCTTTCTTTTACCTTTTTTGATTGTTCTTCCTTCAGCTTATCAACATACTCTTTATAAAATTTATGTGAATCACGAACACTATTTAACAAATTTATTGTTATGGGAATTTCTTGTTATGGGAACTTTTTTTCTTTATGATGCGCTTTTACTTGTGAAAAGCCACTATTAGAAATATTGAAAATTTCTGAACACAATATACACTTAGCAGAAAATATTGTTTCAGTTGCAGAACACCATTCTTTCAACTTCACTCCGTCCAATTCTTTGGCGAGCCACGCATCTTGAAATTTCGTTTTGGATTTAGGCATCTTAAACACTTGTATTACTAACCAGAAAATGAAAGGGAAGTACAAAAACACGTTCCAATATTGCAAAACCAGACAACTTCCCGAAATTTGGCTGCGAGGATGTCAGAAGATATGAAAAAAAAAAAAAAAAAAAAAGCAGGTCACCACTAGAGAACTGAACCTGCACAGAGAACACCATAAAAGACGTAAAACCAGAAACTATCATACGCATCTCACGCAAGTTCAGTCAAAGCGAGTCGGAGCCGAGATATATTGCGCATCGAAGGTCACTGTCGCCGACGCATGATCGAAGGTCAATGATCACGTGCTCTACTGCCTGCCAAGATAACTCAGCTACCATCCCATCGTCATTACCGGAGGTTACCGAAGAAGACCACATGTTTCCTCTTTGCTTCCACCCACCTGCGGTTTACAATAACAAAACATCAGCAGAAAGAGGAGGTTCCACAAGGCATGTACAAAAATAAAGTACGATCTTCTGCGTGCCACGGAGTTCGTCTGCAAAGCGCAAACCAGGGGTGAAAATGACCCCTCCCCTTTTCCCTTAGATCTCTTGTTACTCTCGAAAACTGTTCGAAGGCAAAAAAATGGAACGCCCGCCCCGAAGCAAGTGCATCTCGATGGCGTCATTTTTCCCTCCTTCAGCAGCACAGCATATAGGCTGTGTTTCTACAATAACAGGTCTTTTTACCTTACCGTAATGGTAAATTTATTGGCGTTAATAACGGTTGTATTTTTAAAAAATAAGCTTACGAAAATTTTAGGATGAATAGCAAATTTTAGGTCAATTTTAGGAATTTAAGGAGGGTCACAAAATATTAGGAATTTTAGGAATTTTAGGACGAATGCGATCCCTGATCTTATATACCAAAATTTTAGGTATTCTTGCTTTGGCACCAGACTAACAGTGGGGAGTGATGCGAATGAACACAACTCTCAACCGTTCCTGAAGGCTCAGTGAGTACATAGGCTCTTGTACCTTAAACTGCAGTGTCATCTTAGGGTGAATCGAAGTATAAGACACGTCATACGAGGCTTATGGTTTCCAATCTGTGGTTCTGAATCAGTGCTTGATTTTTTTGTTCTTATTTTTAATTTTTAGTTTCAGAGTTCAACAACTCATTTCTAATCTACAGCAACTGGCTCCAGGAAAGGAAAAGAGCCTGCATCATAAGACAAACACAGCACTCATGCCTCAGCCAGGGCTCAAATGTGGGCACAACTCTGAAAACAAGCCAGGAGACTATACCTCTGACTACTGGAGCAGCTCGGTGCTTGAATCACTTAAGATTTAAAGCTTTGTAATTGATTTCATATCTGATCACCTGCTGTGCTCCTAAAGCTTTCATCTAAAGCAGCAGTGGTAAGTTAATTAAGGAAATGTTTACCAATAGCAGATGAATTAAGTCCCACCATGAATGAATTAAAATTATTTTAATTTGAATCAACAGTGTCTGCACAGTTTTAAAAGCAATGGCTTTTCCTCATTCTTTAATTTTTCTGATTCACTAAATTCCGTGTAGATGTTCTGGCTCCTCAGGCTATCACAACTTGTTACCAACGCTTCCAAAAAATTGTTTACAAAAAAGTCTTATAAAGCCCATGAGGTCAGCAAAAAAAAAAAAAAAAAAAAAATCCAAAATTAGGAAAATTATACAGGATTTTACTTCAGAAAAAAAAAAAAAAAAAACAGAAAGCCTTTATAGGGAAACTTTAAGTTTACATTATTCTTTATGTTCACTCCACAACCTCATCTATGGACAATTATCTCCTGACTATTCTGAGATGGATCCAGTATTTATGAAAAAAAAAAAAATACTGTACATTTATATTTTATTAGGTTGTATACTTGCAACTTTTTCATTGGAAAAAAAGTGTAGAAAAGCTTGTCAGAACCTGTGCCCTAGATCTACCTATGCCATTTCATAAATTGCATGTCATAATATTTCTTGAAATGCATGTAATGCAGTCAAAAGATGCAGGTACCTGGTTGCTATGGTAACCAAAGGGGCAGATCTGACTAATAAAAATAGCAGGCCTGGTGACAACTAGAAAGAAAAGTCTTCATAATGCATTCCCTTTCATATTCATATTGAATTTTTGTATTTCTTTCCCATGCACTGACACTACAACATTCCCAACAAAGCTTTACATCATCCAATAGATATCATATAAAGATGTTTAGCATGAATACAAACAGTGGCATACAAGCTCTGACACACTATACTTTGATTCACTCTAAGATGACACTGCAGTTTATGGTACAAGAGCTTACACACTCACTGAGACTTCGTTCATCCACATCACTCCTCGCTGTGCCCTGCTGTTAGCAGCTGTCAATCACTTCTCTCATCAACTCGTTGGCATTCTTGCCTCCCAAACACTGCATATCTATGCATGCATGTGCTGGCCTAATTTAAAAACTTCATTTCTGAAAAAAAATCATTTTTAGATTTGTCTAAAATAACTATATGTTCTTATAAGTAAACAGCTAGGACAATACGAAGTATGATTCTGGGCAGTAAATGCGTTGCTTTTCAGGGAAAATGTTGGGAACTACTTTTAGTTGCGGTGATAGGTTTCACGTACCTTCCCCTTCAGTGTCATCTTAGGGTGAATCAAATTATAGTACAGTAGACAACTACAGCCCAATGACCACCATATCCAGATTTTGAAACCAGCACCGTAACCATTACAGCGTCAACTTCCACAATATACACTGAAGAGCAATTGAATTAGAGACAGTTGGTGTTATGCAAATGTGGCGCTGTGGGCGGCCCTGTAAACGGAAACGACATGAGCTATGCAGCAATCTGACAATATAAGGAGTGATGTGACAGGAATCAGTAAGAGTCGGATGCAGTATGGGTAAGACGAAGGATCTAAGCACATTTGATTGTGGGCAAATTGTCGGGGCCCGACAAATGGGTCACTCCATCTGGGAAGTCGTGCAGGCACTGGGATTTTCATGAGCCACTGTGTCACAGGTGCACCGTGAGTACATCGAATCTGGTAAAACCATCCCTGCAAGGGCCAACTGCCGTGGACAACAGCGTGTGGATGAGCGGGGTCATCGTCAACTAGCTTGCATTGTAACAGCGGATAGACGGGCCACACTGCAAGAAATCACTCGGCAATTTAACGCTGGTGCACAAAAACGTGTAAGCAGTCACACCATCCAGAACCATCCCCTCGCTATGGGGTACAGAAGCCATCATCCCACGAGGGTAGCGCTGCTGATCGCACATCGCAGGGTGCAAAGATTTCCATGGGCGCGGGAACATTGCCACTGGACCCTAGACATGTGGTAAAATGTTGCCTGGACTGATGAGTCGAGATTCACGTTGGTACATGCGGATGGCAGGATACGAGTACTGCGCAAACCACTTGAAGCAATGGATCCTTCTTGCCAGCAGGGTACTCTTCAAGCTGGTGGGGGTGGTATTCTCGTCTGGGGACTGTTTACGTGGACAGAAATGGGACCCCTGGTATGTGTAACATCGTCCCTCACAAGTCAATGTTACCCAACGTTACCGGGATATCCTGGACGACCATTTGCTTCCATTGTGCGTCTTCAACATCCCACTGGGGACCTCATCCTGCAACAAGACAATGCACCGTGCCATCGCTCCCGAATTGTATCCGAATGGTTGGATGAACAACTCCCTCGACGTGACCTCGCTTCCTTGGCCAGCTAGGTCACCTGACCTCAATCCCATCGAGCACATTTGGGATGCCATCGAGAGAGATGTTTGAGGCTCTGACCCCCTCCATCAAATCTTCGTGAACTGTGGGAGCTTGTTCAGGGGTCGTGGATCCGTATGGCTTCCCAACGCTTCCGGTGTCTTGTCGAGTCCATGCCGAGACGAATCGTCGCCGTCATCAGGGCGAAAGGTGGTGCTACACGTTACTAGACAGGTATCTCTAATTCAATTGCTCTTCAGTGTAGTTTCCTGCTTTCCAATTGGTGAATTAATGTAGAATGTTAGTCTCCAAAACTGATTCTGATGTTCACAAACAAAGCCTAGTGTGCAGGACTTCAACTGCAGGCAAACAAGGCAAAATTTAAATATGTTTACATATATACACACACTACACATACATATCACTATGTTGTTCTCTGATATTCAGAGGTTAGCTCCACAAAGAAATACAAACTACCAGATACACACATGGCAAAGTAAACAGATAAAACATAAACACCTATTTTTAAAAGATAGAGCAGCACTTTCTAAGGCCTTAAAAATGCAAATTCAAAATATGGAGTTCTTAAGGACTTCTACGGACCATATGAACCCTGTAGTATTTACACTGAAGATCCAAAACATAATGACCACCTGCTTAATAATATGATGTTGGTCCTGCCTAACAATATGATGTTGGAGACCAGGGCAATTCCTGAAAGTCTTCCTCATGTTCCATAAACCATTCTTGAACAATTCAAAATGGTGCATTATCCAGCTCAAAGAAGACACTACCAGAGAAGTGAATACTGTTGCCATGAAAGGATGTACCTGGTTTACAACATGGTGTTTAGGTAAGTGGTAGATATCATAGTTTCCTGCACACGATTGACTGGACCAAAGAATTCCCAGAAGAACATAGCCCAAACGATTACACTTCCTCCACTGACTTGTTTTTATTCTATCATGCATCCTAATGGCAACACTTCCCCATATATACAACACAGATGTGCCTGGCTGTCCACATAGTGCAACAGGAAATGAGATTCGTCAAACCAGACAACCTTCTTCCAATCATTCAAGGTCCAGTTTTGATGATGGCATGCCTATTGTAGGCATATTTGACAGTGATACAAGGTTAACATGGCCACTCAGAGCTATGCAACACCATTTTAAGCAGGATTCTATGTACTGTGTGTTGCGACACATTACTCCTATCACCAGCATTCAAATTACAGGTAAGCTGTGCCAGAGTATCCCTTCTGTTGGCTTGTTCCATACAGAATAGTCTTTGCCCACCTCTAGCATTGATAAGCTGTAGTCTGCCCACACCTTGCCTATCGCTCATGGTTTTTCCCTCCTTAGGCCAATTTTTGAGGGTACTGACCATGGCTGCCAGTCAGCACCCTACAAAGCCTTGCCAACTCAGAAATGCTCTGACCCAGTCGCCCGGCCATTGCAATTAGGCCTTTGTCAAACTTGTTTAAGTCTAATGTGCTTCCCATCTGAAGAACAAGAATAACACTGATTAAGGGGACTCAATATCAGGTATTATTTATACCATTTCATGACTTCCGCACATGTATACCGTCGTTTACTCGCAGTTATTTCCATTTACATAAGGATGCACTGGTTATAATGTTTTAGCTCTTTGTTGTAAAATGGAACAAAGTGAAGGTGTTTTTAACATAACTTTTTACAGTGAATTCAAATATACAATTAGAATCTGTCTATCGCCCACAGTTTTTCTGTGATGAAGCTTTTTATTAATACATATATTGAAAGAATTGACCTATTTTGTCACATATATGTGGGTATGTCATTTTTCCCCATATATATACACTATATTGACAAAAGTAACCAGACACCTAGAAGAGAAACACAACATAGCATTTATTCACATACATTAGTATGGTGTCGGTCTACCTTTGGCCTTAATGCAGGCACTGACAAGACATGCTTTCGACAAGGTTTTGGAACACAACGATAGGTATGCGCTTCCATTCAGTACATAATGCTGCCGCTAACTGTTGCTTAGTAGTAGGAATTGGTTCCAAACTTCTTATGCGGTGCTCTAATTCATCCCATAACTGCTCTATGGGATTAAGATCAGGGCTCTGTGCTGGCCAGTCCACACACAATATGGAATTATCATCACAAACCATGCTGTAACAGTCCTTGCTTTATGGCTTGGTGCATTATCCTGCTGGTACCAACAAGGCTCGGTTCCATAGTATTGCCACAGAGATGGTACGGCATAATTGTCCAGAATGTCAAGGTAGATGTACTGGTTAACAGGTTTGTCTATGATAACCAATGGGCCAGGACCATACAATGAAAAACAGACCCACATGTGTACACTGCCAGCTCCAAACTTGACCGTAGGAACAGTACTCTGTGGTAAATAGCATTCCCCCAACTGCCGCCATATACACACACAGCCACGAGACTTACGGATAGTGTATCTGGATTCATCAGTCCATAGGACCCATTTCCATTTATCTATGGTTCACAATAAATGTTCTTTACACCATGCTCAATGACTAGTAGCATTCTGAGTGGAAATGAAAGGCTTATGAGCAACCGCACGACCATGGTAACCCATGGAATGAAGTTCTCTGCGAATGGGAATGGTACGTGTACATACCGAGGTTCCAGCCTTTTTACTCACCTGTACACTGAGGTCTTGTGCAGTAGTACTTCGTCGATTAGCTGTAACGACTCGCCTGAGGCTTCGACGTCCTCTATCACTGATTTTCTTTGGTCTGCTGGTACGTTTTGCTGCTTCATGCCATGTGTCTTTCACTTATTCAGTATCATAGATGCCAACCTCTAAAAGTAGTTTTCAGTAACCAACATGTTCATTTTTCAGTAATTTTCAGTAACAATTTTTTTTTCAGTAATTTTCAGTAACAATTTTTTTTTTTTTCAGTAATTTTCAGTACTCCAGTCTACAGCGGCAAATTTGGGTATTTAACACTGCAACAAATTTTAATCTGTCAGAACTATTAACGAAAAAAAAAAAATAATAATAATAATACAATAAAAAATAATTTGCTAGTGGGAAAATTTTAAATACTGTCTACCAGAAAAATATAATAAATTACCTCCAGACATGAAGAAAAATTATTCCTTGGAATGTTGGCCAAAATATTATGATAAACTGGCTGTAGTTGCCATTTTGGCCTTCCTTAGTTCAATTTGCGAAAACTTCTTCTGATAGCATAGTTCACTGTGTGCAATGCTGTTTATTTTTTCTACTAATAAAGAAGACAGCACATGAGTACTTAAATTAGGTCTGAATTCATTCATATTTTTTTTTCACAATACTGAAAATTCTTTCTGTACTTGCATTGCTATGAGGGACTATTAAAATCATTTTCATAATTTTGCTTAATGATTCATACTTCAACTGGCCACTTTCATTTTTCATTAAAGAAATTCTATGCCACACTTCATCCATTCTCTCAGAAGTAACAGCACAGCTAAAATTTTCAAACTAGTAGTGAGCAAATTCAGATTCCACCTTGTCAGATTCTTATGGTTTCAAAACTGGAAACAGGGAACACATATATTGGACTGATGCAAAAGAAACACTTTGCCTTAATGCTACATCTGCAATTTCAGCATGACTCAGAAATTCATCATTAAGTGGAAATTTTCTTAAAATGTAATTGCAGCCTGCCTTGTAAAAATCCCTTACTTCAGAATAAAAAGTAGCCACTGTGTCTTCACTCAGATATGCAGTTGTGCCTATATAAGATCTCGTTTTTGACCCAATTACGAGATCACAGTTTTCTTTTTGGTTTCTCCTTCTTTCAAAATTTTGATCTGCAAGAGATGTTGCTGTCACATCAAATGATGATGGCTTGATAAATCGTACAAGCAATTCAGATAACAGACTATGAAGTTTTCTTTTAATACATGCAGAAGCGGAGCTTCCTGCTACAAGGACACGTTAACAGATGTAAACAAAGGAAGAGTAGCAGATAAAAAAAGACAATAAAGTTTAGATGAAGGATTTCGAATCATACTTGCAAGGTTCTTATACTGTGAATTAGCTTCTTCATTGTCACTGAAATAATGTTCTAGAGCCACCCACTGTTCTAAAATTCTGTCAATGGATTCCAAAAGTGATAACCAGCGAGTATTGACATGCTTTAGAATTCTGTGTGGTTTAGTACCACAAACAGCTTGACTCAGTTTTAGATTGGTTTCCTCTTTGAACTTTTCTCCAACAAAAAGGGCAACTGTATCAGAAACTGCTCAACATTAAATCCTTTCAGTTGAGTAGCAGATTTCTGCGCAGCTAAATTTACTAAATGGCATGAACATCGCTGCACTATGACTGCAGGCTTAACCTTCTTTATGTGAGAAACAACACCTTTTACTTGACCTATCATAGTGTTAGCATTGTCACAGGAAAATGACACACAGTTGCTCCACGAGATATTTTTTTTTTAACAAACTCATTGTTCAAAACGTTGAATATTCCTTCACCTGTATTATTACTTGATTCAACCAATGATAACAAAACAGTTGAACTTTTCCCTATTTTTTCGTTAAAATATGTTATTGTAATGGGATACAGTTTATTTGCTTGAGCATCATTACTTCCATCCGTAGATAGAGAAAAAGGATTTTTTTTTTACTTCAGATACAATGTTACTTGTAAAAACACTGGCCATGTGCTGAATTAGTGCAGTAGCCTTGGTTCTTCCACACGAATATTTTTTGCGATCGCTGAATTGGGAAACATGGCTTGAAATAACGGTTTTTCAAGCCTTCAGTTTTCGGAAATTTATCCAACATTTTCAAGCTGAAATACAAATATTTATGGAATAAAATGATATCTAACAATACTGGGTAGAGGAAACATCGTGAGAAAAAAAATTACGAATACCAGAGAAATCTTACCCCCATCTACTTTTCGTTTTTGAAGGATGAAATTCCGTCCTTCGACGGAGAAAACGACCCCCCCCGTCGCCACCAATCCTCCCAAAATTTAAGTTCAGTTATGCATCGATTTCGTACATGGTCCAAATGATAACAAAAAAAGATGAAATTCCTCGAATCAGCGTGAGAATCTCGTCACCGAAGATTACGGGGAAATTTTCGGGCGGCCTAACTTCCGTTTTCGGAAATCGTTGCCTACAATTTCAAGCTGAAATTATGCAATGAAATTTCATTTAACAATACTGAACAGAAGCAACATCGCGCGAGAAAAAAAAAATATGATTACGGGAAAAATCTGCACTTCGTTTAACTTCCATTTCCGAACGTTTAAAAAGACAAAACAATGTCCCCAGACGGAATACGATATAACGAAAATTTCTTCACTTTTGCATCGATCTCGAAAATGACAAAAAAAAAAAAAAACGGAGGGGACTCCGCGAATGAATCTCACGTACGAATTAACCGCTGAATCAATTTCGAATGCCGTAAGATAACGCTAAAATATCGATGACCGGTAAATTTTAACTTTTGGCCCAAAATTGGCGCAGATTTCGTCGAAATGGCGATTTTTTGCAGAATGGCGCACGAACAACGTTTTGGCGCGGGCTGCCGCAATTAGTGCAGGTCTGGCAGCCCTGAATGTAGCATTTAATATTTTCTTCTCAGAAAAACTTGAAGAACAAACAAAAATTTTTAAGTTGATGAAAATTTGCTTTCTATCTCAGAAAATTAAATCAAATTGCGATTTTCCGTAATTTCAGCGGTGTTTCCGTACTTCCGTAACAGCAACCAAAAATCCGTACTAGTTGGCATCTATGTAGTATATTCAAAACAGTTGACTTGGGTATGTTTAAACACCTCTCAGTTTTTCTTATGGAGGACCCACTAATATAATACCAAAACAATCTTTCCTTTCTCAAAGTCAGTTCTCTCCCGAAGTGACATTTTCACTCAACCACACAGTGCGATAGGATTGCAGTCAGCCGCAGGCTTGTTTTTATACTGTTTGCAGCTGTGCCACGTATCTTAACAAAGCAGCAGATCTGTTCATTTGCTTTTAAAGGGGTGTCTGGTGACTTGTCAATATAGTGTATATACAGGGTGCTTAGTAAAGTCCTTATACACCCACGTAACTGTCGAATGCAGATAGCTACAGTTATGAACGTGATATGTAGGTATAACAAAGTGACTATTCGCTACAAGATGAAACCACTTGCAGCGTCCCTAGCGGTAAAATTTGGACGTTACCACTTCTATCTCAAAAACTAGGCAAGATACGAGAATAAAGTAAATTACAAAGTTGTAGAGCATCATGGATTTGTTACAAAATGACACCCTGCATACAGGAATAGCGTGAATAGAACATGTGAAATGCTAATTTGTCGGTATTCAAATACCGTCAATGCTACGTCACTAATCGCGTCACAAAGCAGGAAATTGTGGAATGCACGCTCTTGAGTAGTCTAGCATGCGGTGCGTAAGATATGCAAATGTGCAAGTCACGTGATATGTTATCGGCAAGCATAAAATTGTGGCCAGGCAAGGAGTGCCAGGCAGTGTGGGAAGTGAAACTAGGCATTAGACGTTTACATGGTGAATTATTCCAATGAGTATTGCAAGATTGTGCTACTAAGCGGATAATGTGGTCGTCATTCAAGAGAAGCTGCACGACAATATGCCCTACGTTTTCCTGCTGGACCCCATCTGCCTGCGATGACCATTACCAATGTTGTTTGATGGCTGAGGGAGACGGGCTGTGTTACAAGTCGTCCCCGTTCCTGCAGACCAGCACCTGTAGGTCAGCACGCGCCATCACAGGACATTTTAGCATATGTTCTGGCACACCCACGGTGCAGTATGAGAGACGTTAGTGCGAAGTGTAGCCTAACAGCCGGCCGTGTGTGGCAGCAACTGGGTGCTCACTCCTACCATCTCACTCGTACACTGATGCACACACTACTGCTAGCGGATGCTCAGCTACGCTTTGATTGGTGCAACTTTATGATAAACACATTATAAATCCAGCTGACTTTTTTTACCTAACATCCTTTGGATGGATGAGTCAAAATTCAGCCAATCTAGGGTGTTAAATAGACAAAACAACCATTATTGGGGGCTAGAAAATCCATCATGCGGACGACAAGTCCGACATCAGGGGCAGTTGTCCATTAATGTTTGGTGTGGCATTTGGAACAATAGACTGATAGAACCTGTGTTCCATGAGGGAACATTAATGGGACATCGATATATGGAACTGCTGCAGAAAGTATTACTGGACATTTTGGATGATCTGCCATTGCTCGAACTGCGAACTCTGTGGTTCCAACATGACAGCACCCCTGCTCACCATCTGGCAGAAGTACAACAGTTCCTGTCTGACACGTTCGGGCAACAGGTCATCATCTATGGTGGTAGTGTAGAGTGGCCTCCACTGTCACTGGACCTGACCCCATTGGACTTCCTCCTCTGGTACTATCTCGAAGAACAGATATATCAGACCGAACCAATGACTGAGCAGGATATACAACATCGCATTACTGATGCCTGTACCAGCATGACAACCGAGAAGCTGCTGAACATGCAACAAGAAGATCTGTCCTGGATACAAAAGTGTATTGTGACTGATGGTGGGCACATTGAGACCAGACAGCAAAATGTGTAGTTCTTGTGTGTTTATTCATGTGTTCTCATTCATTTCTCATGTGTTTATGTCTAACATGTGTATTTCTCATTTTCCTATGTCTTTGTGTTACCTTCATTACTGTGTGCAATATGTTGTTCTTTGCTCACACACAGAGTTTGCCGGAAAAAAATTTTAAAGGAGTATTTTTACTCCTTTGAAAAAATTTAGGGAACAATTTTTAAAAGCGGGGAGTAATTTTTAAAAATGGGGAGTATTTTTTAGAAAAATTAACAGATGAAATAAACTTACAAAAATGAAATCGATTATGAAAAATCAATCTAGATTTTTTGCATATTAAAAATATTTCACCACCACTCAATGTATTTAGAATTTGGATTCGTTTTGCTTCTTATTTTAGTAATAAATATAATATTCATATTTTAAAGCAATAACATTAAATTTATCATGTTTTGTAATGACCACATGCAACAGCAATGTGTTCAAGAAGTGAATACATTGCACTTTTGATATTCTTATAGATATCTAAAAATATCAAATAAACTTCTCAGCAAGTTCCACAGCCACATTTGTCTTTTGTTGGCTCTGCGGATGCACATCCAGTGTTTAAATGTTCACTTTGCTGATACCATTGTTTCCCTTCCCATTTCTTCATTGTAGCTTTTTTTTTTCTTCCTTTTTTTTTTTTAATGCCTTGGATGACAATTTCATCCATCATGGTGAAAGAACTTTCAGTCTGAGTATCATGAATCCATGATAGCTTTCACTATTTTAGATAAAAGATAAATACTGTAACTTTGAGAATATGAATACTTTTGAACACCATGCATCAATTCATACAAACTTTTCAGCTTCGTTACTTTCGTCCCCCACTCTTTATCAAGCTGAAATGCAAACTTTGGGGGGGGGTATTTAAGAGCACCAGACAAACTGACAAAACAGACAAGGTAACTGTAATTTTTTTTCCCACAACATTGTTGTGGGGAAAAAAATTACAGTTACGGAAGAAATCTTTGGTATGTCTGATTTCCGTTTTCGGACATTTTCACTCCATTTTCAAGGTGAAATACAAATATTTATGAAATAAAATGATATTTGACAACAATACTAGGCAGAGGAAACATTGTGTGAAGAATAAATCACGATTACGGGAGAAATCTTCACTGCATCTAACTTCCGTTTTCACAAGTTTTAGGCGGAAAGCATCCTTCACCACTACCAATTGTCCCAAAATTTCTGTTCAGTTATGCATCGATATCTAGGATAACCCAAATTATGACGGAAAAGGAGAAATTCCTCGAAGCCGTGACACTTTCATGCCTGAAGATTACGGTACAGGGGAATTTTCGCGCCGTCAAATTTCCGTTTTCGGAAAATTTTCTTCCGTTTTTAAACTGAAATATGAACAGAGGCAACATCGCAGGAAAACGAAATTACGATTACGGAAAAAATCTTTACTTCGTTTATTACCGTTTTTGAAAGACGAAATACTTCCCCGATTAATGTTTTTATGCGTTGGTAAAATTCTTCGGTGCATAGTTTTACGCATTTCTCGACGAGTATTTTTACGCGTTGTATATTTTTTGTGTTTCTCGATGCGTATTTTTACGCGTTGGTAAAATTTTGATGCGTAAACACACTTTTCGATGCGTACTAGACGTGTAATTACGCATTTTGGCGATCTCTGCTCACACATGTCAGTTTTTGCAGTCGTCTTACCTATTTCTCATCGTAATGCAATTAGTGATGTAGCTTTGACAGGATCTGAATATTGACAAATTAGCATTTCCCCCGCTCTATTCAACTATTCCTGTACACAGGATGCCATTTCGTACCAAATCCGTGATGCAACTTTGTAATTGACTTTTGTAATTTGTAAATTACTTTTCCCCATATCTTGCTTAGTTTTTGAGATAGGCGTGCTAACTCCCAAATTTTATTGCTAGGGGCATTGCAAGTGGTTTCATCTTGTAGCGCATAGTCAGTTTACTATACCTACACATCACGTTCATAACTGTAGCTATCTATGTTAGAGGGCAAAACCGATGCTGTGTGCAGGACCCCAGTAACTGTAAATCCACCACTGGGAAAAGGCCCATGCTTCTTCAACATGACAGAGCCAGAACACACACACACCAGTGCTGCTGCTTCAACAACAATATAAAGCATCCAAACTGAAGTTGTTCTACACCAGCTCTACTGCATAGATTTAGCACCACTGACTTATGGTTGTTTGCAGCACTTGAGAAACATCTCAAAGAAATTCATTTCACATGTGACGAATAAGTTTAAGCTGCAATCAGAAAATGACTTGAAGAACAGTGTTAAGAGTTCTGCAAAAATGGGTTTGCCACACTTGTTCAGTGCTGACAAAGTTGTTCCTAACAAGAGAGATAACATGGAAAAATAAATAAAAGCAGATTACACATTTTGAGCTACAGTTGTTTTGTTGTTGTTGCTGCCGTTTTTTGGGTTTTTTTATTTTTTTTATTTTGATACCTCGTCTGGAAGCAAAGATATGAATATGGAGGCATTACTTTCCAAACACCTTACACAATAAAAAAAAAAAAAAAAAATACAAAAAAATTTATGTCGATTTGAAATTAACTGAATACTTGCCAGATTGGTTTCTTCATCCTGTGAAATTTCTGGTGTACTGTTTTTGCCTCTCCCATTTGCAGTTGAAGTGTTTCTTGAACTCCCACTTACATATGGAGTGCCTGGATTAAAGTCATCCTAAATTTCAAATAATATTTTATCTTAGCATAATTTTAAAATATGACATTTCAACGATTTACAGAAACTCTTAACCACAGAATTAAAGTCACTTTATTCCAACACATCTTAAACATTTTCATATTGCTTAAAGTGGGGAAAAGAAAAAAAAAGAATGGAAATATGTAAATAAGTATGTTTTGAAAGATGTTACACCAGATTTTAGTTCAGAAACTTCCAAATATAACTTCAAGTGAAAAGATTAAAATATTGAAGGGGGGAAGGGGAAGGTTGATATGACTTCAGCAGGACTTTAAATGCTGCGTTATAATAAACTAGCACTGCTCACACACACACATCATCTGCACTTTTATCTAGCTTTATTGCTCAGTGTGAAAAATTTCTTCACACAAGTTTTGATGTCTTGATTTACTGATATAGTAGTGATGTGTTGATATTTTTCTATTAGTGGTGTCGAAGGTTAGGGCCCAATCTTTGGTGCCACTATGCGAAAAAATCACACATCCATGCATTCTTGTCTCCAAGAATGATTCCTTAAATTTTTCCTCTCATTCATTTTTTTTTTTTTTCTGAATTTCATTTTTTGAGGCGAACTGAGCAACAGGAAAAAAAAAATTTCACTTTCTTAAACATTCGTTCATGGATTTCAGTGGAAATTGTGTATTTATAGTTTTTGTACATGTACTGTATAATGTGCCTTTGGAACGAGAGCTAGAAAGAATTTGAACCTATGTAAATGGCTTAAAAATTACTTTTAGTATGTGTGAAACTAGAACATGTGTAAACTAAATTATTGACTTCATTTTAAAAACTAAATTTTATATTTATATATATATAGTAATTATGAACATTGGAATCGTAAAGTGAACTCGTGCATAATTAATTCAATTAAATTAAGCTTACATTATAACTGAGATTAAATAGTGCGTGGTGAGAAGCATTTATTGGTACAAAAGTTTGTGAAGTTCAGGTGTGTTAGCAAGACACAACAAAATTTGGTATACAATCATGCATTATGTCAGTAGAATGATTTTTTTTTTTTTTAGGAAATAAATTTTTTTTTCCCGAATTCTGAAATTTCTTCAGCAATTTGTAAAGAAAATGATGTGAAAATTTTTTGTATTCTTGAGTTTCGAGAAATGTTAATTTGTGTACCCGATGTGAATAAGTGTGAACATTAGGATCCCCGGGATTTGCACCATTTCGTTTTGTTTTTTTTCACTAGACAGAGAGTCACCAAACCCAGAGATAAGAGTCTCGCTTCCTGTTAGCCCAGAAATTTCTTAGGAAAGTCACCTTGAAAAACTTGAATTCAATAAATCCCCAGGGCATAGCAGGGTGAATTTCAAGAATTTTTGCAAAGTCGTGGTCAAGAGGACACCATGGATGTCACAGCAGGGTTTTTTTTTTGTCCCCCACCACACTCCCTCGTAAACACCTTCCCTCAAGTTACAGAGAGCATGAGGGAGTACTTTCACCCAATAGCGTAGCTGAAAACCATAGCGTCCTTTTTGGAGCTTGCGCATGAGACTTTTGTAAAAGTTTCAGCAAAGAGGAGACTTTCTCTCTTCACTCTCACTTGCTCCTTAGTTTTTCAGAGGGTAACACTTCACTCGTTTCGTGTTGGACTGAGGTCAGCACCTGCTGACCCGCGAAAAGAAGTTCATGTTGGGCGAGCTTATCACTCAGTCTTTCATTCTGCAGTTGACCGTGGTGTGAGGTTTCACCTCCCGCGCACTCTTGGGTGGTCTTTTTTTAGGTTAATTTTTCACTCAAAATCGTCTTGGAGTATGCTGACAGCAGTTACACTCTTTGCTACGTCCAGAGTCATCTCTTTTTAAAAAATGGAAAAGAGAAAAGACTTGATTATCTGTTTCTACAAGCTGAGTCTAACTGAGGGACTTGACGCCTGGCACTCCCTACCAACTCACTCCTGCTCAGAGTTCAGAGTCAAAAAAAAAAATAATAATAATAATAATAATAATGGAGTCCTGTAAGAACCATGGTGCTAACCTTTTCACCGACGAAAGAGCCATCTTGGATAACACCTTTATCCACTGCTGAAAAGGAAAGGCTGGAAGAAGCCTCAACGGATGTTCTCTCTTCACGATTCTACCCACCTAAGGACGATAGAGCCAAGCCCGTCTAAAAGAAATATAACCAGAACCTAACCACGCTTATCCGGAGATTAGTAGTGACGTCCGCCACTCTCCCTTGAAGTAATACTGCCTAGATGAAAAAAAGGTAACCCTTCTGATCTAAATTCACTTTTCGGCACCCTGTTTCAACAGACTTTTCTTTTTTTCCACTCAGAAAAAAAAAAAAGAAAAAAGAAAAAAATGGTAGAGGATAACAGGGTTGTGAAAAGGATGTAATTATTGTTGAAGTCTATGATTATTTGAAATTAGTACGATGTACAAGAAAATCTTAATGTATAGAGTAATGGCGCGGGAGAACATGGGTGATAGTTGTGAAAAATTAAATTTATCGAATCTTATAAAATGGGGGAGAGTTATATAATTGATTTTTGAAGTGACACAAATGATATATATATAAAAAAAAGCTTCAGAAGCAGGTGTAATGCATTACATGCTGAGAAACCTCAGTGCTCATTTTATTTTGGGCCAAAGTGTATTATTCTTTTGTATTGTGCATGATGTTTTGTAAATGTACCTAAAAGGGAAATAGCAAGTGTTGATCACATAATTTTTTTCTAAGCAAACGATAATTGAATCACACTGAATTTTGAATAATAAATAAAGAATTACAAGTTGAAATGCTAAAAATTTGCAATATTAAACAAAACTGAAAATTGTATAACTATATTTAGAAATATACACCCAACAAAATTGAAATCTGATTCTAAAACTCATTTTTGGCATTTGTGGGTGCTTTGGGTATGAAAAACAAAAGATAAAAAAAATCTGTAAAAATCTCAACAAAATTCTGATCAGGCGACAGGCCTGATCAACAATAAACACAACTGATAATCAGTTTTTACACCTAAAACTTTTGAGTCACCTTTATTACTTGTTTTTGTGTGGTCAGTGAATCCAAGGTATTGATAAGTGAATTACATATTTTTTTTTTTTTTGTCAAGTTCATAAATCACCTCTGCACTTGGCAGAGTTCAAGGATCTGAGCCTGGCAAGATTTAATTAATTGATACTTCGACAACGTAAATTTTACTGTTTGTGCATACATTTTTCTTTTGTTCTACCACTAATTATTTTTTTATACATCACGTGCCATATTGTTTCACATTATTTTATACAAGTGTATTTACAGTATAACAAACTGCTTTTGTAACAGACCAAGGTATGTATGACTAGCTTCGTGTTCCGTTTGGTATGCGAAACTGCCCTAACAGTTTTCAAAGAATAATGGAGATAGTCTTATCAGGATTAAAACCACTCCAAATTAGAATATACATTGACGACATTGTCATAGCAAGCAAGACCTTTGAAGAACATTAGGGTAAACTTGAAATAGTTTTTCAAAGATTACAGAAACACAATCTAAAACTTAAACCTAGCAAGTGTCACTTTCTCCAAACTTGCAAATGAGTGTGAGAGTAGCTATAACTCTCGTCATAATGACCAGAGTGAAAGGTCAAAAGAAAATTCCAGGTATTCTGGATTTTCAGGCAGAAATTATCTCCGTCAGAAACAAGGAAAGGGTAGAGGAAGAATTACTTAGAGAAAGAGAGGAAAAACTAGAAAGAGATAGAATAGAGGGCCTTAAGGAGTTGGAAAGAATTTTGAAGGAAAGACAAGCCAAAGAAAGACTCAAGTGAGTAGAAAGAGAGAGGTTAGAACAAGAAAAACTTTAGAAGTCAGAAAAAGAGAGTTTTGAGCAGTTTAAAAAAGAATGGCTAAAATTAGAAAAAGAAATACTTCAGAAGTTAGAAAAAGAAATTCAGAAGTTAGAAGAAGAAAAAATTCAGAAGTTAGAAAAAGAAAGGATTCAGAAGTTAGAAAAAGAAAGGATTCAGAAGTTAGAGGAAGAAAGACTTCAGAAGTTAGAAGAAGAAAGACTTCAGAAGTTAGAAGAAGAAAGACTTCAGAAGTTAGAAGAAGAAAGACTTCAGAAGTTAGAAGAAGAAAGACTTCAGAAGTTAGAAGAAGAAAGACTTCAGAAGTTAGAAGAAGAAAGACTTCAGAAGCTGGAGCAAGAAATTCAGAAGTTAGAAAAAGAAAGGATTCAGAAGTTAGAGGAAGAAAGACTTCAAAAGTTAGAAGAAGAAAGAATTCAGAAGTTAGAAGAAAGACTTCAGAAGCTGGAGCAAGACTTCAGAAGCTGGAGCAAGAAAGGCTTAGACAGTTAGAGAGAGAAAGCCAGGAGATAGAAACCCAGGTAACAAATGACAGAGAAAAAAAATCATATTTCTGAAGCATGCATAAACAATCAGGTTGTGTCAGAAGTGACAGAAGTAGAAGTTACAGAATCTGCCATGTGTGAAGATTTTTATCCTGTCGCCAACATGATTTTGAAAGTTCCACTGAATCAAACAGATAGGAACAGAAGTGATAATTTGGCTGAGTGTACGAGTGATGATTTTATTTCTGTAGTGGAGTCACCTGCAGATATTGTTGATATTTAAGAAGAATTTTGTGTAGTCAAAGAAGTCCATAATTTTAATGAGATTTCAAATATGCAGTGTGATGAATTTTGTGAGGTGATTGAAGAGGAAGAGAAAGTCACACAACAAATTGATTGTTTTGATGGTAAGCAGATGGCAGTGAATGTGGTGGATACAGAAATCCCCATCATTGAAAACATCATTGTAGAAAGTGTCAATGAAGTACAGAATTTGAATCAGAGTGAAGGTGTAAAATGGATACACAAGTGGATTTATTTCATTTGGATAATCTTTATGCATGTTGTGTTACCTGAAGACTGCATGTCCAACCTGCAAAAGAAAAGCAGAGGACAAATTTCAAACCTTGAGCCAAGAGCTAAGGTAAATGAAACATTTGTTGCAAATCACTCAAATGTGCAAATGAGAAAAGATTTGGACCTGACAACCAATCTTAATTAAGTTCCAGCAATTTTTACTCTGGAACGTGAAAAGGGTACAGCATAAAACATATTTTCCTCTGAAAAAAAAAACTGAAAAGAATTTTTTTTCCTTCATGCTAAATGACCCCTTTCAAAAAAAAAAAAAAAGATCAAACACAGAAATGAATACAGATTATGAATTTCTCTTCAGTGAAAAGTTATGTAAATATTTACTTTTTTGTGTTTGTACAAATATGAGTGTCATGATTTAAGTCCATTGTTTCTTGAGACCTAAGAGTGATAATTACACTGGCGGAAAGTGAAAAAAGAACACCAAGAAGGAATTGGCGGACAATCATGAAATTTACATATTTAATGGGGTCGAGTTTACGTAGGTGTGATGTTAATTTCGGGACCAACCGGTGAGCGCTTACGCCACAGCACGGCATAATATGCAAATTATCGTCGATGGTATTTAAGGAGTACGGCGAAGTGAATGTAATCAGTCGTCGGCGTACGGACACGTGCCAAGACGCTGAAGCTGCAATGCCTGGACATGGAAGATGTGTATGATTTCAGCAGTTATCGGACTTTGAGTGAGGTCGTCTAGTCGGACTCCGCGAGGCCGGGTGGTCGTATTGTCTTATTGCAGAGCGAATTGGACGGGAAGTATCGGTGGTGGTACGATGGTGGCGTAGATGGTCCGAGGAACATTCCCACATGAGAAGATTTGGAACCGGGAGTCACAGACGGACTGATGAGCGGACCAATCGACGCATAAGAAGAACGGCGTTGTCAAACAGAACATCTACTGTGACGCAAATCCGAGCTGCCGTTGCACCTGAGGTGACTATGCGAACAATCCGCAACCGTCTACTGGATGCAGGACTACGTGCACGTGTGCCTCTGGCATGTGTACCTCTGACTCCAGCCCACCGTCAGGAACGACTGCAGTGGTGTCGCCAACGTCTGCACTGGAGAACGCAATGACGATCTGTCGTGTTCAGCGATGAAAGCAGATTCTGCTTGAGAGCCTCCGATGGCCGTATGCGTGTTCGCAGACGCACAGGGGAGCGTCTCCACCCTTCTTGCATCCGCCAGTGACACACAGGGCCTACATCTGGTCTCCTGATGTGGGGAGCAGTCTGCTATCAGTCCCGTACACAACTAGTGTTTGTACCGGGTACGTTAAACAGCACCTCCTACATCAACATCATCATTCAGCCCGTTGTTGTGCCATTTGTAAGGTCGGTCCGTTGTGGTGTTTTCCAGTAAGATAACGCACGCCCACACACAGCACATGCAACGCAACATGCACTTCAGCGAGTGAGACAACTTCTATGGCCTGCACGTTCACCGGATTTGACCCCCATTGAGCACGTGTGGGATTTTATGGGACAACGACTTATCCGGTCTCCACGGCCAGCCACGACCATCCCCGATTTACGCTTCCAGTTTGAGGACGCTTGGAACTCAATACCCCAAACTTAATCCAACATCTGTACGACAGACTCCATGCCAGAATTGCACAGTGTGACGCAGTTCATGGCGGTTCAACCTCGTACTAACTATGTTACATGGAAATGTTATTTTTCAGTTTACCAGCAAATACAGCTGTATTTTGTCTGAAAATGAATTAGAAATTATTCCAATTCCAAAGCTGTGGTTTGCACTAATGCAAGCTTGGCAGGGAGTTCATCTGATACCAAACATTTGACAGTTTCAAAATTTCTTGTTGCTGGAGGCTTGGCCTTCACTGCTTTGATATACAGTTTCAGGGATGGTATGAGTTTTAATGGTTCATCTTGATGACATCAGAATTCTCTATACACCAGATTGAGCATGTTTTTGGGAGAAATAAGGAAGAACCAGAAAAATCTGTGTAGTCAGCATGTTGAGCAGCAAAGTCCTTGAAAGGGTATGGAAGACAATTTAATAGAGTTATGGAAGACAGAGCGAAAAAGTATCATTGAAGGCATAAGGAAATCTAAATGTGAACTAGTGAGAAAAGCAAATGAAAGCCAAAGCCTCCAGAAAGTAAAGGGGGCATTTCAGTAATGGAAGCAAACAGGTTATGAAACTAAGAAAAGAATGAAATATTATTAAAATAACGAATCACTTACCCGAAAGATCATGGTCACTTTATTCCTTTAACACTTCGAGCACGTCAATCATCATCATGCAATGCTGCTGGCCTTCAAAGGTTGAAAGACTCCTTTGCCTACGATATTCCTTCTTTCGGGGATGAAACATCGTAGTTTCCTTTCTTTTTTCTGGACAAAAAACGCAGGTTTCCCTCTGCCATATGAGATGTAACCATAGCTCGTCATCTCCATAAAAACCTCACAAACAAACACACCATACAACTCATTCATACATTCAGTTAAAAACACTATGTACATAATTACACTATTTACATTCCCAGGCAGTTAAAACCTTTGTCAACTGTGACTAATAAAGTGCTCCATCCGTTTCAAACTCTGTGCTAACCTTACTGCAAGTGTCAACCTCATTCAGCCCGTCATACACAATCTTCTAGTGCTTTCAACAGGTTACTGTCATCATCGGGAGGCAGATGTGTCTCACCCGCCCACCACAGCTCAAGTGAGCAGAGCTATTAAGGTTCGGGCTCCAGTCGCAATTTCTGCATTGCATGATGATGATTGACATGCTCGAAGTGTTAAAGGAATAAAGTGACCATGATCTTTCGGGTAAGTGATTGATTATTTTAATAATATATCATTAATGAATTGCATGTAAATATGCGCACGTTGCTGGTGTTTAATACCTTAAAAGTGCAAATATTATGACTAAGAAAAGAAGATGGTACTGTACCAAGAAATAGAGGCAAAATTTTGACAAAAGTGAAAGGGTTCTACGCAACATCTGTTCCACACATAAAGAATGTACTAGCACCAATGTTGCTCCAGTAATCCCAGCAGAAGTTGTACATGCAATTAATTAAGAACATGAAGCTGGTATCATCATATCAGCTTCATGTTCTTACAAGAAGCCAGCGGGAAAATAGACAGTACACTGTCCAGGTTTTCACTAGATGTCTCAATGAAAGGAAGATTCTCGATGATTGGAACAATGTTACAATGATCCTGCTACATAAAAAATGTGACACTGAAGATCTCAAGAACTACAGACCCATCAGCCTCCTATCAGTAGTTTATAAAATTTTCACTAAGGTTCTTTTACATCTCTTGAAGGTAATACTAGACATGGCTCAACTAAGAGAACAAGCTGGATTCAGGAGTGGCTACAGCACCATAGATTATATCCATGTACTGACAGAACTCATAGAAAGAATGCGGGAATATGAACTCCCATCGTGCACGACTTTTTATTGATTATGAAAAGGCCTTTGATTCTGAGAAACCATCAATAGTTATAATGTCTTTGAAATCCTACAGTATTGAAGATGCATTCATTAGCCTTATTAACAACATCTATGAACATGCAAGTACAAAGGTTCGGCTATTTGAGGACACATCACAAATAAATATTGCATAGAGAATGAAACAAGGTGACACTAAATCTTCCAGACTCTTCAAAGCCACACTGCAGAATGTCTTTCAATCATTGAACTGGGAAAATAATAGGCTAAAGATTATGGATATTATTTAACTCACCTTCGTTGTGCTGATGACATAATTTTTTCAACTAACCCTTCAGAGCTGCATAGTATGATCCCGGAACTTGCTGACACAAGTAAACAAGTAGGATTAAAAATGAACTTTCAGAAAACAAAATTGATACACAATGTTTTTGAAAGAAATGAAGACTTAGTGATTGATGGGGGAATCTAGAGGTAGCTGATACCTATACTTTCCTTGGACAACAGATATCAAATGAGGGCCACACTGATGAAGAAATTAATTTGCACATAAAACTTTGTTGGAGAGCATTTGGAAGAAACAGTACAATTTTCAAGAGCTATATACTGTATTTCTTAAAGTGTTAATCAATGCATCCTTCCAGTACTTGCATATAAAGCAGAGACACAGACCTTAACTGAAAAAGACATACAAAGGCTGCAGGCAACTGAAGGAAGCATGCTTGGTGTAATCAGGAAAGATAAGAGGAGGAACTCATGGATCAGGAAAATAACAAGAATGAAAGACTTCATGATCAAAGTAAAATCCTGGAAATGGCAATGGGCAATACATATTGCTAGGAGAATGGACCACTGATGGATAACTGAAATATTAAAATGGATAATAAGAAACAGAAAAAGATCCAGAAGAAGACCACATGGGACACGGCACATGGGTGAATGAAATTTGAAAGCACGCTGGAATGATATGGAGGAGACTGGCTTGAGACAGATTATTGTGAAAGAAACTTGGGGAGACCTTCATCCCATCGTGAACTGATGATGGTTGATTATATATATATTTAAGTTGCATTAACTAAGTTAAAAACTACATTGAAAACAATAAATTATGAGCAGAGAGATATGCCACATGGTAGAAAATAATACATATAGCCTACACACACACACACAGTAGAACCTCAATTATATGTTTTCAATTATACATAAAATATCGCCTATCCAAAAATTCTGAATTGTCCTTAATATTAAAGTTTTTCTGTTTCGTTTATGCAGTTTTTCAATTATATGTTAATTTTACTTGGTCCGTTGAAAAGCATATAAACAAGGTTCCACTATATATATATATATTGGGTATATAAATAAGTTTTGGGGGATTTCCGTTCAGTGTCGTACTTATTACTACTCGCATGTATTTTAAGGTGGCATCACAGCGGTATCGCAGTACGAGATGCCAACTGTCAGAGTCAGTATACGACATTTGATTGAGGTGCGAAGACGTATTTGTTTTACTCGATGGAAAATGGCAACTTTCGTCCCGACAAAACAGCATTTGCGGGAAGTGTTAGTGCATTACTTTGTCAAGAAAAGTGCTGCCAACAGCTATCGCTTAATGTCAGAAATCTATGGTGAACATTCCTCATCCATAAAAACATGTGAGTATTGGTTTAGACGATTCAAAAGGAACGATTTCGATGTCAGTGATAAAGAACGTTCTGGACCACCCAAAAAAATTGCTGATGCCGAATTGGAAGCTTTACTCGACGAGCATCCGTGCCAGACCCAAAAAGAACTAGCAGCAGCATTAAATGTTAGTCAACCATGCATTTCACAATGTTTAGCTGCCATGGGAATGGTGCAAAAAGAAGGGGATTGTGTTCCACATGCTTTGTGGGAAAGAGACCTTGAACGTCGAAAAACCATTTGCAAATTGCTGCTTCAAAGGCAAAAAAGAAAGTTTTTCGCATCGTATTATTATTACCGACGAGAAATGGATATGGTACGATAACCCTAAATGGCAGAAAGCATGGGTGAAGCCAGGTGAACCAGGTCCTTCAACGCCAAAACGCAATATCCATGGTTCAAAGGTAATGCTGTGTATCTAGTGGGACCAGAAGGGTGTGATATACTATGAACTGCTGAAACCGTGAGAAACTATTACTGGTGATCGGTATCGAACCCAATTAATGCGTTTAAAATGAGCTCTCACGCAAAGATGGCCGGGATGGGAGAATAGACACAACAAAGTCATCTTACAGCATGAAAACACAAGACAACATGTTTCTCGACCTGTGAAAAAGTACAGTCGAACTTGGTTAAGATGAGCTCGGGTATAACAACAAGGTCCCGGCTATAGCGAGTAAGTGCCAGAAGTTTGGTTTCGTATGCAATTAGTGTTAAATTATTACTCTTGTTACGAGTATCAACTCTGTTATAGCGAGCAAATTTGCAAGACTTTCAGATTATTATTTTTTTTGCACCCAGTAAAGATAGCGCAGCATTGAAAGGTGGCCGTCTGTGTGTCACCTGCTTCGAGAGAAAAGCGGGAAGTGTTATATGACGTCTTGCATTTCAGCCCAAGGGTAAGTGGGGGCGGCATTTTGTGGGGGAAAGCTTCCCAGCCTTTCCTTTGCCACTGTTCTACGAGAGGGTTTCTGGAATTCGCTTTCTCTCATTGGCTGCTATGGTCTAACCCCACGCATGTTTTCTTAGTGCATTCAGTATTTCAACTTCGCACAGGACATATCATAACCTTTTTTTAATCAGAAAGTCGCACGCAGCCCTACTCTTGAGACATCACTTATGCTTTCCTTCCCCCTTTTTTAATAGGTGTGATATTGTGAGCAAAATGAATGGTGTTAAAAGAAAGGCTCTCTCCATCAGGGAGAAAATGGATATCATTCAGGAACTGCAAGAAAAATTCAGCTGTTTGCAAAAAGTATGGGCTTTCCTCATCTACCATATCTACATTGTGGAAGAACAAAGATGCAGTTTTGTCAGCATTTGAAAACAATCTTACAGATTGCAAAAAAAATGAAAAAGTGTAAAAAAAAATGATATTGATGAAGCTTTACTTTGTTGGTTTAAAGTTCAACGTGATGCTGGTTTTCCTATCAATGGACCGATTTTAAAAGTGAAAGCGGAAAAATTTGCAGTACAGTTCGGTCATGAGAATTTTATATGCAGTAATGGGTGGCTTGATCGCTTCAAGAACAGACACAATATTGTTTAAGCAAAAATGTCAGGGGAATCAATGTCTGCGGATACAGAATCTGTAAGTCAATGGCTAAAATGCGTTTGGCCCACCTTCATTTCTGAATTCAGTAAGCAGAACATATTCAATGCTGATGAAATGGGCATTTTTTACAAGGTAACCCCTGACATGACTAAGTTTTAAAGGCGAGAAATGCATTGGAGGTAAATTGGCAAAGAATTGGCTAACCGTTCTACTTTGTGCGAACATGGCAGGAAATGAAAAAAGAAAATTATTGGTGATTGGCAAATCGTTAAAGCCTTGATGTTTTAATAATGTTCAGCATCTCCCGGTTGATTATAAAAGCAAACAGAAAGGCGTGGATGACATCAGATATCTTTACGGGAGAACTTCATAAATTGGATCGTGAACTACGAAAGAAAAACAGAAACATTTTGCTGTTAGTAGACAACTGCCCAGCACATCCCAAAGTAGAAAACTTGACAAATATCAAACTTGTGTTCCTACCACCAAACACAACATCAGTTCTACAGCCTATGGGCCAAGGGATTATTAGGAGCTTTAAGTGCCATTTTCGGTGATTTCTAACCGTACAATTAATCCAGAAAATGGAGAAGCTAGAAATCAAGATTTCCGTATTGGATGCTGTTCGTCTTATGAGAGAAGCTTGGGATAGTGTCACTCCGACAACCATTAAAAATTGTTATAGGAAGGCTGGTCTTCTAAAGGAGACTTTAGTAGAAAGCACTGAAGTGATTGATGACGATGATCTCCCCTTATCATAATGGTTAAAAAGTAGAGGTTTAAGCACCTTTAACAATTGCAATTCTCTTGATGATTTTATCGACATTGACGCTGCGATTCTAACAACTGGAATTTTAACAGAGGAACAAATTGTGCGAGAAGTCATTGCGGTATATGAAGAAACTGAAACCGACAGTGAAGGCGAAAACATTACAGAAACACAAGAAGTTGTGACTTACAATCAAGCACAAGATGCCTTGGATGTTTTGACTAGATTTTATGAAACTAATTCTGGCAATGAGTGTGTGTTCAGTGCATTATCAGTTGTTAAGTGTAATCTGATGGATTTTCGGTTGAAGTCAAGGACAACGCAGCTAAAATTAACCAAATTTGTTCATACGAAATAAAAAGGATATGTGCTTTGGGCAGATAGTATTGTACCTGCACTTTGGGCAGATAGTACTGTATGGTACAAAAATTACAATACTGTATACATGTATTTCATAAAGTACGTATGTAGTTTACATGTCCATTATTCAAGAATTTCAACTTAATCTGCATCACATCGTACGTACTTCCATATGTATGTACTACAGTATGTATAATGGTACGTATAGTTCTGTGTGTGTGTAGTACTGTACGTACGCATTTTTTAAGAATTCCACAACTAACTGAAATATTGTACGGTAATTTCAACTAAACGTAAGTACTATGTATTTCCAAACATTAAACATTGTATGTACTATATTTGATAACGAAATTTATTTTTTGAATGATTTCCTTGATATTTTGGGTCTTTCCCGGATTATACGAGTAACGGCTATAACGAGCAATTTGTTCAATCCCGAAGAGCTCGTCTTAACAGAGTTCGACTGTACTTAGAAGGATCCAACTGGGAAGTTCTACCCCACCCGCCATATTCGCCAGTTATTGCGCCATTGGATTACCATTTGTTCCGGTCGATGCAGTCAGCACTTTCTGGAGAACGTTTCTTATGAAGACATAAAAAATTGGCTGGACAACTGGATCTCTTCCAAGGAACCGGAATTCTTCCTTTTGGACATACATTCACTGCCCGAAAGATGGAGTAAAGTTGTAGCTTTAGAGGGAGCATACTTTGATTAATATTAAAATATTGTTTCTGTTCTCCAACAACGTGTTTTGTTCATCTCAAATCTCTCAAAACTTATTTATATACCCAACATATATATGTTACCGTTAAAGTGTATAATTCAGTTATTTCATGAAATAACTGATCAAGTTAGTTAAAGCATGTAATAAATTAATGATTCCACACTTTAACCAGTTATTCTATGAAATAACTAGGAATTCTATAAATTAACTAATGATAGACAGTTAAAGTGTAAAATAAACAATTTGACTGAATTATACAGCATACAAAATGTTATTTATATAAAGACAATAAAATCATTTGTTACAACAGGGATTACTAAAATGGCATTTGGAATTGCATAGAACATTATTTCTAAAACAAATACATTTTTTGTTGACACACTGCGTTTTACATGAATATTTTTTAAATCCCTGACCGATACCTAAACTTTGAGCTGTAGCAACTGACCGGAGCGATTTCTCTATATCTGGCACTTCTTCGATCTGAATTAGTTTTTGTTCACAGACGCTGAACTGGGATTGGGAATATAGCTGTTTTATGCGGCCGTTTCTTGTTACCAATTGAAAAAATCTTTTTCGGTTATTTTCAAATGTCTTTTAAAGATTTTTATCGTAATATTTAGGTGTAGGTGCGATGCCGTAAATATTACGATAAAAATCTTTAAGAGGCATTTAAAACAGGAAATTTCTGCAACATAAAAAAATTCTCTTGCCCAAGTACTATGAATTCAGAATGTAAATATTCATCTGTTCACGTGAAAGTGAATATAAATAAAATCTCAAATGTAAATAATGATACGGGATCAGTTTGTTTATGCGAACTACGTCAATAGATGGCGCTGCGTCCCAACTCATCTTTTCTGTCGTCGCTGTTTTTGCTTAATGTTACCAAGACTGAACTGGATTCTACTAGGCTGTAACATTAAGCAAAAACAGCGAGAACAGAAAAGATGAGTTGGGACACAGCATCATCTATTGACATCGTTCGCATAAACAAGCATTGATTCCATATCATTATTTACATTTGAGATTTTATTTATATTAACTTCAATGTGAACAGATGAATATTTACATTCTGAATTCGTAGTACTTGGGCAAGAGAATTTTTCTGTAGGAACTGGTGTAATTGATGTGTAAATCTCATACCTCCTTTATTCTTCAACGACCTAGGGCTGAGATTTTGGTAAATGTGTAGATTAGCGTCTTAAATTATTTCGTCGGAAAAATGCTAGTACCTGGGAAAAGTGCGCCGTACAGATTTTAGATTATGGAAATGAATGGCAAATGGTGAAGAAATTTCCTGTTTTAAATGTCCTTTAAAGATTGTTATCGTAATATTTACATGTAAGTGCGATGCCGTGAATATTACAATAAAAATCTTCAAAAGACATTTAAAACAGGAAATTTCTTCACCATTTGCCATTAATTTCCATAATCTAAAATCTGTACGTAGTACCTTTCCCAGGTACTAACATTTTTCCGACGAAATAATTTAAGACGCAAATCTACGCATTTACCCACTATTTTACTTAATATGAGTTTATATAGCCAAGTTTCTTTTTTCTAAAATGGAATTAGGTACATAATTATCAGAATGAAAATGCTTACCACAAACAACAGTTGTAGGTGGCTTGTCATTTGGAGCAAAATCCTGACGAGATATTGCTTTCAGCAACAGTTGCTTTAGGTTCTGATCTGAGGGGAACTTGTGGAATGAAGATCCCACGTTTTCTTCTCAGAAGGTATCGGCACACAGCAGTAAACCATTTTGAAAATGGGTTAAATTTTGTTGTGAAAACAGCAGTTTGGTTTTAAAACTAAGGTTTTTTTAAAAGAAACACACGAAAAATGAAGATCATACACAATCTAGCAATTCAAACAACGTGGAAATTTAGTTGTTTATACCTTGTGACGCAGTGCCATCTAACGGCTGAAATCGTCCCTAACGCCCACTGGCCAATCACCAAAAGTCTATTGTCTTCAACGTTAATGTTATAGCCTGTTCTTCATCCAGTTCAGCCTTGATGTTACAGCCTGGTAGGATCCAGTTCAGCCTTGATCAAACATTCCGTGATGCGAATTCTGTGAAATTCCAGTGTATTGCAAAATCTTCAAAAAATGAAAAGCACACATTTTGCACTATGCGTTGATTTATTTTCAGCATTTCGCGTGGTGGAATGATATTACTAATCATATTTCTAGTGCCAAGCATAAATCTAATGTCGACTGCGTGCGGGAAAATACGAAATTAACTTTCTTTGTTAAAAGTTATTATGAACTGGATGCGATTCACGCAAAATGTTCACTTCGTTTTTAGTTGAGCATAATTTACCAATTAGTGTCCCTCAGGCATTTATTTATTTCATTTGACTGTCTCATTGTACATCACTCCGCAAGATAAACCTAGTATGAAAACGGTTCGTTTTTGAAAACATTTTAGTTTTTTCCGTGACGGGCGTGGTACACAATCCTATTGGATTTGGGGGTCAAAGGGTGGGACTTCCATAAAAATAAGTTTTTATCTCTTTATAGATAAAAATGATAGCATAGTAATGAGAAATTATGTATAGATTATATTTTAATCGAAATAAACGTGCCGATAAATTCAAACATCTGTAGTCATATTATATCATTAACATATCGTTTTTTAATTGATATGATCGATATATTTAATCAATACGTGCAACAAGTAATTTCATCGAATATATCGATTAATTTTTTTATGGATTTCGGTTTCTGAAAGTTTGCAGGTATGCGCTAAGGAGTGGCGAGTGGGGTTTTTTTTTTTTTTTTTGGCGAGTGCATTTGATCTCGAAATTTCTCCCCCTGTATACGTGTATATAGGGTGATCGAAAAAGTTCCCGAACCCTAATTTGAACAATTTTTATTCGCATTATACAGATACATAAAGTTTACTTACAGCTATGATGCATTTTCCATCAACTTTTGAGCAACTGCTGTTGACCTAAAAATGTTGCTGGAGGCAAATATCCATGCGGCTGCACATGTTTTTCGTAACGCATTTCAGCATAGATGGTGTGATTTCCGCTATAGCCTGAATAATATTTGTTTTCAAGAACTGCAGGTCATGCGGGTTGTTTGCATAAGCATGGTCCTTTAAATATCCCCACAGGAAAAAAAAATATTCCGAAAAGAAAACATTGTTCAATAAGCCTTGGTTGTTTCGAGTAAATTTACGAAGCCAACGGCAATACAGCAGGTGCTTATGCATATCAGGTGCCTTCAGTTCTTGGATAACTTTCACTTTGTATGCATGAAGCTGCAATCTTTTAGTCGCTTTCTGTATTGAGCCGTAAGAAAGTTTCTCTTGCTTAGATAAGCGACGAAGCGATTTTGTAGGTGACTGCTGCAAACGTTTTTCAACAACGTTTATCACTTCCGGCGTTAACACACTTGGCCTGCCATTTCTAGGCATATCATCAACACTTCCAGTTTTCCGAAATCGTACGAGTAAACTGTGTATCGTCGATTTACTTACCACAGTATGCTGTAGAAATTTTTTCCTGAACTCTTCTATACACTGTAAGACTGTGTTTGCAAATAAGCTTCAAGTAAACAAATTCTGTGCTCCCGTGTCAGACCCATGCCTCTGTATAAATGGTGACGCTAATGTGGGCAAACTGCGTAGCACACATGGAACTGGTTATTCATTTCTGGCATTCGATAAGCACAGTATTTGATCTCGACCAGTTGCTGACTCGTGTTGCCACATCAATTGGTTGAACTTTTGCTTATAGCATACGCAATAATTTTTTAAATTCAAAGTTCAGGAAATTTATTATCACTGTGTGTGTGTGTGTGTGTGGAGAGAGGATAAATGTGCTAATTCACATAAAGAATTTTGAAAAAAAGAACAAAAATTAAAGACATTACAGTTGTTAATCTTCTCTTAATTATTTTATCAACTTGGTAATTCTTTATTTGAAATTTAACAACATTTTCTATTTAACACAGACATCTTTGCACTATGATGATTGCCCCTACCTCTGAATCATCATCAGAACTGGAACTTGAGACTATCTTTGAAGACCTGGTACGACCAGAACTTGTGGATGGTTGAGAGGCATTCTGAAAAATACCAGGTAAAATATGTATTATTTGCTACTTCAGTTTTATTTTTATTTATATTGAAGAAACAAGTTTTGTTACTTAAAACTGGAAAGATATCTCATTTGAACCATTTTTTTAGATTTATTGCCAAAAACTTTCTTAAACTCAAATTTGCACAAAAATAAGTGGGGGGGGAGAGAAAGCACATAATCATATAAATACACTGCCCATCAGCTCCATCAAGACTTTCTTCCTATACACACACTGAAATAAGTACAAAACATTTTCAGAAGAGCTGCACTGAAGGCCACTCAGGTGGCACAGTGGCCTAAGCACTGGCTTCTGGCAAGTCGCCTGAGATGGGTCTGGGTTCGAATTCTGTGAGGCATGGATGCTGTGTTTGTCTTACAGCACAGGCACTCTCCCTTCCCTGGAGTCAGTGGCCCTAAATTAGGGATGGGCAACTGCTTATAGCCCATCAAATCGCTCACAGTGGTCAATGAACTCCCAAACAAACACAAACAAAATAAACTGGTAATAATTGATGGCATGGCTATTCCCAGATATCTTGGAATTATAGGTTTTTAAAACTAAGGAATAAAAGGATATTTACAAGTAAAATTTTCGGGTAGGTCTTTACTCGTCCTCAGGGCCTACTATGGGTGTAGTTCTGGGGAAGGGTAAAGGTACTACTCGAAAATCTGACTTATAAATATCCTTTTATTCCTTAGTAAAAACCCAGAATTCTGAGGTATTTAAAGATAAACTGGTAAAATCAATTTTGATTATTTATCAAATTGCCTTGTTAATTTTACATACACATTTTCATGGTCAGAGCAATATTATTCCAAAGACTAATACCCTCCCTGAAATGGTACACTAACTTGCTCATGCTCTCCTACATACTAATAATAGCCTCAGTTAAAAGAGAGTCTAAATAATAAAAGCACTTTAGTTTCTTTCAATACTTTCTCTGGTGATTCTGATAACAGATTCCAGCTACGTGTGCATCATCTAAACAACTTGTATTCAACACATACAGGAAATCTGTACCATTATGATTCCTGTTTTATTTTTCTGCATAGTTCCTGGCCACATCCAGTTTGTTTATGTCCAACTGTCATAGCAAGAGTTGTTACCCATAGTGCCCCCCCAACAGGGAGAAGGAAGGTATGATATAACTGACCAAAGGTCACAAAATTATAAAATATCAAATTGTCTTTCTTATATAACCCACAGACTGTGAAACTCAGGAAAAGAAAATTAATTCCTTCATATTATAGTCTGCTGACTATGAAATTCAGGAAAAAAAAAATCCCCATGCAATACCTGCACCTGCAATGTTGATTCTGAACTGTAATTTCCAACAGAAAATTCACAGGATAACCTAGAAATCCAAAGAAATAGGAAGGGGGGGGGGGGCATGTTATTAGAAAAAAAAAGAAATAAAAACTAATTTTTAAGTGCTGTGTTACTTTCAAGAGACTAAAGAGCAAAATTAATTTATTATTTTCAGCATTTTCACAGTTCCATAGACACCTACAGCAGCCGTGAAAGTGTGAAATGTAGAGCTTCCACAAGAAAAAACAATACCACTTTTGTTGCATCATATTTTCTGTCAAAATACTTGTAAATAAAAAAGAAAAAATTCCAAGTTTCCTTGCAGACTCAACATATATAACCTCTGATGATTATGACATAGATTTTTTAAAATGAAAGTGCATCAAAAACATTTTTTTAAGTTGCTGTATTACTTGCAGAGCCTAGTTCATAAAATTTTTGAACATTGCAATGGAATTGCTTTTTTGACTGATTTGGACTTGCTCTATCATTTATAATTGCATCAGCTGCTGTACATAAGGCTCAGCAAGTTATAATGCATTGTGTAGAAAAAGCAATAGTTCCCAGGCATTGCTCAGAAAATTATGCGATAATATTTTTGTTGTTTTTTTCTAAACTTTTGCCTCTAATTATATGACATCCGTAACCCCCTCATGCATACCAACTGTCACCTACGATATCCAGTGGTTTCAAATGCGAACAAACTAGACATCAGCTTTCCTGCAGAGTGTGCTGCACATAGTTTTAACAAAGTTACACAAGTATAAAAGTCCCTTGCATATTATTCCTAGTATTTGAAATCTTTTTGTGAAAGAAAGTAAAATGCCAAAACGGACTCATTGAGTTACCTTGAATTTCTAAAAATAAGTATGTCTATCTTTTAAAAGATTACTAATGTTTCATTTGAATATGTCTGTTATCACTACCAATTATGCAATTCCAAATCATCTCAGTCACAAATACAGTGGTGGCCAAAATAATGGACACTTTTTGAAAATTTCATGTTTTGCAACTTTGCAGGCTTATGGGAAATGTTATATGCAAATGTTTTATATTATAGCAATGGAAAGAGAATTTATTGCTGAGTTCAATAGAAATAAGAAAGACGACACAGAATTTTCGGTTGTAATGAGCAGTCTTTTAAAATCCTTTCCGACGCAAATTAAATTTATCAGTTTTTCAAAGTCAATGGAACCTGTCAGGAAAACGATCAACCAGGTTTCTACAATTGATAAAACATCTAGAAATAGAAACAACTACTTACTTCCACAAGTGGCTAAAATGTATGTAACGGAAATTAACATATGGTGTCCAAAAAGTTTCTCATAGCACAAAGAAGGTATCAGAGACAAAGAGAATTTCAAATCAAACAGTTAAAAGAAGAAATATACATGTAAAAGGAAACATGATATAACTCTATGCCTTCCAGCAGAAGAATTTTGCATAATGCAAGAGTTGAAAATAGGCGAAAAATATTAAAGAAAAAAGAACTTTTCAAGTACATCTCCCAGAAGCAGCGATGGCGAGAAAAAGTTTCGATCTGTGCGCCATCTAGAGGGAAATATAAGCATTATTTGAAGAGGATAATGCTCCACATCTTTATTGTAGCGAATGGCATACAGTAAAGAAGAAATTTCTTAATAGGGTTTTTAGAAGTGGAGATACAGCTGCAAACAAAAGTACAAAAACACCACCTAGGGACAGAACTGTGAACTAAAAAAAAAACTCTTCATATGCTAACCTAAAGTGTTCTACAAGGTAAATGGCATCCAGTGTTGAAAGAATTTTTTAAATCACACATGTAGAAGTAGATATATTGTAAAAAACAGATTAAGCATTTGTGCCACCTATCGGCAAAATTGTGCATTATTTTGGGGGAAAAATACTCACACAGAGTTTACATAGTTAGTAGTATCTGACCAAAGAAAGAAGTTTTCCAATTGGGTTTTTAGTATTGCAGATATTGCTGTAAACGTAATCATGAACTTTCGCCCTCTGGTGGCAAACTTTTGCATTAAGAAAAATTTGAAATTATATGAGAAACATTTTGCAGTGGAAACACTCTTCAACAAAGAAAGAATTCTTCAAATCGAACTCTTAGAAGCAGAGATATCAACAAAAATAAGATATGCATCTATGTCCCCCTGGCGGAAAAAACATGCGTTATTTTAACAAGAAAGTACTCTTAAAAGATTTTTCAATGTGAGCTGCATCAGTCCACGAAAGAACTTTTTTCAATCGAGTTTTCAGGAGCTCAGATTTACTGATCGAACCATTCCATCCCAAATATTAGAAATTATATGCAAAACATTTCTCATCCGAAGCTGTATGCGATACAGGAAGGATTTTTCAAATCAAAGTTTTAGAAGCAGAGATATAAGACTGGGAAAACAGTAGTAATTTTTCAAACAATATAAGCTATACTTGGTTCTTAAAACAAACAGGTGAAAATTTACTACATTCAATCTAATACAAATTACCATAATATATTTTACAAAACTAGAGTTGTTCATTTTGCAGTACATTGATATCATGAAGTATATATATCTGTCTTTCATTCCTTGCCACAGTTAGCAAGCTTTAATCAGTTGTTTTATTTCTGAGGATTTATCTGGCTCAATTTCAGAAATATGTGTTAAGATTTTTGTTGCTCGGTGAATCTTTAAATTTTTAACTGAATTTTGTTTTGTGTGTGCTAAAGCCATGTTCACATGCATTTCTTAAATGCAGGGCTCGACAAATATGCTCAAGATCTAGGAGCCAGTTCTCAAAATTTAGGAGCCCGGTAAAACGAAGTCAAATTTCAAAGAATAACACACAAACTAATTTGTGTTTATGATGCTGGAAGAAAATGTAATCAAGTATATTTGCTGTCATTTTTTTTTCTTTTTACCCAAACCACTGAGAAATAAGGTTTCAATTTACCTCATAATTTTCTTTTCCCATTCTTCCAGCTCTTGCTCTCAAAAATAAAAATTTTAGATTTTGATTTTATTAAAACACAATTAATTTGCAGAAGTCATATTTTGTACATATTAATTCAAAGTACAGTATTTTCCTTCGTTTAATCTGCAGACTACAAAATTCAGAAAAAAGAATCCTTCCTAAGATTTGCAGCAGTGTATAACTCACAGGCTGTGAAATAAAATTTTAAAAAATAATTCCGACTCATAATTCGCAGTGGCATACAATTTCGTAGAGCCTAAAATTTTAAAAATTTGTTTTTCTTCTTATGTATTTGTCCTCAGCAGCATGTCCGTAGACCATAAAATTCAGAAAAAAAAAAAAATTACTGTCATATAATCCACAGCTGTTCATCTTGAACCATAATTTCTGACAGAAAAACTGCGATTCTTAGGATGACTGACCCAGAAGTCCAAAGAAAGAAAGAAAGAAACAGTTATTTTATTAAAAAAAGCAACTGTTATTTTTAAGTACTCTTTCATATTACTTTTAATTAAACAAAGAACTCCCTGGCTTTTGCATTACTGTAGTTTAGGAGTTAAACCTAAAATATCCATGTAGAAATTACAAACAATCCATAGCAATTGTCTCTTTTTCTAAATATGTTTCAACTGAATAGCAAAATAAATCCATAAATAAAATGATTACAACAGCAAAACTAACGAATGCGATTCTCAAAATGACTGCGTGCCATGGATTAGCTCTGCGGGCTTCGCACAACAACATAGGGTTCTGCGAGCGCAATAGTACTACTATATTCGCTGCATCATATTTTCTGTCGGAATGCTCGTAAAAAAAAAAAAATATTCTTTCAATATCTTTGCTGTCCTGTACCTCCATACTGCTTTACATTTTTTCTGTTACCGCAATTTTGGTATTTTTCAATAACACCACTTCTCCCAACAATTCCCACGCAGATTTTTTAAAACGCTGCAGAAACGTTTTTTTTTTTTTTTTATTATTATTATTATTATTTTCTTTATTGGTATGTTATCGAGTGAACTTAAATTTATAACTTTTAAATAGATAATCCGTGGCTTATACGACAGAAATTACAGTATTTAATGCAAATTACAAAATCTGTATTGAAAAAATTGAACGCCAGGGTCAGATTTTTAGGCGCCAGGGTGATCTTGCGCCCGGGATTTGTCAAGCCCTGGTTAAATGGAACACAAGAATTGCCTGCAGAAGAGCCTTTGGCACTAATGGAAATGTGTGCAGATGGTTGCTTATAAAACTCTTAGAAAACTGTGGACACTGGCACATTAACTCTTCATTTTTTACAGCTATGTTTGAATAGTGAATATTCCATAACTGCATTTCCATTAATTAAAAAAAAAACTGGTCTGTAAAAACTCTTCGTTTTTTACAGCTATGTTTGAATAGTGAATATTCCATAACTGCATTTCCATTAATTAAAAAAAAAAAACTGGTCTGCCAGATTTTTGAAAGACCTACCAAAAGTTGTGTACGTTGCTTCACAGATTCAGATTCTACACACTCAACTTCAAAAAGAGTTCCATTGTGGAGGAAGAAAATCTACAGTCTATCTCAATCACAAAATATTAAATAAACCTTCACTGGACATTGTGATGTGCAAGTTTAGTATTACAAGGGTCAACTAATTTATTATTTTTGAACATGTTTCCCCTTCAGCTCTGAAAAAAAGAATATCTTCTTGAATACTATGTTGTATGAGATGTTTACAGTTCACATAATTGAGACTTGGTTGATTCAACCATTCTTCTGATAAGAGGAATGTCCAATTTTTCCCTTTGCAACTATTTATAGAGGGAAAATTATTTAACATTTAATAATAATTCAGGACAATGGAAAGATCATGAAAAAATCTTCGCTCTGACCGACTTCCGTTTTCGGAAATTTTTCCTCCGTTTTCAAGCAGAAACACAATCAGTTATCAAACAAAATTATATTTTACAATAACATTGAGCAGAGGGAATATCGCGAGAACAAAAAATTACGATTATAGATTGAATCTGCAGTATGTCTAACTTCCGTTTTCGAGAGTTTTGAAAGAAGAAATTCCTTTTTAATGTTTTTGTTTGCAAAACAAAAACATTAGAAAGATTTTGTTATTTGATAATGCAGTTACAAAAGCCACTTCATTTGGGATGCTTTACTAAAAGCTAATCGTCAGGCATTCAGGACATATTTGACTTCCTTGATATTTTAGATTCATCAGCACAAATAATTTATCGCTGCATAAAAAGTAGAAAAATAAAAATTTTCTTACAAATTATAATTCAATGTTCATTTCATGCAAATAGTTTTGCAGATAATTCCAGAAAAAAACAGAAAAAGTTTATACATGATAATTTCTTGAAATATATTAATGAATTAAGAGTAAAATGCTTGTGTGTGTGCATAAACACTGGTCTAAAAGATGCAGTACACATGCTAAAACAGCTGAAAGTGGTTAGTAGAGTACTAGACATTCTCCAGGCTGAACAAACAAACATTTCTGCGGCAGTGGAACTGTGGCAAGATCTTATGGAAAATGCAGATCTTGAACCATATACACCAGTGATAAAAAAAAAAAAAAAAAAAATGGATGAAGCACTTCATTCAGCCTTGCCACTACTTGGTAAACTTAATGAATCCAACAAAATGGCCAGGGAAAGAGAATGGGCCCTGAGCAACAAAAAAATTACTGATAACTGGGTATTATAAAAGAAACCTGAATGGATAATTTTTGTAATGGGTTTTAAAATATGTGGTACAAAGTACTATCCAAAGTCTATGTTTGTAAATAATGTTGTTCAAAACTTCAGTGCTGCCAAATGGTGGCAGCTGATGGAGCGACATGCAAGTGTGACCAAAGCTGGAACCCTGAAAGATTTCTGCTCTTACATGTTAAGTCTATATGGTTGTCCAGCCAGTTCATCTGCAGTAGAGAGGATATTTTCTACTAGCGGACTAGTCTGGTCAAAACTTCGCAATCGCTTAGGTGTTGATAAAGCATAGAAACTTGTCAAGATCCACAAATATTTAAAAAACAAACAGTAAATTTGTCACAAAAAATATTGAAATTTGTAAATTTACTCAAATTTAATTAAACATCTCGGAAATGTTTATTGAGGGTTTAGAGTTTGATCAAATACTAGTTTATAGATTGCAGTGAGTGGCGTGTAAAGTATCTTAGCCTTTGTGTAGATTTAAATTAAATTTTTTCAATAGACTACATAAAAAGGAGATTTTTGTTAACTAATAGGTAAGTTGCATGGATTTTTTCATTAATAATATTTAATCTTTGATATCTTAATGAAAGGATAAGAAACCCAAATAGACCTCCAACCCCCCCCCCCCCCAACAAAACCTAATAAAACCAAAAAAAAAAAAAACCCACCCGGGTTGGGCTTATAAAAAAAAAAAAAAAAAAAAACGGGTTTCCTGGACTCTTTATGGCACTGGCTCTCTTCCCCCTTCCTTGGAACCAGTGACCCTAAATTAGGGATGGGATGGGATGGCCTACAGCCCATTGAGTTGCTCACGGTGGTCGTTAAAACTCCAATAATAACAATAAAAAAAAATTAAAAAAAAGATTTCCCCGTCAGGAGCTGTATCCGCTGCAGAAAGAATTTTTCAAATCGGAGTTTTATAAGCAGAGATATCGGAGAAAATGCAATTTACTTTTACACCACCTAGCAGAAAATCTATGCGTAACCTGAAAAAGTGACTATACCTAAAAAGGTCTTAGACATAAATGGAATTGAAAGGGAAAAATTATTTTTTCAATTGGATTTCTGGAAACAAAATATGATATAAAATGTATTTTGAATTCGATATCATCTGCATTTACACCCTCTAGTTCCTGGTGCCAGGAAGCAATTATAGCTTCAATTAATTGCCTTTCATTTGATGAATGCCTCATTCGTACAAGGTTTTTCAAATGGTGCCACAAATTTTCTATTGGGTTCAGGTCAGTGTTGTTTCCTGACCAGGCCAACAATGTAATGCCCTTTGCTGTGGATCACTGTTTGCATATTTCTGCTGTGTGGCAGGGAAATGAATCCTGCTGAAAAAGAAATGGTGCATTGTTGGGAAAGAGATCTCTGATGGAAGAGAGAGGTAGGAGTTTTGGTTCCAGGATGATGTCAATGTATTTTCTTAGAGTTCAGCATGCCATCGATTACATGAAGGCGGCCAACAACATCTGTTGCTATACATGCCAAAATTGTAACGCTTGTTGGGTGCTTTACGTTTGCCCCCATGCAGTCAGAATGTACCACTTCTCCCACTTGAGGTCTCACATATTTTTGCCCATTGCATCACTACCAAATACGGATATCTTACTTTCGTCACTCCTAATAACTTGCTTCCACTGATCTTCTATTCATTCAATGTGTTTCTTTTGCCCACTGTAGTCATTTCTTGCTCTGCTGTAGATTCATATACAGCTTTTTTCTCAGAATCCTATCTCTTAGTCCCATATCTGATAATCTTATCATTTTGAACCGACAGAAACACCTGTTGTGCCCAGTTCACCTCTGATGACCTCAGATGAAATTCTTCTGACATCAACAGATTTTGTGCACTTTTTTCAGCCTTTTTCTGCTTTGGTTTCCAGTGATTTTGTTTCCTGATAACATAACATAAACACAACTTTTGTACTTCAGATGTCACAGGACCACCTAATTAATTGCCTTGCAATTTCGGCATAGGTAAGACCTAATTCATGTAATACAACAATCATGTTTCTTTTCACGGATGTCCAATCAACTCTTTTCTTTGGTGCCATAGGTCTATTTATTATCTATGCTTTAAATTTCAAGAAACACAAAGTATGCACACAATCTCCGATCAGGACTCAAAATTTCAGGTCTAACTCTACTAGCCAAAAAAGTTTTCACTCGCCATCACACCACTGTGACATGCAAGAGACAGTGAATTAGCAGCAAGTTTTCTGTTTTAATGATTATGTATACAAATATTTATATCATCATCATCATTGTCAACCATTATCAATCCACTGCTGGACGAAGGTCTCCCCAAGTTTCCTCCACAACGATCTGTCTTCTGCCAGTCTCCTCCATGTCACTACCGCATACTTTCGAATTTCATTCACCCATCTACCATGTGGTCTTCTTCTGGGTCTTTTCCTGTCCCTTGGAATCCAATCTAAAATTTCGGCTGTCCATCGATGGTCTGTCCTTCTGGCAGTATGTCCAGCCCATTGCCATTTCAGGGGTTTAACTCTCATCATGATGTCTTCCAATCGTCATTTTTCGGATCCACGAGTTCCTCTTCTTATCTCTCCTGGTTACACCAAGCATGCACCTCTCCAATCTACTTTGAGTTGTCTGCAGCCTTTGTACGTCTCTTTTAGTTAAGGTCCACGTCTTTGCACCATACGTAAGCACTGGAAGGATGCATTGATCAAACACTTTTCTTTTAAGACATAATGGCATATTGCTCTTGAAAATTAAGCTGTTTCTTCCAAAAGCTCTCCAGGCAAGTTTTGTACGCCAATTAATTTCTTCATCAATGCGACCCTCACTTGATATCTGCTGTCCAAGATAAACGTATGTGTCTGTTATCTCCAGCTTTTCTCCATCAATCGATAAATCTTTATTTCTTGTAAAAGCATTGAACATCACTTTTGTCTTCTGAAAGTTCATTTTTAATCCCACTTCTTTACTCTTGTCAGCAAGTTCCTGGATCATACCATGCAGCTCTGATGGGGTAGTTGCAAAAATGACTACGTCATCAGCAAAACAAAGGTGGGTTAGATAATCTCCATTAATTTTTATCCCTTTGTTTTCCCAGTTCAGTGATTGAAAGACATTTTCCAATGTGGCATTAAAGAGCTTCGGAGATATGATGTCACCTTGTCTCACTCCCTTTCCAATTTTTATGTGTGCTGTATTTTCAAACAGCCGAATCTTTGCACTTGCATTTTCATAGATGTTATTAATAATATTAATGTATGCATCTTCAATACCGCAGGATTTCAGAGCCATTGTAACTGCTGATGGTTTCACCGAATCAAAGGCTTTTTCATAATCGATAAAGGCCATGCACAATGGAAGTTCATATTCCCTCGCTCTTTCAATTAGTTCTCTCAGTACGTGGATATGATCTATTGTGCTGTAGCCACTCCTGAATCCAGCTTGTTCTCTCAGTTGAGCCATGTCCAGTGTTACCTTCAAGCGGTGTAAAAGAACTTTAGTGAAGATTTTATAAACCACTGATAGGAGGCTGATAGGTCTGTAGTTCCTCAGACCCTCAATGTTACCTTTTTTATGTAGCAGGATCATTGTAGCGTTGTTCCAATCCTCAGGAATCTTATCTTCATTAAGGCATCGAGTGAAAATTTGGGCGAGTACTGTTTCAATTTCTCCACTTGCTTCTTGTATGTCTACAGTAATTCCATCTTCTCCTGGAGCTTTTCCCCGCTTCAAGTTCTTGATTGCATGTGCAACTTCTGCTGGGAGGACTGGAAGAACTCTGGTACCTTTCATGATGTCTGGAGTACATGTATCATCCCTTTCATATAATTTGGAGTAGAAATCTTTCACTCTTGTCAAAATTCCGCCTCTATTTCTTGTTACATAACCATCTTCTTTTCTCAGTGCCATAATCTGTTTTCTTCCCTTACTGAGATGTCCCTTTGCTTTCTTTAGGCTTTGGTTGTTTTCAATTGCTTTCCTCACTAGTTCACAGTTGAATTTCCTTACGTCTTCAGTGATACTTTTTCGTACCGTCTTGCATAGCTCTATATATTCCACTTTGTAAGTCACATCTTCTTTAGTTGTCCTCATCTCTCTTCTTTTTTACATCAACATTTTGGTTTTTCCTGATAATTTGTTCACATGCAACTTGTTCTTAGACCCAGCTAGTTTTGTTGCTGTTTCCATAAGAGCTTTGGTTACTTTTCTGTTAACTTCAGAAATATCCACTTCTTCCGATGTTAGGCCTTCTAAAGCAGAGAATCTGTTCTTCAGTTCCAACTTGAAGGTATTATGGTGTTTTTTAAGGTTGGTTATGTCAATACATTTTGTTTGTCTTATGAGCTTGCCACGTTCGAGTTTAGTGTTGAGGTGCATCTTACATCTCACCAATCTATGGTCACTACCTGTGTTGAACCTGTTTAGCACACTGCAATCTTCTATGACGAATTTTTTGTTACACATAATAAAATCAATTTCACTTGTCGTCCCCTTTGGATGTCTCCATGTCCATTTCCTGTGTGGCTTTTTCTTGAAAAAGGAGTTCAAGATGAAAAACCCTTATGCCTCTGCAAACTCAATGAGAGTATTTCCACGCTGGTTTCTGTTGCCGTGACCGAATTTACCTACTGAAGTTTCATTATGTTGCTGTTGCCCTATTTTTGCATTGAAATCTCTCATAATTATCTTCTTCAAGTGCTGCTTACCTTTATTATTTAGATGAAGAATTTCCTCATAAAATTCTTCAATTTGTTCTTCGGGATAACTTGTGGTGGGTGCACAAGTTTGAATAATCTGAGCCTTGTATCTTCTTGAGAGTTGGATAACGAGTCATGCAGCTCTGTCACAGGAACTTTCGACTTCTACAACTTTATCCTTCAGTTTCTTGTTTATTATAAATTCAACACCACTAGTTCTGCCAGTATCTGTCCCACGATAGTAGAACAGATGTCCACTTTTCAGTTCAATGAGATCTTCTACTTTTCTCCTTACCTCACTTAGCCCAACGATGTCCCACTTGATCCTTTGTAGTTCCTCTTCCAATTCATATATATATATATATATACAAGTCTGCGATTGTGCTACAGCTGAGATTTCACAGAAAATAATAGTAATAATAATAACCCTCCAGGTTGTATTAAACCAGGAAAGTAATCAAAAGCCAATATTTTTTAGTGCTGGAGGAAAAGAAATAACTAAAATAACATTTTAAAAAATGTCGGTCATACACCACAACCCAATCCCCCCATAAAGCTAATTGTCAGCACCTCCACCACCAGGCTCCTTTTCCTCATATGTACATAAATACGTTTCCCGGAATCCCGGCTGGTACAGCAAAGATTAATTGGAGTACGGATGGGGGAAAACATCAGTGTTTTTGAGAATCGACGTTTTTCCAAGTGATAATCGACATTAGAAACTGCAAAAGAATATTTTCTACGTGAAGTAAATGAATTTCTCTTTGCTGCATTCTTTTAAATATAATCTTAGGTCATGAATTAGGGACTTTTTCACAGTTTTGCTCGATGTTTCATCACCAAAAATTGAGTTCTTTTATTTGATGTTACAAGAACCGATAAGTCCTCCCCTGCCTTCCCCAAAAAAATCGAGGTTTCATGACTAATGTTTGAAACTGCAAATAGCGCAATCAACTCGAAATTTTTCTGCGATACGCAAATGAATGCCTTTTTCGTATTCTTATACAGAGAAAGGAAATATCACCTTTCTTTTTTGTATTCCTATACTGAGAAAGGGAATATCACCTTTCTATATTTATTTCTGTATTTATCACCTTTCTATGTCGCGAACTATCAATTTTTGTTGCCGTTTTTCTGCGATGTTTCATCGCCGAAAATAGAGTCCTTATCCTCGATGTTACTGGAGCCAATGCATCGAGGTTTACAATATACATCAAGCATTTTAACAAATATTATGCTTACTCGATGCAGAGTGTCCACATTCTGGAAAGTCAGGGAAAGTCAGGGAAATGGATATTGGTCAGGGAAAGTCAGGGAAATGCCTGAAATGTTGGTAAAAGTAAGGGAAAATCAGTGTTATTTAAAAAAAAGTCGGGGAAATTTCAATCACAGACTACAACTAGCTTTAACCTGCCGTCGGGGAGTGACGCCCTCATCACCCAACACACTTGCACTTGGTGTTGCAGTCAGCCACTAACTTCCCCTTCCTACTAATGTAACCTTGTATTTCCTACCTATTATTTGTAAGTTGTGTTACATTACTTGTTAACATTTCTCTTTTTGTTTTAGGTCAAAGGAGTAGAAGAAAATTTGTGATATAAGTTATACCTTGTTAAAAGGCAATTAAGACTGCAGCAATGTCAAAGTGTTGTGTGTTTAATGAACAATGGTTAGACGAACAATTAAATCCTGAGTTTTCTGGTTGGATAGCTGCTGTGAACGGCGACAATGAATCAGCATTTTGTAAAGTGTGCTCTAAAACTTTCAAGCTTAGCAACATGGAGCGTCGGGCAGTCTCCAGCCATGGAAATGGCCCTAATCATTTGAAAAACATACGCGCTAAAATGTCTCAGCCCAGTCTTGCTTCTTTCACTTCCTCTGTGAAAAAGAACTCTCTTTGTAATAACGAACTCTTGCCATCAACAAGCTCAGGAAATGTGAAAATCAGTACTTCTAGAAAATATTAAGTCTAATGACTCAAATACTTATGTTGTGAAAGATGATGTGAAGCCCAGTGACCTTAATGCTTATGTAGTGAAAGATGATGTAACAAAGTCAGAAATAATATGGGCCATGGAAGTGTTGTCCATGTGAATGTCTCTGAACTCTTGTACACAGATTAACAAAACATTTCAGTTAATTTTTCCTGACTGTGCAATAGTTTCAAAATTTACTTTAGGCAAAAGCAAAGCATCTTATGTGATAAACCATGGATTGGCACCACATTTCAAAGAATGTTTAATGGATGATCTGAAGCAATGCACTGACTTTGCAATTTGTTTTGATGAATCACTAAACAAAATTGCTCAGCGCGGGCAAATGGATCAGTTTGTTTGTTATTGGGACGTCAATCTGCAAAAAGTTTCCACTAGATACTTAAGTAGTGTGTTTTTAGGACTGGCAACATCTAATGACCTTTTAGAGAAATTCATTAAAGGTGCACCTCTTCCCTTGGATAACATGCTACACGTGTCAATGGATGGACCTAACTTTAATATCAGCTTTCTTCCAAAAGCTGAAAGATAAACTTAAAACTGAAAATCCAGATGGTAAATTATTAGTTGACATTGGAGTATGTGGTCTTCACGTGGTCAATGGAGCTATGAAAACTGGACTTGAAGCAGTGAAATGGGATATACATCACTTTCTGCGTAACTTGTACTACCTTTCAAAAGATAGTCCTGCTTGCCGTGCAAATTATACTATGATTACTGGATGTAAAGATTTCCCTTTGAAATTTTGCACTGTAAGGTGGTTGGAAAATGTTAATTGTTTGACTAGGGCATTGCTTATCTATGATCATATCAAGAAATGTGTTCAAGAATCATCGGTTTCCAGCAAACAGCACATGTTTCTTGCAGAATTCATGGAAAGTCCACTCTTGAAATGCAAATTGGCTGCATTTAGGACTATAGCTTCAGAGTGTGAATCTTTTTTGAGAAGGTCCCAGAGCCCAAAACCTATCATTCCTTTCTTACACACTGATTTGCTGCATCTGATGAAAAATTTGATGGCACGAAGCTTGACAAATTAAGTGAAGCTGATAGTGTCTCACAACTGTGAACTTTAGATGTATCAAAAATTGAAAATCTTCTCTCAATTGAGAAAATTGACCTTGGATTTAGTGCTCAAAAGCTATTAAAAGAAGTGAAGTGCTCAGAAAGGGGGAAATTAGAGTTTAAGCTTGAATTTAGAAAACTTGTGACCAGTATGATTGAAAAACTTCGTGAGAAAAGCCCACTAAAATTTAAGTTTGTCCGTGGGGTAACCTGTTTGGACCCAAATATTATAGTGCAGCAGCCGAGTCTAGGCAAGAAGAGAGTGGAAATTGTGCTCGAAGTTTTACTTAGTGCAAACAAGATTTCAGATGATTGTGCTGAAAAAGCTAATAAACAGTACGCTTCATTGTGTGTAGAAGCTCAATCTGCTTTAAAGTCTCAGTTTGATGAATTTTTAGACAGTCATGATGATTCCATTGGATTAGACAAATTTTACAGTGCTCTAGTTGACAACCAAAAACATTCGGTGAACTTTGGGATGCAATAAAAATTTGTCTCATTATGTCTCATGGAAATGCTTCAGTGGAAGGTGGATTTTCTGTCAATAAGTCTCTTCTTGTGGAAAATCTCCTGGAAGAATCCCTGATTTGTCAGAGAACAGTTTTTGATGCCATTAAAAATGTGGGAGGAGTAGAACACATTGCCATCAATAGAAGACTTCTTCTTTCTGTAAGAACCTTCAGATGAAGATATCAGGATTATCTTGAGAAATAAAGTGTTCTTCAAAATGAAGAAGAAAGAAAACTGAAGGAAAAAAGAAAAATTGACATGAAATAAAGGAATTGAAGGAAAAAAGACAAAGAGTACGGAAGGAACTAGAGTTGGAAGAAGCAGCATTGCAGGCGAAGATTTCAGATTGGGAAAAGAAGAAAAGTGGTGTGTAATATAAAAACAGTGACTGTGTTCCTACTGTAATATTTTTATAGCAACTGTTCTGAATATTAAGTATGGGTTTGTTTGAGTGTTTCTTCAATAAATGTAAAACCATGAAAAAAAGAGTAAACTTAAAATTAAAAAGGTGTGAGCGGGACAGCTATGGGGAAGGTGATCAATAAAAAAAAAAAATTGAATGAATCAGTTATTTGGGAAACTTTATACTTCAAATGGAAACACTTTTAAATAATATAAGTTTCTCAATTATCCAATTCAATTTTATTTATTATCATGGCACATATATTGAAAAACTCAAATAAACCTATTTGTGTAAGGTCAGGGATTTCTTATATATTTGGTCAGGGAAAGTCAGGGAAATCAGGTTTGATAATTCTGTGGACACCCTGCGATGTTGAATTAGTGAGCTATCACCGATATATTGAATGGCGATTTATTCATTGATGTACCAATAACTGCTTCAGATGGAAAAGATGCGAATTCTTTGGTTCTTTAGCAAAACATTGTGGTTTTTGTTGATACATCAAAAATTCCCGCCCATATTACGGATGCATGAATGTTTCAGGAAAGAATATCCACTGTATACCCATCCACACTCTGAGTTAAAGCACGCGAGAAAGAAACGCTTCCTCCCACAATGCTTTGGGGTTCCTTTCAGCAAGCTTTGCATCAGCTGTCGCCAGGGGTCCCGCTGGCTCTTCTAAAGTTTTTGCCAATTTATTCGCTGAGTTCATTTTTTTATCTCCAAAAGTGTTATAACAGTACAAAAAGGTAATCGCTAAAGCTCTTTTTCCTTCGCCAAACCAATTTTATTTTCACAAATTGCGAAGATGGCGATCGACAGCGCGAACCCTGGCTGTCGCTATGTAGCCCACGGAAGAGGCCTCTCGTTGGCTCGCTGGGCTGCTAGTGATGACGCAGTGATTGATACGCCTCCGTCAGAGACAGTTTTACTGAAAACATCTCATGATGACGAAAAAAGAAAGCACGGTTAAATGCAATACTCAAGATGCCTCCCACACTGAAATGGTTTTAGGATAACATTTTACAGAAAGTGAAGACACCATCACAGTTCAAATTATTTTTGTGAAGATACTGTTTGAGCTAAAAATATTTTTGTGAAGATACCGCCCAACAAGCATCAAATGCTAAACAGGAAAACAATTTATTTTTACTGCTCACCAACAATAAATTTCTGGTCGCCATTGGTGACAGCAAATTTTGCGCCCTGTCTCCAATCGTTATTTACTTGCACAGATAACTGTCTTTATTCTACAGAACAAACAGCAAAACTGACTTTCTCTAACTTCATACATCGTGTATAGCAGCTACTGCTATTTGATTGGTTCCCAAAACAAGGACTGTGAATCTGTGATTAGCCAGTAGGGTTTTGCACTCACATTCTGCTTCTTAGCTGAATCACACCTGTGTTTGTTTTTTTAGACTAAAGTAAGCATAGCTTTTTTTAGTTGCTGAAGATATTTGAATTCTGCTTTTTGTATTGAATTCAACATTAAATTCTCTATAAATTTCACTAAATTATGGGTTTTACACAGGAATAAAGGAAATTGACTGTAATTTCCTTTATTCCTGTGTAAAACCCACAATTTAGTGAAATGTATAGTGTATCAAGTCCAGGAATAGCCATGACATCAATTATTACCAAAATTAAATTCTCTTTCAATTAATGCATAAACATTTGCATTTAGTGAAATATAACATTTCCTATAAGCCTGCAAATTTGCAAAACATGAAAATTTCAAAAAGTGTCCTCAATTTTGGCCACCACTGTAAACTCACAAAACATGCTTGCAGTGTTCCTGAGCAATTACTGATTACACTGGTCAACAAATTTTAAGATGTTGTTTGGTGCAGAGACCAAATGATGTTTTTATTATTAATATTGCTGTACTAAATTTGGAAAGAGACATAAAACTGCTGAGTCAGCTATGGATGTGAAGATAGTTTTATCACTATACATATAGCATATGTTTTTATACAGGGCGATTCATAAAAAAGTATGCAGTTCCAACGCACCATAAAACAAGAATAATGTAAGATATTTTATGTTACCTGGTGTAACAGAATTGTAGGGGAATGTTTCAAGTTTTTTAGAGACAGTCACGGATGCTCTATGTGTGCACCCTTAGTCATGCGACACACATAGAGAGCAGGTAATCCATTTCCGCCCAAACGCGAGGTAAGATATCTGAATCAAATGCAGTGATAGTGGCTGTGATACGCTGTTTCAGCTCCGCTAGATCAACAGGAAGGGGAGGGGCGAATACTTTGTGCTTTACGTACCCCCACAGGAAAAAGTCACAAGGTGTTAAAAGTCAGGACTTCTGGGTGGCCATTGGGTCAGTGGCATGTTGAAGTCTGCTGCTCGTCTAATCCATCGGTGAGGAAGATGTTCATTGAAATAATATTGCACGTCGCCTAACCAGTGTGGTGGTGCACCATCCAATTGGAGAATAAAGTTGTCACTGTCATCCTGCAACTGTGGCATCAACCAAAGACTAAACATATCCAGAAAAGAGCCTCTCGTGACAGTTTTCTCATGAAAAAGAAGGGGCCATACGCTTTCTTTTGGACACAGCACAGAACACATTTGCCTTAGGGGAATCTTGCACGTGTTGCACTGTAAATCTGGGATTCTCCATTCCCCAAAAGCGAACATTGTGCTTGTTTACCTGACTACTCACGTGAAATGTAGCTTCATCGATGAAAACTAAGTGATCGGCAAAATCGTCATTTTCAAAACGATGCTGCATTTCGACACAAAATTCAAAGCGCTTTGTCTTGTCAAGGTCATGGAGACTTTGCAACATCTACACTTTGTATGGAATCATTTTCAGTTTCTTTCTCAAAATTCTCCAGACAGTAGGCTGTGAAATCTGCACTTCACCCTCCGCATCGATTTTCCCGGGCTTCGTTGCATGGCGGTGCAAACACTATCGATGGCTTCTTTAGATACATGCGGTCATCCGGGACTTTTAAAGTTTGCACAAACAGCCCATAGTTTCAAATTTTTTATGCTAATTGTAGATAGATTTTCTGGTTGGAGGTTCTTTTCCAAATCGTGATCAAAAATGCTGTTGCACAACAGTTACAGATTCAGTTTTGCTCAATTCAAGAACACAAAACGCTTTTTCCACTGCAGGTACGCTGCCATTTTGACTGACTAGTCACATGACACGCGCACTATCGCCTACGTTAGTTCCCTCAGTAGTTGGACACAAACTTTATGAGTACATCTACCCAACGGTTTGCAGTTGTGGTCCGTGTCTTCAACTATTACTGTTTTATAGCATCTGGAAACTGCATACTTCTTTATGAATCAGGGTGTGTATATATATAGTGCTAAAAATTATAAATATCATTACAATTATCTCCCTAACTAATCTAAACTGGAAAATGATACTTGCCTAGTTTGTAAAACTGTACAAGACTATCCCTCTTTCATTCAGAATAGCTATTTTAGGTTTTGAGAAAATTCAGCTGGTATCATTTTTAGTTACATTTTGTGCATTTTTGTGAAAATAACAGGTTCCAAAGAAACCATTGCAATTATCTCCCTAACTAATTGGAACTGGAAAACGATACTTAGCCAGTTTGTGTAGTTTGTAAAACTGTACAAGACCACTCCCTTCAATTCAGAATAGCTGTTTCACTTTTTGAGCAAATTGCATTGGTATAGTTTTTAGCAACATTTTCTGATGTAATAGTTGCAATATAAAAACATTCAGAGGGAAAACTAAAATTAGTCTTTTCCCTCCCCTATATTTAATTATTCCGGTGTCCATTTGGAAGACTCACTGAAAACTAAATGATATCCTGTGACTGCTGAATAATAGAGATCAAATTGTATTGAATTTCTTACAATATCCACTAAAAGGGTTGCTACTAGATCTTGCAAAAGTAGAGCCAACTGAAACTTTTTATTACCACATTCAGGTTCAATGTCCATCAAAACATAAAATTTGGCTGATTTAGTTTCTATACCTTTTTGGGTGTTGACCAGTGTTATTATTCAGAGCATTTGCACCACACTTTGCCTTCATATAATCATTTATACTCCAAGTCAACTTAAGAGTGTACTATTGTGGAAGGCAAAGTAGCCAGCTCACAGCATCTCCAGGGTACACAAGAGCAATACCAATCCATGTCACATTTCACTCCTGCAGTGTCTTTGCTTTGAGCATTACTCCTGCAGTGTCTAACTCCCTTCCATTTACATATGACCCAACCAAAACTCATTGCACTATCCTTTCTTTCTTTTTCTTTCTCTGTGTCTTATAGAGCTGCTTGTGAAGAATTATTTCTCCAGGAGATTAGCTTACCATTAATATTTATGACCTGAAACAATGGAGATATGTGAGCAATATCAATGCACAGATGAAAAAATGGTCGGCATTATGATGAAGCATCGCTTTGCTTTGACCAGTGCACATCTGAAACATTGTTCAGATGTTTGAATATAAATCAAGAGATGCCTGTTTCATTCCCATTCCAAGACAATGTAATTTCCAAGTTTTCTGAAGGATGGCTACATAGAAAACAGTACAAAATGCAGCAGATGAAAATGGCAATGATATTTGTGTGTGTTAGGTTCAACCCAGTCAACATCAGGGATAATCTTTACGTTATAACCCACTTTAGTGTCACCGTCTATAAGTGTCAAGTATCTTACAAGCGTCTGAAACAGGTCTTACGTCAGTGGTTTAATGTTTTCTATTCCTATGATAGTTTTCTGATCTGTCAGTCATATCCTCAGCTGGGTGATCCCTCCCCCCCACACTTCCCTCCCTCCAATTAGGGGCATACCTATCGATAATAACTGACACATATGATTAGCAATGTGATTATTTTTCTTATGGGAGAAGTTCTGCAGTTTGCAAAATTAGCACTGTGTAATACCACTCTTCTAAAGACATCAGAGGGAAACAACTCCTTTCATCAGCCAATGGAGTATGTGCTGCAATGCAGAAGGAAACAGTGATGTCATACCTCATGTAATAAGCTTTGAAATGGGCCTAATATGAGCTCTGTCGACTAATTAGGTCTACAGTTATTGTAATTTGTGGCAGGCATGGTAGACACAAAAATGTCCAAGTTTTTGTAAATTTCAAAGTCCTATAACTGTACAAGTATTGTTTGTAGAAAACTGAAATTTTGCACTCATTAGTTTCTTTTGCAAGCTAGCCATAGGTGAGTTCATATTTTACTGCTGAGTGAAATTTATGAAATGAAGTGAAATATAAGTGAGTTCAAATTTCATTGCTAGGAAACAATTTATGAAATGCAGTTAAAGTACTTTGCTTCTATTGTTTCTAAAATGTTTGGGGAAAATTGTACAGTATGTATATAATGTGTGTGTATTTGGGCATGTAAAATTTTGGTTTGGGCATGTATTTTTTGGACAACATGGCCGACTGGGCATGTAACAATTTTGAAAATTTTATAGCCTTGAATTCAAGTCTATAATATTAAGTACCATCTTCTGCAGCCAGTTCAATCTGTGTAAGCTCAAAGATCATAAAGATAATCAATACTTACCCTACTTTATTTACAGGAACATCTCACTATCTTATGCACCTTTTTCTTGTTTACAATAAGTCTCTCATACTTAAAATTACAAATATCATGATTCACAGGACTCTTCTTTAAATACTTTTCACAATTAAAAACATTAAAAACACTTTAAATTATAATTCACATGCACAATCAATAGCTGCCCTTACTGTATTTTACCTCACTTCAACCACGTGCCCACCATGAAGTATAACATTTATTCATCTACATTTCCTAAGTACTAATCCTATACTCATTTAATCTTAATTCAAAAAACTTTACATTATATTTAGCTATACCAGAGGCAACTTTACTTTTCTACACTATAGCAATTTGATTTTAATTTATTTGGTACTAAGAAAAGAATCAATAAAAGTGCATACATTTTGGCTATAATTTTGATCATCATGCACAAATGAAAAATACTGGCAGACTTCATTTTTTTTTTAAGTTATCTTTAGCTATACCAGGGGCAACTTTTCAGCACTAATAGCAATTCGATCAAACATTTTGGTATTTTCAACCCATCCTATCGACAATTTTTTTCTTCATAATTCGGGGTAGTTTTTTTCTTGCTAAGGGGTTTAATCACCTCCATGAGCAAGCAGTTGCTTTACCCTAAACTTCCGAATACCAGCTCTTCAAGTAGTTCCGTGTGTCGCTCCACTTGGTTTGTGTGATACCTGTTCACACCCACCATCACAGGAAAAAGGAATTATTAGCACCATCGTTATATTTCACGCAAAGTATGTTTTTGAATAGAATAATTTCTACGCTGATAAGCACCAATTTTGCACAGAAAAATAAGATTTGCTTTATAGAAATGAAATGTTAAATAATAAATATCAGAAGTGCTGTTTTTATTTTTTTATTTTTAGGTTTTTACATCAACCTATTAGGTTGTTGCAGGTGAAATGTCGGATTTCGGGATGACGTCATTTCGAGCCGTACAAACACCGGCAGATGGCGCTAGTGTGTTTGATCGAGAAGGTTAAATATCCCAACCCGTCGGCACGGAATCATTTCGGTGCTAGCTCGTAGTGTGATCATGTAGCCAGAACATGGAAAGAGACCAGATACTTTTTCTGTATGAGTTCAAACTGGGCCACAACGCCGCAGAAGCAGCCAGGAAAATCAACACAGCATTTGGAGATGACACAGTAAACGAACGGACCTGGCAGCGATGGTTCAAAAAATTCCAAGCCGGTGATATGAACTTGCAAATGCACCGTGTGGGCACTCAGCACCAGCCATCGACAAACTGTGAACCCTAGTTGAGAGTGACCCAATCCAAACTGTACGGGACATGGCAGAGAAATTAGGCGTCCACTATTCGATAGTTTCCCGTCACTTGCAAGAACTTGGTAAAGTCAAGAAGCTCGATAAATGGGTTCCCTATGAGCTGACTGAAAGCAAAATGAAGCGTCGACTGGAGGTTTGCACTTCGCTGCTCGCCCTGAACAGAAACGCTCCGTTTTTGCAGAGTAGTGACGTGATGAAAATTGGATAATGTACAACAATAATCGCCGATCTGCACAATGGCTAGGTGTCGGTGCTGCCCCAAAACACATGCCGAAACCAGAACTTCATCTGAAGAAGATAATGGTGACTGTTTGATGGCGTGCAACCGGTATTCTGCACTATTCGTTCATGAAATCTTGTGAAACCATTAATGCAGAGAAATACTGCAACCAGCTGGATGCAATGCATCAAAACTTGTGCGTTAAGCATCCGAGATTGGTCAACAGAGATGGCGTTGTACTGCTTCATGACAACACGGGACCCCACGTTTCAAGGACAACGGTCAAAAAATTACACAGCCTGGGATATGAGGCTCTTCTGCACCCAGCTTACTCTCCTGACCTCTCACCCACAGACTACCACTTGTTCAAGCATTTGGGCCATTTTTGGGGAGGGAAACAATTCGCCAATGAAGCAGCCATCAAACACGCCTTTGAACAGTTTCTGCAGTCCACAACGACTAACTTCTATGCAACTGGCATCAATGCACTGATATCGCACTGGGAGAAATGTACTGCAGCTAATGATGCCTACTTCAATTCATACAGGTTGGTTTCCACTGTGTAACTGTAGATGGAAGTTTCACTCCCAAAACCGACATTTTCATGTGCAACAACCTAATACTTTGTTCTTTTTTTTTTTCAATTGTTGTTAATCGACTTCATTAACTGCACACAGTTTAAGAAATGATTCAAAAAACATAAAAGTTATAAATGCACCATATGAAATATTGAAACAAAAATGTTTCTTTTTTATTGAGGTTTTTATATGAACCTTCTTTGTTCTTTTCTTCCTGACTTCTTGTTAGTGAATGTTAGTAAGGGCACACTGTTCAAAAAACATAATTTTAGTAAGTTGTAAAATATTTCCAATTAAAAAAAAAAAAGTACTCTGATTTGTTTTTGTTGTTTCCTTGTTTTTCTGCAGTGGAGGTGCTAGTTTCTTTGCTCCGTGATGGTGGGTGTTCGCAGACAGGTATCAACAAAAAAGTGGAACTACACACAAAACTGCTTGAAGAGCTGATAATCAGAAGATTAATCAAGCTGAATATTTTCCAACAGGAAGTACCCATGTGCTGCAAAGTGTAGGGAAAATGGGATAGCTAGTTATGTGAGACTCTGAGAAGGCCTTTCCTGTTTTTCAAGTATCCTACGTCCACATAGGTTCAAGTATGCATCCATTTTTTTATAGTAAAAATGATGCTACCTGGAACTACACTGAATAACACATATGCACAAAAATGTTATTCCATTTTCTCTTACACCATGGCATGTTATAGCATGGAAATTGGCTATATTAAAATTTTCAGATCCAAGGGCGGATTTACAAGGAAGCCTGTAAAGCCCTGACATAGGGCTCCTTGACGCTGGAGATCCCCAGAAATGAGGATTTTCAGGGGATTTTTTTACTTTTTTTGTTTTCCTTCTCAGAGAGAGAGGGGGGGGACAAATTCACTGTTCTGGGAGCATTTTTCAGCCCAAACTCAAAGAATTTCATCTAAAAGTATTAATTTAAGCTTAAATGCAGGCTGACTAAAAAAACATTTTTACATTAGTATTACTTAATTCTGCACTACAACTGAACTCAGAGATGGGGGTGTTATTTCTAGCACACTTATTTAAAATTTAATGAACATTTTGGTCTTTAACCTAAATACTTATACCTGTGTATACAGTGTGCACATTTTGTTATTTTCTAAAAAATATTTTTATTATTTTTATTTTTCCCATTTAGGAACATTTTGGCATGTGGTAATAATGTTGTTACATTTTCATAGAAACCATATTTCTTTTTTTTTTTTTTGTTCATTATTCAATACACTAAAAGGACACTGATATACAGGGTGTATCTAAAGTCTTTCTCTGATTACGATAAATCATATAAAATGAACCATGCCCATTAGCCACATACGGTTTTCCAATATAGCTTACCTGAAATCCAGAGTTTTTTTTCTGGGTCATCAGTATACCTCAACGTGGGCTTCTTTTGTTACACGGAGGACATCCTGTCGGTACTCTTATCTCTTTCCATATCTGCTGCAACATGTCATCTGTGATGGTTGCAAATGCTTCAGTTATTTTCCCCTTCAAAGTGTTAATATCTGCAACTGGTGTTGCATAAACTTGATCCTTAATGTAGCCCCATAAAAAGAAGTCAAGGGGCGTAATGTCTGGGGATCTTGGTGGCCAGAGTATGGGACCATCTCTGCTTATCCATCTGTTAGGGAATTTGTCATCTAAGAATTAACAGACAGGTACACCCCAGTGCGGGGACACACTGTCCTGCTGGAACAATACCCATGGTTGCAGCTCTTCCAATTGAGGTGTATCATGTTGAGGTAAATACCTGATGTAATGGTGGGCTCAATAAAAAATAACGGTCCAATTACTTTGTTGTGCATTAGTCCACACCGAACATTGATTTTGGGGATATTCCTCCAAAACCACACGTGGGTTCTCTGAACCCCAGATACGGGCATTATGCGTGTTCACTTTACCTAGGGTATAAAAAGTTGATTTGTCTGAAAAACAAATATGCTTCAGGTAATCATTATCTTCATCTATTCGTTCAAGAATATCCATAGCGAGTGTCACACGTCTGGGCCCATCATTAGGTTCTAAGGCTTGAACAATTTGCAATTTGTATGCAAAAAAACAAAGCCACTTTCTTAGAATGCAGTGCACTGTCTTTATAGATATTCCCAGTTCACTAGAGGAATGACAAATTGATTTCCTCGGGTTTCGTACGAATGCATCACGCATGGCGCAGACAGTTTCCTCACTGATGGAAGGTCTTCCACTTCTTGCATGGTCACCGACACTGCATGTCTCTAAACTTTTGATACCAGTTCCTAATGCTCTTCACATCAGGTGCAGTGAAATTCCAGATTTGGTTTCATGAAACCAGAGAACACAATTAGCCTTCTCCTGCATAGACGCCCTTTTGCCAACTGACTATTTCAACAGTAAACTATACTGCAGACGTGCAGTGCCACCTATTGTTTCAAAAGTACAATGAACAAAAAACTTGAGAATATGACCCAATCAATGCAACAAACCGCATACATCTAACTAGCTCGGTACATTTTATATGATTTATCGTAATCAGGGAAAGACTTTAGACACACCCTGTATATTAGGGACTAAAAAAATTATAAATCGAGTTTCAATCATTAGTTTTCTGCACTTTTACTTTATTTTTTCCACTTTTATAACTACTAATTATTGATTAGCTATATTATATACTTGCCATAGATTAAAGTCTTACATATGTCAAGATTGGATTTGGTGTCCTAGCTCATCCCACAGAGGTTTTATGGGATTTATTTAAAGACTTTGGTTCAGTTAATTTAATACCTGGATGCCCTGCTCCTCAAACTAGGCTTGAACAAGTGTTGCAGTGTGGAAAGGTGCTTGATTTTGCTATAACAGAGAGCGATCTGTGCATAAGTACTGCTACAGCACAGATAGTGCAGAATTGTTCAGAATGTTTTTGTACTAGGCAGCCATTGAACCGAAGAGCACCACAACCAAAAAACAGTCCATGCCATCAGAAATATTCCCACACCATCACAGAAACCCCTCCAGATGTGACTGAAGGTATAATGCAGTCCACCTGACAGTATTCCCTAGGCAACTGCCACATTTAAATATGTCTATCCAAATCAGAGCTTGAAAAATACTATGCCCAAGATGCCCAGGGCATGTAAATTATTGGCCTGGGCAGGTAAATAAAAAATCCAGTTGCCTGGTCCAGGGAACTAAATTTAAAAATTAAAAAGTTTGGAATAGAATTTCCTACTACACGAAAAAAGATAGTTGTCACAAGTCATGTTTCATTTCACTGCTATTCACCGGAAGTTGAATCATTGTTATGGAGTGCCAAGCAAGAACAGAAGAATATCACTTCTTTAATTATATTATGCTCTAGGTTCAGAAATTGGCACCATATGTAATTTTGCTTCAAATGTTGTTTATAGTCAGCGACGGGATGCATGCCTCTGATGTAACTAACTAGCCTCCTGTGTTTAGTGACAAAAGGTGTAAACTTTAATGAAAGGAACATGGCAGATCCACTAAATTTCTCAAATACCAATTTCATCACCATACCATTTTCAACATCTTAAAACCCTGAGATACATGCTTCTGTGCATTGAACATTTTGAATATGGACCCTTAAAATGGAAATGCAAAAGATGTAAAAAAAATTCATTTTTTAACTTAAAAAAGTGAGGGTTCTGATTTGTTAACTTTATGGATAACTTGTCATGAGAATCCAGCTTTTATTACTTGGGCAGGTAAATAATTTCTGCACATGCAACTTTTCAGATACTTTCCAAGCCATGCAAATGAAAGAGTGAGTAGTGTGAATTATTCATCCACACAACCTTCTTCCTCTCTTTTGTTGTCCACGAATAGTGAGCAAAGTACCAATGCAACCAAAGCCTGGCATTATCTGGAGTGTTGTAGGAATTATGAGATGACCTAGCATGGTAACCAGGTCCGTATTTAGAATAGGTTACGCCCTGTGCAGTAATTTATTTTAGGTTTTCCTGCCTACTCTTAAACACCAACATCATTTCTCACCTACTCACAGCATTGACAAGCAGATATATGGTTGTGAAAACTTATACAAAATGCTCATTAATTTTCAATTTTATTGAAATATTGTAACATGATCGAATAAACCACAAAAACTGAGAAATTTAGAAGTTCATGTAAATATTCTGCAGAAAAATATTCCTGTGGTCAACAATTATTTTGATATCTGTACTGAAGTCCGATAAATAAAAAGTCTGAAGAAAGATATATTCAATCACAGAAAAAATGATTATAAAAATAATCCTCAATTATGGAGCTTATCTCAGTTAAAAAGTGGTTTACTCCTAGCCTTTGCATTTGCAAATGAATTTATTACATCCTCAAATTCCAGTTTCGCTGTAATGTCTGGTTCTATGGCAAACACTCCAAGATTGACAAATCGTTCTTGAGTTTAAGCTGATCGTAGAAAATTTTTAATCGTTTTTAGAGTTGAAAATGATTTTTCAGAATAACAGTTTGTTGCTGGAGTACAGTTGTAAATCTTGAGTGCAGTGTACACATTTGGGTAGACATCTTTATGATTTTTTTTAGCTAACTTAATCTTGCAAAGAAACAGAAGAGAGGATAGCTTCTGATCTTGTTAACTTTCTTTATACCATACCTGCCAACTAAATTTAATGAATATGCAAAAATTCAGAAGATTGTATAAAAATTCTGATTTTTTTACGCCAATTTGTCACATCTAAAGTGATTTAGAACTCATACTGCTTAAACAAAAAAGGAATACAGGACACTTACCTTTATTTTTTTTGTGTTTTTATTGAAGGGAACTTTTATTTATAGTAATTTAACAGTTAGGTAAACTTTTTATAATGGCCTTTTTGGCTTCTTTTAAGAATTCTTTGAAGTACTCTTTTTGAAAACAAAGTAAATTTTGGTTGCATTTAATTAACAGTTAAGACTCTCAAGCGATTCACCTGACATTAATGATCGAAGCATTGTGCGATTTTTTTAACCAAATAAAAAATTCTTTTGCATTAATTATATTCTTTTGCATTATTAATTAAATGGCAAATACCCCCTATAATTATTATTTCTCTTTGGTGTTCTTTCAAATAACGAGCCACACCATTTTCTTATCTGCTCCAAAAGCAATGCAATTTTTGAAAGGTATCCTGTGCTTACTAGCTGAGAGCCATGAATTCTGATATCAGAGCTTTTACTATTTTAGATAAATGGTGTAATTTTCAGAGAATTAATACTTTTTTTTTTTTTTAACACCATGCATCAATTCTTACAAATTTTTAAACTTCGTCACTTCCGTTTTTGGAAATTTCCCGCACCCTTATCAAGCTAAAATGCACACACATTTATGAGGGTGATGACATTTAACAATTACATAGGAGTGGAGATCACATCGGGGGGGGGGATACAATTACTGAAGAAATCTTTGCTCCGTCTGACTTCCGTTTTTGGAAATTTACCCAACATTTTCAAGCTGAAATACAAAATTTATAGAATAAAATGATATCTAATAATACTGGGTAAAGGAAGCATCATGAGAAAAAAATTACGATTACAAGAAAAATCTTACCTCCGTCTACTTTCCGTTTTCGAAGGATGAAATTCTGTCCTCCGACAGAGAAAGAGACCCCCGTACCCTCAACACCACCAATCCTCCCAAAATTTCAGTTCAGTTGTGCCTCGATCTCGTGAATGGTCCAAATGATAACAAAAAAAGGCGGAATTTCTCGAATCAGAGTAAGAATTTTGTGGCCGAAGATCACGGGGAAATTTTCGGGCGGCCTAACTTCCGTTTCTGGAAATCGTTGCCTACAATTTCAAGCTGAAATTATTCAATGAAATTATATTTAACAACAATACTCGCAACATCACGCGAGAAAAAAAAGTATGATTACGGGGAAAAATCTGCACTTCGTTTAGCTTCCGTTTCCGAACGCTTAAAAAGACAAAACGTCCCCAAACGGAATACCCCCCCCCCTAATACTCTGAAAATGTCATTTTTGCATCGATCTCGAAAATGACAAAAAAAGGAAAAGGGGGGGGATCCGCGAATCCACGGAAGAATCTGACGTACGAATTAACCGCTGAATCAATTTCGAATGGCGTAAGATTATGCTTAAATATCGATGATCGGTAAATTTTAACTTTCGGCGCAAAATTAGCGCAGATTTCATCAAAATTGCAATTTTTTTAGCAGAATGGTGCAAGAACAACGTTTGGGCGCGATTGGCGCAGGTCTGGAAGCCCTGAGATTAAGACTAGTAAGTTATTGCTGCACTTTTCAACTTTTTTTTTTTTTTTGACTAACAAAAATTAATAAAACAGGTTATTTTTCGCAAAAAACACAGAAATTTTTTTGAACGGCAGAAGAATGCGAGTTTGGTCGGAAGAATGTATAAACAATCGGAAGAGTTGGCAGGTATGTTAAACTGACGTGAGTACATAGTTTTTGAAGTAAATACAATCTTCACCAAAACTATTTTCTGTGTCAAAATTATAAATGGCCTGGACTATTTTTACTCCTTTATATATATATATATATATATATATATATATATATATATTCTATTAAGAAGAGACCGAAGCAATTTTTTTTTTTTTTTTTCACTCATACCAAGTACAACATAGAAAAGGTTATGTGTTGACCGGTGTGAGTAAAAAGAAAAAAATAGAACAACTGAATGTAGAAAGTGTCGAGAATACTGAGTCTTGGCTTTTTTTTTTTTTTTGATTGGAGGTTTAACGACCACCGTGAGCAACTCAATGGGCTATAAGCAGTCGCCCGTCCCTAATTTAGGGTCACTGGTTCCAGGGAAGGGAGAGAGCCAGTGCCGTAAGACAAACACAACATCCATGCCTCACCGGGATTCGAACCCGGACCCCTTCGGATGAATGATCAGAGGCCAACGCCTTAGACCACTGCGCCACCGGGGCGGCAGTCTTGGCTTTATCAAGGACTAGCAAAAACTCTGCATTTTCTCACTTCCACAAAGACCTATTTGGAAATGGGTTTCTGCAAAGTCATAGATGGAAGTAATAAGCCCACTAAAAAAAAAAAAAAAATTTAAATATATACATATCATAACCTCCACAGAGTTGTATGACCAAGCTTTAGTTAACAATTTAGCTTACATCCATAACTTTCCTGGCCCGACCCATGCTCTTCATCTGTTACTAATAAACGGAAAGAAGATATTATAGAAAACTCAAGTTGTAGGAGTGACATAATGAATCAGAAATAATGTTCAGCAATAACAAATTGCCAAGTTACCTAGTCGCCTGAGAGAGTTTAAACCTGAATAGCAATACTAAAGTACTACAAATTCTTAAACATTGCAATAAAAAAGGACATATTAATTTTTTCTAAAGCACAGATTCTAGAAAGAAAACTGGATTATAAAAACCCCCTACTCCACAACTTATGACAACAAAAAAACGAGAATAAAATAAAGACAATAATAAACTAAAGAAATGCTTTGTGAAGGTTATATGATATAAACAATTAGTTGCAATACGTTTTAAATTCTTAAGTTTTTCTTATGTTTTCGGCTGTGCTCTTATGTATATATATCACGCCAAATGCTGTAAATATGTTTATTAGTTACGTTCAAGTTTGCTAGTTTTCTTATTTCAATATTATTTTGCCACGACCCCAACTTTGCCGCCCTGTTCAGCTGCACATGTTGCATGTGCTTAGATACGGGCCTGATCGTAACTTTGATATGCAGTCCTGACAGGCTGTTCTGGTGTAAACAGATGTTCCAGTGGTTTGTTCAAAGTCGTTCTCCTCCAGGTCTGTGGTAAAGAATGTACATGCCCTCACATTCTGAAGTAAGCTTTATTTGCCATGATCACTCAGTTTCCGTAGCCTCCCAAGAGCACAGATTCATTGTAGTGGTACCATCTGCTTTCTATCGATGAACATCAGCAACAGTGGATTTGGGGAATCTCAGAAGAGTGGCAATGTTAAACAATGATTTCTGCCTCAGGCTGCATCCAATCATTCTGCCCCTTTTGAAGTCTATCAGTTCAGCTCTGCATAGCATAGTTACTTCCAGTGCAGTCCGCACCAAACACACCGAGTATGTGCGCATCTGGTTCTGCAAATTAATGCTTATTTGCATATGAAGAAGTGTCCAAATATGCTTGTTTACAGTGTATTTGAAATAATAAATTTCATTTACTTCATTCCTTATTGTAGTTTAGCGCCCATAGTAAGCTGGAAAACAATGTTGATGCAATCTTTCTTCACATTCAAAACATTTGTTTCTGGCATTTTTCTAGCAAATTACAAAGCAACCTTGTGAAGAGACTACAAGGTAGTGGCTGTTTCTTTTTTTTATTAGAGGTTTAATGACCATGAGCAACTCAGTGGGGTATAAGCAGTCGCCCATCCCTAATTTAGGGCCACTAGTTCTAGGGAAGGGAGAGAGGCCAGCGCCATAAGACAAACACAACATCCATGCCTCACCAAGATTCGAACCCGGACCCATCTCGGACGTCTCCCAAATCAGGGTATCAAAAACTTTTAAAATATTAAATTTCGTATTGATAAATACACGATTTTGAATTATGTGTAGCGGCAACAAACCACACACTCAAACCCCACAGTGGAAATCAGTCATATGTTCGGGGCAGGGGGGACCCAAAATAGAAATTTCCGTAGAAATCTCGAAGTCGAATTTCCTTGCGATCACTATACTTTCTAATACATTAGTCTAACACTATACTTTCTCATACATTAGTCTAAAAAAGAAAAGAAAAATGGAGGAGGCAGTCGGCAACAAAACAATATTTTTAAAGAATGGCGTGTAATGCGAGAGTTCTCAAAAACTGAAACAGCACACGACATGTGAAACTCTAAATCCGCCACTGTTCGGATCAGACGTCGTTTTTTATTTCAGGAAAAAAAGACAAAATATACGGTAACAAGCACGTTGAAAATCAAGTTACTTTGAATTAACGAATAAAATACGGAATTTATTACTATTTAAAAATTAAACATTTTCCTGTAGAAATATTTAAAAATAAATTACTGGCTAATCGAATTTATTACCTGCAACTGATTTCTTGGGGAAGTCCTTTTAACAGGTGTACCCATTACTCAAAGTTAACCAACTAACGCAACAGAACTGTAAATTCGTCAACTGCACACTTTATAATCCCATTAGTGCTAGTTAAATCACCAATATTATTGTCTTTGTAAATCACAAAAACACAACCGTGCATTTGCACCGTAGCTACTAATTCAAATTTCAAAGCTCAAAATCAAATGCTCAAAACCACCACTAGATGGAAGGGCTACTGGTCATCGGATGATATGGCACATAAATTATTCAATCAAATTAATACTTCGTATAAGAAACTAAGCCTTGGGTACTTCAAAGGTGATAGGGCATTATTGTGATTACAATAAGTATCACTGGTTCTTGTAAAAATATTTTTATTATGCAATTTAACTGACAAAACTCACAAAACTATCATATTGTTTGCTTCTTGGCTTTTTTGGTCTCGCTCCATGACATAATATTTGCATCACTCGCTATGTTAGGCTTAGGGAGTTATGATAATGCTTTTGCATACACTGACTATGGGTCCCCCATTCTTTAAAACAGTCCTCAAATTTAGGCTGTTGTCCCTGAAACCATTTGATGTCTTTCGAAACGCAAACTGTCCTCGAATTATGATGTTTGTTTCCAAATTAGACTTTATAACTAGCTTGCTACGCTTCTAATGAAAAATATACTTTAAAATAATTTTCATGGCTCACCGGGATTCAAACTCAGACATATTTCGGACGAATAGTCACCAGCCAGCACTTAGACCACTACACCCATGAGCAGAGTTAATTTAAGGAGGTTAGAATAAGATATCTGGAGATGCCCTTTTTAAGCCGCCCCGGTGGCGCAGTGGTCTAAGGCGTTGGCCTCTGATCATTCGTCCGAAGGGGTCCGGGTTCGAATCCCGTGAGGCATGGATGTTGTGTTTGTCTTACGGCACTGGCTCTCTCCCTTCCCTGGAACCAGTGACCCTAAATTAGGGACGGGCGACTGCTTATAGCCCATTGAGTTGCACACGGTGGTCGTTAAACATCCAACCAAAAAAAAAAAAAATGCCCTTGTTAATGGAACTTATTCATCGTAGCACGTCGAAACATCGCGGACATAACATCGCAGGTCAAAACATCGCGGCGCGGTGACAAAACATCGCAGGTCAAAACATCGCGGTGACAAAACATCGCAAGTCATAACATCCCGGGCACAAAACATCGCAGGTCAAAACATCGCGGTGACAAAACATCACAAGCCATAACATCGCGAGCCATAACATTTCAGGATCGGGCATTAATTAAACGTCTCTTTTATTTTCATTTTTTTTTCTTTTGTATTTTTCTAAACATTTGATCTTTGGTAGGAAAAATTCGTTCAGACACTGATTTAATTTGCGGAAGACTTGTATGTGGCACTTATCACAATATTTCAGGAGGGGGCACTAATTAATCCCGGTGAGCCTCTCATCTCAAAAAATTTTCGTAAATCTACAGTGATCAATTTAGAACCACCAAATTTTGTATACTAACTCACGGTGTGGTATACTAACTCACAGTGTGTCTACCTTAGACCGTAGACGGTTTTGGGAAGTGTTCGCAGCCCGGGGTCGAGGGGCCCCCGTTCAATATTTTCGTAACATCTAGTTTTCAATTTAGAACCACCAAATTTGGTATACTATCTCATGGTGCTCTAAATTAGCACGTACATGGTTTTTGGAACAGGTAAGGGGCCCAGGGTCGAGGGCCCCCATAGCAAATTTTCGTAAAATCTACAGTTTTCAATTAAGAACCACCAAATTTGGTATACTACCTCGAGGTGCTCTAACTTAGACCGTAGACAGTTTTTGGAAGTGGTCTGAGCCCGGGGTCGAGGGGCCCCCATAGAAAATTTTCGTAACTTCTACAGTTTTCAATTTAGAACCAACAAATTTGGTATACTTCCTCATGGTGCTCTAACTTAGACCGTAGACGGTTTTTGCTTTCAAAGGTAGGGGCCCCTGGGTCAAGGGGCCCCAATACGCAATATTCGTGAAATCTACAGTTTTCAATTTAGAACCACCAAATTTGGTATACTACCTCATGGTGCTCTAACTTAGACCGTAGACAGTTTTTGGAAGTGGTCGGAGCCCGGGGTAGAGGGGCCCCCGTAGAAAATTTTCCTAAAATCTACAGTTTTCAATTTAGAACCACAAAATTTGGTATACAAACTCACGGTGCTCTAACTAAGACCGTAGATGGTTTTTGGAAGTGTTCCAGCCCGGGTCGAGCCCCCCCCCCCCCCCATACAATATTTTCGTAAAATCTAGTTTTCAATTTAGAACATTTTTTTTTTGTTTGGAGGTTTAACGACCACCGTGAGCAACTCAATGGGCTATAAGCAGTCGCCCGTCCCTAATTTAGGGTCACTGGTTCCAGGGAAGGGAGAAAGCCAGTGCCATAAGACAAACACAACATCCATGCCTCACCCGGATTCGAACCCGGACCCCGTTCGGACGAATGATCAGAGGCCATCGCTTAGACCACTGCGCCACCGGAGCGGCCGATTTAGAAACCACCAAATTTGGTATACTACCTCGTGGTGCTCTAACTTAGACCGTAGACAGTTTTTGGAAGTGGTCGGAGCGCGGGTTCGTGGGGGCCCCCATAGAAAATTTTCGTGACATCTACAGTTTTCAATTTAGAACCACCAAATTTGATATACTTCCTCGTGGGGCTTTAACTTAGACCGTAGACGGTTTTTGCTTTGAAAGGTAGGGGTCCTGCGTCAAGGGGCCCAAATACGCAATATTCGCAAAATCTACAGTTTTCAATTTAGAACCACCAAATTTGGTATAATATCTCATGGTGCTCTAATTTAGACGGTAGAGGGTTTTTGGAACGGGTGAGGGGTCCGGGATCAAGGGGGGGGGGCATACGCAATGTTTGTCAGATCTACAGTTTTCAATTTAAAACTACCAAATTTGGCATACTTCCTCATGATGCTCTAACTTAGACCGTAGACAGTTTTTGGAAGTGGTCTGAGCCAAGGCCATCTTTATACCTTACCTGGCCTGCCACAAGGATTTAACACGTCACAATCGTGGTGCTATTGCTTTACTCTCCGTTATTGCTTTTTTTTTTTTTTTTTTTTTTTGATTGGAGGTTTAACGACCACCGTGAGCAACTCAATGGGCTATAAGCAGTCGCCCGTCCCTAATTTAGGGTCACTGGTTCCAGGGAAGGGAGAGAGCCAGTGCCGTAAGACAAACACAACATCCATGCCTGACCGGGATTCGAACCCGGACCCCTTTCGGACGAATGATCAGAGGCCATCGCCTTAGACCACTGCGCCACCGGGGCCGGCAGGAAAAGGGTGTGTTGATTTCGTATTTTTAAGGATGCGTTATGGATCTCCACCTCGGGTACTTCTGGGAACTACGAAGCAAGGTAAGTAGTACTCTTAATACTTTTGTGTCAGTGGCGTTTTCTCTGGGTGTGCACAGAGCCCGATTTACTACATGCGAGGCCCAGGGCACAAAACATTTCCGGGGCCCCCTCCTCATTCTCTATCGACCAAATGATAGTCACTGTGTGCAGAGTAGCAGAATGTAGACGTACATGCGTACACTGATAGTTTCCAAACCATTAGCAGGTTTGAAGATAGTTTTTGCATGTAGATTAAAAAAATAAAAATGTTAGGCCTATATACAGCAATTAAAATACTTACTCAACGCTTTACTCAGATTAATATACTTAATTCTATTTTAACTGAAGAACTTAATTATTTTTCACATCGTCTGAGTTCTTTTGTTTTTACAGACACTTCTGGCCTCTAGATTTTATCAAAGCCTGTTCTCAATGTATATGAACTGTATTAAAAGTTTTGTTTACACAGAATTAAAATTTTATTGCCAGGTTCCTCTTTCAGTTGCCAATTAAATAAAAATATTTCCTTATACATTTTGTAAGTCCAGTATTTTTGAATTAACTTGTTGAAAATCATATTTATAATTTTTGAAGGTTCATTGATAGAACTGTTTTTATGGATGTAAAAACTTTCTTTAATTAATCTCTTGTTTTTATGAGGTTCATAGTCCAATATTTTAATATTTTGCCATAAAAGTCCATTTTACGCACATTGCTGCACATTCAATTAGAATGTACTATTTTGTCCTCATTGGAATCTGTAATGTTCTAATAATAATTTGTTTTATTAATTTTCCTTTAAATTATCTTATTCTATTGTTATCATGGTTTGCGGGTTGGCAGCGAGTTTTCTGTTTCAATAGCTGTGTACGCAGATGCATTTTATTTTTATACAACTCTGGCTGTGCGGGGACAACTGGTTGATCAGTAGTGTGTGGTGTTAATGACACCCATAGACTCTAACTATAACAATATATCTATGACAAAATGGATGGACATCTTAATTTTAGTGAATATTGTGGTCTTGCAATGTACTGATTCTTGCGTCTAGAACATGAGAACAATGCATCCAACAAAAAATGTGAACTAAACCAAGAAAAAAAAATCCATGGTGACCTCCACTGGACTTCCTCATAAATAGAGATGTGAAGCTGCATAAAAAATTGAAAAAGTGCTATGGGAACTCCTACTTCCAGCTTCCCGGTTTCTACCAAGATCAAATCAGCGCATCATGATCAATATATCAGAAAACTGCAAAACATAAAATTTTGTGTTGATGAGGAAGAGTCTGAGTTACACACAAAACAAAAATAATAATAACAAAACAAAAAACATAGTAATAATAATCTGAAAAGCTGAGGGGAACACCTAGTCCGGTTCAATTTTTGGTAAATGTGTTGTACTTCGGCGTCCTAAATTATTTGGTCAGAAAAGTTGTCAAATTGAAAAAAAAAAAAAGCATATTAAAGATGTTTACCGAAAAACTTACCTCCAAGTAGTCCAAGTAGGATGAGTAAACACACGCTGCGGCGACGACCTGAAGCGTTGCTCCGTTGAAAGGAAGGTTTGCTGCGGCTGGGAATTCATGGGCAGAAGAGTACAACAAGAATCAGGTACGCTCTTGTCAGGAAAGAGTAACAGAATATACTGCTACGCTAAAGAATGTAGTTTGTAATTTCTGTCTCACTTTTTAAAGAAACATGCAGAGACTGTCTTCGTTCTTTGGCATGTAATTCCGTGATACGAAATAGTAAGTATGCACATGCCTTTCTTGTTTCTAGAAAAGTGTTAGAGTAGGTGTCGCATTCTCTCTAACGGAAGTTAGATGGCAAGTCTCAAAGTGAAAGTTTGATTACTAAATATAAAAAAAAAGCTTCCACGGAGAAATGAGTTCATACATTCAGCATCAAAGAATCCTATGTGAAAAAAACAAGAAACTGTCCGATTGCGATGTCAAGAACTGACACGGAAATTAACTATTTTCTGTAGCGTAGCACTACACTCTTTCCTGACAACAGCGTACCCGGTTCCTGTTGCACTATTCCACCCGTGAATGTCCTGGCTGCAGCGATCCTTCCTTTCAATGGAGCACAGCTTCATGTCAACGCCTCAGCGTTGTTTAAGGCCTCCCGCAGCGTCTGCTGACTCGTCATACTTGGAGTTCAAGTTTTTCGGTAAACATCTTTAATATTCATTCCAAAGATGAAATGTTTTCACCATTTCCCCTTAAATTGCATATTTTAGAATCTGTACGTCACACTTTTTAGAAATTTTACAACTTTTCCGACCAAATAATTTACCACGCTAAACTACACATTTACCCAATTTTTACCAAAATCTAATGAGCACATAATGACATGAATGTATAAATTGTCCAATGTCAAACAAAACTGACAATACGATGACAAAGTGCTGTGTTTGGGCACCAGATCTTTTTATTTGTAATAACTCGGTTACTATTCTTTATTTTTAGGAATGAATAAAAACAATTGAAAATTTACCTCCTATATCAGGACGAAACAGTTGGGTTGAATATTTTTCTTCTACATTTCCTAGATGCAAAGTCATGTATCAGAGAATCATAATTTAAAGACTGTGTCACATCACTCTCCAAAGACAGCAGAGCTAATGATGCCAGTTTCGTTTGTCACATGGTTGATCGTAAGGGATTTTCAGCAAAGAAAATGATCTCTCACTTGTACAATTTGAAATCGGTAATGTCATGAACATTCTAAGTGCAGTCTCAGTGTTCGGAAATGTGGCTTCTAAATTGTTTACCTTCAAAGTTTGCAGCATCTGGGGAATGGTTGCATGCACCCCCATCATTGAGGAGAATTGCAAAAACTCATCTGCAAACTGGTCGTCAAGGTCATTGTTATAGTATTCCTGCAATGCTTTTGCCCCTTCAAAAATTTCCGATCTTGATTTTTTTGTAAAAAAATTCATATTTTCTCATTATATTTTCATAAGCACTCTTTCTGCTTGAAAGCTGAGTGACTAAAGCATCACAAAGCACATAATAAACTTGAGTTCTAAATATATCCCTTGCACTGAGTTCTATGTTCAATGTTACATTCATCTGGGTGTTTATTCTTGGGCACCTTCTTTCTTCGGGAATCATGACCATGGTATTGCACATTTTCAGACACTAATGTTTTAGCTTCCTCTTCGTAGACTTCAAAATTTTCCCTCACGAACTGAATGAATTCAATTAACGACTGGAAAATTTTAGGTACTTCAGAAATATTTCCTTTTGGATTCTGGCAAGTTTGATTTGCACAGTTTAATCTCTGAAGTATTGTGTCCCAAACTAATGTGCTGATCGATATTTCCATTGTTCGCATTTTCTTCAGCAGTGATTTTGCTTCATCTCTTGTCTGTGGAGAATCATCTACATTTTTTGACAGAAATACTAAAACTTTCTTTATTTCACGATAATTTTTCCTCACTGGTCGTGTAGCTGCAGCATCTGCACACCATCTGGTAACTGACCGACTCTTCAGTGTGAGTGATGAATTTCCATGTGCTTCCTGGACTTTCTCCTGAAGCATCTTCCAACGGTGAGTTGATGCAGAAAAAAAAGTGTAGAGTTTTTGCAAAAATGTGAAAAAAGAAAGAACTTTACCACAACTATCTATGCTATTCACACCAACTAAATTTAAAGTGTGAGCAGAAAATGGCACATGCCGCCCCGGTGGCGCAGTGGTCTAAGGCGCTGGCCTCTGATCATTCGTCCGTAAGGGGTCCGGGTTCGAATCCCGGTCAGGCATGGATGTTGTGTTTGTCTTACGGCACTGGCTCTCTCCCTTCCCTGGAACCAGTGACCCTAAATTAGGGACGGGCGACTGCTTATAGCCCGTTGAGTTGCTCACGGTGGTCGTTAAACCTCCAATCAAAAAAAAAAAAAAAAAAAAAAAAGAAAATGGCACATATTCCGCTAGTGGATTGGTTTCTCTAATGCGTGTTTGAACACCAGAATATTTCCCAGACATGTTGCTGGCATTGTCATAGCTTTGGCCTCTGACATTCATAATATCCAGGCCAGCCTCCTGTAGAAAAGATATCATGGTATTCTTAATGTTTTCTGCAGTATGTCCATGGAATGGAATAAATGTCAAAAACCGTTCTTTTGCTTCACAATCTTTGTTGACATACCTTATAATAAAAGCCAGTTGATCTATGTATGTAATGTCTGGAGTAGAGTCAACTATGACAGAAAAATATTTTGACATTCTTATTTCATCAGTGATGGCATTAAAAACACGTACAGCCATTAATTCAACAAATTCATCCACACATGTTGAAGATAAGTAACTGGTGTTACCACTTCCTGGATTCCCACATTTTTCCAAGTGTTGAGCTAAGAATGGATCAAATTCTGCAATTCTAAGCAGCCCAAGAAATTTCCATTCTGAACTGATCCAATTGTTTCATCATCACCTACATTGGCAACCCACGAACTGAGAGATACTTAACTGTTGCAACAACTCTATGCAAAACATCTTGCCAGTATTTGGATTCATTCCGATACTGCATAACTATCTGACAGTCAATGCGTGCAGAAACATTCATGCGTGATGAATAGTCACATACTGCTTGCGGTGTATGTGTGAATTTTCATGCTCTGTAAGACGTTCACTTGCATGCTTCTAGTCAGAAAAATCTGTGGATCCTAATGCTGTAGTGCTCCTAGCATACAATTTGCATATCCAGCAGAATAGTAAACAAGTTGATGGGGATAAAAGAAGCCAGTCGCGTTTTACCTTCTCATTATTTTTTTTTATTCTGAAAAAATTACCTTCTGTTAGAAAACGTTTTTTACCACATATATCCTTCCCTGTGAATGCCAGCAACTTCAAATCTTGGACTGGTGGATTGCTCAAAAAGCAGTCGCGCATTTCTTCTGTAATTTCTCCCCATCAGGCAGGATTCACTGCATTCATTGTGGAACTTGTGCTCTCTTCATTAGATGAATTCAAAAGATTTCCCAAATTAGGAGCATTTGTGATGTTAGATGATTCTGAAGTCAGATTACTGGCTTCCAAAAACAAATTACGCTCAAGAGACTCACCAGTAGTAAAATTAGATGAATTTGTAGAACTTTTGGGACCAAGTGAAATATCCAATTTTTTAATGGCGAAACGTTCAATGCTACCATGCTGCAGGTCATCATCCTTCAGTTTCAATTGTTTGGCTTTCCGTTTAGCACTGCCTGATAAATATGTACGTTTTGACATAATTTAACTGTTAAATAATTCAACTTAAATATATTGTTACAACTAACTAAATTTGATTATATATAAAAGTAACAAATATTCAACATTCCATCAGACTACAAGAAACGCAACGCAAAATACAACCAAGCCTTCGTGGTTACAGTTACGACAACGACAAGCCATGTGCAGGAAGTTGAAGAGCCGCCCCGGTGGCGCAGTGGTCTAAGCGATGGCCTCTGATCATTCGTCCGAAAGGGGTCTGGGTTCGAATCCCGGTGAGGCATGGATATTGTGTTTGTCTTACGGCACTGGCTCTCTCCCTTCCCTGGAACCAGTGACCCTAAATTAGGGACGGGCGACTGCTTATAGCCCATTGAGTTGCTCACGGTGGTCGTTATCCAATCCAAAAAAAAAAAAAAAGAAGTTGAAGAATCAGTTGAGTTTAGGTGCGTTCGGAAAATCAAGAAAAGGCACGTGAATCAATGGAAGCGATCCTCCTTCTCAATGGCCACCTGAAGGTTATTAAACCACTGAAACTCATTAATGGCCACGTGTTTAAGTGAAATTCAAAACTAAAACTCACTGTGTGTAAGTACCACATCTATAAATACATGACTCATGAGCATGCAAAAGTAAAAAAAAATAAATTTTGAATATACACACACAAAATTCCCATTAACTAAGTACACATTTAATTCAAATTTGGGGGCCCCTCAAAATCGGGGGCTCTGGGCACGTGCGCCGTGTGCCCTCCCGTAAATCAGGGATTTGGTGTGCAAGTTGTGTGTCAACGCCCAAAGAAAATTACAAAAAAGAAGGATTTCTTTATAATTCATCTTACACAGTAGAATACTTTTTTTTTATGAAATGTTCGTCGCACTAACGCGCTCTTCGTTTCGAATGGCATGTAGGCTGTGAGGTCCGGAGTCTGGACCGGAGAAACAGCCAGATAAGGCCAAGCCGTTGCAACGCCTCCCCACAGTATCTCCGCTGCTTTACGAGACTCAGTTCGCGCAGGCGCCTCCATGACTTCTACCCGGCTCACGTAAGTGCGAAAGTAAGCGAAGGCGTTGTATGCAGTTTCAATGCTTACATGCTTTGCTTGAGTTTAATTTGTATCTGTGTTCTGCGCGATTGTATTGTTGCTTGCGCAGTGAAGTTGGGGGTTCGGTTGTTTTAAGATTTAAGATGCATAGTGAAAGTGTAATAAAAAAGCTATTAAACAGTAGTTTTTCATCGCTCTCACACACAGAAAAGAAACAAGTAATTGACAGTGGCCGACCGTGTCCTAATCTCACAATATCAACACGTGTAAAAGGAAAAAATGGCGCTGGAAGAGGTTTTGAGAGGCATTTTTGTAAAGAACTCTACGAAATTTCAGACTGGCTTTGCGGATGTGATGTGGATAACAAATTTTACTGTTGGACATGCTTGTTGTTCTCAAATAAGAAAACTGTTTGGAATCATGAAGGGTACGAGGACTTGAATCATTTGAATACTGCAGTGAAGAAACATAGTGAGTCTGAAATTCATCTTTCTAGTTTTTTAAATTCAACAGATTTATTGCGTCCCCTACTAAAATTGACATTCTTTTCGATTCCCAAAGAAGGGTTGAAATCGAGCTACACAATGAAAAAGTTAAAAAGAACAGGGAAATATTGAAGAGGTTGATTAATGCCGTAAGCTATTTAGCGAAACAGGAACTACCATTCCGAGGTCATGAGGAATATGAAGAATCTTTCAATAGGAGAAATTATATGGAGTTGCTTATTGCAAGTGCCGAGTTTGATTCCCCATTGAAAGAACATTTAGCGACTTCTACAGTTTTCCGCGGAACTGCGGCAAGCATTCAAAATGATTTAATAAATTCCGTTGCTAATGTCCTGAGAGATAAAATTTACTACGAAATTCAGAACACCGATTTTGTGGCCATTATGCTTGATGAAACATCAGATGTAAGCAATAAATCTCAGCTCTTAACTGTGTTGCGGTATTTTTCAGTCTCACAGAAAAAAATCGTAGACCGATTTCTGGAATTTCTTGAGGAGAGCGCTGATAAAACTGCAGAAGCTCTGTTTAATCATGTGAATGAAATCGCGGACAGATATAAGTGTGGGGATAAATTAATTGCCCAGCCGTACGATGGAGCGGCGGTGATGAGTGGCCATCTCAATGCACTTCAAGGCAAATTTTTGGGAAGGTACCCTAAAGCTCTCTTCACGCATTGCTATGCTCATGTAATGAACTTGGTACTGCAACAGTCTCTAGAGTGCAACAAAGAGCTTAAAGTCTTCTTTAGCGGTCTTAAATCATTACCTACTTTTTTCTCTCATTCTCCTAAACGATTACACCAACTTTCTGCTATCATGTCCAGAAAGCTACCATCATTAGCTCCTACCCGATGGAATTTTATCTCAAGACTTGTTCATACAGTCAATGAAAACAGAGAAACATTGATAATGTTTTTTGAACATGTCAGTGAAAGTGGGGACTTCGACCATTTGACTGCAATGACAGAAAGAGGATTTGTTGACTTTTTAAAGAACTTCAAAAACATATTTTTTACAGAGGTTAAACGATGAATCAGAGAAAGACTACTGCCGGAGACTTTACTTCGAAATAATTTATAATATTAGCAATCATATAACAATTAGATTCGCATCGTTTGAAAAGTTGCAGGACTTTGATTTGTTAAACTCAACAAAAATGACCTACTTTAAGAAAAAAGGAAATTTTCCTCGCGATTTGTTAAAAAAATTGTAGGAAATCTATGGCGATCTTTTTAATTTGAGAAAACTCTGGTATGAACTATGGTATTCTTCTAATGAAGGTTCAGACAAAACACCAATTCAAATAATTGATTATTTATTGGAAATGAACCTAATGCATGGATTTACGGAAATATACAAATTGGCTATGCTGATCGCAACAATTCCTTCCACAACATCATCCGTCGAGCGGTCGTTTTCGTTCTTGAAGCGGATCCACAAATTCTGCCGCGCCACAAAAAAACCCAGCATCGCATAGATAATCTAAGCCTTATCTCCATTGAAAAAGAATTACTTTCGACGATGCGACAAGAGGATAAATCCAAATTCTATGAAGAAGTGATTAAGAAATTCCTGCAGAAAGAACGAAGAATGGAACTGGAATTCAAATGACCGTAAGTAATCACTTTGTTTTGCTGAATTTTATTATGTAATTCTTTCTACTTTATTTTCGTAAATACATATTTAAGTAGGTTAATGTACTTAATTAGGTGCCTTCCTATTGCTTACGTAATGAACACTGTCTTTCTTGATTCAATTTTATTCAGACTTTTTCTAAAGCTACCCGTAAATTGCTCGGAGCAACATTGAAATATTTGTTGGAAGAAAAGACATGGGGTGGGGGTCGTGAGAATTAACACTTAACACATTATTTCATCTGTGCCAACGCCTTTAGTTCTGTGTCAGGAAACGCCACTGTTTTGTGTGTATAGTATTTGTTCAAGTATCACCTGAAAAATTAGCATCGCGATTGGGAGACAGCATGTGAATGAAACGGGTTGCTAACTTGTCATCATTCATGTTTCGAAAATAAAAGTTGCAATCAGACCCAATATTACTGAATTTATTACTATACGTGCATATTAAAAGTATTAATTTTACAGAAAACGAAAAGCGCGCTGTTACATGATCGTGATGTACGTGGTTAATACAGCAGAAATAGAGATGTTGACTATCACTTGTGTGCCTAATTTTTTGATGAATACGCAAGCCGTGGAGATTCTTCAGTAGATTTTGCAGCAACTTCACTCAATTCACGAATGTTTAGCAATCATGTTTTTGTGCTTGTATGTGTAGTAAAAACTTGTGTACTCGTGAATACACTCATTTCACAGCTATGCTGTCTGTATCACTAAAAGTGAAAAACGTGATACCTGAGTCATTATGAGTAATTTTTTCAGGTAAAAGTAATCTATTTTCATAATATTAAAAAATGTCCAACACATCCTCATATCCCAGTATCCAGTCATTCATCGCAGTGTTTGGTATTCTAAAATTACACGCTCTCATATTTACAAAGCAGTAAGCATTTCAGGATCATTAGTTATTTTGATATGTCAGAAATAAGCTTATAAGCCTAATACATTCACTTCTGGAATCATGTTTTCTTTGCCTGATTTAGTTGCTTCTTGCTCGCTCCTCTCTAATATATGTATATATTTTAAGACTAAACATTTTACCATGCATTTTGACTGTCTTCTAAATAATCTGCTTTTTCTGATGCGTACAAGTGACTGCCATTCATTTCTTTACCGTGGTGGATTGTTGTACCTGGAGAGTGAAATTTTTTGGGTAAATTTTTCCTTTTTTGTTGCAATCAGTGTTATATTTTTGAAAAACTATTTCAAGAACTACATTTTTTTATGCATGATCTGCACATAATATAGTCATTATCTGAGTAAAGACATGCATTTTCAGTTATTCAGTCCTGTTTATGTTAGTACAAAAATAAATAAGTGTAAGCCTTGTAATCATAATGATAAGATTTTCGTCTTTTCTCCAAGAAAATCTATGTTCTTTGTATCCATTTTACTCTCTAATTTTTTCTGTTAAAATAAATGTTTCCTTATGAATTCCTCTGCCTTCTTTATGAGTCTAAATGATACCCAATGAAAGGGAAACAATTAAATCAGGAAAAATTCTGTAGTGCATGAAAGCAAATTACCGTGTACATATCCCTCCCCCACCAAAGAAATACCATAAGTGACAGGTTATCTGCCATAATACTTAAACGTTGCAAAAATCAGTTGCATAAAATAAATATGATCTTGAAACATGGAAAGGAAAAGAATGAAGCTTAAAATATGACAAATTAAATTTATAACTTGGCAGTTGTATAAGAAAATTAAGTAATTGATAGGAAATGAGAATTATTGCTGTTAAAAAGGAATAGAAAACATTTTGTGCTTGAAGTATTTGTATCCATATTAATGCACTGACATATATGCTTTAAGTTTTCATTCCCTGTTCTTATTGATATCAATTCTTGTTACCCTTTTTACAAACATCATATCTCTAAAGTTCTTACTGCTATGGAGAAATCAGTCAAGCATAGGTAGATGCGATTGGTACAAAATGGCTACAGTTAAAATGCCAACAAGGTCAAAATGTCGACAGGGTCTAAATAGGTGTATATATTTTTGCTGTTGTTAATTAGAATGCTGGTGTTGAAATTTGTTGCTTCTTAAACAAACAGATAAGAAATTTGCCCTTACCCCTTAACATCCATCGTATCTGAGGATCACTAGGATTACCTTTTGTGGCCCTTTAAATCATCATTGTTGGTCTCGGGCAGATGTCTTGATACTTGGTAGCAGCAAATTCACATTTTTCTAAATATGTCAATGGAATTAAGGAGTGTCATTGAAACTTGGTGTCCTTGCACCTTACTTAATTCCTGAGCTATTGAATAACCCAGCACTTACCCTCTCAATGTGCAACACTGATACAGTATTAAATTTTGTGAAGAACTGTAAACAACAGGCTTTCTAAAGCACACACAGGCCATCATGCCAGATCTCAACAGAAAGATCTAGGAGAACTTTAAATGGAACTGAAATTTCAGGACAATCTGATAAGTGTAACTTGCAAAATACAACAGGATCATCTTCAAAAAATGATGAAACCCAGAATTTTTTTTTTTTTTTTTTTGGAACTGAAGATCTAAAAGATGGGAAATCTTTAATTACACCATCTTTCATCCACTTCAAAAATGACGCTTCATCCCTTTCTACTTGTTCTTTGAAACGATCATTAGGACACCTGCGTTTTGGCAAAAGTTTTGAAGTGAAATATGATGGTTGGTTCGGAAATATGTGAGGTACAGGCATTGGGAGATAATTTGGATACTTTTCGAGGAACTGACAACAACGAACCATCATCTCTTGAAACAGTATCCACTCTAATTACAAGTTCATCACTAAAATGACGAACACAAACAACACTGTTATGATTAGGTATGAATTCTTCTCTGTGGATAGCCTTAACCCACTTTTCTTGCAATTCAGGATCCTTAGGAAATTTGAATGTTGTTATTGCCTCTGTTTTTTCTGACTTAAAATTCGCACGACAGCCTGGAACACAGCACATCCGTGGCATCTGTAAGAATATAACTTATTATTAAACAACTAAAAATGCTATAATGGAAGTACATATACAGGGTGAGCCAAAAGTCCTGTACACTTGACATACTGTGATGAGAAATAATAAATCTATGAAGTATAGTTGCTTTGCATGTACATGCAATATTGTGAATAGAGAATGTTGGGGTGGGGTACGCTCATCCTGCCGTCTGACTTTGAATGACGCAGCCAGTATTTCCGGCATCTGGCCGTGGCTGAATCAGTCAGTAGTGAGGCATCACAGTGGCCGGTTGAAAAAACCTGATCAGTGAGAGATGCTCCGAGAAGCGGTAGGCCACGAGTGTTAACAGATGAAATGGTGGAGAATATTTCCATTTGTATCATTAAAAGTCCAAAAAAATCGGTTAAAAAATTGTGGGGTTTACTGAAAAATTCTGTTTACAAGAACAATCCCAGTTCCCTGCCGGAACTACCGGAAGCCATCACCACAGTATTCAGCAACATTTCTCCATTGGACCTGTAACGTGTTTTTGAGAAAATGTTCAGACGTGTGGATGCATATGTACACACAGAAAGGGGCCATTTCCAGCATTTATTGTAGCAAGTATGTTTGTAGTTGTTGTATGTGTATTGTCTTGCCAGGTGCAGTGACTTTTGGCTCACCCTGTATTTATATATATATTTATAACATGTCGATCCAGGTAACATTTGATGGTGGGGTCGATCCAGGTAACATTTAATGCTGTTGGGAGTAGCTTTGCAAAAATTATTGCAGCTGAGGTGGTATCTTTTTTTTTTTTTTTGATTGGAGGTTTAACGACCACCGTGAGCAACTCAATGGGCTATAAGCAGTCGCCCGTCCCTAATTTAGAGTCACTGGTTCCAGGGAAGGGAAGGAGCCAGTGCCGTAAGACAAACACAACATCCATGCCTCACAGGGATTCGAACCCGTACCCCGTTCGGACGAATGATCAGAGGCCATCGCTTAGACCACTGCGCCACCGGGGCGGCAAAATTGGTATCTTCACAAAAATAATTTGAACTGTAATGGTATCTTCACAAAATATTTTAAATAAAATTTTATTTCAACAAAAACATTTTTGGCATAAGAGGAATCTTGAATATTAATATTATCGTGGTTAACTATTGAGGGGGGATTCAGACTTTATTTTGCTGTGAAAGCAAAATTGGGCAATTGGAATTTTTTATTTGTTTATTTACATACCCAGCCAGGCATCTGGATTTCTTATTTATATTCCCATACCAGAGGTCTATTCAGGCGGCATTTGATATCGTTGGGTGGTATGTTCACAAAAATACTTCAAACTGTGAGGGTATCATCGCATTCAGTAAAATTTTATATTAAAAAAATATTTCAGTGTTAGAGGCATCTTGAATATTGTTGTGTTTAACTAATGTGTGGATATTTTTTTCAGGTCTGATCATATGCAAGGGCGCCCATAAGGGGGGCAGGAAGGGGGACAGTATAGCCAAATTTTTGATAAATTTAAAACACTAAAATAGACGAAACCTTTTTTTAAAGCATTTTTAAAAATAATAAGATATTAATGATTGATTGTAATTATCGAACTTCTTTATTTTTGTTGTATTTTAGTATCTTGTAAATTTACTAAAATGTTTGATAGCCTTGAAGGAGGTAATGATTTTTCTTACTCCCTCCCCCTAAATGTACTTTAGGAAGGAAGGAAGGGAGTGTCTAACCCCAGGTCTTAAACAAACCTTAGGAACAGGAAGCTAGGAGATTTGGGCTAGAGTGCCTGATAGGAAAGTGACACGGAAGCGAGGTAGAAAGGGGGAGGAAGACACCCTTATTTATTAACGGGGGCTAGTACCCGGGGTCCGACAAGTTAACCTGCTCATCCGACGCACGGCGGATATTTAATGGGTCGAGAGTTCGCACCTGCCTGGGATCGAACCTGAGATTCCTCCGTGGCAGTCACGAACGTTGACCACTAGGCCACCCGCTGCCCGTGGTTTTTTTCCCCATTAGTACTGTTTTTAGTAAAACTGTCTGACAAATGCCTATTAATCACTGCCTCATCACTACCGGCGGTGACTATGTTACATGCAACTGAGGCGATGCTTGCTGAAAAGAACCACAAAGCATTATGGGAGTATGTTTCCCCTCTGATAGCCTTACTGCGCTTGCATTTCTCAGGGTTAACTCAGAACTAGGGATGGACACATCGGTGAATACTCATTCCCAAAACATCTATGCATCGGTATTACCGGTTAATGAAATTTTCGCTGCATCAGTGAAAACGTCGATGTTTCGCTAAAAAGCCAAAGAACTTGCATATTTTCCATCTACAGCAGTAATGGGCACATTGATTGGTAAATCGCTGTTCAATATATCGGTGATTACTCACCAATTCACCATCAAGTTTTTCGCTGCATCATATCAGTTAAAAAGCTTGATGTATCAGTGCAAATCTCGATGTTTCTTCGATGTTACGTCCTGTAACATCGAGGATAAAAATTATTTTCAGCGGCGAAACATGGGGGAAAAAATAGCGAAAAATTCGCTAATTCATGACATAGGAATATTATATTCCCTTCCTCTTCAAAAGAATACAATAAAAAGAAATCCATTTACTTCACGCAGAAAATATTCTTTTGAAGTTTCCAACATTGATTATCACTTGTAAAACAACGATGCTCAAAAACACCAATTTTTTTGTTTTTGTTTTTGCGTATCCCTATTCAGATTATTCTTTGCCGTATTGGCCGGGATTCCAGGGGAAATTTACAATTATGTGTAGAGGTGCATGATGGGGACGTGCAGACCGTGCGCTTCATGGGGGATCGTGGTGTGACGTATAATCAACTTTTTCCCCCCTTCAGCACTTAAACAGTTTGACCTTTGGTGACTTTCCTAGTTTAATACAACCTGGAGTGCTATTTTCCCCCTGGATCTCAGCTGAAGAAGAATCACAGAGTTGTATAAAAAAAATTGTATCTGTGTACACAGTCATCAGAACAGAAACCTTGTTGCAAATCAGCAAAGCGTGATCCAGAATTAGCAATATAATAATAAATTAAAATAAAAAAGAACTGAAAACATAATAAAACAATAATTACTGTCAGAATTATAATTACAGACGATTAAAATGGCTCTAAACTCAAAAATAGGGAAAATTCACAAAAATAAGATAAATTTCACAAAAATAAAGCAAAACTTCACAAAAATGGGTATCATCTTTAAAAACCTGGATCAACCCCAGCACTTAATCTATAAAACAAAATCCCTGAATCTAGGGTACTGAAAAACTAATAATTTTTGTCAGTATTTGGTAAATATGGTACTTTTTAAAAAGAGAATTTTCAAACTAATATCGATTTGACAGATGAATACATTCCAGGTGTATGCAGCTGTTATAATCCATGTGCTTTGCCAAATTATATCCTCAGCTGTGCTCTCTCCCAAATGAGGCTAACAATGAATAATAACGAGAGAAATTGAAGTTCAAAATCGGAACTTTTTTTATGACTCTCAGCCTATCATGGCACATTAAGTAATTTTCTCTGCATAAAGAGGAAGGAGTGTCATTTTTTGAACAGTAATTTTGTTAAGAAAATGGGAAAGTACCTGCTGTGTACTTCATATAGCAAAGGGTGCGTAAGGAGTGGCAAATCATGCATTTGAAGTGAAAATATCAAAAATTGATGCTGTCGTAGCTCGCTCTGCCGTAAAAACAATTTGACGGATTACGAAAATGTAGCTCGCTCTGCCGTGAAGATGATTTTATGAGTCACGTTTCCATCACGGACGGACGAAGCACATAATTTGAAATTTAATTTCGCTAACACAAGTTGCAAAAGGTGGAGGGTGGGAGGAATGCGAATTCCAATTATTTGTTTTGAAGGAAAGACTAACTGGGAAAGCACACATTTCTTTAAGCAACAGAACTTTGTCAGACGAATTTTAAATGTGGAAAAACCCGGAATATTTCCATAGCGCTAGAACGGGCATTACCACCGATCCCATAAGAAAGTCTCATGAACTTCCAGAAATGTAACAAATTCCGGTAAAAAAAACTTTTTCCTACCCGCACGCAAACACGATCCACAACACTTGGCAGGTGCAATTACGGCGAATTTCTTAATTTTTTTTAACATTTTTAAAAACATTTAGTGCAATTTCACAATTTTTGGTGATCGAGCGAAGCGAGACCGAAGGACGAGCGGAGCTCTCTTTACGAGACTCAAGACAGTTGTTCGGACATAGGTACGTGATGATACATCCGATCACCGTGTTTTTTTTGTATGCGATTGGAAATTATTTTGTTTCAGACTGATAAAAAAGGAAGCGGAGCATATTGTGGACACAAGAAAAACGTTTGAACTGGCACCGGATAGCTTTTATTACTCCCTACAAAATAAGTTTCAAAAAGTCTAATGTTACATGTGAGCGAACACAGTTTCCACTGTAAGTTGCATACGGTATCAGCATCCACCGATCTCGAGGGATTACAGTGGACTAGGCAGTAGTTGCTCTTGGTGACAATGAATTCGCTCTCGGCTTGACATACGTAAGATTGTTGAGAGTAAAAAAAAAACTAGATGGCCTAGCTTTTACTTGAACCGTTTCACGAAAGTCGGCTAACTAACATTAATTAAAAAAATCGTTTGAATTGAAAAACGAAGAAATGGAAAGACTTCGTCTGTTAGCTCAGTACTTGCTTAATCTATAATAACACAAGTTAGTAGAATCGTGCAATGTATTGATTATGATACACTTTCCAACATACCAGAAATCATTACTCAAGTTATGAAGGTAATGACTGTGGAATAAATCTCCCTCCTGTGCCCTGACCTTTGACCCCATTTCGATGATATTCAAAGGAACCGGTTCAGTGTAGCTCCGAAACAACATGATAAAATTTTGTCGCAATCGAAGCATTTTTAGTCAAGTTATGAGGACAATGTCTGTGGAATAAACCTCGCTCCTGTGCCCTGACCTTTAACCCCATTTGGATGATATTCAACAGAACCGGTTCAGTATACCTCCGGAACAACCTACTAAAGTTTTGTCGCAATCGAAGCATTTTTACCATAAGGGTGGTGGAATGGATCCCGCTCCTATGTCCTGACCTTTGACTCCATTTCGCCCATTTTTAATAGGATTTGTCCCCAGAGGGTCCCTTACCACATACTAAAATTTCATCGAAATCAAACCATTTTTACGCAAGTTATGACGCATAAAGACAATAGAATGGATCCCGCTCTTATGTCCTGATCTTTAACCCGATTTCGCCCATTTTGAATAGAGTTCCTCCCCAAGTGGTCCTTTACCACATACTAAAATTTAATTGAAATCGAACCATTTTTACGCAAGTTATGGCGCATATGACGAATGGATCCCGCTCCTGACCTTTGACCCCATTTCGCACATTTTCAATAGGGTTCGTCCCCAGTTGGTCCCTTACTGCATACTAAAATTTCATCGAACTCGAAACATTTTTACGCAAGTTATGACGCATAAGGGTGGTGGAATGAATCCCGCTCCTATGTCGTGACCTTTGACTCCATTTCACCCATTTGCAATAGGATTCGTCCCCAGGTGGTCCCTTACCACATACTTAAATTTCATCGAAATCAAACCATTTTTACGCAAGTTGTGACGCCCAAAGGCAATATAATGGATCCCACTCCTATGTCCTGATCTTTAACCCCATTTCGCCCATTTTGAATAGAGTTCCTCCCCAGGTGGTCCCTTACCACATACTAAAATTTCATTGAAATCGGACCATTTTTACGCAAGTTATGACTCATATGACGAATGAATCCCGCTCCTATGGTGATCTTTGACCCTATTTTCAATAGGGTTCGTGCCCAGTAGTCCCCTACCACATACTAAAATTTTAATCAAAATTGAACCATTTTTACGCGAGTTATCGTGCGAACGGACGGACAAAGCTGGATGCTACGCTTCTGCAACCTACGGTTGGAAAGCGTAAAAAAGGAAGTTTGTGTATGTATGTCTGTCTTTCGCGATACAAAACGAAAACCGTGGTTCCCGATCTGAGTGCGTCTTTCCGCTTTGTTTACATGCAACCTGATCACAACCAAAGTAAAGGCGTGAAGGAAAGTAGTTCATGATAAATTTTAAGCATTTCTTTTTTAGAATGTTCCGTACTTTTGTTCTGAAAGTCATAAATTTTATGCGTTCATTTTTTAGAACTTGTTATGATAGACGCCTTAATGAGCTTAGATTTTGCAATAGCTTCGCTCAAAATTTGCCAACTGTACCCCAGTTATTGGGTACCGTTGGTGGCTTGTCCTAGTCACATAAATACGCTTTCGCAGTTCTCGGAGGGAAAAGAAATATAAAAGAGGAAGAAATTAGTTTTTTAATAACTTGACAATCATAACAAGTCTCCAAAATTTTCAAAAGACGAAAATGTATCCACACTAAGCCCCAGGACGTAAAAATTAAAGCCACGTGTGTAGGGTTATATACAGAATTACTGATGGCATACAATTGAAGATATGTTTTGAAATTCCAAGCTATCAGTTTTAAATTCATTGAACAACCATTAAACATGTTATTCAAAACGAAAATTTGGTAATTTCCTGTAATTCTAACATTATTCTTAACTTTTACAGAATAAAGAAATGATTTTTCATATGACAACTTCAGAATCATGTATCCATTTCTTATATCACAATTTCACCTTGTGCCATTTGAAGCATGCACATAATGCATATAACAAAACGTATAGCATTACATCCCGCTTTATTCCGCAGCAATAAGAACATTTATAAAGCGTAAAACCCGCACTTCATGAAGGATTAAATAACGCTCGATCAACAATACGTATTTATAAAATTTTACTACTGAATGTTAATAAAAGAAAAGAAACATACCTTACCGCTGAAAATATATTTTTAATCGAACAGGATTTTCACAATAAACTTAAAACACGCTGTAGATATCCACACAACAGTCACTGTAATAGCACAACTCGCCAACAAGAACGAATATGATAAGTTGATAGAACAACCACAACTACGAAACGAGTCAAATCTGTAGGTCTACTGGAAAAGAGTAGCCCTACGATTGTGACCTCACTGCCAAGTCACGTGACATTGTTGCAGGCCTGGTGAGGTATTAAGATGGCCTTGTCTGAGCCCGGGGTCGAGGGGCCCCCATAGAAAATTTTCGTAACATCTACAGTTTTCAATTTAGAACCACCAAATTTGGTGTACTTCCTCATCGTGCTCTAACTTAGACCGTAGACGGTTTTTGCTTTGAAAGGTAGGGGGCCCTGGGTCAAGGGGCCCCAAAACGCAATATTCGTAAAATCTACAGTTTTCAATTTAGAACCACCAAATTTGGTATATTATCTCATGGTGCTCTAATTTAGACGGTAGAGGGTTTTTGGAACGGGTGGGGCCCCCGGGATCAAGCCGCATCCCCATACGCAATATTCGTCTAATCTACAGTTTTCAATTTAGAACCACCAAATTTGGTGTACTATCTCCTAGTGCTCTAACTTAGAAGGTGGCGGTTATTAGCACGGGTGGAGGCCCGGTCTGAAGAGGGCCCCCCTACAAAATTTTCATAAAATCTACAGTTTTCAATTTAGAACCACCAAATTTGGTATACTACCTCATGGTGCTCTAACTTAGACCGTAGACAGTTTTTGGAAGTGGTCGGAGCCCGGTGTCGAGGGGCCCCAGGAGAAAATTTTCCTAAAATCTACAGTTTTCAATTAAGAACCACCAAATTTAGTGTACTACCTCATGGTGCTCTAACTTAGAAGGTGACGGTTATTGGCACGGGTGGAGGCCCGGTCCAAAGGGCCCCCGACAAAATTTTCGTAAAATCTACAGTTTTCAATTTAGAACCACCAAATTTGGTATACTAACTCACAGTGCTCTAACTAAGACCGTAGATGGTTTTTGGAAGTGTTCCAGCACGGGTCGAGGGGCCCCCATACAATATTTTCGTAAAATCTGGTTTTCAATTTAGAACCACCAAATTTGGTATACTACCTCGTGGTGCTCTAACTTAGACCTTAGACAGTTTTTGGAAGTGGTCGGAGCCCGGGGTCGAGGGGCCCCTATAGAAAATTTTCGTAACATCTACAGTTTTCAATTTAGAACCACCAAATTTGATATACTTCCTCATGGTGCTCTAACTTAGACCGTAGACGGTTTTTGCTTTGAAAGGTAGGGGTCGTGCGTCAAGGGGCCCAAATGCGCAATATTCGTTAAATCTACAGTTTTCAATTAAGAACCCCCAAATTTGGTATAATATCTCATGGTGCTGTAATTTAGACGGTAGAGGGTTTTGGGAACGGGTGAGGGGCCCGGATCAGGTTGGGGGGGGGGGAGCATACGCAATATCCGTCAGATCTACAGTTTTCAATTTAAAACCACCAAATTTGGCATACTACCTCATGGTGGTCTAACTTAGACTGTAGGCAGTTTTTGAAAGTGGTCGGAGCCCGGGGTCGAGGGGTACTGCCCATAGAAAATTTTCGTAAAATCTACAGTTTTCAATTTAGAAACACCAAATTTGGTATTCTATCTCATGGTGCTCTGACTTAGACCGTAGACAGTTTTTGGAAGTGGTCGGAGCCCGGTGTCGAGGGGCCCCAGGAGAAAATTTTCCTAAAATCTACAGTTTTCAATTTAGAACCTCCAAATTTGGTGTACTACCTCATGGTGCTCTAACTTAGAAGGTGACGTTTATTGGCACAGATGGAGGCCCGGTCCGAAGGGGGCCCCGACAAAATTTTCGTAAAATCTACAGTTTTCAATTTAGAACCACCAAATTTGGTATACTAACTCACAGTGCTCTAAGATCGTAGATGATTTTTGGAAGTGTTCCAGCCCGGGTCGAGGGGCCCCCATACAATATTTTCGTAAAATCTAGTTTTCAATTTAGAACCACCAAATCTGGTATACTACCTCGTGGTGCTCTAACTTAGACCTTATACAGTTTTTGGAAGTGGTCTGAGCCCGGGGTCGAGGGGCCCCCCACAGAAAATTTTCGTGACATCTACAGTTCTCAATTTAGAACCACGAAATTTGATATACTTCCTCATGGTGTTCTAACTTAGACCGTAGACGGTTTTTGCTTTGAAAGGTAGGGGTCCTGCGTCAAGGGGCCCAAATACGCAATATTCGTTAAATCTACAGTTTTCAATTAAGAACCCCCAAATTTGGTTTAATATCTCATGGTGCTGTAATTTAGACGGTAGAGGGTTTTGGGAACGGGTGTGGGGCCGGGATCAAGGGGGTGGCATACGCAATATTCGTCAGATCTACAGTTTTCAATTTAAAACCACCAAATTTGTCATACTTCCTCATGGTGCTCTAACTTAGACCGTAGACAGTTTTTGGAAGTGTTCGGAGCCCGGGGTCGAGGGGTACTGCCCATAGAAAATTTTCGTAAAATCTACAGTTTTCAATTTAGAACCACCAAATTTGGTATACTATCTCATGGTGCTCTAACTTAGACCGTAGACAGATTTTGGAAGTGGTCGGAGCCCGGGGTCGAGGGGCCCCGGTAGAAAATTTTCCTAAAATCTACAGTTTTCAATTTAGAACCACCAAATTTAGTGTACTACCTCATGGTGCTCTAACTTAGAAGGTGACGGTTTTTGGCATGGGTGGAGGCCCGGTCCGAAGGGCCCCCTACAAAATTTTTGTAAAATCTACAGTTTTCAATTTAGAACCACCAAATTTGGTATACTATCTCATGGTGCTCTAACTTAGACCGTAGATAGTTTTTGGAAGTGGTCGGAGCCCGGGGTCGGGGGGCCCTCGTAGAAAATTTTCCTAAAATCTACAGTTTTCCATTTAGAACCACCAAATTGGTATACTATCTTATGGTGCTCTAACTTAGACCGTATAGGGTTTTCGGAACGGGTGGGGGTCGGAGTCGAGGGGGCCCCATATAAAATTTTTGGCAGTTTACAGTGTTTCTTCAAATTAAAGTGCAATTCTCGCTTGCCTTGCGTAGAATGTTTTCTCGAAATTGTTTGGATTGTTTGGAGTTCCCAATTCTACTCTCAAAAAAATATATATATGCCAAGAAACGGCAATCTTTATTCATAACTCCCCCCCCACCACCACCTCGTTGAACTTTTGTGGCCAGTTGCCGTAAACTCGTATGAACCGGCATGAAAATTTCGACAAACAAAAGAACTTCTTCCCGTCATTAGGCACTTTGAAAAACTGCTACACATAATTCGCAAACTGGGAAAACTGACACACATTCAAAGTGTTCCTTGGAAGAACAGCAATTTGTGCTCGGTCCCTTAATGAAAAGCATGTGGCAGTTTTTCAAGTTGCTGAAAGATGTGTGGCAGTTTTCGTGTGTGACGGTTTACCGGATACCAAGAATTTTAGAATGTTCTTTGGATCGAATTAAAACTTTAAATTCAAAAAAATCCCGTATCAGCGGCTGGGTAAATTCGATTTAGGACGAAACAAGATAGTAATTCCGCAACTTCATGTATGTTTGAAATGTGAAAAGATGAAGGAGAGTAATAAGATTGCAGGAAAAAATATCTGATCTTGAAAGTGTACTAGGTGCTTTAAAGAATGAGAAACGCGAGATTATTAAATATATCTGCACAAATCAGAAATACATACATCATTACATGGTTCTGGTCAAAACAAATTATCCAAGTCAAGAAGCAATTAAAAGAAATTAAGAGAAACTATAGTACGTTGGAAAGATTAGGTAAAGGTATCCATGATATATTTACGACGCCCAAGTGATCTTACGAAAGGAAGCAATGGATAAAATGGGCACCTGAAGATGTATCGAAATGCATCGTAATAAGAGCTCTCTTTAGAAAAATCATATATGACTTCTGGGGGGGGGGGACATTATTCCATTACTTTGAAAAGATGGTGCGCAAAATATACCCGTAATCCAGGCGTTCAACACGATGTCCTTTTGTTGATGGGGATAAAAAGCTATGAAAGTTTAAATCGCTCTGTAAAGCTTCATGTTCAGAAAAGGCTCACCGTGTGAAAATACATTCGCAGATTAGACAATCCTTCTTAATAACATTAAATAGTGATCGACATCAAAAACAATACGTATCTTCTCTGGATTGCCATCCCGCCATCACCGCCCCCCTGGGGAATATCTGTAATCGATTCCAATTGGGCTTCGGGATGCGCTCCATCACACTGTTTGCATTATTAAGGAAGGACAAAGAAAAGCCGCCTAGGGAACAAAAATGGGGCGTATATCGTATCCCCCTCCTGGACGCCAATGGACAATGTACCTCCAGTTACATCGGATCCACGACCAGGAACTTAGGACGCAGACTGCGTGAACATAAATACAATGTGCAAAATGCGCAGCAAAACACTGCCCTAGCCCGAAACATCTGTAACGGAACATATAGTCCTGATTGGGATAATCGAAAATCATTATAACCCCAAGAAATAAGGCCACGCTGTTAATGACTGAAAGTTTGCTAATAATTCAACACCGCGTAACATGCTGTAATGACTATGTCCCCTGCGATATACCCCCCGTCTGGAGGGATACAATACTAAGGCAGCAGCTCTCTGTACGGGACCATGCCACGGTGCCCCCGCCTCCTTCCCCCTGATCCTTTGCGCTGCCTTCCTATGTATGTATATATGTGCTGTACTAACCAAAAGATCTGACTTGCACCTGAGGATGGGCTATAGTAGCCCGAAAGTGCTAATGCTTTTAAAGTGTATATATTTTATTTTAATTAAAGTCTTGTGAATTGGGACTAACGTTGTTTGAACGCACAGAGACGGTTTTTTAATCATTTTATCATATATGACGTGCGTATTTGTATTTTAACTCCAAATTATAGATAATTACAGATTTTTTTCTCTAGATAATTATTTATTTAATTTATTTTGCTTTTGTAGGCGCGGCATTATCATATATAATACACAGATACTATATGAATTTTCAACTCAATTGTCTTACAAAAGTAACTAAAACATGTAAAATATATTTTAAGGTTTTTTTTACCAATTTTAAAAATTCCAAATATTTTTCTTCAAATGATTTCTGAGTTTAAATAGGAGGTTAGAAGGGAGGTGACATGACATCAGCCCCATGCCCCTTGGGCTCTACTTCGTATCAGCTGTGTATGCCCAGGATGCTCAACTTGAGCTGCTCCTGTACTTATACTATGGGGAAATCGTTGACTTTGAAGAGGTTTCAGAGGCACTTGTGCATCATGTATACAGTCAAGAAAAAATGAGGCCGAAATGTACATGCACATAACTAAAAATTTGCAAAAAGTTACAGAAATACTGTTTAATATTTCCTAAAAAAATTAAACAAAATTATGCTTCGTCGAGCGGAAGTGCATATTGCGTATTATCCAATCACGGCCTTGCTAAAGCTGTGGGAGCCTTGTTGACCTTCAGGGAATGCTGCTGAGCGTAAGAGACGGCCGCTATCAACCTGTGCTCTAGCACAGGTCTTCAGCAATTGGTCTTCAGTAAGTGACGTCACGCCACTGAACCTCCCCACCCGGAGGGCCCAAGAAACCAGATGATCAGACTTGTCTTCACCAGCGGTTGCTGCTGCCATCTTCTCTCTCTTCTAACCTTCTCGTTTCCTGACTGCCCAAAGATAGGGCGGGTCAACTTACCGTACAACATATTTCCGCCTTTATCACTATGACCTCGAATAGGTTCTCGTCTCCGATTGTAGAGCTAGACTTTTTGTATTTTGTGGGAACCCAGACAAACCGAAGAATTTTCTAAAGGAGGCAGTTTTAAATGCTCTTAAACAACGGTACTTGATGTATTGTCTGTCGCGTCAAATTTTATGAACACGAACAAACACTAATTCTTTTTTGAGGCACAATAAACAGTCCGAGGGGTAAATTTCTACACACACTTTTTATATATAGTAAACGGGGAATGAATAATAAAAACCTTGAAGAATTGATAACGAAAACCAAAATTTATGCACATATGCGTACGTGTATTTTTTCCACGAAATACGCGCAAAAATATTAGGGGTTCGAGGAACCCTCAACAAAATCATTGGGGGTTCAAAAACTGTCTCGAACCCACGAAGTCGGCGCCTATGCTAGACAATATAAATATATTTACACACAATGTTGAATAATCCAATAATGGATCCCGGGAGATTGGTACCCGGCAAATTGGTGCCCAGCAAACTCGTACCCATGCAGTTTCGTTCCCTCCTGTTCAGTTTAAATGCCTGATTTTCATGATTTGGCATCATCTTTGCCTATTCTATCTATTCCGATACATTTCCCCCTCTTCAAATTCTTTACTTGATTTGTTATGTAAACATTTTGAATATGAGTTCCGGCTACGTATAATGAACGCTCCCTATCTTCTGATTCAAGGCTTCTTGAATTGGAAGAGGAACTACAAAGGATCAAGTGGGACATCGTCGGGCTAAGTGAGGTAAGGAGAAAGGGAGTAGATCTCGTTGAACAGAAAAGTGGACATCTCTTCTACTATCGTGGGACTGATACTGGCAGAACTAGTGGTGTTGGATTTATAATAAACAAAAAACTGAAGGATAAAGTTGTAGAAGTTGAAAATTCCTCTGACACAGCTGCACGACTCGTTATCCAACTCTCGAGAAGATACAAGGCTCAGATTATTCAAACTTATGCACCCACCACAAGTCACCCTAAAGAAGAAATTGAAGAATTTTATGAGGAAATTCGTCATCTAAATAATAAAGGTAAGCAGCACTTGAAGATAATTAAGGGAGATTTCAATGCAAAAATAGGGCAACGGCAACAGAATGAAACATCAGTAGGTAAATTCGGTCACGGCAACAGAAACCAACGTGGAAATACTCTCGTTGAGTTTGCAGAGGCAGAAGGGTTTTTCATCTTGAACTCCTTTTTCAAGAAAAAGCCACACAGGAAATGGACATGGAGACATCCAAATGGGACGACAAGTGAAATTGATTTTATTATGTGTAACCATAAATTCATCGTAGAAGACTGCAGTGTGCTAAACAAGTTCAACACAGGTAGTGACCATAGATTGGTGAGATGTAAGATGCACCTCAACACTAAACTCGAACGTAGCAAGCTCATAAGACAAACAAAATGTATTGACATAACCAACCGTAAAAAACACCATAAAACCTTCAAGTTGGAACGCAAGAACAGATTCTCTGCTTTAGAAGGCCTAACATCGGAAGAAGTGGATATTTTGGAAGTTAACAGAAAAGTAACCAAAGCTCTTATGGAAACAGCAACAAAATTAGCTGGGTCTAAGAACAAGTTGCATGTGAACAAATTATCAGGAAAAACCAAAATGTTGATGCAAAAAAGAAAAGAGACGAGGACAACTAAAGAAGATGTGACTTCCAAAGTGGAATATATAGAGCTATGCAAGATAGTACGAAAAAGTATTACTGAAGACGTAAGGAAAGTCAACTGTGAACTAGTGTGGAAAGCAACTGAAAACAACCAAAGCCTGAAGATAGCAAAGCGACATCTCAGTAAGGGAAGAAACAAATTATGGCACTGAGAAAAGAAGATGGTTCTGTAACAAGAAATAGAGGCGAAATTTTGACAAGAGTGAAAGATTTCTACTCCACATTATATGAAAAGGATTATACATGTACTCCAGACATAATGAAAGGTACCAGTACCAGAGTTCTTCTAGTCCTCCCAGCAGAAGTTGCACATGCAATCAAGAACATGAAGCGGGCAAAAGCTCCAGGAGAAGATGGAATTACTGTAGACATCATACAAGGAGCAAGTGGAGAAATCGAAACAGTACTCGCCCAAATTTTCACTCGATGCCTTCATGAAGGGAAGATTCCTGAGGATTGGAACAACGCTACAATGATCCTGCTACATGAAAAAGATGACATTGAGGATCTCAGGAACTACAGACCTTTCAGCCTTCTATCAGTGGTTTATAAAATCTTCACTAAAGTCCTTTCACACCGCTTGAAGGTAACACTGGACATGGCTCAACCGAGAGAACAAGCTGGATTCAGGAGTGGCTACAGCAAAATAGATCATATCCACGTACTGAGAGAACTAATTGAAAGAGTGAGGGAATATGAACTTCCATAGTGCATGGCTTTTATCGATTATGAAAAGGCCTTTGATTCGGTGAAACCATCAGCGGTTACAATGGCTTTGAAATCCTGCGGTATTGAAGATGCATACATTAATGTTATTAATAACATCTATGAAAATGCAAGTGCAAAGATTCGGCTGTTTGAAAATGCAACACACATAAAAATTGGAAAGGGAGTGAGACAAGGTGACACCATATCTCCCAAGCTCTTTAATGCCACATTGGAAAATGTCTTTCAATCACTGAACTGGGAAAACAAAGGGATAAAAATTAATGGAGATTATCTAACCCACCTTCGTTTTGCTGATGACGTAGTCATTTTTGCATGATCCAGGAACTTTCTGACAAGAGTAAAGAAGTGGGATTAAAAATGAACTTTTAGAAGACAAAAGTGATGTTCAATGCTTTTACGAGAAATGAAGATTTATCGATTGATGGAGAAAAGCTGGAGATAACAGATACGTACGTTTATCTTGGACAGCAGATATCAAGTGAGGGCCACATTGATGAAGAAATTAATCGGCGTACAAAACTTGCCTGGAGAGCTTTTGGAAGAAACAGCATAATTTTCAAGAGCAATATGCCATTATTATGTCTTAAAAGAAAAGTGTTTGATCAATGCATCCTTCCAGTGCTTACGTATCGTGCGGAGACGTGGACTTTAACTAAAAGAGACATACTCAGACTGCAGACAACTCAAAGCAGCATGGAGAGGTGCATGCTTGGTGTAACCAGGTGAGATAAGATAAGGAACTCGTTGATCCGAAAAATGACAAGAGTGGAAGACATCATGATCAGAGTTAAATCCCTGAAATGGCAATGGGCTGGACATACTTCCAGAAGGACAGACCATCGATGGACAGCCGAAATGTTAGATTGGATTCCAAGGGACAGGAAAAGACCCAAAAGAAGACCACATGGGAGATGAGTGGATGAAATTAGAAAGTATGCGGGAGTAACATTGAGGAGTCTGGCACAAGACAGACCGTTGTGGAAGAAACTTGGGGAGACCTTCGTCCAGCAATGGATTGATAATGGTTGACAATGATGATGTCTAATATATTTTGATTTGTTCGTATTAGTTTGGGAGATATTTTCTTCGGGTATTTTCATTTGTTCGTATTAGTTTGGGGGATATTTTCTTCTGGGTATTTTCATTTGCATCTTCAGTATTTTGGGATACGCCATAAAGAAATCCAGAATGCGCCACTGAGCTCTTGGTAGCATGTGATTGACCCAGGTAAAGTACTTTTATATGTCGGAACAAAGCGTTTACAAGGCCCGTTGTGATTGGGGTGTAGAAGAACTGGCCACCGGAGAACTGGCCAGCCGGAAAAGTGCCCACCCGAGAACTGGCCACAAAAAATTTAAGGGGCCGTATAAAAATTGCGTTTTTTAACCGCTTCGTGGCCACGACCCCCAGAGGTTGGTTATCTGAGTCATATAAAGTTTCCGTAATTTCGTCTTTTCTTAATTGCGATAATTAATGTAATTCTTAATAAAAATGTTTATGATCTACAACTCAACAAAAGATTTCAAGTTTTACAAAGTACGCACAAGTCTGCAAATTATCTGAGGGCATGTGCTGAGTGCTGACTCAGGAAACCTGTTGGGGGGGGGGGGATACCAAAAGTGTAAAATATAATTTTTTTTTGGTCCGATCGGGAAATTTTCAGTAATTACAAGCTACAACTCGACACATTAACTGAGGGCATGTGCCTACTCAGCAAACCTGTAGGGGGGGGGGGAGTTACATTCCAAAAGTGTAAAACATCATAAGGAATTTATGGTTTCTGGTCCGATCAGGAGATTTTCAGCATTTGGAGCCTACAAATCAACAAATTATCTAAAGGCATCTGCTGCCTCAGGAGGCCTGTCGGGGGAAAAGGGGGGGGTGTAACACCAAAAGTATAAAATATAAAGAACTTCTGATCCGGTCGGGAGATTTTCAGCAATTACAACCTACATCTCAACAAACTCTCTTAGGGCATGTGCTGACTCAGGAAACCTGTTGGGGGGGGGGGGGGATTAAGACCATAAATATAAAACAAAGTATTTCTGGTTGTAAATGGTGAAAATCTCCCGAACGGACGAGAAATTCCTTATATTTTACACTTTACACTTTTGGTACAACCCCTTCCCCCATCCCTGACAGGTTTCCTGGGTAGGCCCATGCACTCAGAAAATGTGTTGAGTTGCAGCTTGTAAACGCTGAAAATCTCCCGATCGAACTGGAAATTCTTGATATTTCATATTTTAGGTTTTAAGCACCCCCCCCCCCCCCCCGACAAGTTTCCTGGGTTTGCACATACCAGCAGAGAATTTGTTTAGCTGTAGTCTATAGACCTAGAAAAATATCGTAAATAAGAAAATACGAAATTATGGACATTTTATGTGTGGCAGATATCTCAGGAGACGTAGCCACGGAGCAGTCTAGAACGCAATTTTTATACGGCCCCTTAAATTTTTTATGGCTAGTTCTTCGTGCGGCCACTTCTCCGGTGGCCAGTTCTCCGCTTTGTCTTTTGCCCGAAAATCATGGAAATGTCTAAATTTCTTACTGAAAACGAAATATTAAAAAATAAAAAAATTATGAACAATAGTTGCTCAAGTAGTGGGGAATATAGCCAAACGAAATTTGTTTACGAGGAACAATTTTATGGCACTGAAATTCCAATGTGTCCAGTTCTCCGTGTAGCCAGTTCTAAGGTGGCCACTTCTCCGTGCCCGTTGTGGGGTTGTGATTGATAGGGAAATTTTATATCAAGTTTGCTAAAACATAAAAAATTCTACTCAAGAATAACAGACTTACTTTGCCGGTAATAGGTATAATCAATATTTGATTCCAGCTGCAATACATCGAATATTTGATCCGATATTAAAAGAAAATATTCTGCACACGACCTCTTCCCTCTGAACTACAGCCGGATGGCGGGAGCTTTTACAGGGCCTGGGGCGAAATTTTATTGCGGGGCCCGGACAAAAATTCATTGTTGGCACTAGGAAATAAATCTCATATTTTAATAAAGTCGTTACGTGAAAAATGTCCTCAAAGAACACACACGATGTGAAATTCACAAATTTTGACGGTGACAACGATTCCTCATCACTCTACTCCAGAGCCGAATGCTTTACCAATTAAGCTACACCGAAAGAATTTATTGTTGCAACTTCTCCGTCTTGACATGTGTTTCACCTCTGCAGTATGTCATAAAGAAAACTATCATAAAGAAAGTTCAGAGATAGAGATAGAGAGAAGAGAGAGGGAGAGAGAGAGAGAGAGAGAAGAGAGAGGGAGAGAGAGAGAGAGAGAGAAGAGAGAGGGAGAGAGAGAGAGAGAGAAAGAGAGAGTAAAAAGTGTTGAAATCTACGATTTTCTTTCCGGGGAGATGGGGTTGAGATTGTATTATGACTCTTATAAAAACTTCCTTACAAAATGAAAAAAAAATAATACCTGCATAGCGAAATTTTTTGAATTGCGAATATTTTAGTGTAGGAATTAATAAGGATTCCTCTAAAATAAATTCGTACGAATAGTTGTTTTTCCCCTGATACAAGGTTTTAGTGATTGATTTTTAATGCAAAGTAGAGCAAGTGACAAATTAGCGACTTTTTAAACTTTTATACGCGCTCATATATGAGTAGAGGGAAAGGACCGATCCTGGCTTAAACCGCAGCCCATAGACTTAACATTAGGTGTCGGCCGGAGCAAGCTGCAGCCGGGTGGATGGAGGGGGCGTGGTCAGTAGCAGCCTCCAATTCCCAACTGATATCCCCCCCCGACGGAAGTGTGTGCTTATCTCCGAAGATAGTAGTATTTATTGGACTTTGTCAAATTTTGGGCGAAATCAATGAAGGTTTATTCATTATTTATTTTCCCCTCTCTCAACCCACCTCCTTAGGTTATTGTTATGTAAAACGTTTTTTCCCTCGTAATTTGTTGATGTATTTTTTTTCAATTAATTTTCATGAATTCCTCATGTGACTTCCCTAATGAAAATTATGTAGGGCAAGTATTAATTATTCATTTCTCTTTTTTTTTCTCGAATAATACGTTCATGTCCTCATCTCAAGAAATGTTATTATGATATCTTATTTTTGTTCATAAATGTTTGATTTTGAGGGATGGCAACGCCCGAGTGGGAAAGGGGTTGGATATAAGGGGATGTCAACTCGATGTGTTGCCCCCTAGCGGTGCTTCTGGGAACTTTCGATTGATCTTTGATTTTGAGGGATGGCAACGCCCGAGTGGGAAAGGGGTTGGATATAGAGGGATTTCAACTCTATGTGCTGCCCCCTAGCGGTGCTTCTTGGAACTTTCGATTGATCTTTGATTTTGAGGGATGGCAACGACCGATTGGGAAAGGTGTTGGATATAGGGGGAGGTCAACTCGATGTACTACCCCTAGCGGTGCTTCTTGGAACTTTATTATTTCGATGGATCTTTGATTTTGGGGGATGGCAACGACCGAGTGGGGAAAGGGCACTGCGTAGGTGTTAGATATGATGGTGCTTCTTGGAACTTTATTATTTCGATGGATCTTTGATTTTGAGGGATGGCAACGACTGAGTGGGGTCCGTTGGGAGTTTTTGCATTTATTCCTGTGGTTTGCAAGCGGGATTTTTTCCCCTCTTCAATACTATTTTTCCCCCGGAGGAAATTTTTACGTAACGATGCTGGAGAATTTTCTTTCCAAGGGAATAAAAATGCTCTGATGGTCTTAGCGAGGTTCTAACTCACGATGATTTGGTTTCCAAAAATAGTCAGGGGGTCAAATGGTTTTCGTGTACTACGTATTCACTATATCATCATCATCATTGTCAACCATTATCAATCCACTGCTGGACGAAGGTCTCCCCAAGTTTCCTCCACAACGGTCTGTCTTGTGCCAGTCTCCTCCATGTCACCCCTGCATACTTTCGAATTTCATCCACCCATCTCCCATGTGGTCTTCTTCTGGGTCTTTTCCTGTCCCTTGGAATCCAATCTAAAATTTCGGCTGTCCATCTATGGTCTGTCCTTATGGCAGTATGTCCAGCCCATTGCCATTTCAGGGATTTAACTCTGATCATGATGTCTTCCACTCTTGTCATTTTTCGGATCCACGAGTTTCTCTTCTTATCTCTCCTGGTTACACCAAGTATGCACCTCTCCATGCTTCTTTGAGTTGTCTGCAGCCTTTGTATGTCTCTTTTAGTTAAGGTCCACGTCTCTGCACCATACGTAAGCACTGGAAGGATGCATTGATTAAACACTTTTCTTTTAAGACATACTGGCATATTGCTCTTGAAAATTATGCTGTTTCTTCCAAAAGCTCTCCAGGCAAGTTTTGTACGCCGATTAATTTCTTCACCAATGTGACCCTCACTTGATATCTGCTGTCCAAGATAAACGTACGTGTCTGTTATCTCCAGCTTTTCTCCATCAATCGATAAATCTTCATTTCTTGTAAAAGCATTGAACATCACTTTTGTCTTCTGAAAGTTCATTTTTAATCCCACTTCTTTACTCTTGTCAGCAAGTTCCTGGATCATACTCTGCAGCTCTGATGGGGTAGTTGCAAAAATGACTACGTCATCAGCAAAACGAAGGTGGGTTAGATAATCTCCATTAATCTTTATCCCCTTGTTTTCCCAGCTCAGCGACTGAAAAACACCCTCCAATGTGGCATTAAAGAGCTTCGGAGATATGGTGTCACCTTGTCTCACTCCCTTTCCAATTTTTATTTGTGTTGTATTTTCAAACAGCCGAATCTTTGCACTTGCATTTTCATAGATGTTATTAATAATATTAATGTATGCATCTTCAATACCGCAAGATTTCAGAGCCATTGTAACTGCTGATGGCTTCACCGAATCAAAGGCTTTTTCATAATCGATAAAAGCCATGCACAATGGAAGTTCATATTCCCTCGCTCTTTCAATTAGTTCTCTCAGCACGTGGATATGATCTATTGTGCTGTAGCCACTCCTGAATCCAGCTTGTTCTCTCGGTTGAGCCATGTCCAGTGTTACCTTCAAGCGGTGTGAAAGAACTTTAGTGAAGATTTTATAAACTACTGATAGGAGGCTGATAGGTCTGTAGTTTCCGAGATCCTCAATGTCACCTTTCTTATGTAGCAGGATCATTGTAGCGGTGTTCCAATCCTCAGGAATCTTTCCTTCATTAAGGCAACGAGTGAAAATTTGGGCGAGTACTGTTTCGATTTCTCCACTTGCTTCTTGTATGATGTCTACAGTAATTCCATCTTCTCCTGGAGCTTTTCCCCGCTTCATGTTCTTGATTGCATGTGCAACTTCTGCTGGAAGGACTGGAGGAACTCTGGTACTGGTATCTTTCATGATGTCTGGAGTGCATGTATCATCCCTTTCATATAATTTGGAGTAGAAATCTTTCACTCTTGTCAAAATTTCGCCTCTATTTCTTGTTACAGAACCATCTTCTTTTCTCAGTGCCATAATCTGTTTTCTTCCCTTACTGAGATGTCGCTTTGCTATCTTTAGGCTTTGGTTGTTTTCAATTACTTTCCTCACTAGTTCACAGTTGAATTTTCTTACGTCTTCAGTGATACTTTTTCGTACTGTCTTGCGTAGCTCTATATATTCCACTTTGGAAGTCACATCTTCTTTAGTTGTCCTCATCTCTCTTCTTTTTTGCATCAACATTTTCGTTTTTCCTGATAATTTATTTACATGCAACTTGTTTTTAGACCCAGCTAATTTTGTTGCTGTTTCCATAAGCGCTTTGGTTACTTTTCTGTTAACTTCAGAGATGTCCACTTCTTCCGATGTTAGGCCTTCTAAAGCAGAGAACCTGTTCTTCAGTTCCAACTTGAAGGTATTATGGTGTTTTTTAAGGTTGGTTATGTCAATAGATTTTGTTTGTCTTATGAGCTTGCCACGTTCAAGTTTAGTGTTGAGGTGCATCTTACATCTCACCAATCTATGGTCACTACCTGTGTTGAACTTGTTTAGCACACTGCAGTCTTCTATGACGAATTTTTTGTTACACATAATAAAATCAATTTCACTTGTCGTCCCATTTGGATGTCTCCATGTCCATTTCCTGTGTGGCTTTTTCTTGAAGAAGGAGTTCAAGATGAAAAACCCTTCTGCCTCTGCAAACTCAACGAGAGTATTTCCACGCTGGTTTCTGTTGCCGTGACCGAATTTACCTACTGAAGTTTCATTCTGTTGCCGTTGCCCTATTTTTGCATTGAAATCTCCCATAATTATCTTCAAGTGCTGCTTACCTTTATTATTTAGATGACAAATTTCCTCATAAAATTCTTCAATTTCTTCTTCAGGATGACTTGTGGTGGGTGCATAAGTTTGAATAATCTGAGCCTGGTATCTTTTCGAGAGTTGGATAACAAGTCGTGCAGCTCTGTCAGAGGAACTTTCAACTTCTACAACTTTATCCTTCAGTTTCTTGTTTATTATAAATCCAACACCACTAGTTCTGCCAGTATCTGTCCCACGATAGTAGAAGAGATGTCCACTTTTCAGTTCGATGAGATCTTCTCCTTTTCTCCTTACTTCACTTAGCCCCACGATGTCCCACTTGATCCTTTGTAGTTCCTCTTCCAATTCAAGAAGCCTTGAATCAGAAGATAGGGAGCGTCCATTGTACGTAGCCAAGGTCAGCATCAGATGGCAGCCTAGTCCGGTCCTCCGGGGATTCTTAGCACCCTCTGCCTTCATGTCGCACTGGCCGCTGCCTTGGCCAGGTACATTCCAGCTGCCGGAGACTGAGGGCCAAGATTTCAGTTGTGGAATCATTTTGGAGGGGTTTGGCCATAACTCACCACGCTGGCCAAGCGGGTTGGTGAGATTCACTATATATATATTTTAATTACTTTTACGTTATTTCTTCATGTGTTTTTATAAATTTTTTGTATGTTTTGTGGGAGTTTTTTCGTGTAGATGTAATGAATTTTCTGGGGAACTTTTCTTTTTCCTCCATTCAATTTTATTGCAGGCCATGAGACGAGGAAATGCTTCTTTAGAAATGATTTCGTTCTTGTTCGCAGTAATTACTGGACATAGACTTCATGTTAATTCTGAATCTTTCACCCCTGCAATAATATTTTCTCGTAATTTTTTCGTATGTTCAAGAACTCTACAGATCTTTCTCAGTTAAAATTCTGCTGAAACAATATTTTCGGTCTTTATTTCATTATAGCTTCCCAATTTTCGACATTTTTCTTCTTCTATCTTTGAAATTTCATTAAACTTCTCAATAGGTCAGGATTCTTTTTTTACTTGGACAAACTTATGAGTCCTTTTATTCAGACTATTTTTTTCCCATTTCATTTCAGCAAACGATTATTTTAGATGCAACAAATCGTCAGATTTTGGTTTCCTTATATAGCATATTTTCCAACTTGCTTAAAAATATTCCTCAAAGCTTGCATGTATGTCAAATATGCATTTTTTATTCTTTCGTAGTTAGCTATACTTTTCGTGGACTGCCCCGACAGGAAAGCATTCAATGTCAAGTCATACAATCTAAAACCTTTTTTCTTTCGATACAATTTGTATTTTTTGGGCTGCTAATTTTTCTGTCTCGTCCAAAAGAAAAACATTCATTCTAAAGGCAAAGCGAGTAATTCCGTTCTTCCCATAAACATTATTTTTTTATTTATTTGATATTCAGAGTTGTATACATTTACTATCCAAAAAAGAGATATATTTAATGTAAAGGTATATTCTTCCAAGCTGGGGAAATATATGTATATATTAGTTCATATTCAGTTAAGGGAAATGCATCTTTATATTTCAATATGAAAAAAGAAGCCCTATAAGTGAAAGCTCAACCTAAAGACGGATAGATTGTTCACGCTCTCTCTACTCTATGACATTTCTTTACTGAATGAACCATGGCCTTTTTTTTCATGAACTGCTTTAAAATCTTCATTCTCACTTTACTTTTGTCAGATTCCATGTCCCTCCAGTTCTTTACTGAGAAACAGAAGCATTTATTCAATTTTAATTTATTAAGAGAGTAGAACTCTTTTAGGCTTTCGAAGTACTTTCAAGTCATTCATTACGAAAATTTTCATTGTCATGAAAGAAGCCATAATCGAGATGATTTACTATCGTTTCAATGAAAGTGTTTATGCATTCATTGCTATGATGTCAGATTTCATTTTCTTATACTTCGAACAGAAATGAGTTTGAATCATTCGTCGAGAAAACATTTCTTTCATATATATATATATATATATATATTTTTTGCCTCCGAATCAAACGAACTCAAAAAATAAGAGACGCACTTTAATATTTTTTTCTTCTTATGAGAGGAATACGGGAATATGATACCAAAATTAAAGAATAAAGAATATCAACTTTCCTCTCAACACCTTACATCTATGGTTTTTTTAATTTTTTTTATTTTCAATAAGCTGTTTCTATATTTTTACAACTGAATAGAATTATTTATTGAAAAATTCTAAGTAAGACGAAAATTGGTTTTGTTGATTTCCTAAGAGGATGATTTTGGAAATTTTCGTTTTCTGGTAATTGTAAAAATCTCATAGAATAACATGGGAAAACTAGCATGCATAAAAGACTGTTTTGGATCGAGTAAATTGAAAGAATTTTACAAAGTTCATTTCAGAAAAGTACATTCCTTCCTAGTGTCAAAACGAATCACTTCGTTTTTTCTAAGATACGCTTTGGAATCTTATAAAAGTGCATAGAGTCAAAAACGATTTTGATGATTTTACTAAGATGACAGATTTCGGATTTCTTATGATAGAAAATACAGTGAATTTCCCATTGAATTACATGGGAAACTGCGAAATTTAAGAAGCACGTTTTCGTTCAAGTAAAATATTTTAAAAGGTCTTTTTCGAATCAGTTGAAAACAGACAGGGTGTGTTTCTGAACAGTTCATTATTTCCTAAGATCAAAACGAATCACTTCGTTTTTCCTAACTTATGTTTCTGAAAGAAGTAAAAATGGTTTAGGTAGAAAATTGGAAAGAATTTTTTATGAATCCTAGACTGTTTATTTTTTTAAAACTAGAAGGGTCGTCAGTGAGAGCACTTATTCTCTATTAAAACTAAGAGAATGAAGTGTAGTCAGTTTGAAAAAAAAAATTCAAACTCCCCTAAATTTAGCCTTTTGTCCTGGTTTCGACTCAATACTGTAAAGCATTGCTCTCAGACCAGTTCAATTTCTGGCCCTTAATGAAATACATTAAGCCTTTCCCTTAAACATAAGCAATCTCTTCTTCAATACCAGATCCCCAATAAATTTCTTTAAGAGTTATTCATTCACACTTTTACTTTTAAAAACTTGAAATTCATTATTTAGCTCCTTATAAAAATGAAACACATTCACCCTTTTACTTTAAAAAACTTGAAATAACTCCATACAAAAATGAAACCCATTCACTTTTTTACTTTTAAAATTATAGAAAAATAGATGATACAGAACATAGGTTCACTTTCTCATTCACACTCATGCATACAGAAAAAAAAATTAAATAGTGCTGTTTGAGCTGCATGGAGGTGTCAAGATGGGTGGGAAAAACCTCCATCTATCATTCAATTGGACTAAAACTGCTGAAGGATGTGAGCTATTCTCACTAGCTCCTCCATGCAGCTCAAACAGCACTATTTAAATTTTTTTTCTGTATGCATGAGTGTGAATGAGAAAGTGAAATTATGTTCTGTATCATCTATTTTTCTATAATTTTAAAAGTAAAAAAGTGAATGGGTTTCATTTTTGTATGGAGTTATTTCAAGTTTTTTAAAGTAAAAGTGTGAATGTGTTTCATTTTTGTATGGAGTTATTTCAAGTTTTTTAAAGTAAAAGTGTGAATGTGTTTCATTTTTATAAGGAGTTAAATAATAATGAATTTCAAGTTTTAAAAGTAAAAGGGTGAATGAATAACTCTTACAGAAATTTATTTGGGGATCTGGTATTGAAGAAGAGATTGCTTATTTTTAAAGGAAAGGCTTAATGTATTTCATTAAGGGCCAGGAATTCAACTGGTCTGAGAGCAATGCTTTACAGTATTGAGTCGAAACCAGGACAAAAGGCTAAATTTAGGGGAGTTTGAAATTTTTTCAAACTGACTACACTTCATTCTCTTAGTTTGAAAAGAGAATAAGTGCTCTCACTGAAGACCCCTCTAGCTATATGAAAATAAACAGTCTAGGATTCATAAAAATTTCTTTCCAATTTCCTATCTAAACCATTTTTACTTCTTTCAGAAATGTACGTTAGGAAAAAACGAAGTGATTCGTTCTGATTTTAGGAAATAATGAACTGTTCAGAAACACACCCTGTCTGTTTTCAACTGATTCGAAAAAGACCTTTTAAAATATTTTACTTGAACGAAAACGTGCTTCTTAAATTTCGCAGTTTCCCATGTTATTCAATGGGAAATTCACTGTATTTTCTATCATAAGAAATCCGAAATCTGTCATCTTAGTAAAATCGTTTTTTGACCCCATGCACTTTTATAAGAAATGGGAATGATAGAATCGATGATCACCGTGATGACGAAGCTGAATTAAATCCTTTGTCTTGTATTGCATCAGTATCTCTCGGACAGGAAAGAGACTTTGTTTTCAAGCGAAACGGGTTTAAACCAGTTTCCTTATCTTTGAGATCTGGAACTTTACTACAGATCCTGCCGCCAACTAATTCGTATTGGAGTCATGGTCTGCCTCGACAAAAGAATGCTCCAAACATTAGATTGAATTTGACCTTTAGAAAGATGATAACCGAGTGTTCTTTGCCCCATGACTCTGCTCTTTCCCTCTCAAGCAGTAAACAAGTGACGAACTCCAACCTCTTCTCAGTTTTGGCTTAGAATAAGAGATGTTCTTTCAGTTTGTCTCGAGTCTTCAAACGAGTCACTTCATTTTTGTCTGTTGCTTTGAGTGCTACCGATTCCATTTCCACGATGAAGCGAAGTGCTGAAATTTCTGCTACTCCCGCTAGGAAGGTATGCGAGTCCGTTCCTTTAAAGCCCAAATCGTGTGGAGAAGTTACCCTCCCAAGAATTTCTTTGAAAAATCTTGCACCTCATCATTTTCATTTAGGTGAAAACATGTTTGCAAAAGTATGCGATTTTAACAACACGGTCCGTGTTCATATTCGAAGTTATAGGAAAGACGGGGAATCTTTCTACCCTTCTAAGAATGGAATAACAATCTCAGCTTCAACGTTCCGAAAATTCATGGGAAAATCACACTGGATTCAAGGCATGAATTGTGACATCTTGATTAATCGTGAACTTATCGTTTCCTGCTGTCCTTCCCTCTTAGATGCTTCTGGCAGTTACACGTTAGAAGTGCTTTCCCCAGAATTCATGGTTTTCGTCGATTGAATCCTGTTTCGATAAGGCTGACTTGTCAACAATTTGGAACTCTTATTGATCAATGCGGAAAAATATGGGACAGCATTACTCAACTACTATTTGGACCAGTCCTTAGAAAGGCTGTTTTGCTCCATCCAAGGACTTCTTCCCCTGTTGCTTCCATCTCAGATGAAGAGTTTTTCATCATGCTTGCTGACATGGTTAGGGATCGCCTTCAGGAACATGTCAATAACTTATATTATTGTATGGAGTGCCACCAACCCCCAAATCGTATATTCGCAAACATCATGGCCCACAGCTGTGCATATGCCACCCCCGAATCCAAGTGGCAAAAGTATTTCGATGATGCCGTTGCATTGCTTAACCCCAAGATTCTAGCAGAATCTTTTGTTGCAGTCACTGGAGACCATGTCCCGTCCAAAGCGTTCTTCGAAAGCATAATTGTAAATAACTTGCTAGAGATTGTGAAGTCAATGTGCTGAGATATCAGCAGATAAAAAAAAATTCCTTACACCGACCATGGAGCATCTGTATGAAGGGGACCCAGAAAAACAGTCCTTTTTAGGGTTTGAAAAAAGTCCTTTTTAGGACTACTTTATTTATTTTTATTCATTTATATTTTTTCTGTATGAATGAGTTTCATTTTTTGTAAAGAGTTAAATAATAATGAATTTCAAGTTTTTAAAAGTAAAAGTGTGAATGAATAACTCTTAAAGAAATTTATTGGGGATCTGGTATTGAAGAAGAGATTGCTTATTTTTAAGGGAAAGGCTTAATGTATTTCATTAAGGGCCAGAAATTGAACTGGTCTAAGAGCAATGCTTTACAGTATTGAGTCGAAACCAGGACAAAAGGCTAAATTTAGGGGAGTTTGAATTTTTTTTTTCAAACTGACTACACTTCATTCTCTTAGTTTTAATAGAGAATAAGTGCTCTCACTGACGACCCTTCTAGTTTTAAAAAATAAACAGTCTAGGATTCATAAAAAATTCTTTCCAATTTTCTACCTAAACCATTTTTACTTCTTTCAGAAACATAAGTTAGGAAAAACGAAGTGATTCGTTTTGATCTTAGGAAATAATGAACTGTTCAGAAACACACCCTGTCTGTTTTCAACTGATTCGAAAAAAGACCTTTTAAAATATTTTACTTGAACGAAAACGTGCTTCTTAAATTTCGCAGTTTCCCATGTAATTCAATGGGAAATTCACTGTATTTTCTATCATAAGAAATCCGAAATCTGTCATCTTAGTAAAATCATCAAAATCGTTTTTGACCCTATGCACTTTTATAAGATTCCAAAGCGTATCTTAGAAAAAACGAAGTGATTCGTTTTGACACTAGGAAGGAATGTACTTTTCTGAAATGAACTTTGTAAAATTCTTTCAATTTACTCGATCCAAAACAGTCTTTTATGCATGCTAGTTTTCCCATGTTATTCTATGAGATTTTTACAATTACCAGAAAACGAAAATTTCCAAAATCATCCTCTTAGGAAATCAACAAAACCAATTTTCGTCTTACTTAGAATTTTTCAATAAATAATTCTATTCAGTTGTAAAAATATAGAAACAGCTTATTGAAAATAAAAAAAATTGAAAAAACCATAGATGTAAGGTGTTGAGAGGAAAGTTGATATTCTTTATTCTTTAATTTTGGTATCATATTCCCGTATTCCTCTCATAAGAAGAAAAAATATTAAAGTGCGTCTCTTATTTTTTGAGTTCGTTTGATTCGGAGGAAAAAAAAAAAAAAAAAAAAAAAATATATATATATATATATATATATATGAAAGAAATGTTTTCTCGACGAATGATTCAAACTCATTTCTGTTCGAAGTATAAGAAAATGAAATCTGACATCATAGCAATGAATGCGTAAACACTTTCATTGAAACGACAGTAAATCATCTCGATTATGGCTTCTTTCATGACAATGAAAATTTTCGTAATGAATGACTTGAAAGTACTTCGAAAGCCTAAAAGAGTTCTACTCTCTTAATAAATTGAAATTGAATAAATGCTTCTGTTTCTCAGTAAAGAACTGGAGGGACATGGAATCTGACAAAAGTAAAGTGAGAATGAAGATTTTAAAGCAGTTCATGAAAAAATAAGGCCATGGTTCATTCAGTAAAGAAATGTCATAGAGTAGAGAGAGCGTGAACAATCTATCCGTCTTTAGGTTGAGCTTTCACTTATAGGGCTTCTTTTTTCATATTGAAATATAAAGATGCATTTCCCTTAACTGAATATGAACTAATATATACATATATTTCCCCAGCTTGGAAGAATATACCTTTACATTAAATATATCTCTTTTTTGGATAGTAAATGTATACAACTCTGAATATCAAATAAATAAAAAAGTAATGTTTATGGGAAGAACGGAATTACTCACTTTGCCTCTAGAATGAATGTTTTTTTTTTGGACGAGACAGAAAAATATACAGCCCAAAGAATACAAATTGTATCGAAAGAAAAAAGGTTTTAGATTGTATGTCTTGACATTGAATGCTTTCCTGTCGGGGCAGTCCACGAAAAGTATAGCTAACTACGAAAGAATAAAAAATGCATATTTGACATACATGCAAGCTTTGAGGAATATTTTTAAGCAAGTTGGAAAATATGCTATATAAGGAAACCAAAATCTGACGATTTGTTGCATCTAAAATAATCGTTTGCTGAAATGAAATGGAAAAAAAAAATAGTCTGAATAAAAGGACTCATAAGTTTGTCCAAGTAAAAAAAGAATCCTGACCTATTGAGAAGTTTAATGAAATTTCAAAGATAGAAGAAGAAAAATGTCGAAAATTGGGAAGCTATAATGAAATAAAGACCGAAAATATTGTTTCAGCAGAATTTTAACTGAGAAAGACCTGCAGAGTTCTTGAACATACGAAAAAATTACGAGAAAATATTATTGCAGGGGTGAAAGACTCAGAATTAACATGAAGTCTATGTCCAGTAATTACTGCGAACAAGAACGAAATCATTTCTAAAGAAGCATTTCCTCGTCTCATGGTCTGAAATAAAATTGAATGGAGGAAAAAGAAAAGTTCCCCAGAAAATTCATTACATCTACACGAAAAAACTCCCTCAAAACATACAAAAAATTTATAAAAACACATGAAGAAATAACGTAAAAGTAATTAAAAAATATATATAGTGAATACGTAGTACACGAAAACCATTTGACCCCCTGACTATTTTTGGAAACCAAATCATCGTGAGTTAGAACCTCGCTAAGACTATCAGAGCATTTTTATTCCCTTGGAAAGAAAATTCTCCAGCATCGTTACGTAAAAATTTCCTCCGGGGGAAAAATAGTATTGAAGAGGGGAAAAAAATCCCGCTTGCAAACCACAGGAATAAATGCAAAAACTCCCAACGGACCCCACTCAGTCGTTGCCATCCCTCAAAATCAAAGATCCATCGAAATAATAAAGTTCCAAGAAGCACCATCATATCTAACACCTACGCAGTGCCCTTTCCCCACTCGGTCGTTGCCATCGCCCAAAATCAAAGATCCATCGAAACAATAAAGTTCCAAGAAGCACCGCTAGGGGTAGTACATCGAGTTGACATCCCCCTATATCCAACAACTTTCCCACTCGGTCGTTGCCATCCCTCAAAATCAAAGATCAATCGAAAGTTCCAAGAAGCACCGCTAGGGGCAGCACATCGATTTGACATCCCCCTATATCCAACCCCTTTCCCACTCGGGCGTTGCTATCCCTCAAAATCAAAGATCAATCGAAAGTTCCAAGAAGCACCGCTAGGGGGCAACACATCGAGTTGACATCCCACTATCTCCAACCCCTTTCCCACTCGGGCGTTGCCATCCCTCAAAATCAAACATTTATGAACAAAAATAAGATATCATAATAACATTTCTTGAGATGAGGACATGAACGTATTATTCGAGAAAAGAAAAAAGAGAAATAAATAATTAATACTTGCCCTACATAATTTTCATTAGGGAAAATACATGAGGAATTCATGAAAATTAATTGAAAAAAAAATACATCAGCAAATTACGAGGGAAAAAACGTTTTACATAACAATAACCTAAGGAGGTGGGTTGAGAGAGGGGAAAATAAATAATGAATAAACCTTCATTAAATTTTAAAAATAAAGAATAAACCTTCATTGATTTCGCCCAAAATTTGACAAAGTCCAATAAATACTACTATCTTCGGAGATAAGCACACACTTCCATCGGGGGGGATTGCAGTGGGGAATTGGAGGCTGCTACTGACCACGTCCTCCTCCATCCACCCGGCTGCAGCTTGCTCCGGCTGCTCCGGCCGACACCTAATGTTAAGTCTATGGGCTGCGGTTTAAGCCAGGATCGGTCCTTTCCTTCTACTTATATGATTTTTTTAATTTCCAGAAATGTTTTTAAAGTCACTGAATAAATGGCTTCTATATGTAACCCGAAATTAACTTTGATGTTGTTCTTTTTATTTCTTTAAATTTAAGTATCTGGTTTGCACGCAAATTGTTAAATACATTAAAGTAAGGGCCACAAAATGATGAAATTTAATTTGATATTTATCAATGCGGAAGATAGAAACGTGGTTTCAATAATCACTTAAAATCCCCAAGTTTAAGTATTTGTACGGCGAAGGACCATAACCTATTCGAAAATGGAGGGATTGTAAAAGAAAAAAAAAAAAACTTTTGAAAAAGAACTTTTTAAGGGCTTCGCACCCCAAAACTTACACATAAAAGAAATAATTGTTAAAAATTCTACCAAAAATGATTTTTTTCCTAAACCGCGGAGCCCCCTGAAGGCATGGGGCCCGGGCGAAAGCTCCAGTTGCCCTTATGGTCCAGCCGGCTTTGCTCTGTGCTGTGGATTAAATTTAGGGCTTTGCTGAAGGACTGATTTGAGCAGACGTGTCGTTGTTGATAAGCCTCATTCCTTTTCCGTACAGCTAAAACTAACGGGGGTTGGGAGGGACGACGCAATTGTTTAGATACGGGGACATCCTGTGTGACCTTGTACATTGCTCCTGGGAATAGTGAACATTCAAGTTTTGACCTCCCCGATGTTTCGAATGTTCTTAGATTCTACTAACGGATATTTCACTTACAAAACACGGGACCTAGAAACGACAGCCGCGGCCAGGAATAACAAGACGCTGAACGCGGTTCCTTTCGCAGCATGAAACTGGTACCCTCTATGGAAATAGCGTCACAGAACACGTGATAATGTGCCTATATCATCGTTATTTTTTTTATATTTTTACCAATTAACAAAACAACGGAAATAAAAAAATAAAATGTAAGTTTTATTTTTGGTATTTTGAGGCTCCTTCGATTCCGAGGCCCCAAGGGCGCGTTTCCTGCGCCTGTGTGGTGATCCGCCCCTAGTAGGGGCTATTTAAAGTTTTGTACTCGAGTAAAAGCGCAACACAATAAACTTAACTCTCTGTGAAAATTTTATGCATATGAGCACGGTTGGGGTTGATTGAAAACTGATAAAAAGGCTTAAGGCCTGTTTGTCTCTCTGCCTTCCCGATTCACAGATATTCATAGTAAAGTGGGGGAGATTTCGTTTGATCGCTCGAACAGAGTGAGAAAGAGAGAGAGAGAGAGTGTGTTTCCGGGAAGAGTAAACCACTCTCTGCTTGTTATGCGAGTCCACGTAGCGCGTGCTCTTCGGATCCTTAAGTAGGAGGCAGCGCTAAGTCACGTGATGACACGTTCGCTCTTACAATGGGGAAAAAATAAGGAATAAATTCGTTGCAAAATGATCAAGGTATTGAAAAAAAAATCAGTCTTGGAGCTCAATTGTCTAACAGAATCTCAAATGACGTCAACCGCCGACCCCGCGGAGGAGAAAATGACGTTGGCGATGTCATGGGTTTGTCTGCTATCACGGCGGCGTCACCCATCATAGTGACTCGTCCCCAAACACGTGGCATACAAAATGGTATGGGTCTGAGACAAAAAGAAAATGGTGACTCATCCCAAAACACATGGCTCAGAAAATGACAACGTAGTGAAACCAAAATGGCGGACAAAAGATAGCGGAACATGAATCAACAGGATCGAAATCTTTTCAAACAAAGCCTTTCCTCATCTAAATTAAAATTGGAGGGAGGACAAATATAAGAATTAAAAAAATAATGCAACGTCTATAAAAATTCCTAACACCTCACGGAGTTCTAAAAATATAAGTTTAATAAAAAAAAATTCGAGGAAACAAAAAATATTGGAAACTACAAAAAAGCTTCCTTCAAAAATTTGACAAAGTCCAATAAATCTCCCAAGAAAATAATAAAGTTCCAAGAAGCGCCGCTAAGGGACAACACATCGCGTTCACATCCCATTTCCCCCACTCGGTCGTTGCCATCCCTCAAACATCCATCGAAAGTTCCAAAAAGCACCGCAAGGGGCAGTAGCATCGGCGTAAAAAAATTGTAAGGGAGAAAAACTCAGAATTCACATTTCTGCTTCATTTCCTCCAAAATTTGTCTAAGTCCAATAAATCTCCCGAGAAAATAAAAAATAAATAAATAATGCAACGTCTAAAAAAAACTCCTAACACCTCACGGACGTTCTAAAAAATATAAGTTTAATAAAACAAATTCGAGGAAACAAAACATATTGGAAAGACCTCAAAAATTTGCCAAAGTCCATTAAATCTTCCGAGAAAAACATAAAGTTCCAAAAAGCACCTCTAGGGGGCAACACATCGCGTACAAATCCCCTTTCCCCACTCGGTCGTTGCCATCCGTCAAAAATTCATCGAAAGTTCCAAAAACACCGCTAGGGGCACCACATCATCATCGACCCTACACACTAGCGCCATCTGTCACGCCCTTTCCCCCACTCGGTCGTTGCCATCCCTCAAAAACAAAGGTCCAATGTAATAATAAAGTTCCAAGAAGCACCGCTAGGGGCAGCACATCAGCATCGACCCAACACACTAGCGCCACCTGTCACGCCCCCGACATCCTTCTATCACAAGCCACGCCCCCTGCTCCTTCTCCTAGGAGGAGCTGCTCCTTGGCGCCGGACCCGTCATTTCATACTACTAAGGTGGTAAATGACACAGCTGAAAGAGCGGTTAAGTTGATAGAGGACTACAACAAAATACTAACAAAAAATGAAGACCAGAAACAATTTCTATTGCAAGTTGTCACTGACTACGTACGTCAATATCCTGATGCAAAGAAGGAGACTGTCCTTTGTTTTTGATATTTCTGCCATCATCTATGCATAATCTGTATTTATGTACAGATAATGACAAAACCTTTTTTTAACCATTAAACAATTTTAAAGGATGCCTCTGAAAAATTAAAGGAGTTTAATACTTTGGGCCACCCTAGAGCCAATGTCCACTTAGAATTCAGGCAAGAAAAGATCCCACACCCAGAGTAATATTTTATCCTTTATTACTGGGGAAAAAAAGTAAAATTGAAAATGACAGTTACACCACATCCGTTATTTCATATGAAGATGGATTTAGAGTGAAGTCTATAGACTGTGGTCATGATCAAAATCAAAAGATCATAATATGGATAGCTAAAAATAGTGATTTAATTATTTTTAATTTAAAATACAAAAACAGTCATGAAAGAAATATTTCCATTTCTTCAAAGAGTGTATTTTGAAGCAAACATATTTCCTCACTCAGCACTTTAAAAAACACACAACATTTTCATTTTTAAGATTTAGAACTTTCTATTTTTAAGATTTAGAACTTTAAGATTTTGAAACGGGTGTATTACATTTAGATAAAATGAATTGGGATGTATTTAATTAATAAATAGCAGCGACTCCTTATTCTGTGAATCACACAACATACCAAACATTCAACAATTGCAACCAAAGATAGTAAAGAATTCTAGAATAACATTAATTAAAACACAGCTATGCTGCTCACTTATATTGCTTGGAACCATTCTTAAATATAGGTACAAACATGGCAGTGTTTACTACTGCAGACCAGCCGTAAAGGCAGCAGATGAAGCCCCGCCATCCGATAATCCTCACCATTTCGCTGTCGTATTCATGATTGGCTTAAACCGCTCAAGGGTTCTACTAGGATGCGATACGCCTATATGTAGGCGGGCATATGGGCGGGCGTTGCCTATCCAATACTTTGCATCCTGTTTAACATTTTTCCGTGTGTGTGTGGGTGGGTGATTTGCAAAAATCGGTGTACGATTTTTGTGAAATGAAATAGTATAAATATCATCACCACCACCATTGTCAACCATTATCAATCCACTGCTGGATGAAGGTCTCCCCAAATATCATCCACAATGGTCTGTCTTGCGTCAGTCTTCTCCATGTCACTCACGCATGTTTTCGAATTTCATCCACTCATCTTCCATGTGGCCTTCTTAGCCTTTTCCTGTCCCTTGAAATCCAGCCTTAATTTCAGTTGTCCATCGTCCTTCTTGTAATATGTCCTGCCCATTGCCATTTCAGGGATTTTATTCTGATCATGATGTCTTCCACTCTTATAGTTTTCCTTATCCACGAGTTCCTCCTCTTGTTTCTCCTGATTACACCAAGCATATATCTATCTCTCCATGCTTCCTTCAGTTGTCTGCAGTGCTCGAAATAGGCCGGTATACGCCGGTATGGCATACCGGTACTTCTTTTTCCTAATACATGTTTCACACCGGTACTATTTTTTTTTTACCCGGAATTTACATAACGGCACTGATTTTAGTAGTGGGAACTGCCGAAATGAGATTTTTTTTTTCATTTATTGTTGTTATTATTATTTTTATGTCCCTGGTTTATACTAGCACGCATTCTTAAATATAGGTACCTTATGTGCCGCTTGCCCTTGAATAATAGCTGTGTCGGAACCGTAAAGGGTAGCGAAGTGGTGTTTTTTTTTTTTTTTTCTTTTTGAGGTTTAATGACCACCGTGAACAACTCAATTGGCTATAAGCACTCATGAGTCGCCCGTCCCTAATTAAGAGTCACTGGTTCCAGAGAAGGGAGAAAGCCACTGCCGTAAGACTCCTCTTGTTTCTCTTGATTACACCAACAATCATGCCTCACCGAGATTCGAACCCAGACTCTTTTCGGACGAACGATCAGAGGCTATCGCTTACACCACTGCGCCACCCAGTCCCCAAGGTAGAAGGGTACAGATTCCCGGGGCCCGGGCTCCCAGGGGGCCCGCGGAGTTAGCAAGACAGGTCAAGTGACAATTTAAATTATGAACAAGATATGTGGATAAAACTGAAAAACTTTTAACTACAGTTTCAACTGTACAAATCCATAAAGATTGAACATTGGAAACAGCCAGTAGCCAAGTGCAGTTTTTCTTAAGGATTTTTGCCCCTCCCACCTGTAAGAAAGTGTAAATAATGCAGAAATAGCAAAGCTCTGGCCGACAGGGGTCCGGACAAAAGCCCACCGGACGGGGAACGGCAAATTGGTACCCGGGAGATTGGTACCCGGCAAACTCGTACCCGGGAGATTGATCCCTTCTGTTGCTACGACGTTACGGGGGCATATATAAGTTGCATGGCTAACGAAATGCTGTGAATTTGTAGATCTTTTAAGGCTATGGTGTTCGGTGAAACAATTGAATTATAGTAAGACTGATTTTAATTCAGAAAAAGGGGGTCTGTTGCTACGATATTAGGGGGGGGGGCATATGCAAATTGCATGGCTAACAAATTGCCGTCAACTTGTAGATCTTTTAAAGCTACGGTGTTCGGTGAAACAATGGAGTTATAGGAAGACTGATTTTAATTCAGAAAGGGGGGGTAGTGTGGGTTTCTTCTTCCCCTTTTGGGCAGGCGAATTTGAAGAGGATTGTCAGCAAATTTGAACTGAACGTGCTGTTATTCTCAAGGCTTGCATAACAAGTTAAGGCTTGTAGAATTGCGTTTTCACTCAGGCACAAAACATCAATTAAAGGGCCCTACGCCTTTCTAGCAATTCTCAAGCCGCCGAGCTCATATTCTTAACGTTTACATAAGAAATCAAGGTAATAATGTTACTCCTTTGCTCGGTCACGAAACATTAACTTCGGGAACTAGGCCTTTCTAACTGCGGGGAACTAGGCCTAGGCCTTCCTAGCAATTTTCAATCCGCCGAGTTCAGATTCTGGACGTTTACATAACAAGTCAAGGTTATAGTATTGCACTTTTATTTAGGCACGAAATACTAATTAATAGGCCCTAGGCCTAGGCCCTTCTTGCAATTTATAATCCACGGATCTTGTAACGTACCAGGAGATGTGACGTGCCTGCCAGAAGGACGCACACGACATAAAGGCAGATAGGAATCAGAATAAAATGTCCGCGTAGCTCAATTGGTAGAGCAACTTATTCCGGAATGAGTGGACCCGGGTTCAAGCCCCGGCGCGGATAAAAATGACGGAGAAATTTACTTCGTTATTATAATGGCGCCCGAACTATCCGGATGACCCGACCGTTCACAATCTCGCAATGGTGTGATGTTATTTCCAAACCGCGAGATAAGAAAAATAAGAGCAGCACTTCGAAAAAAAAAAAAAAAAAAAAAAAAAATAAGGGGGAGATGATGTAACGTACCAGGAGATGTGACGTGCCTGCCAGAAGGACGCACACGACATAAAGGCAGGTAGGAATCAGAATAAAATGTCCGCGTAGCTCAATTGGTAGAGCAACTTATTCCGGAATGAGTGGACCCGGGTTCAAGCCCCGGCGCGGATAAAAATGACGGAGAAATTTACTTCGTTATTATAATGGCGCCCGAACTATCCGGATGACCCGACCGTTCACAATCTCGCAATGGTGTGATGTTATTTCCAAACCGCGAGATAGGAAAAATAAGAGCAGCACTTCGAAAAAAAAAAATAAAAAAAATAAGGGGGAGATGATGTAACGTACCAGGAGATGTGACGTACCTGCCAGAAGGACGCACACGACATAAAGGCAGATAGGAATCAGAATAAAATGTCCGCGTAGCTCAATTGGTAGAGCAACTTATTCTGGAATGAGTGGACCCGGGTTCAAGCCCCGGCGCGGATAAAAATGACGGAGAAATTTACTTCGTTATAATCTCATATTCAAAAGACTTAATTACAAATCAGGAATGCTGCTCCGTTACTTGGTCACAAAACATTAATTGCAAGGGCCTAGGCCTATCTATGCCTAGACCTTTCTAACAATTTTCGATCCCCGGACTAATATTCTTAACGTTTACATAATAAATCAAGTTAATAGCTTTGCTCGGACACTAAACATTAACTGCAAGGCACTGGACCTAGGCCTTTCTAGCAATTTACAATCCGCCGAGCTCAGATTCTGAACGTTTACATAACAAATCAAGTAAATAATGTTGCGCTTATTAAAAACGCCTAAAAAGACCTCTACCGGTGCCAACGTGTCCTAAACTCAGGTCTCAGGCCTTATAGAAAGATGCAAAAATATTTCAATGTGGTGATGGACAGAAGCGTCTGCCTCAGGAAATTTTCCCCATATTCGGAAAAGTCCGCCCACCTTTTTCAGTCAGGGACTGTGCACAAATTGCATTTGACACAAAACATCGAACGTGGGGGAGATTTCCGGGGTCACCATTTACATTCTCACGCGGTCTAAAACAAGATGCAGCCGTACATCAAGAGCAAACATGTGGGGGAAATTTCCGGGGTCGGCATTTCGACTTTTACCGCACTTCATAGTAAAAAACTGTCTTGTAAGTAGCTGGGTGGGGTGGGGAAATTTCCGGGTCAGTATTTCGACTGTTACCGCGGTTTTTAGTGAAAAACAATCTTACAGTTAGCATGCTGACAGGGTAGGGGGGGGATTCCGGTGTTGGTAATTTCATATTTACTGCAATCTGCAGATGTTTTAAAAGTTGTAGACAAATGTGGGGGAAATTTCCGGGATTGGCATTTCTACTTTTACGGCAGTTTATACGTTAACTTGATATAATAAATTTCAATCTAATAAATTTAATCACGGTGGATTGAAAATTGTTAAAAACTTTCGGGCCTTATAAATGATGTTTTGTGCTTAAGTAAACGGGCATAGTATTTACTTCACTTCTGATGCAATCGTTTGGAATATGGAAATGACGGATAAAGAAATTGCTAAAGTGGCCAAGACTCCAAGCCTTGGCCTTGGACTATAATTAATTATTGTTTCATGCCAGTGTGAAAGTGTGATATTTCGCTGGTTCGAAAGCTGATGTTTTTAGTCGGAGTGAGGTCATGTGCATGTTGTCAAAGCAGATATTTGACAGTTTCACTCTTTCGAAAAAAATATCCAGGTAAATAAATAAATCCCACCTTATCACACCTTTTCAGAATATAGTATGATTCATTCAACAATTCCGGCATTTCATCGAATAACATAGCTGATTTTTTTTTACAAAGCAATGGGAATTTATTTTCCCAAATGAAAAAAAAAGGGGCAATTTTTACTTGACCCCCTAGTACAAAAAAAAAGCCTTCTTTTTTTGTTTTTGTTTTTTTGTTACAAGAGTAATTATTTATTTATATCTATGTAGTTTCCAATTCAGTTCTCATTTTATAAGTGACAATAATATTTGTTGCACTCTGCAGATTTTCAGGAAAATATAATTCCGTTATCTAATTGTGAAGAAACTTTATTCGAGAATCTCCTAAACTGTTTTCGATGACAGAGCTAGGCCCTAGGGTTACTGGGAAAAAATCCAAGGAAAAAAGATCCACAGAAAAAAAAGCCAGCGTTCATGGAAATAAAATCCAACGACTACTTTCATGTTGGCTAACCAGTAGGAAACTTAGGGGTCATATAAAAATTTCCTGGCTTTTTTCGTGGACCTTAGTTCATATTAATTCACATATCCAAATCCATTTTTTTAGCATAACTTTATATGAAGTTCATAATTTTTTATAACCATACTTTGCCTATCCTTATATTACAAATAACAAGAGTTGGAAAGTGGTATGGCCTACAAATAAAAAAAAAAAAAAAGTGCTCACTTCTCAGACATTATGAGGACACCATAATTTGATTATATGGAAGTTCGAGCAACTAGGGGGCCGTATGAAAATTGCATGCATTTTTGATTTTCTTGTGTCCACTTCCATGTTGGGTGACCTGGTTGGCAGAAGACCGCCACACAGGAAAACTGCCACACGCTTTTCATTAAGGGGCCGGGCAAAAATTGCTATTCTTCCGAGGAACACTTTGAATGTGTGGCAGTTTTCCAAGTTTCCGAATTATGTGTGGCAGTTCCCCAAGGTGCCTAACAATGGGAAGGAGCTCTTTTGTTTGTCTGAATTTTCATGTCGGTTCATACTTAGGGCAACTGGCCATAGAAGTTCGAGGGGGGGAGGACTACAAAGATTGCCGTTTCTTGGCCTATATTGAGAATTTAATTGGAAACTCCAAACAAATTTCGAGAAAACGTTCTATGTAAGCCAAGCGAAAATTGCTGTGTCCAGGAAAGGACAATGAGGTGGGATTTTTTTTTTTTTTTTTTTTTTTAATAACGCTGCATTTTTACTTAGGCCGCCCCGGTGGCGCAGTGGTCTAAGGCGCTGGCCTCTGATCATTCGTCCGTAAGGGGTCCGGGTTCGAATCCCGGTCAGGCATGGATGTTGTGTTTGTCTTACGGCACTGGCTCTCTCCCTTCCCTGGAACCAGTGACCCTAAATTAGGGACGGGCGACTGCTTATAGCCCTTTCAGTTGCTCACGGTGGTCGTTAAACCTCCAAAAAAAAAAAAAAAATTTTACTTAGGCACTAAATATTTACATAGCATGTGAAATTTGTAATATTTTTCTTTTACTTAATTAATTCATAGACCCTACACCTCGGCCTTTTTAACAGCTTTTAATCCGCCGATTTCATTTTCATAACGCTTACGTATCAAATCAAGTCAGTAGCATTGCGCTTTTACTTAGGCACTAAATATTAAAGTCATAGGACACAGGCATAGGCCTTTTTAACAGTTTTTATTCTTCCAGTGTCATATTCCCAACGTTTACACATCAAATCATGTTAATAATATTGCGCTTTTATTTAGGCACGAAATATTTATTCACAGGCCCTAGGCCTAGGCTTAAGCCCTTTTACCAGTTTTTATTCTACCAATGTCATATTTACATCGTTTACACAGCAACTAAATGTAATAATATTGCGCTTTCACTTAGGCACGAAATATTAATGCATTAATATTTGTGTTTTTGATAGTTTTAATCCGTCGACTTCTATGCCTTTTTGTCAGTTTTTAATCCGTAGACTTCTTTGCCTTTTTGATAGTTTTTAATCCGTCGACTTCATATTCATAACGTTTACGTATCAACTAAAGTTAACAGCATGGCGCTTTTACTTTGGCATTAAACATTAAAGTCATAGGCCCTAGGTCATTTTAATATTAAGCGATAAAATAATCTAGTTTGAGGAAGCTAGAAAACTCTTCTCGCAATGAGAGCCCAGCAAGCCCAGCAACACTCGAGATGTCCAAGCAGCACAGTGACGTCACAACTGGCCCCCAGCCTCTCTCATGAGGACCGTGTCGGCATTTGGTTTCACAAAGCGATGGACCAGCCTTTGGTGCTCACTCCCGCTTCCTTGGCTGTGACCTGAACTATTCCCCTTCTTACCCCTCCCGAAACAATTAGCGACGGCCCAGAGAGAAGTGTGAAATAATTGACATTTGGGCTTAGAGTTTAGCACCACTTTGCTGAGGTTTTTGCATCCCCCGCGTTTGACTTCAACGCCATCTAGTGCTCCTTTGTTGTTTTGTCTCCTTTTGCTTAGGCTCTAAATATTAAGTCATATGGCCTAGGCCTTTTTGACAGTTTTTAATCCGTCGACTTCATATTCATAAGTTTACGTATCGACTCAAATTAATAGCATTGCTCTTTTATTTGGCACTAAATATTGATTCATAGGCCATAGGTCTAGGCTTTTAAGCAGTTTTTATTCTGCCTATGTCATATTCATAACGTTTACATATCAAGTTAAGTTAATAGCATTGCGCTTTTACTTAGGCACTAAATAATAATTCATAGACCTTAGGCCCAGGCTTTCTTAGAAAATTTTAATCAGCGCAACATAATAGCTTGTGCTGTTATAAAGGTTATGAATATAATAGAATAAAAACTGGTTGAAGAGCGTCTCGGAGAATTGAAAGCGAGTAGTCGCAAAGAGGAGGCGAGGAAATGCCTCAAGTGTTAGAACAGGCGCGCACCTAGGATTTTTCTTTGGGGGGGGGGGGGGGCTAACTGATGCTGATATTACATTATTGATAATGTAAAAAATATCTTGTTGATTTAAAGGTGGTATCATCGGCAGCTACGGTGCCCGAATTTCATAGTAAAATTTACGGGACACCGTAAAAAACACCGTGCAAGCTCCATTAAGGTTAAGGGTACTGTTATTTAACGTTAGTCTAGTGTATAACTGTATATATATATATTTCCTTGGGGGGGGGGTCGAACTGACTTATAATACTTTTACACACATTTATTATTTGGCTCTCTAAGAACTTCTGAACATTGGTTTTAGATAAAGTTCCTAAATTATACAAAATTCAAAATAAAATATTGATCCCTACTCGGCCACTCTACCAATTGTTACGGTCTCGTGGCTCGTTATCCCACCGTCGACCACCAATTGATAGAAACGTGCCGAGCGATATAGTTTCTTAACGCTTGTCACCAAATGATTCGTTCGTGGTCTCGAACCCGCCGCAGTCGGCAATTAATCCGCTATTTGGATACGAGACTTGTGGGTTCTTTTAATTCGGGAGCTGGTATAAATGGGCGAGAACGTTAGCGGCTTGCTGAAACACAGGAATTTAATACACCAGAGCCTAAAAGAACAGAGTAAGATTAACACTTAAACATCTTTATTTGTAGGAGGAAACTCTATCCCGGGGCATTGCCCACGGCGATACAAACACAAGTCATGCTCCTTATTCGGAGCTAATATCATCTGCCCGTGGATTCTGTAATCAGACTTCCGCCCCAAAAGGCGTATCAGAGTTCGAATTTAAAGTCTGGGTTCAGTTAATGTTCTCAGTTCTTTAACTCTGCGAAAGGGTAACAATAAACAAAATAAAGTACTCACTTATTTCTTGCAGCTTGTTTTGTAATCCACCCTTACAAAGCACTATTCAAATTATTATAAGGCTCTGTTGGCCCCTTACACACACTGTTGCGCTTTATTTGGCTTGCGATGGCATTTCACCTGTGTGTGTTAAGCGCAGGAGGATTTTCACTTCCTTCGATGCGTATCGAAACCGTGGAGCGGTTTCACCTGTGTGTTAAGAAAAAGCGCACGAGGTTGGTCACTTCCTTTGCTTCCCCTTTCTCCGGCGATCAGACCATGCAGTATCCGCCCTCAGTAACGCGGCAGAGGGGACGCTGTAAAATGGACGGGGGTAGCTCACTTTTAATCCGTAGGAACTTGTCTTCGTTTGAAGCGGACGCTCTCATGTGGTTTCACGCAGGTCAGCGACCTTACTTACGCCTCCTCGGAGGAGGAGACGTTTGCCAGTGGAGAACTTGGTAAGAGAAACGGATTACCTTAGCTTAGCGTATTTCTAACTGGAGATTCGTCGTGATTTCTTGGTTGGACGCAGGTTTATGAGAAGATTGACACTGTCTACGGGCATCGCTTGCTCAATGGCTGATGACTTCTGTCAATAAATGTAGAGGCTCCCTTCCAACGGCGGTTGAATCGCTTCTCTACGGTTCCCAAGTCGGACATACCTGGCGGGCTTACCCCCAGCCACCAAGTATAATTTAATCCTTGCTTTTCCTCGTTTCTATGAGTCTTACGGCTGCTCGTCAGGTGCCGTGGGCTCTATCCGGGCTCGCCGGACGTCGGCTTCGCAAATTCCGGGTTAGTACGGCTTACCGCTGCGTCGACCCCTCTTGCGTATTCTTTTCGTAGCCGTTTCTCTCCGTGCGTCTTACCGCTGCGTACCGAGATAACTAATTCTCTCTCTTCGTCTACCTCTCTTCGGCTATCCACGTCACATGGCTTCATCTACCTCTTTTCTGTCAACACTTGAGATTTCTCCCTTGTCTTTCGTACTGAGCGCCATCGCTCCTGCAAGAATAGTTCCGCACTTGACCCTCGCCTCTCATAATCGTAATTTTCATCGTTCCCTACATATTTTTGTCACTAACGGCACACTTGAAGTCGTATTTATGAGGGTCGGATGCCTCTCAGTCGCCGACTGGGTGGTCTCCCTGTTGTTGAATAGGCATCCAAAGGCGATCTCCTAATTCCTTTACTTTCACCCAGACAAAGAGAACAAGACTTCCCCAATTAAAATGAGTTGATTTTCCAATTAATTTTCAATAGGCCAAATATTTAATTTAATCATCATCATAATTTAACCACGCCTATCGAGTCCGTCCCCCTTTTTAATAGTAATTTATTTAGACCCAATTTTCGTATCAATATTATATTCTGAGTATTCTTTATACACTATCTACCAACAAGTAATTGGACACCTGTGATAGCAAAGGAAAACCAAGTTTATTCCCCGTCAATAGTTAATGGAGCCTCCACGAGCGGCAATTACAGCTGCGACCTTCCGGGGCATACTCTCAACCAGGCGTTGTACGACGGCTAGCGGTATTTTCTTCCACTCGACTTGGAGAAGACAGGTCAGTTCCTTCACCGATTTCGGACGGTGGGGATATCCCTTAAGTCGACGCTCCAACTCGTCCTAGAGGTGCTCGATAGGGTTTAGGTCCGGGCTCTGCACAGGCCAGTCCATTCGATTAACCCCATTGTCACCATACCAAGCTATGGTGGACCTCGCAGCATGACAGGTGGCATTGTCATCCTGAAAGTAACATGGGTCCACCCCGTAAAACTGCCACAACGTGGGAAGCGCATGGTCATTCAAAATGGTGCAGTAGGTCTTGGCGTTGAGTCTACCAGGAATTGCGCCCAAGGGTCCAGTGCCATACCAGGAGAAACACCGCCATAGCATAATTCCACCGCCGCCGAACTTCACAGTTGGCACCATACATTCCAGCAGGAGGCGTTCTCCAGGAAGACTCCAAACCCAGACCCTGCCATCCGAATGGTAGAGGGTGAACCTTGATTCGTCGCTCCAGAGAACCTGTTTTCATTGTTCAACGGTCCACTGTCGACGTTCTTTGCACCACGTTAGCCAAACATTGCTATTGGACTTGGTGATCAAAGGCTTGTGGGCGGCAGCACGTCCATGATAACCGAGCAGATGAGCTTCCTAACGGATGGTATTCATAGAAAGAACACTCCCGGATGCCTGTTGAAACTCCTCGCGGATGTGGCCCATCGATTTGGTGCGGTTCTTCCGAATTTCTCTGGCCAGTACCCGTCGGTCTCTAACTCTTAGTTTTGTGGGTCTGTCGGGTCGGGACACATTCGGACAGTAACCTCTCATCTTCCACTTGCCAATCACGTAGGACACTGTCGATTTTGGGTACTTCAACTCGCTGGATATGTCACGTATGGATCGGCCATTTCTGTGATACCCGACGATTACACCTTTCTCGAAATCAGATAGCTCCGAACTGCGTGGCATCTTGCATGCGACTGGTTGCGTTGTTGTTTTCCACACGATATTTAACGGCGGCGGCCGTGACGTGTAACAGGACCGCAGATATCGTCGATTGCAGGGGTTTCCAATTACTTGTTGGTAGATAGTGTATTTAAAAAATTAGTTACATACAACTTTATATATAGTATGTTATGATTATGATATATGTTTACACCTGTGTATTTACACAAAATATCTAGATTTCATATGTCATTTTGGAGGAAGAACTATGTGAGACATGACAAATATTATAAACATATAATAGCCGATCGATGAAATTTTAACAGTTTTACGGAAATGGCGTTGAAATGAAATACACAATTTACAATAGATTATGTAAGATGCTTATTTTTAACTTACTTAGTGTTAATATAATTTTTAATTATTTTTAAATATCAAGCAAATTGTTGTAACGTAAATAAGTAAATTAACTTACTTGAAGTAAGCTTTCTTGCACATTCAAATTAGGGTCTTTCACAACGGAGATTCGCAAATATACATGAAATTACGGTATTACTAAGAGAGTTATAAAAAGGTCAGCAATGCAATCTTCTTGCTCTTGATTTAAGTTTATCAAGAACTTCTTGTGGAGAAACACTTATTTCTTTATGTACGTTTAAAAGAGTCAAATCTCTCTTGGCCCATCGTATTTCTTAGATAACTTTTAAGTTTTCGCAGCGTCGAAAATGACATTTCACTGCTACTTGTTGTAATTGGCAAAGTTGCCATTATTTTCAGCAATGCATTAAACATTTGGGCAAATATTTTTGTCACATTGGGAGAGTGCATCAATTGCAGTTTTTGGGGCACTTCTGCATTAGCATAACGCCTATGCCACATTTCAAGCTCTCCTTCTAAAACCGCTTCACTATGATCGGATAAATCAGTATGATAAAATTTGGCCAATTCCAAGAAACTGTCAGTGACTGCTTTATCCAGATCGCCAGAAGGAAGAAGAGATGAAAATGATTTTACGATGTTTCTGTGCTTGACAAATCTGTCATCCAGTTGACTTATAACGTGGTCATTGAAAGGTATGAATTCAAAATACGTAGTATAACTATATACTAAAAATCCGAAAATTTCTTGGCGTAGAATAAATAATCAAAATTTCCAAGCTTTCGCACATCAACCAGATGGCTTTCTCAAGGAAGGTAGACAGCTAATTGCAAACAGGATAATAGAACGTTTCAACACTTTAAACGCGGTGACTTGACTAAACAATAAATGATTAGGAGCAAACGTGATTTTTCGAAGAAATGAGGTCACGTTGGTTGGGCACGCGGTACTATGGTAGAAATCTCAGCATTATTTGAAGAATTGATACCAAATACGTGGTAACTCCAGAGAGACGCTATCGTTGCAAGCCTCGCAGCTGGTCAAGATTTCCAAGGTTTCACGAATGGCAGTAGATTTGGGTGTGGAGTATGAAGCTAATTTCTTTACATCACTCCATATAGGATAGGCGGACTTGAACTTGACTTCTCTTGAATAGGGATATCCGGCGGACTTGAACTTGACTTCTCTTGATAGGGCAGTGGTTATTTTCCCGTCTCTTGTATCCCTTTTATGTTCGCTGATTCTAATTCCAAAGTAACGTTTGGTGATTCCGTAGTAGTATCGCCTGGACCCGTCCGGTTATTTTAGTGGGCATAAATACCTGCCTCATTGAGAAGAGGGGGCTTGTCAATATTTCTCTTAAGCATCGTGTATAAAGATGCCGGAGACCTTATGCCGACACCGAAGTTCATCCTTCTGAGCGCGTTTTTGAGTTGATAGGAAATATTTGGTATGTAGGGAATAGAGCCCAGGTAGCGAAGTTGCGGCATAGAAATATTATTAGCACTGCTGGTTCTGGCTTTCTCGATAAAGTTGTGCATCTGGTTCGAAGTATATCCTGACTCAGTGGCCAATTCGACGATGTTTCTTAGTTCAGATTGTCTAGAACGGACATCGGATGAGACAGCGAAGGCTCTTCTAATTCGTGAACGGAATAAGGCGGTCTTGTAATTTTTTTTTTGATTGGAGGTTTAACGACCACCGTGAGCAACTCAATGGGCTATAAGCAGTCGCCCGTCCCTAATTTAGGGTCACTGGTTCCAGGGAAGGGAGAGAGCCAGTGCCGTAAGACAAACACAACATCCATGCCTGACCGGGAATCGAACCCGGACCCCTTACGGACGAATGATCAGAGGCCAACGCCTTAGACCACTGCGCCACCGGGGCGGCAAGGTCTTGTAATCATCAAGGCAGAATGAACTACGGAGCATCAGGTTGGGAACGGAGGTGGGTTTATAATAGACTTCCGTATGAAGGCGGTTGTCATGCGATTTGCTCACTAAGACGTCGAGATAAGGTAAGGTACCATTGTGTTCAAGCTCCATGGTGAAATTGATTGTAGGGTGTATACAATTTATTTTATCGAGGAAAAACGGGAAAGTCTCCTTTCCGTGTGGCCATATGAAAAATACGTCGTCTGCATATCGTAGCCAGGTGGTAGGTCTTGGGGTGATGTTGGTGAATATGTGTTGCTCAATGGGGCGAAGTATTGCTTCCGCAAGGACGGCTGAGAGCGAAGATCCCATCGGAGCGCCATTTACTTGCTTATAAATTTGCCCTCGGAAACTGAAGTAGCTGGAATTTGAGACCAAGTCCATTAATTTGAAGATGCTGAGGCAAGACTCCTGAGAATAAACCGATGAATTAGATATAGCCTCTTTCAATGTTCTGATGGCTTCCGGTACGGGGATCGATGCATAAAGAGAAACTACGTCGAAACTGCCGATAATGTCGCGTTGTTCAACGGTGAGCTGCTTGATTTTCCTGATAAAATCTAAAGTGGGGATTATTATAATAAAGATTTAATATCTTCTCTTAAGCATCTTTATACTCGATGCTTAAGAGAAATATTGACAAGCCCCCTCTTCTCAATGAGGCAGGTATTTATGCCATCCCACTAAAATATCCGGACGGGTCCAGGCGATACTACATCGGAATGACCAAACGTTCGTTTGGAATTAGAATCAGCGAACATAAAAGAGATACAAGAGACGGGAAAATAACCCCTGCCCTATCAAGAGAAGTCAATTTCAAGTCCGCCGATCCTATATGGAGTGATGTAAAGAAATTAGCTTCATACTTCACACCCAAATCTACTGCCATTCGCGAAACCTTGGAAATCTTGACCAGCTGCGAGGCTTGCAACGATAGCGTCTCTCTGGAGTTACCACGTATTTGGAATCAATTCTTCAAATAATGCTGAGATTTCTACCATAGTACCGCGTGCCCAACCAACGTGACCTCGTTTCTTCGAAATATCACGTTTGCTCCTAATCATTTATTGTCTAGTCAAGTTGTAACGTACCACGAGATGTGACGTACCTGCCAGAAGTACGCACACGACATAAAGGCAGATAGGAATCAGAATAAAATGTCCGCGTAGCTCAATTGGTAGAGCAACTTATTCCGGAATGAGGGTACCCGGGTTCGAATCCTGGCGCGGATAAAAATGACGGAGAAATTTACTTCGTTATAATGGCGCCCGAACTATCCGGATGACCCGACCGTTCACAATCTCGCAATGGTGTGATGTTATTTCCACACCGCGAGATAGGAAAAATAAGAGCAGCACTTCGAAAAAAAAAAAAATAATAATAATAAGGGGGAGATGATGTAACGTACCACGAGATGTGACGTACCTGCCAGAAGTACGCACACGACATAAAGGCAGATAGGAATCAGAATAAAATGTCCGCGTAGCTCAACTGGTAGAGTGACTTATTCCGGAATGAGGGTACCCGGGTTCGAATCCTGGCGCGGATAAAAATGACGGAGAAATTTACTTCGTTATAATGGCGCCCGAACTATCCGGATGACCCGACCGTTCACAATCTCGCAATGGTGTGATGTTATTTCCACACCGCGAGATAGGAAAAATAAGAGCAGCACTTCGAAAAACAAAAAATAATAATAATAAGGGGGAGATGATGTAACGTACCACGAGATGTGACGTACCTGCCAGAAGTACGCACACGACATAAAGGCAGATAGGAATCAGAATAAAATGTCCGCGTAGCTCAATTGGTAGAGCAACTTATTCCGGAATGAGGGTACCCGGGTTCGAATCCTGGCGCGGATAAAAATGACGGAGAAATTTACTTCGTTATAAAGTCACCGCGTTTAAAGTGTTGAAACGTTCTATTATCCTGTTTGCAGTTAGCTGTCTACCTTCCTTGAGAAATCTATCTGGTTGATGTGCGAAAGCTTGGAAATTTTGATTATTTGTTCTACGCCAAGAAATTTTCGGATTTTTAGTATATAGTTATACTATTTTGAGTTTAATTTGGTGTACAGTTCCCACTTTTTGAAAGGTATGAATATTGATCTGCGGTAATATTCTTCTGCCGTGCCTGTTTCTGCATTCACATTGCTCCGATGATTTTATTTTGAAACAGTTTTCGGTTTCTTCAGCTCCGCTCCAATTGCTTCAATTTTTTTGGATGCCAACAAGTATACATCGTGAAAATTTTCCGTAGCTTTGTTTCTTATATCTTTTAACTCAGCCACCACATCTGAAACACAGTTCATGGCTGAACTAAGGTCTCCGTGTATCGCTTGAAGCATTTTGCTCATCGGCAATGTGTAAGCTAAAGATTTCTGCAACGTGTGAAGCGACACGATGAATGTTGATTCTAGAAGGGAAACAAGAAGAATAGCAGCATGTGAAGAGGAATCTATGTCTGCCTACGTACTAATATCTTCCAAAGAATAATATACGGCATCAAAAAGCTTTATCATTACCATTACGGAATACGGATTTGTGGCGTTCTGCCCATCTTGTAGGTGAAAGTTTTATTAGTTCATTCTTGCTGCACTCTTTAGCATGTAGAGCAATCATTTTCTTCAAAACTTCGTTTCTTTTCGGAGTGTTGAAAAATGTACATATTTTTTCCACTGTTCCTACACAATTTCTTACGCTGTGCAAGTCTGGTTCATTGCTGATAGCGAGATTAGAGACGTGAGGCACAGTGAACATACAGAGCCTGTGGAAAAGAAGCAGATATAATACTTTGCACTCCTTTAAATTGTCCACTCATTGACGCTGCGCCGTCATATCCCTGACCCTCAAGAATGAGAAATCTATGCCGAAACATTGTAGGCTCTTGACAAGTGTTTTAGCTAAATTCTGGCCCGACGTATTTCGAACCGGAACGAACTGTAAGAATTGCTCACAGATTTTCAGCGGAATTTCTTCATCGACGTACCACACACAAAGAGAAAATTGTTCGGTTAAGGCAAATGTCAGTAGTTTTATCTGCTAGCACAGAGAAACACTTCGTAGCATTTGTTTTTGATACTATTTTTACCAGAATAATGTCATTGCACGAGCTTAACATTTCATTTTGAATTTTCCAGCTCATATAGGTTGCATTTCTGGGGGCAGCTTTCAATACGATTCTTCAAATCTTTGTCACCGGAATCAATACCAAACCTAAGCAGAGCCCGGAAGTTTCCTTCGTTATGAGATGGCGGGTTTGTGACGCAAAAATCGCCGTAACCTTTATGACTCCTCAACGGTATTCCTTGTCTTCCACAAAATATTACTGTTTTTATTATTGGAATTAGTCGCTTTCTGTTCAGCGATGTTTGAGCAATTTTATTGAAATCCAGTATTTTATCAATTGATACTGATTTTCCACCCTTTTCCTCAAGTAGTTTTTCATATACAAACATTGAGTTAGTGTGATATCCATTTTTCTGGTGATTGTCAAAACATTCAATAGCATGTTTCCATTTAGAAAATCCGGAAGTTGCTAATCTACCTACAGCTTGCCCTCTAGTTTTGCCTACTTCTTCAGGGGCAAAAAATACACAGTATTTACAATGCACAGAATCTTCTAATTGCGAGTAGGCAAGCCACCTATATTTGTAAGTACGTTGAAATTGCCATTTAAAACTATTAGTTGCCGCAGAAAAAGAAAAATTTGCCTGTGGTTCCCAAATACCATTTTTAAAACGATTAAACTTTTTATCAATAGGCAAACACTTACATGATTTTCTTAATACTGATATACCCTTAGGATCTTCACAATGGACTTGATCTTGATCTTGAATGTCTGGAGCGCCGAAAGAGACCTCATGATTTTACAAAATAGTTAAGTAAAATACTAGTTGTTTACACGAATTCGTGGTCGTGTATCATATATAAAGCATGGTACCAATGTTTACGGCTCCACGTCCATTATTACATTTTGTGGGCAAGCCCTCCCCCAAAGCTTACGGACATCGCAGAAGCTTCAAGGGGAACATCCTGGATACACTGACAGACTCCAGCGGTTCAGAAATATATAAAACCCAAGTACCTCGGATCCCTCGGCAATTTATTTCTACAAATTAAAATGCAATTCTCGCTTGGCTTACATAGAACGTTTTCTCGAAATTTGTTTGGAGTTCCCAATTCAATTCTCAATATAGGCCAAGAAACGGCTATCTTTACAGCCCGTCCCCCCTTTCCATTTGAACTTTTGTGGGCAGTTGCTCTAAACGCGTATGAACCGGCATGAAAATTCAGACAAACGAAAAGAGTTCCTTCCCCCCGGGTACTGGGCCTCCGGTAATAAATAAGGGCGTCTTCCTCCCCCTTTCTACTTCGCTTCCGTGTCCTAGCTTCCTGTATCTCCTAGCTTCCTGTTTCTAAGGGTTGTTTAAGACCTGGGGTCATACGCTCCCTTCCTAAAATCCTCTACATATGATCTGATCTGATCTGAGTTCCTTCCCGTCGTTAGGCACCTTGGAAAACTAGCACACACATAATTAGAAAACTTGGAAAACTGCCTCACATTCAAAGTGTTCCTCGGAGGAAAAGCAATTTGTGCCCGGCCCATGAATGAAAAACATGTGGCAGTTTTCCTGTGTGGCAATTTTCAAAGTTGCTGAAAGATGTGTGACAGTGTTCTTGTGTGTCAGTTTACAGTGAACCCTAAAATATCATTTATCACAGAGACCGACTCTTGTCCAGTACTTATGGCAACATAGGATAGTTAAAAATGCATACACATTTAGCGGGTATCTGTTATAAAAAAAAATCTAATCAATGCAAAATTTTGGGAAGAACGAAATCTTACGCATAACTGATGACATGGTAAAAATACTTTTAATTCAATCCCACAGTTGGTAATCTTTATGCAGTAAGCGCAAATAATTGAAATATATATATAAAAAAAAATGTGAAAACAAAATTAGGGCACATAAGACTTTTTCCTGTGTTTAGCAAAGATAATTTTATTTTAAAAGAAAGAAAAGTTACACGTTATGTAACATTTCGAAAAAAAAAAAAATATAAGAAGGTAAAATAAATAGAGAGAGAGAGAGAAATAAATTGCTTGTCTACCAGTCTGCAACGTGCGGGGGGGGGGGGGTTACTGGGGACATGGTGTCAAAATAGAGGGGTCAGTTCCCCTCGGAAAATTTCAGTCTCCGATCACGGTGTTAAAATAGAGGGGTCAGTTCCCTCGGAAAATTTCCGAGTGAAGATTAATTACGCACCATTAGTGCGGAGTAATACTGGGAACTGGGAGGGAGTGAAAAGAAACCGTATTGACAGGATAACTTTGCCCCGAGTATAGGTATCGTAGCGCAGAAATCTCCTAACTCATGAATAAAATTCTAATAATCAGAAATATATATATATAAAAAAAAAAAAAAAAAACAGAGAAAGGGGTTGAATCAAGTGATTTGGCATCTGTCAAAATTGTGAAGAACCGTGTGGGAAATAGTGTGTGAACTTAAGAAATCACTGTGTTAACAAATGTTAGTGGCCCGTAGACCTCCCTACCAGGGATATAAGTTTTTGTTACTTGAATTTTTCGTCTATTGATGTCAGTGAATAAACGAAGGCTTAAAGAAGTGCCTGTTTTTTTTGTTTTTTTTTCTTCTTAATGGTGCAGTACTGAACTCATATTTCTATTATTATTATTATTATTATTTTATTGTTAATCATTCTGTTGGTGTAAAAATAAATACAGGCAATAGCCTTTCAAAAAACTATTTGTGACATGATTTGGCATTCAGTTAATACAAGTGCCTCATAGATTCTGAGCCATCGCTCACATCAACCACCGTTCTGACGTTGGCCTGGGACACCAATCTGTGCGTTCAACAATTTCTATCAATTGTAACGTACCAGGAGATGTGACGTACCTGCCAGAAGGACGCACACGACATAAAGGCAGATTGGAATCAGAATAAAATGTCCGCGTAGCTCAACTGGTAGAGTGACTTATTCCGGAATGAGGGGATCCGGGTTCGAATCCTGGGGTGGACAGAAATGACGGAGAAATTTACTTCGTTATAATGGCGCCCGAACTATCCGGATGACCCGACCGTTCAAAATCTCGCAATGGTGTGATGTTATTTCCACACCGCGAGATAGGAAAAATAAGAGAATCCCTTCTCCAGCACTTCGAAAAAAATAAATAAGGGGAGATGATGTAACGTACCAGGAGATGTGACGTACCTGCCAGCAGGACGCACACGACATAAAGGCAGATAGGAATCAGAATAATCGTCTGCGTAGCTCAGTTGGTAGAGCGACTTGTTCCGGAATAAGCGGCCTCGGGTTCGAATCCCGGCGTAGACCAAAAATGACGGAGAAATTTACTTCGTTATACAATGTCTACCTAACATACTGAACTTTTTTTACATGGCCATTTTGTGCTTATCTACACGAGTCCAAGAAGTACCATTTCTCTAGAGTGTACACATTGCTACACATGTAACAAGAACACGGTGATTTGGTGACTCATAACAATACTCCAAGTGTTGGAAAACAAAATTGTTTTTATGTATGCACAGAACCATCCATACGAGCAAAACCACGAGTATTCTGTTTACGCATATTTTTGTGTGTGCTTACTCATACATACGCAACTATCATGAAATCAACCACAACAATATAGTTCAATAAAAAACGACTTGAAATCAGAGAATAATTTTTATTGTTTTGTTTAGTAACGGAAACCGTGGGCAACAGACTAACAATTTTTTTTTTCTAATTTTTTTTTTAAATCTTGAAGATTTCAGTATCATGATATGCATGGCCACCCTATGACAACGAGGCCAATTGGAAGGGAAAACACAGTGGACTTCTAAAAAACATTCTTTTTCGATCTAATATCCCTGATGCATTTTATGTACATTGAGCGGCTCATATTTTAAATCTAGTCGTAAATAATGACGAAAAAATTTCTGTAGACATTTTCAGCATTATTCAAGAAATAGATGCTTTATTTTCTGAATTACCTTACCTTTGGAAAATTTTAAAGAAAGAGCTTCCAGCGTTGACCGTAAAACCGTGCTCTGAAACAAGGTGGGAAATCGATGCAATAAGGGTACCGAGGTTTATAGGGAAAAAATATTAATATGAAAACCAGTTACTTCGAATTTTGTTTTTAGTTTTATACAACTTATTTTTATATGTAAAAATATTTTTATTTAAATTAGTAGACGAGTTAATTCTTCATTGAAAGTCATAGTTGTTTTGAGCGGTTTTCACAGGAATGATGGGTTCTCAAGTGAGTCCCGCATTTCTCTGTATGAAAGTGTAATTTTTCCTGTTCTGATGTATGGCAGTGAAACTTGGGCACTATAGAAGAAACATAGCAGTCGTTTGTGTGATGGAGAAATGCGTTACTTACCGGGGAGTTTGTGGCAAGATACGTTCTGATCGTGTGAGGAACGAAAATGTGTTGCAGTTGCGTAATGTGAAGCAAAATGTTGTTACCAAGGTGGTAACTGATATTCTTTGGCGGTTTGGCCACGTTGAAAAAATGAGTGATGAGATGCTTACTAAGGAAATTTTTTTAGTCCAAGTGGCAGGAAGGAAAGGCAGAAGAAGGCCAAGGAAGTCATGGGAGGATCAGATTCAGAAGTGTCTGCATGAGAAAAAGGTTACGAGTATGAACCATAGAATGTCTTGTGTACATCGTGCGATGGACGTCATTGAAGCCGGCGTTGTGTGTTAAGATCGCTCTAAATAGAGAAGTTTGATATGGCAGCAGTGAGTAAATAATCAGTTGAAAATGTATCTGGTAGTTTGTATTTCTTAGTGGAACTAACCTCGGAATTTCTGAGAACAGCTTAGTGATATATATCCGAATGAACGACAGCTGCTTGCAGATCAGCTCCTTTAATTATTCTGCTATCACTTGACACAAACAACAGCTGAAGCATTAGGACCTCATGACCTAATGCTTCAGCTGTTGTTATTAAAGTGTGAACCGCATTTCTATCACTAACTTTGCATTTCTCGAAAACGACTACAAGTTTTGGAGTTAAAGAAGATAGGGATCGTCCATTTAACGTAGCCAAGGTTCTAAGTTCTCCTAGTATCGTATCCTAAGTTCTCCCAGTATCTGTCCCACGATAGTAGAAAAGATGTCCGCTTTTCAGTTCAACGAGATCTTTTCTTCTTCTTACCCCGCTTTGCCACACAATGTTCTAGTTGGTCTTTTGGAGTTCCTGCTCCAATTCAAAGAGCCTTGAATAAGAAGATAGGAATCGTCCATTTAACGTAGCCAAGGTCAGCATCAGATGGCAGCCAAGTCCGATCTTCCGGTGATTCTTAGCACCCTCTGCCTTCATATCGCACTGGCCGCTGCCTTGGCTAGGTAGATTCCAGCTGCCGGAGACTGAGTGCCAAGTTTGAAATGGTGTACGCATCTTTGGGAGGGGGGCAGGGTTGCCCATAACTCACCACGTTGACCAAGAGGTTGGTGAGTGTGGGGATAGCATTTCCTCTAATTCCGCTGATATAAGTGCACCGATCTTCATCGGTCGTCAGAGCCTCTTTAGTGGGAACAGGATGCACCACAAGAAGTACTGGTTATAAAAACCAATACTGTCGATGAGGGAGCCACACAGAAACCCATAGCAGACATTATTATCGTTTATCGACAGTACTCAGTTAAAAAAAAATTATGTATATAATTCTTGAAGACCAGTACATGCCTTGGTTGGTTACACGCTCAAATGGTGCTTGTGCGGACTCATAGAGTTAGATTTCGGAATGAGCTTCATCGGTAGTACTTTAGTTCCGATAGTTGGTAAAGTTAGTTCGTACAGTTGGTGAAATGGGGAAAAGCTATAGATATGTAATCTAAAAAATTGGTCTGAGAAAATGGAAAATATAGCACAGCAAATTTTCAAAGCTGTTGCACGTGTTATAGAGAAATGAAATGTTTACATCCCTATAGTTTACCAGCAGGGACGTCGCCAAGGAAATGCGAGGGTGGGCTTGAGCCCATCCTGAAATGTGTCTTGCCTACCGTGCTGCCCATTCAGTTCAAAATGTGCGTTTTTTAATACCTTTAAAATATAATCTGGACTCGCCAAGTAATAATAAGTATTGTGTTTTACTTCATGTAGCCCTACGTATCTCTCCCTAGGAAGTGCGTTGTCTACGTCTCCAAAAAAGGTTATCAAAATAGCATTGAGAGGGCCATGAAAATTCAATTGTTCTCCACTCTTTCAATTTCTTAGCTTAAGGTGGTTCCACCTAAAATCTCTACCTTATGTTTCTAATTGCAAAACTTCTTTACATATTTTCTTCGAAATTAATGTATTCCGAACGACGAAAATTCGCAGATCGATGAAACTAACTCTAAGTTATAGCATGCTGGGGTACTTAAAACTTGCTAAAGCATTACCATAATAATATTAAAAATCAATCATTTTTCTTTGAGTAATGATCAGACCTGTTAACAGATGGCGCGACCTGTACATTAATGACGTCAGTAGACAAACAAATGTTGGATTGCTTTATTATGGTTATGTTTTAGCAAGCATTAAGTATCCCATGCTATAACTTAGAGTTAGTTTTATCGATGTGCAAATTTTCATCCTTGGGAATACACTAATTGCGAAGAAAATATGTACAGAAGCTTTACCATTGGAAACATAAGGTAGAGATTTTAGGTGGAACCACCTTAAGCCTCTTTTCTATGTTTCTATGGCCAGGGGAAAATGAGGAGGGTGGATACGAAATCCCTGAAGGGGTCACTACTAATTGCTCTGTTTGTTTTCCTTACAAAATATGGGATTCCAACACGGAAAGTGTAGTCTAAAGCTACACTGGCGCTCTTAATACTGCCTCGGGACAGTGAAGTGAAGAAAGTGGCTGACGAATGCTTTGTAGGCGACGAGTGCAAGGCAAAGTCGCTGGCTTGAAGGAAGGGTGTTAAGGAGGGGGAGGTATTGTTTCCGCCTGACACGACGTTAAAATTTTATTTAGACATCTAAAAACGACGTTTTCTTTCAAATAAATTGTTCAAGTATACAGTACGATTTTCGTCAGCAAAAATGCAAAATTTTGAAAAGCAATTTAAGACAATGCATTCAGAGCAAGCAAAAACCTGAAGGCGACATTTGACCAACATTTGTATCTTACACCAGTGACGAAACTACTCAGATCCATGTATGTATGCGTGTCCATGTAGAGGGGGAAGGGATTTCACCACGAATTCCTTTGTACGCGGGAGTGAAAAGCATTAAAGCCGCCTGCTCGGTGGCGCAGTGGTCTAAGCGCTAGTTTATAACCATTTGTTGGAGAAGGGTCCGGGTTGGAATCCCGGTCAGGCAGGGATGTTTTTGTCTAACAGCACGGGCTCTCTCCCTTCCCTGGAACCAGTGCCCTAAAGTTAGTGACGGCTGACTGCTTATAGCTCATTGAGTTACTCACGGTGGTCGTTAAACCTTTAACAATAAAAGAAAGCATTAACATTTCGTTGTTTTAGTGTTTCGTAAAAAGAAAGTTGCCATCAAGCTTGCTACACCAAAAATAACGCTCGCCCCCTGTCGCCCATCTTGATTTCGAAAGCTAGCGACGTCCTGTTTACCAGCCATTAGTTTTTGTAGCTACGTTATAAAGCAGAACAATATGAGCATGAAATACGATTCTTAATTTACATGAAAAAACCCCACAACGTTCCAGCGGAGTTGTTGTCTAAGTGGGTCTTTCACAGCTCATTCGAGAAGAGTCCTTCTCCCAATCCCAAAAGAATCATGTGTAGTTCAGTTCTTTCGACTCATCTACACCGAACTTGACTTAAAGGAGGAACTTGCCATCTTGACTCTTCCATCACCTCTGTATTAGGAAAGTCACATATATAGGCCTTGGGAAAAAGCGGCGGTTTTGAAATGCACCGTCGATCGCATAGCCATATCCTAGCTGTAAACCATTGCAATCAAGAAAGAAATCCAATTTCTAGCCAGTTATGCAACCAAATCGAAAACAATGAAAGGTGTGCTAGGACATGTTTACTTTTGATACTTACTAGTCTTAGATATCTAATCGGGCAAGGCCAAGCTATAAGAGGTCATGAAGATGAAAGTGGAAACTTCGAAAACCTTTTGCTTCTTCGCAGTGAAGATGATCCTGACTTGAAACAGTGGTTACATTGACATAATTCTTATACTTTACCTGCTGTGCAAAACGAGTTGCTTCAATTGATGGGCAACAGTATTGTACGTGAAATTGGAGATGAGATTTTTACAAAAGGTAAATTAACATATAGCTGCTGATACTGAACAAGAGTCATGTTGCATACGATTCGTTGACAAAGATCTTCATGCACAGGAGGTTTCTGTTGGAATGTACGAACCGAAAGCAACAACTGGGAAAGAGCTGTGCCGTGTCATGGAAGATTATTTTGTTGCGATTTAATCTTCCATTCTCTTTAATGAGAGCACAGACTTATGATCGAGCAGACAACATGTCATGTCTGGTGCCTACTTGGGATGTCTGGCGCCTACTTGGGATGTCTGGCTTTCATTAAGGAAAAAAATCATCTCGCTCTATATGTCCATTGTGGAGCCCATTGTTCTAACATAGTGATGGAATCTGTTGTCAATGCCCATCCGTTTGTTAGAGATGCTGTCCATTGGGTCCATGAACTGTGTGTATTTTCGAAACACAGTCGGAAGGGTGTTATCCCAAATTGTGCAAGAGAACGATAAAGCTGAATGCAGATTGACATTAAAGCCACTCTGTCCGACAAGATGGACAGTTTGAGCCCATGCTATCCAAATTGTTTTAATACAGTATGATCTAGTATTCGATGCCCTTAGTGAAATTGTTGAGTCTAGAGCTGGCGAGGCAAAAGCAAAAGCCAATGGTCTGTTTGATCGCTTTTCCCAAGAAAATACTTGACTCCGACTAAAGATGGTCATTCAGATTTTTGAATTACTAGAAAACTTGACATGTTCACTTTAGGGTTGAAATTAGACTGTAACAGGGATGACGAATGCTGATCTCTTACCACACAACGATTAGAAAAAATTGCTTAATGATTTTTTTTCCGACATCTTCAGTGAAAACTAGTGAAAAAGTAAAGCACTTTGAACTTGAGTCTATCCGACAAAGACGCCATAGGTATGTTCCTAAACTTTTGGATTTTGGAACTTCGTCCAATAGAAAAGTGAAAGAAAATCCTCCAAATACGTGGCGTCAGTAAATAAACAAATACATCGCTCTTTCCACGTTCCAGAAACACATAGCAAAGACAATTTTTCGGTTACTATGGGTTTCTGGAACGTGGAAAGAGGGTGTGTTTGTTTATTTAGAAAAGTAAATAATGAACTATATTTCAGGGTGATTTTGTTATGAAATCATCGACGTTTCTTTAGCAGGTTCGAAAAGAAGATTCTCTCAGTCTTCACTTAATGTCTTGAAAAGACATTAAGTGAAGACTGAGGAATCATACAGGAAAATACACTGGCGGAAAGTGAAAAAAGAACACCAAGAAGGAATTGGCGGACGATCATGATATTTACATATGTTAATGGGTCGAGTTTACGAAGGTGTGATGTTAATTTCGGGACCAACCGGTGAGCGCTTACGCCACAGCACGGCATAATATGCAAATTATCGTCGGTGGTATTTAAGGAGTACGGCGAAGTGAATGTATTCAGTCGTCGGCGTACGGACACGTGCGAAGACCCTGAAGAAGCTGCAATGCCTGGACATGGAAGATGTGTACGATTTCAGCCGTTATCGGACTTTGAGCGAGGTCGTCTAGTCGGACTCCGCGAAGCCGGGTGGTCGCATCGTCGTATTGCGGAGCGAATTAGACGGGAAGCATCGGTGGTGGTACGATGGTGGCGTAGATGGTCCGAGAAACATTCCCACACGAGAAGACGTGGAACCGGGAGTCACAGACGGACTGATGAGTGGACCGATCGACGCATAAGAAGAGCGGCGTTGTCAAGCAGAACATCCACTGCGACGCAAATCCGAGCTGCTGTTGCACCTGAGGTGACTGTGCGAACAATCCGCAACCGTCTACTGGATGCAGGACTACGTGCACGTGTGTCTCTGGCATGTGTACCTCTGAGTCCAGCCCACCGTCAGGAACGGCTGCAGTGGTGTCGCCAACGTCTGCACTGGAGAACGCAATGGCGATCTGTCGTGTTCAGCGATGAAAGCAGATTCTGCTTGGGAGCCTCCGATGGCCGTATGCGTGTTCGATGACGCACAGGTGAGCGTCTCCACCCTTCTTGCATCCGCCAGCGACACAGAGAGCCTACACCTGGTCTCCTGGTGCGGGGAGCGATCAGCTATCGCTCCCGTACACAACTAGTGTTTGCACCGGGTACGGTAAACAGCACCTCCTACATCAACAACATCATTCAGGCCGTTGTTGTGCCATTTGTAAGGGCGGTACATCGTGGTGTTTTCCAGCAAGATAACGCACGCCCACACACGGCACGTGCAACGCAACATGCACTTCAGGGTGTGAGACAACTTCCATGGCCTGCACGTTCACCGGATTTGTCCCCCATTGAGCACGTGTGGGATTTTATGGGACAACGATTTATCCGGTCACCACGGCCAGCTACGACCATCCCCGATTTACGCGTCCAGGTTGCGGATGCTTGGAACTCAATACCTCAAATTTACATCCAACATCTCTACGACAGACTCCATGCCAGAATTGCACAGTGTGACGCAGTTCATGGCGGTTCAGCCTCGTACTAACCACGTTACATGGAAATGTTATTTTTCAGTTTACTAGCAAACACAGCTGCATTTTGTCTTAATATTTTGATCACGTTATCCTCTGTATTCCGTTATTATGCTGTATAAATTTAGTCTGTATCAGACGTCTCCTTCTTGGTGTTCTTTTTTCACTTTCCGGCAGTGTATTAATGATTTTAAGGAATCATACAGAAAATATTAATGATTATCCTGAGTTTGAAATCAAGAGCACGAAAGTTCAGCTACCTATGATTCGTTCATCATATCAGTTCGCCCCTGTTTCTGAAGCTGCTGATATTTTTTGAGGCCTTACTGGAAAAGTTAAACAGTTGTTCTCAGAGGTGGAGAAACTCCTGTGGCTCTTGCTTTTTGTCCCATCATCGTCTTGTGAAGCGGAAAGAAGTTTTAGTGCTCTTCGACGACTAAAGACACACCTACGCAACGCCATGCTCCAAAAAAAAAAAAAGCAGAACAATTTTTATAGTATGTCATGTACATAGGAAACGACTTTTTCTTTAAATGTTGAAAATGCTATCAACAAGTTTGTAGAACTTAATGACGTACGTAGGAAAATTTTGGAATTTGCTGATGGTTTCCGCAATGCAACAAAACGACAAGTTGATTTTTTCGTATTGTAATGTTATTCTTTTTGTTATTGTTTAATATTTATTGTGAGTTTCTGACATTCAATTCATTTTTGCAAAGTGTTACATATATATATAAATTAAATTAAAAGATAATGGATCAAACCCATGTTCAATTGCTGGAAAAGTATGTGTAAATCTTGAAGTAAATAGCCTCCCTGGTTAGGAAAGTTCTTGAAGCAAAATATCGATAACATTTTATTACATATTGCACGAAAGAAACATGGTGCAATTGCAATTCCCCTTGGGAAATATGTCGAAAAAGTTCTGGCATTTTCAGATTTCCGCCTTAGTTTTCTGGGCAATGTTCTTAAAATTCTGTGATGTCAAATCTGTATTACAGATTCGCCTCTATCTATTGCGGAATTTTATCAATGGTAGTAATGTTTGTGAATTCTAGATGTAAAATAAAGTCCGGTAACCCCAGCCACACCAGACGAATAGTGACTTTATGACTGTGATCGGTTTTTTTAATTTGTACATTGATTAATTATTATTCTTTGTCTAAAACCTATTCCACAATCTGAAAATTGACCAATTTGATTTCCAGATTCGTAACAGTATTCCTTCGCTGGTAATCGGTTTCTCAGACCTGCTAACATACATATAGTGTTTTTATACTGCTTCTCAGTGCACCGCGTACATTCTTTCGTATGTGAAAGGATCAATGGATACTTCATTTTATGGCGGAGTCGGTCAGTCGGATTCCTAATAAGCAAAGTCAGTTCTACAGCTTTGTAATTTACCTTTCTGCCTTATCTATCATAGTTTTACAGTTGTATTCCCTATGTTCCGCAATTCGCCTACAGAGACTCCTATGTCGTGCCCGTTAGATCGCGCCTCAGCAAATGCTTTGCTCCTGCGTGTGTGCGGGGGGAGGGGCGGGTCCTGAACACTATATTATACAGTATGTATATATAATATATATATATATATATATATATATATATATATATATATATATATATATATATATCATCATCATCATCACCATATATATATATATCATCATCACCATTGTCCACCATTATGAATCCACTGCTGGGCGAAGGTCACCCCAAGTTTCCTCCACAACAGTCTGTCTTGTGCCAGTCTCTTCCATGTCACTCCCGCATACTTTCGAATTTCATCCACCCATTTCCCATGTGGTCTTCTTCTGGGTCTTTTTCTGTCCCTTGGAATACAATCTAAAATTTCGGCTGTCCACCGATGGTCTGTCCTTCTGGCAGTATGTCTAGCCCATTGCCATTTTAGGGATTTAACTCTGATCATGATGTCTTCCACTCTTGTCATTTTTCGGATCCACGAGTTTTTCTTCTTATCTCTCCTAGTTACACGAAGCATGCACCTCTCCATGCTGCTTTGAGTTGTCTGCAGCCTTTGTACGTCTCTTTTAGTTAAGGTCCACGTCTCTGCACCATTCGTAAGCACTGGAAGGATGCATTGATCAAACACTTTTCTTTTAAGACATAATGGCATAGTGCTCTTGAAAATTATGCTGTTTCTTCCAAAAGCTTTCCAGGCAAGTTTTGTACACCGATTAATTTCTTCATCAATGTGACCCTCACTTGATATCTGCTGTTCAAGATAAACGTACGTGTCTATTATCTACAGTTTTTCTCCATCAATCGATAAATCTTCATTTCTTGTAAAAGCATTGAACATCTCTTTTGTCTTCTGAAAGTTCATTTTTAATCCCACTTCTTTACTCTTGTTCCTGGATCATACTCTGCAGCTCTGACGGGGTAGTTGCAAAAATGACTACGCCATCAGCAAAACGAAGGTGAGTTAGATAATCTCCATTAATCTTTATCTCTTTGTTTTCCCAGTCCAGTGATTGAAAGACATTTTCCAATGTGGCATTAAAGAGCTTCGGAGATATGGTGTCACCTTGTCTCACTCCCTTTCCAATTTTATATATATATATATATATATATATATATATATATATATATATATATATATATATAGTTACGCCCCTGGGTGGGATTCGATTAAATATGTCCTGGTTCAGTAGCTAGTTACTTTTCCGACTGAACTTCACCTACTTTGGCTAATCACCTCAACCTGCAGTTTTGAATCTCCCGAAACTAGTAAACATCTTTCATTGATTTAATATAAAGCATTTTTTAAATTTAAATCAATTAAAGAAATGTAAATTGTACTGTATCATCAGTAAGAATTCCTTCCATCTGTAAAAATTTCGGTCTCTTACATTACAAAGCTTTATTCAGGAAGGAGGGCCTCATAACAAAAGAAAAGAGCTATGATATACAGTTATATTAGAAAAAACAACTAGGAATTGAAAGGAAGAGGGATATTTTTTGTTAATTTTATAAAGGAAAATATTTGTAGATGAGTCAGAGATCCAAATGAATCATTATTTCTGTCGTCGGGTAAAGCCATTACAGCAGCTAACGCCTTCCTCATCGACAGTACTGGTTATTAAAACCAGTACAAGTCTCAGTCGGGTAAAAGCCCCTAGCAGCCATTCTTGACAGTACTTAGCCTTGAAGGCAAGTACATGCCTAGATTGGGTACAAGCTCAAATGGTACTGGTGCAGACTCATAAAGATGATATTAAAGGTTAGATTTCGGAATGAGCTATAGCGGTAATTCTAAAAGGAAAGCTACTTCTGATAGTTGATGAAATGGGAAAAAGTTTTAGGTATGGATTCTGACTAATTACCTTGGAAAATGGAAAAAAAGACGCTACAGAAAATCTTTAAAGCTATGTGCTGTCATCAGTTGAAATGCTTACATCACGGTAGTTTCGGCCCATTAATTTTCGTAGCTACTATGTAAAGCCGACCAATATGTAAAATAGCGTCAGATTTGTACTGAGAAAAATAATAATTCTTAAGTTACTTGGAACAACAGTTCCGATATATCTTCCTTCTGAAATGGCATTTTTAATACACCGCTTGTCTTCTCATCACCAAAGCTCACAGGACACTTCCAGATCTGACTAGGAAATAGTGACTGCAGAAGTTTTATACGTAGCCTAAGCAATCAGCTGCATTAAAAAAAAAATCGTGAAATTTTGAAATGAAATCATAAATTGAAGGGACACAAAAGTGTTTGTGTTGTGGATCAACACGCAAATTTTGCTCAGTTTTAAAAAAATATGCTTCATTTTTTCTTGAGTTCTACAGAAAGAATTACATTTTAAAATGCACTTTACTTACAAATATTTGTGTTCTTTCTTAGCTGCGAAATTATTTTCTTAAATGTATGAACTTTTTGTTGCAAAGCATCGAATGTTATCAATAGTTCTCATAATCCGTCTGTCTTATTCTACCCTTTATAGAATTAAGGATGCTAATAAAGTTTATAAAATTATTTAGCTTACTATATTTTTTTGTTTCTAAAGTTACTGCACTTTTGTTATATCTCAATTTTTTGTAAGCGGCGAAGATTTCTTGGAACTAACTGCAAAAATGCGTTGCATTTCATTGTTTTCTTCCATTTTTTTCTTACGAGGCATCTAGACGTGAAGCCTCTGGATTTTAGATTGTAAACGAAATCTTTTTTAATTTGGTGGCTTTCCATTATTCCGCTCATCCAGATCAAACCCTACGGGGGACAAAAAGATTTGGAACATAAGTCCAGAATTAATGTCTAATCACGGAACATGGCGTTTTTATATATTATTTCACCATTATTGCGCAATAGACAATGCTTTCGGAAAGAATCTGCAAACACATTTCTTTTACATTATTAAATCGACCATTGTTATCAAAAACTTAACTTTGTCATTATTGCCCTTTCACTACAATGGGAGAAAATAATTTACTTTCTTATTAGCAATTCAGTTCGCACAATTTGCTAAGCCTCCCATGATGCGTAATTATTAAGAAGACAGTATTTGATATATTGTTGAAGATAAATATTTGATTATTGTATTACTGCTTTTGCTTCTCTTTGTTGCACGGGACGTTGCGGTAGGTAGAGATATTATTAACTTTGGGTAGAGATTACCGAACTTAAGGTTTTGGAGGTAGCCATACATCCCTTTGTCAAAGCATTAGTTTCATAACATCACAGACTCTGCAAACGCAGTTCAATGACACTTTCTTTTAGGGAGAATTTTTTCAAGGTTTGGAAAGTTCTTCTAATGAAGATATTAGAAGGTTTACTACCATTTAATAAGTCAGCAATTATTTTAATACTGATTATTATAACGGCCGAAGAAACGAGACCCTAATTGAATACCAGGTCCTCAGAGTTGTAATATTTTAGCATATAGAGAGGTGATCATATCTGTTGTTATCAATTGCTGAACTGATAACAACTGTTTTTAATGGCAACAGAAGCAGATGAAGATGAAGGACGCTTCAGGGTTCTATTAGTTTGACGACTAGGAAATGGAGGCGAAGACGGTTACTCTGCGTTATTTCCCCTCTTGTTTATATTGGGGTCATTAGCGGTCATTAGTGGCTGTAAAGCCGGGAAGGAAATTTAAATCAGCAGTTATTCCCAATAGCATTTATTCCCATACGGCTTTGTATTGTGCCCATAAAACGGGGAAACTTTACCTGCTAGAAAGCAGAAGTACATACCTTTTAAGGACAATTCACCTGGTTTCATTGGGAGTTAGCGGCGTGCAAATCTGTGGAAGAATTGATCATGCTCATGTGCATTGCGTATTAATCACATTTCATCCATTTTCAACACATTCCTTCGATATGCACCATTTTTTCCCCATCGAGATTTTAAGTAAAATATCGCCTCCTCGGGGTCCCTAAGAACAAACTAAAATTTCGATGGAATTGAAGGCTTTTATAAGCGTATTATCATGTGTGCGTTTCGAAGAACATAAATGAAACCGGATGCAAATTTCCGGAAGAAAATGACAAATACCCGGGAAGATCGCGCAATCAAAAATCATATTTTTAGGCACTCCGAGTATTACTTTTTCTTAGCTTTCAAAATACTTAGACACATAAAAAGTGCGTTCAAAAAATTATCTATGGATTGGCGGCCACATGACGCTACAGCCGTTAGTGCAGAATTATTTCCACTATGTGCTTTTATATTTGAATCTATAAAACAGCGTTTCCCTCTATAGAAACTGATTGGGTAACATTCTATGCTGGGATGTGCATTATATTGATACGAACGTGCCGAACGGTATAATTTATAACCACTCTTCACCAATTGATACCGCCGCTGGCACCATTTGATACGAACTCGGCCGCACTACCAATCGTTGCGGTCTCATGGCACCATTTGATACGGCAGTGGGTCATTATTCCACCGCTGTCAATCATTTGATACGGTACCATGCCGAGCCGGTTTATGTATTCACCGCTCGCCACCATTTGATAAGGTAGTGGACCGAGCTACCAATAATTGATACGAGACTTGTAGGTTCTTGTAGTTCGGGAGCTGGTATAAATGGGCGAGAACGTGATGCTCACTGAAAACACAGAGATTTAATACAAGGAATTATCCACAACACCAGAGCCTATAGAACGAATAGAGTAAGATTAACATATAAACATCTTTATTGTATGAGGAAACTCTATCCCGGGGCATTGCCCACGGTGATACAAACACATGTTACGCTCCCTATCGGTGCTAATATCATCTGCCTAATGATTTAGGAATAAGACTTCCGCCTCAAAAAGGGCGTATCAAAGTTCTAATTTAGAGTCTGGTATTATTTAATGTTCTCAGTTCCTCCGCTCAGTGACAAGATAAAAATAGACAAAAAAAAAGTACTCACATATTGTTGATTGCTGGTTTTATAATCCATGGTATAGAAATCACTCTTTCAGTAGCACTCTCTCTCTCTCTCTCACACACACACACACTGTTGCGCTTTATTTTTGTTTGATGGTCCTTTTCACCTGTGTCTTAAGCGCAGGAGTATTATCGCTCTCTCCGTCCCACTTTTCTCTGATGAGCCGAGATTTTCGTTATGGACACGGCTGACTTCAGAAGGAACGGGGGTTGTCGCTTTCAGTCCTCGTCGTAAAACTTTATCGTCCACTTGGAGCGGACGCCCTCCTAAGAGTTCACGCAGGTCAGCAACCCTTCGCCTCCTCCTCCTCGAAGGATGTAGCCAGATGAGAACTTCCGTAAGAGAAACAGATTATCTTTACTTGGCGTCCAGCACCTGCTTGCCAGCGGGAGATCCGTCGTGATTTCTTGGTTGGATGCAGGTTGTGTTTCCCTCATGCGTTTTAGTGGCCATTCTCAATTTAGCATATTTGGGGTCTTACCCAGCCGTCTAATTATTGTTAAGCTCTACCTTTATCATTGTACTATAGCGGCTTACCGCTGCGCTCAAAGTACCGTGCTGTCTTAGGTAAGCGTCGGACGTGAGGTTTCGCACCTAGCGGGATCGTACGGTTTACAGCTACGTCGACCCTTCTTGCGAGCTTTCTCTGTGTCTGTCCTACAGCAGCGTAACGAGATAACTAACTGTTTCTTTTTTCGGCCACTTTTTTGCTATTCTCTGTCACGTGACTGTATCTGCTTCTTCTCAGTCGACACTTGAGATTTCTCTCATGCCTATCGCACGGAGCGCCGTCGCCCTTGCAAGAATAGTTCAGCCTCTGACCCTCTCCCCTCATAATCGTAATTTTCAGCGTTCCCTACCGATTTTTCAGCACTAATGGTACACTTGAAACCGTATTTATAAGAGTCTGTGTGCCTCTCTGTTGCCGACTGGGTGGTCCCTCTGTTGCTAAGCGGACCCCCAGAGATGATATCCTTAATTCCTTTTTTTTCTTTTTTTTTTTTTTGATTGGAGGTTTAACGACCACCGTGAGCAACTCAATGGGCTATAAGCAGTCGCCCGTCCCTAATTTAGGGTCACTGGTTCCAGGGAAGGGAGAGAGCCAGTGCCGTAAGACAAACACAACATCCATGCCTGACCGGGATCCGAACCCGAACCCCTTACGGACGAATGTTTAGAGGCCAACGCCTTAGACCACTGCGCCACCGGGGCGGCCCTTAATTCCTTTGTGCCCACCCAGACAAAGAGAATTACACGACACCCCAATTAAAATGAGTTAGTTTTCCAATTAATTTACAATAGGCCAAATATTTAATTTAATTATCAACATAATTTAACCACGCCTATCAAGTCCGTCCTCCTTTTTAATAGTGATTAATTTAGACCTAATTTTCACATCACTGCCCCCTCCTTACCAAAAATCTCGTCCCGAGCGTTCGCCTTTTATTCGCTTGAGACTCCTGACCAATCCTGATCTATGCCTAACATCCAAGAAACATCTATTGGCCCTCCTAACGTTTCTGGGGCCGCCTCACTGATTTCATTGGGATATCCCCGGCTATCCCCGCATACCTGGCATATTTGCACAAATTCACTTGCTCACCCCTGTTCCGGTGCCATCCTCAACACAACACTATTTGGTACATACACTACAGGGTATATTAAATTCGCACTACCCAAAATTTCACTAACACTACACGATTCTACCAAGGGATTATTTTCACTAATATTACTACAAATACACGATACCAAAAATTCTTTCACTAAACCATTATTTACTATACACATTCCACAAATACTACATCAACACTGTACAAACACTTACCACTAGTATTACCCAAATATCAACCGAATAATGCACACATTCTACACAAGTACTGCATTAAACCTATAAAAATTAATCTACATGCCGTGAATTCCACGTACATTCCACATTCCATGATGAAAACATCAACAACCTGGCAATGTATACAATAAGAAAAATCAGACTAATCAAATCTCGTTATCCTTTTAATTCACGTCCTCCACGATACCAATCCACGATACCATGATACCATGCCTACACCAGAACCTGAATTTCAAACTCACAGAAATTTATATCAATCAGACTTCCAGAATGCACACTAATCAGAGCTCACCTTCCGTGGCTCACCAAATCTCAGAGGCTCCTTCTATTAAAGGTCGGACGCCTGAAATCCGTACTTTTCTCAGCCTATAAACTTTCTTAAACTTCTCACTTTTCCCGTGCTTTCGTTACCATTGCCGGTCTGACAGCCTCATTAACATCCCGGTAACCTCGTAGTCAGCCAAAAACAATTCAAACATTCAATTTCTCAAAATTCCAGGAATTTCCTAATTTCCCACATTTTCATAAATTCCAAACTCCATGCAATTTCACTCGAGCAAAAACACATCACTGAATTGGATTCCGAGACAACGCATTTCGACTAAACAGAAAAATTTGGAGATCGTTAGCTGCACCACCCGTATTCCTTTTGTCGTAACCTTAACCTCATTGGTTACACAGCCACCAGGAAAAGATACACAAACATTTTAGCTCTAACTCAGCCAATGTTTCAAGAACCACAGGGAATCAATCCGTCCCTGATACTCAGATATTTTATCATCTGAAATTTCATTACAGGACGACGTTGCCCTTTGTGCATCCCTTGCACGCGCACGCCAGAAAGAAAACTCTTTGCTGAGGAATGATTCAGACACGGAGTTCTGAGGCGAGAAGGAAAATTTAGTAGTACGCTCGGACGCGCTGCCAATGTCCCTTTAATTTCACCCCTCGTCGGAATGCTGAAACAGAAACTCCGGAGATGCGTGCCCATCTCCACCTTAGCTCACCGTCGGATGCCCAGAGAGAAAATTTTATAGCCCCTCGTTCGTCTGACCACTGCGAATCGAGTGCCCTTGCTCCCGTCTCCTTTCCATACCGACCGGACTTTCATAGCTACAGGTATTGGCGCGAAAAGAAAAATCTCAAGCATTCCCACGAAAAGAAAAATCTCAAGCACATTTGCCTTGGCAGGGCAACGAGTCAGCAATCTTTGCGTACGGGACACGAATTTTCCAATGCAAGAAAATTTCTCTCGAACAGTGACTATAGCACGGGGCGCATAACTGTTCGTTACGTGTCGAAACCGAAACAAATTCTCACCACATAACTGCCATGACCTCATACATTTCACAACAAATTCTTTCAGTCCATAACTGGTAAGTCAAACGACTGACAACTGCGCTTAGCAACTATACCAATTATCGTTTTTCCTCGAATAGGCTTACCACTGCTATTCAGTTTGGGAACTACGTTCTCTCTCGGACTGACGTCTGCCAAGACGAAGAACTTTTCTCTTTCAACATAACTCACACACATTTTCTCGAATAGGCTTACCACTGCTACTCAGTACATCCGGATTATATCCTCAAAAATTTATAATCCCAGCCCCTGCGCCTTCTTTTCCAGAATTTAACCTTCTGCCTACGTTCCGTGACAGACGTGAGATTTTGCCTACATAGCACATGCAACACATTTTTATACAAACTCAATATGCAATTTACAATTTCAGAATCGAAATCCTTTTCCCGGTCCGCATCAGTTCCGAAAGATAAAGACACACTTTACCTGTCCTTAGTTTCTTCGTTTGAAATTTTTTGTCGACGGACCCTTTTTACGTTCCATCGCATGAACTGATCGAACCCTAATCCCGTTGCATATCCCTCGCTGTGTTTATTGACAACAGCGCTGCAAGAAAAACAGCCAACTGAATTTTTCTTTTTCTTATTTCGTCTACATTCTCCCAAAAGTTACTTTCATCGGTTGGGGCTCTGCGGTAGTCGCTACTACCGCATGTCTCATCTTCACAAGTAGAACTCTTCAATACGGGAAGCACACATTCATTTATAACTGCTGCCCCCTCATCCCCCTTTATATTCGGGATGGTTTCTACACGGCTGAGTTTGGAAACTTCCCCACAGACAACTTTTCCATCGCTCCGAGGACTACCCAGTTCAGATTCTAGCCCTACGCCCGTCACTAAGGTTGAATTTTCATTTCCATTCGAAATTCTTATCTATGGGTCCCTGCACCGAAAATTCTTCTCTGGGGTGCAATAACTCTGCAGTGAGCTCAAACTTCTGCAACTCTTGTGACGCTTCAACATTTTCCGCGAGTTCTATCGCTCGCGTGCCAAATTCTTCGCTGTGAATCTGCAACTGAGTTGTCAGCTCATTGTTTCTTTGGGCTTGTTCCCTTCTACGTGATTCCATCCGTTCTATGAGAGCTTTTATTTCTCCTCTTCGCGCCGTAACCTTCTCTGCCACCGCTTGTAGCTTCTCCGTGAGGACCTCCAACCTCTGTTTTTCATCAGCTAACGCCATTCATATGTCCTCCATTTCTGGTGTTATCTTACTCTTGGCTCTGGTGTTTAAATAATAAAAATTCTCTGCTCAGCATCGTTTCACCACCAGTCTCCTTTCGGTAAATTTTTATTTTACCCGAACGTCACACAGCTGCCACCATTTGATACGAACGTGCCGAGCGGTATAATTTATAACCACTCTTCACCAATTGATACCGCCGCTGGCACCATTTGATACGAACTCGGCCGCACTACCAATCGTTGCGGTCTCATGGCACCATTTGATACGGCAGTGGGTCATTATCCCACCGCTGTCAATCATTTGATACGGTACCATGCCGAGCCGGTTTATGTATTCACCGCTCGCCACCATTTGATAAGGTAGTGGACCGAGCTACCAATAATTGATACGAGACTTGTAGGTTCTTGTAGTTCGGGAGCTGGTATAAATGGGCGAGAACGTGATGCTCACTGAAAACACAGAGATTTAATGCAAGGAATTATCCACAACACCAGAGCATATAGAACGAATAGAGTAAGATTAACATATAAACATCTTTATTGTATGAGGAAACTCTATCCCGGGCATTGCCCACGGTGATACAAACACGTGTTACGCTCCCTATCGGAGCTAATATCATCTGCCTAATGATTTAGGAATAAGACTTCCGCCTCAAAAAGGGCGTATCAAAGTTTTTAATTTAGAGTCTGGTATTATTATTGTTCTCAGTTCCTCCGCTCAGTGACAGGATAACAATAGAAAAAAAAAAGTACTCACGTATTGTTGACTGCTGGTTTTATAATCCGTGTTATAGAAATCACTCTTTCAGTAGCACACACACACACACACACACACATACACACACTGTTGCGCTTTATTTTTGTTTGATGGTCCTTTTCACCTGTGTCTTAAGCGCAGGAGTATTATCGCTCTCTCCGTCAAACTTTTCTCTGATGAGCCGAGATTTTTGTTGTGGACGCGGTTGACTGCAGAAGGAACGGGGGTTGTCGCTTTCAGTCCTCGCCGTAAAACTTCATCGTCCGCTTGGAACGGACGCCCTCCTGAGAGTTCACGCAGGTCAGCAACCCTTCGCCTCCTCCTCCTCGAAGGATGTAGCCACGGGAGAACTTCCGTAAGAGAAACAGATTATCTTTACTTGGCGTCCAGCGCCTGCTTGCCAGCGGGAGATCCGTCGTGATTTCTTGGTTGGATGCAGGTTGTGTTTCCCTCATGCGTTTTAGTGGCCATTCTCAATTTAGCATATTTGGGTTCTTACCCAGCCGTCTAATTATTGTTAAGCTCTACCTTTATCATTGTACTATAGCGGCTTACCGCTGCGCTCAAAGTACCGTGCTATCTTAGGTAAGCGTCGGACGTGAGGTTTCGCACCTAGCGGGATCGTACGGTTTACAGCTACGTCGACCCTTCTTGCGAGCTTTCTCTGTCTGTCCTACAGCAGCGTACTGAGATAACTAACTGTTTCTTTTTTCGGCCACTTTTTTTGCTATTCTCTGTCACGTGACTGCATCTGCTTCTTCTCAGTCGACACTTGAGATTTCTCTCATGTCTATCGCACGGAGCGCCGTCGCCCTTGAAAGAATAGTTCAGCCGCTGACCCTCTCCCCTCATAATCGTAATTTTCAGCGTTCCCTACCGATTTTTAGCACTAATGGTACACTTGAAACCGTATTTATGAGAGTCTGTGTGCCTCTCTGTTGCCAACTGGGTGGTTCCTCGGTTGCTAAGCGGACCCCCAGAGATGATATCCTTAATTCCTTTGTGCCCACCCAGACAAAGAGAACTGCACGACTCCCCAATTAAAATGAGTTAGTTTTCCAATTAATTTACAATAGGCCAAATATTTAATTTAATTATCAACATAATTTAACCACGCCTATCAAGTCCGTCCTCCTTTTTAATATTGATTAATTTAGACCTAATTTTCCCATCAATATATATAATATTTGAATAATCATCATCATTGTCAATTATTTACAAACCACTGCGGGATGAAGGTCTCACCAATTTTCTTCCACAAATGTCTGCCTTGCGCCAGTCTTCTCCATGTCACCCCAGTGCGACATGAAGGCAGAGGGTGCTAAGATTTACCTTGGACAACACGGGGTCCGGACAGAAGCCCACTGGACATTTGCCCACCGGACACTTGCCCACCGGACATTTGCCCACCCGGACACTTGCCCACCGGACATTTGTCCACCCGGACACTTGCCCACCGGACATTTGTCCACCCGGACACTTGCCCACCGCACACTTGCCCACCCGGACATTTGTCCACCGGACACTTGCCCGCTATGGATGATTTGTGGATAATACGTAACTTCGGAGGACATTTCCGATCAAGTGTAGGAAAACTGATCACATAAATGTTTATGGATTGCATAAAAATTTCTTTTTGGTTTACAAATGTTAAAATGCACGGGGGTTACCCCCAAACCTAAACTAATATATATATCACCTTTTTTATGGATTCAAAAAGCTCAAACTTAAATCATAAGACAACGCCATTAATAGACAAACAACGAACTTGATAATTTGGGCCACCCCGTTGGCGCAGTGGTCTAAGCCATGGCTTCTGATCATTCGTCCGGAAGGGGTCCGGGTTCGCGTCTGTGAGGCATGTACGTTGTGTTTGTCTTACGGCACTGGCTCTTTCCTTCCCTGTAACCAGTGGCCCTAAATAAGGGACGGGCAACTGCTTATACCCCGTTGAATTGCTCACGGTAAATGTTAATCCTTCAAATAAAAAAAAAAAAAAAAATGGAAAAGTTTAAATTTAGGGGGTGTTTACCCCCCCCCCCCCCAATGCAAACTGACAGACATAATGCTTTTCGTGGGCTCTAAAAACTCAAATCATAAGGCAATGTTATCAACAGACTAACAACGCACTTGAAAATTTGGAAAAGTTTAAATTTAGGGAGGGTTAAACCCCCAAATGTAAACTAACACATATGATCTCTTTCATGGGCTGTAAAAACCTAAAACTTAAACCATGAGGCAATCCTATCAATAGAGAAACGAACACGCTTGAAAATTTGCGAAAGTAAAAATTTAGGGATATTTAACCCCCCAAATGTAAACTAACACATATGATCTTTTTCATGGTCTCTAAAAACCTCAAACTTAAACTATATGGCAATCCTATCAAAAGACGAACAACGGCCTTGAAAATTTTGGAAAAGTTTAAATTTAGGGGTGTTAACCCCCCAAATGTAAACTAACATGTATAATCTTTTTCATGGGCTCTAAAAAGCTCAAACTTAATATTAATTACTCAATAATTAATATTAAGCCATACAATATTAATATTATTCAGTATTAATATTCATTATAATATTAATGATGTCACATTCATAACGTATACGTATTAACTGAAGTGTTTCAGTTAGGCACTAATTATTAATTCATTGGTCCTAGGCCTAAAGCCTAGTAATTAATTTTGAATGCCTAAGTAAAGGCGCAAAGCCATTAACTTGACTTTTGTAAACTTTAAGAATATCCCATAGGCGAAGAAGAAAGTGTTAAAATGTCCTAGGCTTGCTGCCTATTAATTAATGGACGATTCATAAGTAAAAGCCCAATATTATTTTTGATATTACTTGTTATGTAAATTTTATGAATATGGGTATGACAAATGAACCCCCCCCCCCCCCCACCACTAAAAGTCTGCTCCCTGTTGGGCTACAAATTCTTTTTATTTTATATTTTCGGTATTAAGCCCCCCACCCCCGGACAGGTTTCCTGCGTTTCCGCTGAGAATTTGTTGAGCTATAGTAACACTGAAATTCTTTTGTTGAATTGTAGATTATAAACATCTTTATAAGGAATTACATTAAATATCGCAATTAAGAAAATACGAAATTACGGAAAGTTTATGTGACTTAGATAACCAACTTCTCGGGACGTGGCCACGAAGCGTTAAAAAACGCAATTTTATACGCCCCCTAAAAGATCTACAAATTTACGGAAATTCGTTCCCAAAAATGCGAGTGTTTTATAAGTGATGATGGTATTTATTCTGCACGTCAGTTTTACACAAAACTACCAGTTTTGTTATGTAAGTGAAGAGGCCAAGAAAGTGCAATTTTTATACTGTCCCTAAAGTGTATGTGGCTACTTGTCCGTGCAGCGAGTTATCCGGTAGTCATTTGTCCTAAACTCGTTTGGATGCTTTCTCAGAGGGAAATGAGTTGTCACTTATGCAATTTGTATATGCTCCCGTAACGTCGCAGGAACAGAAGGGTACCAATCTCCCGGGTACGAGTTTGCCGTTTCCCGTAGAGATCTGGTGTGTCGTTTTTGATTTGCATGCTGAGTGCTTTATTTTGGGATCTATCCCCCCTCCAGTTGAGACAATTCGAATGCTTTTACAAAACGTGCGTTTGGCCACATTGCATACAAATTTAAAATTTCGGCGGGTGTACAAATCCGTTGGGTGTACATGATGCCCCAAACGTGCGCGTTGGGTCACACGGTACACAAAATTAAAATTTCGGCGGGGGTACACCATCTCCCAAAACCAATTAAGCAGGTCATGATGCTTAAATTATGAAAATAAGGTAGCGATTATTCCTAAAGTTTTTTTTTTTTTTCTAAATTCGAGGTTTAACGACCACCGTGAGCAACTCAATGGGCTATAAGCAGTCGCCCGTCCCTAATTTAGAGTCACTGGTTACAAGGAAAGGGAGAGAGCCAGTGCCGAAAGACAAACACTACATCCATGTCTCACCGGGAATTCGAACCCGGACCCCTTTCGGACAAATGATCAGTAGCCATCGCTTAGACCACTGCGCCACCGGGGCGACATTCGTAAAGTTACTGTGCTAAGTGTGCTCAAGTTCAGTGGGCTCGTGCTCAGTGGGCAAATGTCCTGGTGGGCAAATGTCCTGGTGGGCAAGTGTCCGGGTGGGCAAATGTCCAGGTGGGCAAATGTCCGGTGGGCATCTTGCCGGTGGGCTTTTGTCCGACACCCGGACAACACATATCAAGCAAAGTTCGCATTTATGTAGAAATTAATTGCCGTATGAAGCTTGGTTTGAGAGCTTTTGGAAGAAACTGTACAATTTTCAAGAGGAATATGCCATTATGTCTTAAAAGAGAAGTGTTTAATCAATACATCCTTTCAGTGCTTACTTACGGAGCATAGATATGGACCTTAGCTAAAAAAGATACAAAGACTGCAGACAACTAAAAGTAACATGGAGAGATGCATACTTGGTATATCCAGGAATGATAAGAAGAAACCGTGGATAAGGAAAATGACAAGAGTGGAAGACGTCATGATCAGAGTAAAATCTCTGAAATGGCAATGGCTCTGGTTTTAGTAACTGTGGGTACCAAAGCAGTACGCAGTTTATTGCTATAATGGGATTACAAACATAAAAGATGTCGTTGAATATTACAGTACAGAAAATATAAAGATGAAAATACAGGTATATCCACAATGCTACACAAATTGGAGAGCAAACATAAAGAGCACATTACCACGGCGCCGTGACATCGATATCAACCGACGCGGAATCAGTTGGATAAGACCAACGCTACAGAAAAGCTCAGCGTGAAAGATAAACACATTAGGGTTCGGACCATAACTTCAGGGAGCCGACAGTGTGAGGCAATGTCGGCAATATATCGATTTGCATATATAGTAAAGATACGATACACCCTAATAAGGAATAGCAGAACGGCATATCACTCGATACGAAGTAACATATGTACATGATGAGCATACACTCACGGAAAAAAATCCCAACACCAAGAAGGGGTTGTGTTAGATAAACGACAGTTGGTAGGCGGTGAGAGTACATCTGTAAGATGACGTCTATGCAAATTTCGCGCTCGGCGCATACGTGTGACGCTAGTAGCGCCCCTCGGAACATGCAAAGCAGGTTTGCTGTAAATACGTGCTGTAACGTTCGTGAGCGTTAATTATCGTTGAGATTCGACGTAGTGTGTTGATGTGAGTCAAGAATGCCTTTAAGAAGACGAAGAAGCCATTATCAACAGCTCACGGAGTTTGAACGAGGTCGTGTAATAGGGCTACGAGAAGGTGGATTTTCTTTCCGCAATATTGCAGAACGACTTGGCAGGAATGTAGCCACTGTGCATGATTGTTGGCAGCGGTGGTCAAGGGAAGGTACTGCCGCAAGAAGACCGGGTTCCGGCCGGCCACGTGGCACTACTGAGAGAGAAGACTGCCGTGTACGACGTATGGCCGTGGCGCATCGTACTGCGTCTGCGGCAGCAATTTGAGCTGCAGTTGCCACCACAGTGACACAACGAACTGTTACAAATCGGTTACTTGAAGGACAGCTCCGAGCCAGACGCCCTGTAGCGTGCATTCCACTTACTCCAAACCACTGCCGTTTGCGACGTGAGTGGTGTCAAGCTAGAGCTCATTGGAGGACGGAGTGGAGATCTGTTGTGTTTTCTGATGAAAGCCGGTTCTGCCTGGGTGCCAGTGGTGGCCGTGTGTTGGTTAGAAGGAGGCCAGGTGAGCGCCTGCAACCAACCTGTCTGCGGCCGAGACACACTGGACCTACATCTGGAGTTATGGTCTGTGGAGCAATTTCCTATGACAGCAGAAGCACTTTCGTGGTTATCCCACGCACCCTGACGGCACAGTTGTACATCGGTCTGGTGATTCAACCTGTTGTGCTGCCATTCATGAACAGCATTCCAGGGGTGTTTTCCAACAGGATAACGCTCGCCTGCACACCGCTGTTGTAACCCAACATGCTCTACAGAGTGTCGACATGTTGCCGTGGCCTGCTAGATCACCTGATCTTTTTCCAATCGAGCACGTATGGGACATCATTGGACGACAACTCTAGCGTCACCCCAACCAGCATTAACCGTCCCTGTATTGACCGACCAAGTGCAACAGGCATGGAACTCCATCCCACAAACTGACATCCAGCACCTGTACGACACAATGCATGAACGTTTGCATGCCTGCATTCAACATTCTGGCTGTTACACCGGTTATTAATGTACCAGCATTTCACATTTAAAATGGCTCTTCTCGCGCTTACATTAAGCTGTGATCTTGAAACCTTAATCGATTAAATATGTTACCTATACAAAAGTATTGACGCCATTTCATTCCTCTACAACTATTTTTTCGTGGTGTTGGGATTTTTTTCCGTCAGTGTATGTTCATAAAACACCAATATGATAGAACATAACGACGGTCAAAATGCAAAGCACAGTACAGAGATACTCCAACTTCATTATGAGAAGAAAGTTAACAATGTTAGCACTAATATAAACCGCGACGTAGGAAAACACTGATGCAGCAAGGACATACAGTGAGAGCAAAAGAAAAACACAAAGCACGACAGCAAATTCAGGAAATAACATTGCATTGCGAGAGTGATAACATGGAGGAGCAACACACAGTTATAGAAACAGAAGATGGAGAAACGCGAAACCAGAAAATTCCAGGCGACCACAAGGTGGAAAACGTTGCTGGAGAGAACGAAAAGTGTCGGTTCGGGAAGGAGCGTTAAAGTTCATCGGCTTGAGGAAGCACGGTATCACAAAATTTTTTCTCAGTGGTATCTTTCAAGGAGGAGAAACGGCGAGTGTATCGTCTCATGAAAATCTGGTACCTAGGATCTGTGACACTCAGGGATTTGAAAAAGGGACACATGAGCTTCAAATTGCATCACCGCTGCACACGGATCAAGATCGGGTGAATGGAGAAATTTTTCAGTACAGACAACCGTACGAGTAGATTGAAAGAGGCATAAGAGTTTCTGTCTGGACAGTGGTCTAGGAACTACAGAGGAAACTTATCAATTGCCTGTATAGGATGATGCACTACCACCATCTGAAGGAGAGAAGGAGGATGCACTACCATCATCTGAAAGAAGATTGACAGGACCAGAACGGAGACGTATATTGTTCGAAGAGTCATTTGGCGGAGAAACATTTGAACAGGAAACATCGGGAACACTAGATGAGGCCACATAAGGAGTAAAATAAAGATGTTTTACCTTTTTCTGTTTCACAGAGCCTTTGGAAGTACCAATCCGTTTCGAAGACGAAGTTGAGGCGGATGAATCCATTGGCGGATCTAGAAGAACATCCGAAACGGGAGACGAGAACACAAGTTGCGCCGAGGAATCAGTATGTACCCGATCAGCATCGGTTTACCCTTTAACATCAGCCGAGGCAGTAGGAAGGTGCAGCAACAGGGGAACATCAGGCATGACCGTAGTTGGTGATCTGATTAGCGTGAGACACGGAGGAGATCCAGTCGTTCGGTTCGGAGTGTCATAGCACTACTTGACACTTCCGAGTCGCAACACTCCGCAGGACATACATCAGTAGTGGAAGACACTACAGTACGGTATGGAAGAGGAGGAAAGGGATCATTGTCCTTGACTGGAAGGTGCGTCTGACGGAGAGAAGGAGAGGTCGCGTCTGGCAAAACACTTGAAGAGGGGATGGTAGTAGAACCACTGTGATCGGCACTGGGAGGCGAGCTGGAAGAAAGTCAACAGCATGCACGTACATAGGAGGCAGTGGTGTGATCCTGTGTAAGGCAGTGAGTGGTGAAATCCTTGAAACTGTACGTGCGTGAGCCAATTTTAACAGTAGCGTCTGTAGGACAATCCTCCAAGGAGTTCACAATGGAAAAAACAACAAACAACCGACGGCGAGGTCCGATAGCATTTGCAAATCGAGTTCCGCGTGCAGCGTCAGAAATGCGACGGACTTTGCCAACGATTTTACAAACATGATTGATAAGGAGAGTAAGCACAGTATCAGGCACTTCCTGTCAAACAGGATAGCACGTGATGTTCACTGGACGCTTGAAAAGAAGAGAACGGACGAGGTGGTTTGTTCCAATGGAAAGCACGTGTGTAAGAAAAAGTCAGTATCCTCCTTGTGCTGGAGCCGCACTGAGATACCACGAGGGGTACGAGAAATTCCGAAAATAGACGCAGACGACGCATGACCTGTGAGGGCATCAATGTAGCGCGGCAAAGGAGTATTTGGTAAAGCATGAAAGAGCACACCTCTATCCAGGAGGATATGGAACTCACTGCCAATCTACGAATTTTCATCAATCGTTACCTTCACCTTGTGGTTGGATACCTGAATAATAGATGTTGATTGCAAGAGATCATCAGGTTGAGAAGAAGCTGACGTAGAAGTAGCGCCTCGCTGCACTTTAGAGGCAAATGACATCTTCGGAAGAGTCTGTGCTCAGCCGGCAGGCACAGAAGGCAGTGAGGAAAGAGGATCACAGGCAGAAAGCAAAGCAGTAGCGGTAGTACCCAGGGAGGCTACCGAGGCAGATGCAGAAGCGGAAGAAGGAGGCGCATCCAAGTCCAGTGAAGACACAGGAGCAGGAGTGCTAGGAAGATGAGAAGGCACTTGAGCAGACACATCTGAGGACGAGAGTAAGTCAACTTCCATGAACGTCGGAAGTGCGACGTGACGTGCATCCGCCACGCTCAGATATGATAAGGAGAGACCGGAAATCACCATGTTGGCAGCTTCCAAATGTAAACAAATGAGCTAATGATATGAAAACGGAGGAATAAGAACAAATACAAGGGACGATATCGCCAGAAAAGTAGCTCAGAACGTACAGAGTACCTTTAAACAGGTGGGGCCCGCAACACGTGAGCGCAGAACGAGGTGTATCACACCAGAATGCATAAAATGTAAGAGCCACCAACACAACGACTGCCAAGAACGGGTCACCGATGGACAACCGAAATTATAGACGGGATTCCAAGGGACAGAAAAAGACCCAGAAGAAGACCACATGAGAGATGCGTAGATGAAATTCGAAAGCATGCGGGAGTGACATGGAGGAAACAGGCGCAAGGCAGAGATTTGTGGAAGAAACTTGGGTAAACCTTCATCCACCAGTGGATTGTAAAGGGTTGACAATGATGATGATGATGATTCAAAAATTTTATAGATATTCCAGCACAAAATGTTAACCAATCAGTTTCTTGAGGGAAACGTCGATATACACTGAAGAGCAATTGAATTAGAGACAGCTTGCGTTATGCAAATATGGCGCTGTGGGAGGCCCTGTAAACGGAAACGACATGACGTATGCAGCGTTCCGACAATATAAGGAGTGATGCGACGGGAATAAGTAAGAGTCGGACGCAGTATGGGTAAGACGAAGGATCTAAACGCATTTGATCGTAAGCAAATTGTCGGGGCCCGACGAATGGGTCACTCCATCTCGGAAGTCGTGCAGGCACTGGGATTTTCACGAGCCACTGTGTCACGGGTGCACCGTGAGTACATCGAATCCGGTAAAACCATCCATGCAAGGGCCAACTGCCGTGGACAACAGCGTGTGGATGAACGGGGTCATCGTCGGCTAGCTCGCATTGTAACAGCGGATAGACGGGCCACAGTGCAAGAAATCACTCGGCAATTTAACGCTGGTGCACAAAAACGTGTAAGCAGCCACACCATCCAGAACCATCTCCTCGCTAAGGGGTACAGAAGCCATCATCCCACGAGGGTACCGCTGCTTCCCGCACATCACAGGGTGCAAAGATTAGTATGGGCGCGGGAACATCGCCACTGGACCCCAGACATGTGGAAAAATGTTGCCTGGACTGATGAGTCGAGATTCACGTTGGTACATGCGGATGGCAGGATACCAGTATGGCGCGAACCACATGAACCGATGGATCTTTCTTGCCAGCAGGGTACTCTTCAAGCTGGTGGAGGTGGCATTCTCGTCTGAGGACTGTTTACGTGGACAGAAATGGGACCCCTGGTACGTGTGACATCGTCCCTCACAGGTCAACGTTACCGGGATATCCTGGACGACCATTTGCTCCCGTTCGTGCATTTTTAACATCCCATTGGGGTCCTCATCCTGCAACAAGACAACAATGCACCGTGCCATCGCTCCCGAATTGTATCCGAATGGTTGGATGAACACTCCACCGATGTGACCTCGCTTCCTTGGCCAGCTAGGTCACCTGACCTCAATCCCATCGAACACATCTGGGATGCCGTCGAGAGAGATGTTCGAGGCTCTGACCCCCCCTCTATCAAATCTTCGTGAACTGCGGGAGCTTGTTCAGGGGTCGTGGATCCGTATGGCTTCCCAACGCTTCCGGTGTCTTGTCGAGTCCATGCCGAGAAGAATCGCTGCCGTCATCAAGTCGAAAGGTGGTGCTACACGTTACTAGACAGGTATCTCTAATTCAATTGCTCTTCAGTGTATATATTCAAATATAAAAGCTCATAGTAGAAATATTTCTGCACTAACGGCTTTAGCGCCATGTTGCCACCAATCTAGAAACAACTTTTTGAAGGTACTTTCTTTATGTGTAACTATTTTGAAAGCTAAAAAAAATGCAATGCTCGGAGTGCCCAAAATCATGTATTTTGATTGAGCTCTTTTGCCGAAAAATTGTCATTTTCTTCCGAAAAGTTTCATCTGGCTTCAGTTATGTTCTTCGAAACTTACGCATGATAATACGCCTTCAATTCCATCGAAATTTTAGTTTGTTCTTAGGTACGCCGAGGAGGTGATCTTTTACGTAAAATCTCGATGGGAAAAAATGGTGCATATCAAAGGAATGTGTTGAAAATGGCTGAAATCTGATTAATACGCAGTGCGCATGAGCTTGATCAATTCTTCCACAGATTTGCAAGCCGCTAAGTGCTTTAAAACCGGGTGAATTCCCTTTAAAAGGTATGTACGACTTCTCTTTTCTAGGAGGTAAAGTTTCCCCGTTTTATGGGGTGTGCGTCAAGTTGGCCGGACCACATATCGGAACATGAAAAAATTTGTCAGTATTTAGTGCTAGATTAGTGCTAATTCGTGCTCGAAGTACAGAATTTGTGCTTGTCCAGTAACCAAGTTATTGAAATTTTAATGTGGCCGGCCAGCTTGACGTCAAGTTGGCCGGCCACATATACATAACATTTTTATCTCAGGAATTTTTCGATGTCAATATTTAATGCTCGATTAGTGCTGTTAACTAGCCAAGTTTGAAAATTTGTGCTGTTAATTAAACCGAGTTATTAAAATTTTAATGTGGCCGGCCAGCTTGACGTCAAGCTGGCCGGCCACATATGCATAATATCATCATTTCAGGGATTTTTCAATGTCAATATTTAATGCTATATTAGCGTTGGTCACACACCAAATTTTGTTATTAGTGCTGCAAATTTCAGCTAGATATTACGATTTTCGACTTATGGCAACAACCACCAGCTTAGTTTCAAGCTGGCCTGCCACCAGGGCAGGTTCAACTATTAGGCGAACTAAGCGGCTGCCTTGTGCGCCAAAATCTGGGGCGTGCCAAGATTTTGAGTAGATCAAATCGAATGAGTTGATGGACGAGAAAAATAATATAAAAACAAAGAAAATGTTATTTTCTGTTGTCCTTTCGATATAACTTACGAATTCTTATTCCTTGAGAATGATCGAAACGAAGGTCTGCTCTTATAGACTGGGTTAGTCAGATTGCAGTAAATCCGACACCAACGCGAAAGCGTGCACCTGTCGAAAAACTACCATATACGAGGCCCAGGGGCTGCTTGGCCCACCAGGACATTTCCCGGTATTCTTGTTTGTCTGAATTTCAGGGTACGGATGTACAGTATAATTGTTTTGGAAAAAGCAAATAATCGTTTATTTCATTTGCCCTTTACTTCTGCCGGAAAAGATGTTTCCTTAAAAAAAAAAAAAAAAAAAAAAGAGAGGAAAGAAAAGAAACTTGTCCTTCTATCTTTACTGAGCGTTTGCTCTGAAAAGACGCAAGGGTACTGGCTTGAGGAAAGCGCCGCCGAACCAAGCAAGCTGTTATAAATTAATCAAGCTGAAGGCATAGGTCATTAGACTTGGAGCCTGGTATGCCCTACCCTTCTGGAATCTTGAAAGGGACACCAGTATTGAGGTGGCCTATCACCCCTCCTACCCTTAACCACGGACTGACAGAACATAAAGCGATTCTCTCTCAGAGATATTCCTACATCCGAATCAATCGAAGTGCTCCCCTTTTTGCCTTGAGCGAAGGAAGAGCAAAACCAATGCTGTATTCGGCACGAGAGCATGTAGAAGGCGATAGCGAAGATACCGCGCAATTACTTCCTTTGTCCCTATGGTGCGGTACTAGCATTTTTAAAGCCGCAGCCAGCGTGAAGTGAAAGTGTTCGGTGAAGTGTGAATATATCACTAACTGAGAAAAACCTGGAATATATCACTAACTGAGAAAAAAAAAAAACCAAAAAAACATAAAGGTGGTACTGAAAGATCGCGTGAAAAAAAACTCATATTGAATGAAGGAAAATGTGAAAAATCAAGTAAGTACTGCACCTATCAATTGTTCAGGTTTCATCCCTCACTTCTGATTATTAACAGCTTTTGAGGGGAATATATTTTTGAAATTTGTGCGGTCATCTCGCGTTTACGTTGCCTTCGCAAGGTAAATTTTAGATTTTTGAATCTAAAAGGAATGTAAAAAACTTAAAAAAATACACCAGTTATTATTAATCCCATTTAACTAATTTTCGGAGGTACAAAAAATTAAAAGAATGAAAATTATTAGTGATGTACTGCTAAAAAATGCATTAATCAACGAGTAGGCTGTGCGTTTTGTCGAGAAATTGATCCGAACGAGAATGGGGCTAAACTTATAGAACAACATCTCAACTGAACAAAAATATAAAATCGTCGGATGTATCTAGTCCACCCAAATTACCATATGTAATTACTGAAATAAATGTGGCATATCGTGGGTCCACTAGTCACCACCCGTAAGTTTAAACTTACGGGTGGTGAGACAGTCTCAGTCGGATGGATGGTGCGCTTCACCTCTTTTGCTGAGAGAAGTGTTTTAAGAAACTGAAGAGTTGTTGGAGTTCGAATGCCCCCCCCCCCCCCCAATCAGAAAAACAGAAAAATTACGACGAAGATTTCTCTTTTTCATACACTATTTCATGTCCACATTGATCGTAAAAGAAATAACGATTCACCGGTACTGCTTCACATGAGTCAAAAATGCGATTACTCACGAAGATACCAATGCGATTACGCAGTCGGCAAACAGTGGCCAAATAAATATAAAAAATAATTTTATTGGAAACTTGCCATGTAACATGTGTGCGTTTGAACTTTCAGAATCATTTTCATAACAGTTTAGTTGAAATGTGGCTTTCAAGAGACTCAAGTTTCTTTCTTCTTTACTTTCCTCTTTTTCATTTTTTTAAAGCAAATTTTTCTAAAGGGAATAATTGTCAGGTACAAACACCGTTTTAAACGTGATTTAATGCTACATTATATTGAGCTGGTTTAGAAAATCCTTTCGCCGATAAATTTTACTTAAAATTTGTTCAGGACTCAATTTGTTTTATTATGCGTAGCACATTTCAACACAGTCTCCTGTCATCCAAAACCTAACAGAACGATTTTCACCGGTAGATATGTATTATATATTCCTATAGCGCAGGGTTTTTTCCAGGAATATTATAAAGGGCAGGGAGCGGGAGTGTTGGATAAAAAAAATTTAGAAGGCTAAAAACTTTATTGTGACATATTTAAGCTTTAAATCTACGATTAAAATGGGAAAACTCAGATGGTTATAGCCTAGCTAAGAACTTTTTTATCAAAAACAACAGGCGGTATTTTGTTTTGGAGTTGTTTTTATTTGTACATTTCCCGTCTAAATATTTCCCTAAACAGGACTAGAACAACGAAGTAGCACCGTCACAAAACTTCTGCATGCCGAAATGATTCAGAGATATATCTGCACAGTCTGTAACAGACTAAATTGAAGCGATGCACGCATGCTTGATGGTTGTAATGACTGACTTTAAACAAATAATTCAAACAAGAAAAACTGAAAAATACATTACACTGCTATGTACATTGACTTCAAATGAAATATGATAATAAAAAGAATTATATATATACACGGTCGAGTCACATTACTGTGACCACCATCTAATATCCAGAGTAACAGCCGTACGCAGCGCTGACAGCATTTAGACGTGCTGGAAGTGGCTCAGTAAGCTGCAGGAAGGTGTCCACAGGTATGTGGAGCCATGCTGACTGCAGTGCATCTGACAGCTGCTGGAGGATCCGTATAGAGACAACAACACGACCGAGGTAGTTCCACAGGGCACAGATACTCAATTGGGTTTCAGTCTGGGGAATTAGGGGGCCAGAAAAGTACTTTAAAGTCTTAATCGTGTTCTTCCAACCACTCTCGGACATTTCCAGCTGTTTGACACGTCGCATTGTCGTGCTGGAAGATCCCATCTGCTCCAGGGAAGACAATCAGCATGTATGGGTGTACGTGGTCTGCAAGGATGTATTCATAACGAGTTCGGTCCATAGTGCCTTTCACAGGTATGAGTGAATCCAGGAAATGCCACGAAAACATTGCCCAAACCATAACGCTGCCCCCACCAGCTTGTGTTTTTCCAGCAACGGTTGAAGAGTGTTTGATCTCCGATGCTTCTCGCCTTATACTCCAACTTCCATCCGTTCGATGAAGCAGAAAACATGACTCATTAGAGAAGGCAATTCTTTGCCAATCAGCGGAGGTCCAATTTCGATACTGCTGTGCAAATGTAAGCCTTTTCTGCCGATGCAACGTCGTTAGCATAGGTGCAGTGACCATCCGTCTGCATCGGAGCCCCATACGCAGCAGGGTTCGCTGAATTGTCGTTTTAGACACACTTCCGGTATCGCCCCTGGTTCATTCGGCCAGTGAATTGTTCCACTGTAGTGTGTCGATCGGCCCTCACGCACCTTCGAAGCCGACGTTCACCTCTCACATCAATGGCATGTGGTGCTCGGCCGTTTCCACGTCGCTTATTCGCAATGGTGCCATTTTTCCAATCACGATACACTTTAACCACAGCAGCAGGCAAACAGTTCGCAAACAGCGTTGTTCACAAATACTGCCACCCTGGGCCTGAAAGCGGATAATCATCACTTTTTGCAAATCTGATAAATCGCTAATTTTATCCATGACAGCGACGAGTGATATGTTTTCAGAATGCCTACAACACACCTTATATACCCTCCAAGCCAACTCACGACACGTGCCTTCTTTCGTCGGCCACGCGCTGTTGACGTCAAAAGTATAGAAAACATTCACCAGACTTTTTTTGCTAGTAAAAATTGATATATATATATATATATATATATATATATATATATATATATATATGGTGCAATATCACCATACGACAGAGTTTGAACAGGGACGAATGATTGGTCTGCGTGAAGGTGCATTTTCGTTCCGGGAGGGATATAACGCCACGACAATGACGCGCGTGAGGCGGCAGTGGACCGAGGAGAACCACGTGCATCGCCAATCTGGCAGTGGACCGCGAAATGTGACGACACCGCAGGATGACCGACACCTCCTCCGTATGGCATTGACGAACCGTTTCGCATCTTCGTAATTGTTAGCACAACAGTGGAGCACTGCAACAGGTGGGGCATTGTCTGCCTCCACAGTTCGACACCACCGTCTGCTGCACAGAGGACTGGTTGCGCGCATCCCTTTGCGGTAGATTCCTTTGACCCTGAACCACGGACGCCTATGAGTGGAATGGTGTTTTCAATACAGACAATGGCGTGCTGATTGCCAAAATGTGTTTTCGGACGAGTCCCGATTCAACTTGGACTACCATGATGGTCGCATACGCATTACACGGAATTGTGGTGAGCGCTTTCTTCGAGCATGCATTGTCGAGCATCATACGGACCGAACGCCAAGTGTGGTGGTGTGGGGTGCCATTGGGTACCATTCGCAATCTCGGCTGCTAAGACTTCAGGGCAATCTCAACAGCGACCGCCGCACCAGGTAAGTTATACAGGCAGAAGTCATAACCTTCCTTCAGAGCACTCCTGGCGCTGTCGAGCGTCATACGGACCGAACGCCAAGTGTGGTGGTGTGGGGTGCCATTGGGTACTATTCGCAATCTCGGCTGCTAAGACTTCAGGGCAATCTCAACACCGACCGCCGCACCAGGTAAGTTATACAGGCAGAAGTCATACCCTTCCTTCAGAGCACTCCTGGAGCTGTCGAGCGTCATACGGACCGAACGCCAAGTGTGGTGGTGTGGGGTGCCATTGGGTACTATTCGCAATCTCGGCTGCTAAGACTTCAGGGCAATCTCAACACCGACCGCCGCACCAGGTAAGTTATACAGGCAGAAGTCATACCCTTCCTTCAGAGCACTCCTGGAGCTGTCGAGGGTCATACGGACCGAACGCCAAGTGTGGTGGTGTGGGGTGCCATTGGGTACTATTCGCAATCTCGGCTGCTAAGACTTCAGGGCAATCTCAACACCGACCGCCGCACCAGGTAAGTTATACAGGCAGAAGTCATACCCTTCCTTCAGAGCACTCCTGGCGCTGTCGAGGGTCATACGGACCGAACGCCAAGTGTGGTGGTGTGGGGTGCCATTGGGTACTATTCGCAATCTCGGCTGCTAAGACTTCAGGGCAATCTCAACACCGACCGCCGCACCAGGTAAGTTATACAGGCAGAAGTCATACCCTTCCTTCAGAGCACTCCTGGAGCTGTCGAGCGTCATACGGACCGAACGCCAAGTGTGGTGGTGTGGGGTGCCATTGGGTACTATTCGCAATCTCGGCTGCTAAGACTTCAGGGCAATCTCAACACCGACCGCCGCACCAGGTAAGTTATACAGGCAGAAGTCATACCCTTCCTTCAGAGCACTCCTGGAGCTGTCGAGCGTCATACGGACCGAATGCCAAGTGTGGTGGTGTGGGTGCCATTGGGTACCATTCGCAATCTCGGCTGTTAAGACTTCAGGGCAATCTCAACCGCGACCACCGCACCAGGTAAGTTATACAGGCAGAAGTCATACCCTACCTTCAGGGCACTCCTGGCGCTGTATCCCAGCAGGACAATGCCCGACTACATGTTGTCAGGAATGTTCAAGCCCTCTTTGCAGCACAGAAGATACCGCTTGTTCCCTGGCGTGCGCGTTCACCAGACATGTCGCCTGTTAAACATGTCTGGGATATGGTCACTCGAATGGTCACTAGTGCCCATCAAATGCCTCCAGCGCGCAGTACCAATGATCTGTGGACTCACATACATGCAGCCTGGCAAGCAATTACCCAGGACTCCATCCAACGCCTTTTCGATTCAATGCCACGCCATCTACAAGCTTTTATCGCCGCGCTCTTGGAGGCTTCACAAAGTACTGATTTTTGTTAGTCAAAATTGATGGGTTGTTCTGAAAATTAAATCACTTATGTACAGTCATATAAGTAATGTGTGGTTTAAATTTCATTCGAATCGCATGGCTTCTTGATGTTGCTATGTTCACAAAAAGTAGTGTATATGTGGCTTCTTCTTTTGTAGCCCTTTTCAAATGGAGGAATGTTTATAGGTTCTTTATGGGGTCTGAAGAAATTGGAAGGGGGAGGGGAATAATCCTTGCTGTAGTGGACCACAAGGCTGAATTTCCCGGCCTGGTTTGGTCGTCCCAATACGCTCCAGACCAGAATCTGCTCCTGATCAATCCGCTTCTGGCCCGTCCCTATGCAGCAGACGAATCCTGTGGACGGCACAAATTTTTAAAGAAAATGGATTCTGTATTATTCGGCTTTCAATGGAAATAGAAAGACTGTCCCCTTGTATCATAAGTAGTGACAACCACAGACGCCGGCTACGGGAATGCTAGGTTGCTTAACCATGCCCCGCAGAAACAGGGCATGCTCAGCGTGCCCTAATTTCTGCAGGGACAATCAAAACTACACTGGCGGAAAGTGGAAAAAGAACACCAAGAAGGAGACGTCTGATACCATCGAAATTTATACAGCATAATAACGGAATACAAAGTATAACGTAATCAAACCATTATGGCAAAATACAGCTGTATTTGCTGGTAAACTGAAAAACAACATTTCCATGTAACATGAACCTCCATGAACTGCGTCACACTGTGCAATTCTGGCATGGAGTCTGTCGTACAGATGTTGGATGTAAGTTTGGGGTATTGAGTTCCAAACATCCTCAACCTGGACGCGAAAATCTGTGATGGTCGTGGCTGGCCGTGGAGACCGGGTAAGTCGTTGTCCCATAAAATCCCACACGTGCTCAATGGGGGACAAATCCAGTGAACGTGCAGGCCATGGGAGTTGTCTCACACCCTGAAGTGCATGTTGCGTTGCACGTGCCGTGTGTGGGCGTGCGTTATCTTGCTGGAAAGCACCACGATGGACCGACCTTACAAATGGCACATTAATGGGCTGAATGAAGTTGTTGATGCAGGAGGTGCTGTTTAACGTACCCGGTACAAACACTAACTATGTACGGGGGTGATAGCTGATCGCTCCCCACCCCAGCAAACCAGGTGTAGGCCCTGTGTGTCGCTGGCGGATGCAAGAAGGGTGGAGACGCTCCCCTGTGCGTCTGCGAACACGCATACGGCCATCGGAGGCTCCCAAGCAGAATCTGCTTTCATCGCTGAACACGACAGATCGCCCTTGCGTTCTGCAGTGCAGACGTTGGCGACACCACTGCAGCCGTGCCTGACGGTGGGCTGGAGTCAGAGGTACACATGCCAGAGGCACACGTGCACGTAGTCCTGCATCCAGTAGACGGTTGCGGATTGTTCGCACAGTCACCACAGGTGCAACGGCAGCTCGGATTTGCGTCGCAGTGAATGTTCTGCTTGACAACGCCGCTCTCCTTATGCGTCGATCGGTCCGCTCATCAGTCCGTCTGTGACTCCCGGTTCCACGTCTTCTCGTGTGGGAATGTTCCTCGGACCATCTACGTCACCGTCGTACCACCACCGATACTTCCCGTCCAATTCGCTCCGCAATACGACGATACGACCACCCGGCCTCACGGAGTCCGACTAGACGACCTCGCTCAAAGTCCGATAACTGCTGAAATCGTACACGTCTTCCATGTCCATGCATTGCAGCTTCTTCGGGGTCTTCGCACGTGTCCGTACGCCGACGACTGATTACATTTACTTCGCCGTACTCCTTAAATACCACTACCGATAATTTGCATATTATGCCGTGCTGTGGCGTAAGCGCTCACCGGTTGGTCCCGAAATTAACATCACACCTACGTACACTCGACCCTATTAACATATGTAAATTTCATGATCGTCCGCCAATTCCTTCTTGGTGTTCTTTTTTTACTTTCCGCCAGTGTATATCTTTTGGTAACAATATGTATATTGTAATTGGAACTTATGGAATAAGATGTTTCTATCAGTTGACATCAGTCATTAGTTACCAAAAATTAAAATTGATATATTCAAGACACACTTTTGAAACAGTTTACGTTGAATATAATATTTTAGCATATAAAGAAATTCTGTTATATACTGTATATAACAGTTATAATTTTATGCTGAATTCAATACAACAGACATTTTTCAGTTCTACTGAAAAATGAAACAGTTATTAAGAAAAATGTTGTGGAAAACAAGAAGTCTCCCGGTGGCCGAGTGGTACAAGGCGCTGGCTACCAATCGTTCGCCCGAGATTAGCCCAGGTCTGAATCCCGGGTGAGGCATGCATGGATGGTACACTTGTCTATTTTTTTTTTTTTTTTTTGGGTATTTAACGACCACCGCGAGCAACTCAATGGGCAATAAGTATTCGCCCGTTCCTAATTTAGGACCATTGGTTCGAGGGAAGGGAGAGAGCCAGTCCCGTACTACAAACACAACGTCCATGCCTGATGGGATTCGAACCCGGACCCATCTCTGACGAAGGCTCAGAAGCCTTCGCTTAAACCACTGTGCCACTGGAGAAGCTACGCTTGCCTTACTGCACTGGTTTACTCCTTTTCCTGGAAGTACTGTCCTCAAATTAAGGATGGACGACCTCTATTATGTATTCCAATAAATTGCTCACGGTGATCAATAACCTTCCACTCCCCCCCCCCAAAGAAAAGAAAAAGATCACCTTTCGCCCGTAATATAGTCGAATTTACTCACAAGCATGAGGAATGACCGAAAACTGGAAACTATTTCAAAAATATTCAAAAGTTTACTACTGGATAACAATTAATATTGGGTGTCCGAAAAAAACAAAAAAACCGGCGTTTTTGCATAGCATAGGCCAGTTCCGCGATGTAAATATGCATATTTTTTGCGGACAGTTTTCCCATGCTGCAGATGACTGAAAACGCGTATTGTGGGGAATAAAACGAGGCGTGAAGCACATGATGCGGCCCATGTGTTGAACTTCTACTGCGGTCGATTGCAATGTCTACAAAGTTTGAAATATTGGATCTATTGCAACATTACCTGAAACAGGGGTTTAAAGCTGTTCAAGCAGTACGAAAAAAGAGCGAAGTTGAAGGTGAAGGCCTGGCGGCTACACGGACCACCAAACATGGTACAAAAATTTGCGGCCGGTGATTTGAGCTTGTAAAGAAATTAAGGTTCGGGTAGGCCCACTGCTGTTGATTCGGACGCCCTGAGTGGGTCTGGAAGACAATCGACGAACAATCACTCATAAAATGTCGGAAGAACTGGAAGTTTCTAAACACACCATCGCTCTGAGCACCTGCAGAAGATCGGTAAGGATAACAGACGATGCCGTGAGAGGCCTCATGAGTTCAAGCTCAACGACATGTTGAGGTATGCAACGAACTGCTCAGAAATTCACGCGATACTCGATTTATCAAATGAATTATTATACTAAGGATTAAAAATAGATATATGTGCGTAATCCTAATTATTCACAACAGTGGTTGAATAGAGGTGGGTCCGCTTTACCTATCCCAAAACGCGAACGTTTGAAGAAAAAAGTTCATGCTCTGTGTCTGGTGGAATTATGAAGGTGTAATCCACTTTGATATGATTCCGAATGATCGTTCTATCAATGCCGAACTGTATTCTCAGAAATTGGAAGGATGTGTGATAAACTTCAGCGGAAGTACCCTACCTTAGGCAACCGAAAGCGAGCACTGCTTCAACAAGACAATGCCAAACCTCATACCGCTAATCGGACCCAAGTCAAACTTCAACTGAAATCGAGCTGCTGCCTCATCCAGCATACAGCCCCGATCTTAGCCCTTTAGACTATCACTTGTTTCGGACGATGGCGCTTTTTGTCCGCGGCAAGTAGTTGACTACTTTAGACGATGTCGGACGCTAGTGCCAAGTGTTCTTTGCCTCTAAACCGAAAGCTTGATATCATGCAGGAATTGAACAACTGGCCAACAGGTGGGTTCAAGCTATTGAACATGATGACATCTGCTTTGAAATTTAGCTTGGATTTTTCCGAGGTTCTGGGAAAATAAAATCGTTGTATCAAAAACGCCGTTTCTTCCTAATGGACATCCCAATAATAACACATTTTTGTTTATTCTGTTATTAATTTTAAAGAAATTTACTGTACAAACGGGTTTTTTTTCAAACATGCCCTCAGATTTACAAAATTCTACGCTTGTGGTGGCAATGCACAATGTCTAAAGGTCAGTAACTATAATTAATACAGACATTTAACGTGGACCAAGGAACATCAAACAAAGATCTTCGCTCTTTCCACGTTTATGAGTGAGTCACGGAAAAATTTTCATTGGCCGCCACCGGGAGTCGAACCCAGGGTCTTACAGTTACGCGCCGGATATGCTTCCGCTACACCACAGCGGCCTCGAATTCCTCCGGACTCACACACGAGGCCGCTGTGGTGTAGCGGAAGCATATCCGGCGCGTAACTGTAAGACCCTGGGTTCGACTCCCGGTGGCGGCCAATGAAAATTTTTCCGTGACTCACTCATAAACGTGGAAAGAGCGAAGATCTTTGTTTGATGTTCCTTGGTCCACGTTACATGTCTGTATTAATTATTCATTCGCCTTCTAATTATTTCTTCAGTTGCTGCTTACCATCTTTGGTGAATCCCCAGCATTGTGCGGGGCTCCAAGAAGCAACCTGCCAAATTGGCTTGGCAGTTAACGCGTGTGTGAGTCCGGAGGAATTCGAGGCCGCTGTGGTGTAGCGGAAGCATATCCGGCGCGTAACTGGAAGACCCTGGGTTCAACTCCCGGTGGCGGCCAATGAGAAATTTTCCGTGACTCACTCATAAACGTGGAAAGAGCGAAGATCTTGGTTTGATGTTCAGTAACTATCACATTCGGACTATTATGAAACAGATGAAATTCTTGTATCTTTTTATTTGTCGGGGGATCCAAGAAAGAAACTTGTTGGGTTATGTAACCTATCGATCGTACAAGAAATTGCCCGTGACATAGATTTGAAGTCACTTGTCAATTTTGAGAACAGCAAAGCACTCAAAATGAAATTTTAATTTAATTTTAATTTGCATGGGACCAGTAAGTAAATAGATGCCGTTCGCATTAGTTTCTTTCTATTTAATTTATATCGAATTTTTACATCTTGAAATTACTGTATTAATGCAATATGCTTAGCCACACAAATGAATAACATAAGTTTTGGGGTCGCAAGGTTGATGCCTTGCCTAGGGCGCCAAGCATCTTAGCGCCGGCCCCGCCGCCCACATACACTTAAAATCAATATTTTGTAGATTTTTGTTATGTCAAGATTTAGTGCTCCATTAGTATTTGCTACTAGCCAAGTTTGAGAAATTCCCCTGTTGTTAAGAAAGATGTTTTGCAACACTCTAGTGAGACAAAATATTTGAACGCTGTTCTTCGTTAAAATCAGAAACTCTCTGTTCATCATTCTGATCGTTTTGATTCACAATTTATTTTCTTATGCACTGTGCTAGATTAAAGGCTCTTGGGGCTCCTGCCCTATGAAAATTCGAAGGCCAAGCAACTTTTGGTTTATCAAATTTCAGCCTTCACTTCCTCGTAAAGTATTTTTACCCAAAAAATATTTCCGCTAATCATATTCACTTGTTTTCTCAATTACACTATCTGTTTCAATTAAACTATATGCATGTTTTTTAAGAAATCAAAAACAAAAGACAAAACACGGTTAAAAGCATTGATTTTATATAAAACAAATTTACATTGTTTTCAGTGCAAGTGAAATAACACAATCCTAAAGTTTAAGAAACACTACATTTTCAGAGCAGAACCTTTAAACGATTATATGTGTAACAAAGAAATGAGGAAAGAATGTCTGAAGTAAAAAAAATACACTTTTCGAATTTATATTTTTAAAAATACATCGTTTTAATTATAAATGAAATGACACAATTCTAAAATTTGAGAAACAATATATTTTCAGAGCGGAACATTTAAACGATTATATTTTTAACAAAGAAATGAGGAAAAATATCTGAAGTAAAAAAAACAACAAAAGAAAAAAAAACTACACTTCTCGATTAGACTTAACTGCAAATGCGCCAGACAAAATACCACTGCAAAATGAAACAGTAATCTCAAATGCATTGAATTCGACATTATCTGCATTTACGCCCTCTAGCGGCGAAATTGTACATCGTAAAAAAAAAAAACGAATTAAAAGATCATCATTTGCACATTTCAAGCTTTCCAATGCAAAAATAATTTTTCAAATCGGACTTATAGTTGCAGAGATATCGTGTCCACAGACGGACGGACGGACAGACGGACAGACCGATAACATAAGCACGATCTTTTTTTACAAAAGACGTGCTAAAAACTAGCTTTGAACCTAAGAATGAAAACTAGCTTTTTTTTCCATGGAAAAACTTGTCTTTTCTTTTTTTTTTTTTTTTTTTTTTTTACGCACAAAAGATTTAGTGCTCCAGGTGAATCCCTCCCCTCTAGCAGGTGAAAGTTTTAGGTGAGACAGGAATAGGCGAATCAAGAATTCTTTCCTTGCCTAAACTGGCGGAACCCATTAACTTTCGACGTAGCAGGAATAGGCAAATCAAGAAGTTTGCTCCAAGTGAATCCCTCCCCTCTAGCAGGTGAAAGTTTTAGGTGAGGCCGGAACAGGCGAATTAAGAATTCTTTCCTCGTCTAAAATTGCGGAACCCATTAACTTTCGACGTAGGAGGAATAGGTGAATCAAAAAGTAATCGAATCGTAATTGCCTGAGGATCCGTGGCAATTTTCTGGTGTCGTAGTAGAAAAACACACTTCCTACTTCGCCTAAATTACTTGCATGGTAGCGCCAACGAACAAAGTTTTGCTCTGGCATTGGAGTTCTGCTGCTTTTGATGGGGTGCTTTTCCCAGGGGTACCGCTTCCAAAAGTCTCCAGGACTTACGGGAATAAGCAACAACGAAAAACACCTGTTTTGCGGTAGTTAACTACAATTAGCGAAAGTGAGGTGCGATGCACAAGATAAGTCGAAAGGCGGGAAGGGGCGTCTTAACTTAGAAAGTCGGAGGAAAGGACTGCATGAAAAACTGTGTTTGGCTTACAGACCATACAGCACTTAGGTCTTTTTTTTTTTAAAGACGTTACGGGGTAAACAAATTATCTTTTCAGTATAACAATTTTCTTTCATACGCATGGTGCAGCACAGAAAAAAATTGGAATTTATTTTTCAGAATTAGCATGGTGCCTACAGGCCCAGCCCGCGCCTGCTGCCGTCCCCGTAACTTGGCGCGCGGGTGTTTCGCACCCGTTGAACCCCCGCTTGGCACGTCCCTGTTCCTGACCTAGAATTACGGTTATAACTCTGAGCCATGTAAGAGAACACTGAAGAAAATTCATCAAAAGAGCAATGCGAACAATGCCGGAAAACAAACTTCCGAATAACTTTTACTCTCAGTTTCTTATATGAAATGTCAAATGTGGCTGTTTGAGGAGTGTGGATTACGAAAACTACGCAACTTATTAGCATTCTAATTGAAGTTCTGCAATAGTAATTAGTTGATTAAACCCAAAACCAAAAATTTGCAGAAATATTGCGATCGACTCAGTGGTTAACATTTTACCGAAGTTTAAAGGATGTATTTCTCGCCAAAGGAACGTATAACCGTGTTAAACTCTTGAAGAAAAAAATGATTTGTCTAAAACTATTTCTTCTCAAACAGCTCATTTTCGATACAGTGAATTTGCAATTTTTTTTTATTCACACATATCCTTAGCGTCTTGTTTGGAGGGGTCGGCGTCGACCAGGGGTGTCATCAGGACCTTTTTTGAGGGCTCAAGCTCCGCCAGTATCTAAATATTCGCCCCCACCCCAATGCAATTCAACGGAAATATATCATTAGAAGCGCCTCACCTTTATATAAGCTACGCCTGCGTTAGAGTGCTGCTAAAAGAAGGTTTCAAGAACATAAATAAATGTATTTATTTAGTATGTGTTAGAAAACATTCATCTTTGCATAGAATATGGATTATTAATATCTCTATAGTCCCGAGTCAAAAACTTATCTACGTTACTAATAATTTACTAAACGTTAATGGATTATTAAAATATTTTGGTGGAGAATATGTGTGCCATTTCAATAGGCTTGTACTCCCTGTGGATTTGTGTACTAAAGTAGCGTTCGGCATCGTTTGAAAATGTCATTTGCCGCCCCGGTGGCGCTGGCCTCTAATCACTCGTCCGTAAGGGGTCCGGGTTCGAATCCCGGTCAGGCATGGATGTTGTGTTTGTCTTACGGCACTGGCTCCCTCCCTTCCCTGGAACCAGTGACCCTAAATTAGGGACGGGCGACTGCTTATAGCCCATTGAGTTGCTCACGGTGGGCGTTAAACCTCCAATCAAAAAAAAAAAAAAAATGTTATTTGCGTGTACGTTGGTTTATTTTTACCAATAGCGCTTAACAGATCAATTATTAATAGTCACTGTAGCCTTTATATGTGCATGTAATATTAAGAATTTGTTCAATAGTAAGATTGGCCCTGACTGGCATATGTTTAGATATTGTTTTTTATCAAATTTTTTAGCGTTGTGATTAATCTGAAATTCAAGTTTTGAACTTCTCTCCCCCTCCCCTCCCCCACACCGTCCCGCGACTGTGGTGAAATCATGCCTTTGTGGCACAACATAACCTTTCAGTGGGTCTGCCGTTGAAGCAAATGCTTTTAAAGATATCGAGATATCTGAGATGCATATTTCATAAGATCTCCGATGTAAGATTTAATTCCTATGATAATTAGATATTCGGAATCAGGTTGTTCAGACTCCTGATCCTGATGAATTCCCTTCACATATTGACGCTGTCACACTCTTAAAATGTAATACAGGATCTACGAAAGATGCTGGTCTCTGCGGATGGGTGTTGCGTCGAGTTCTAAAACATTTCTTCTCTCTGCTCTCAGAAAAGAGCGGCTTCTCTATAGCTACAGCGAGTGTAGCGCCATTTACATTGACATACTTGGGCCCCTTGCGTGTGTTTGGGCTGGGGGGGTAACCTTCCTTCCTTGTTTTTACTATTCGTTGCCAATTAGAAAACCTTACATGAAGTATTACATCAGCTCATCTCTGCCTCCATCAAAGCTGTTAGTGTCGTTTTGTGTTTGGTGCAAATGATAATGAAATTATTATCCCTAGATTATATAAGTCGAAATTTTTTTCTCGTCCTCCAGAAAACCTAAACGCGTCTATATATATATTGTAACGTACCAGGAGATGTGACGTACCTGCCAGAAGGACGCACACGACATAAAGGCAGATAGGAATCAGAATAAAACGTCCGCGTAGCTCAATTGGTAGAGTGACTCATTCCGGAATGAGGGGACCCGGGTTCGAATCCTGGCGCGGACAGAAATGACGGAGAAAATTTACTTCGTTATAATATATACATATTGCATAGTCATTTCGTTACTCTGGATAGCAGATTCTCTATACATAATAAACATTTAGTTTCTCCTCGGAAAACGATCCCAGGGCAAGCCAGAGGTTGGTTTTGTTGTAGTAAATCGTGGGGTTTGAACAGGGGCAACGAGTAGGAGAGCGGCTGGAGATTCTCCTCTCCCAGAAAAGAACTCCTTCATATATTCTTCGTACATAACAGACGCTTAGGAAATATCAGCGCTTCTCGAGGTAGTCGACGTGTTGTTTGGACATTTTGCTACTGTCGGTGCGTAGCAGAACACAAACATTTAGCTTGTCCAGGAAACAATGCCCGGAGTTTAATTACCGTACAGAACTTCGGGGTTGATTGATGGAGCGTTAATGAGTAGAGTGATGCAGCCTCCTAGTTATTATGAATTATTAACAGCAAGTATGAAAAAATAATCGTAGTAGTGCTATTTATCTTATTATGACTGTATTAATTTCCCAGGTGAGCGTCGAAATGGGTGATTTGCTCGAATTTATAAAACGCAAACTCTTTGTCAATAAAATTGTTGCCAGTGGGAACAATTTTCTTTTACAAATAGATTGAGTTCTCAAACATTTCTTCTCTCTCTCTCTCTTTCTCTGATGTATCATAAATATAATATACACTGGCGGAAAGTGAAAAAAGAACACCAAGAAGGAATTGGCGGACGATCATGAAATTTACATATGTTAATGGTTCGAGTTTACGTAGGTGTGATGTTAATTTCGGGACCAACCGGTGAGCGTTTACGCCACAGCACAGCATAATATGCAAATTATCGTCGGTGGTATTTAAGGAGTACGGCGAAGTGAATGTAATCAGTCGTCGGCGTACGGACACGTGCGAAGACCCCGACGAAGACGGTGTACTTACGTATTTTCGGTCTCGTGCAGTAGTGAAGAGCAAAGTACGTGGGAGAAATCCTTCTCATAATTTAGCTGCATGGAGTTGAATTGCTTCATCACTAAGTAATTCTCATATAGTTTGTGGTCGTCAAGGATTTGACTGTGAGTTATTTTTATTTCCTGTTCTTTAAACTTCAAGTTAGAAGCTTTATTTTTTTTTTCCGGTTCCAGGCCAACCGGGGCTCCGTGCCTCCGGAATGGCGAACTTTCTGAACCGACCTGAAACCATTCAGGTTACTCATAATGGGAAGTACCCCAATGTTAATATTCTTAAAGAATTAGTCGACAAACTTGACTATCCGGAACATTTATACACAGTCCAGCGACTTAACAATGAACTTTTCACAGTGCGTTTCCAAACTGCTGAACAAGCACTGCACTACCTTGAGCACCCCTTGACAGCCTACAAGGACGTTGCGGTGAACATTTCGCCAGTAGATGACGACATTCGTACCGTCTATGTCAAACTCGTGCCCATTGACATACCTAATGAGAAGATCTCTGCGGCACTTACTGGATATGGGGAGATTGTCACCCCCATTCAGAATGAGAGGCACACACTCAAAGGTCTGGAACATGTTTATACTGGCACAAGAATTGTTCGCCTGTGTATGACAAAGCCAGTACCCAATTTCCTTCAAGTGGGCCGTTGGAAGGCCATGGTCACATATGTTGGCATGATACGCACATGCCGTAGATGCGGTAATGCTGGCCACATTGCTCCTCAGTGCCCATCCCGAGCTTGCCCCAACTGTAGTACGGTGGGGCACTTACAGATCTCGTGCGAGCAAGCCTGCTTCAAGTGCGGTGCGGATTCTCACACCAAATCCAGATGCACCTGGATTTGGTGCTCCTCTTGGCCTTCAACAGCTCCCCTTGTTTTCAATGAGGAGTTTCCAGAGCTACTCCTCTTGGCCTTCATCATATGTTGTAGCTAGGCCTTCAACAGCTCCCCTTGTTTTCAATGAGGAGTTTCCAGAGCTACCCTCCACCAGTACTATTGTTGTTCCCGGGGACTCTGGTGTTCCTGATGCAGTTGTTACCATGGACCCGGAACATGTTGCTTCTTTGAAATTACCGGTTGTCATACCTGTCGATTCGCCTTCCGAGAATGTCGTGACTTCTGTTAATCAAGAGACCTTGGTTGTTGACGGCCGCGTCGAGCCTGGAGCTTCTTCTGCTGTTTCACCAGTGCAAGATCTTGAGGTTCTTGAAATGCCATCTACAGAGGTCACCTCACTGCCTCTTGCCGTTGAATCGGCTGTTGTTATTAAGTCTGAGCCTCCCATGGACGCCGACGTATGTACCGAGATCCCTGAGCCTCATTCACCTGATTCTCCTGACGCCCAAGTCGGACTTGTCACCACTGTTGCAATTACAGAGGTTATTTCGGATGATGACAACATTTACATAGATTCCGTTGATGATGTTGCTTTCACCTCTCCTGTCGGAACTGTCTCCCTCCCTTCCACCTCCGGGGACAAAGTTGTACCCGTCATCCATTCCAGCAGGCCACCGGGACGTGTTCCTGTTACCATCCACAATGTTACTCCTTCCAGAGAGACTCGTCCAGCTGACCATTCCTTACGTCAACAACGACAGTCCTCTTCATCTTCGGAGGGCAGGACTCGCGGCAGCCGTTCGGCAAGTGTTCATCCTGGCCGTCGGGAAAGATCTCCCGTCCAACTGGAGGAAGGGGAACTTCCCCCAAGTAGCCACCGACGGAATCGTCGCTGGAATCACAACCGCTCCACCTCTGGAGATTGGCATCGTCAGTTCTAAATGCCGGTCCACGTTTCTAAAACGGGTGAGCTAATTTGAATCTACCCTCCTTACTGACCTTTGTTTTGTGTATTTTTGTATTTCAGTTATCTGCTTAACCTTCAACCTTAAAGTTTCAACATTAAATATTCAGGGACTTCGGTCCCAGTCAGTAAGTCGTTGGCTCATCGGCTGGATTATGACCCAGGATATTGATATCCTGTGTGTCCAGGAAACATTTTTTCAAAATTTTAGGCATGTTTCGGATTTTCGTCATTACACAAATGCCCCGTGCGGGTTTAGTCTTTCTCCGACTAGTCGCAGGGGCGTCGGAATTATTGTCAACCCTAACTTCAAGGGTCGACAACTGAAATTTCAATATGATGACGAGGGTCGAGTGGTTGCTGTCAGCTTTGCCCTCGCTGAGTTTAAACTTCGCGTTATTTCAGCCTATGCGCCATTGGAACCCTCCCAACGGGGTAGATTCCTCAGGAGTCTTCCTTTATTTATTTTTTTTTGGGGGGGGTGAAGACTTCCTCATTTTGGGGGTGACTATAATCTTGTAACGGAGCCTCTTGATAAACAGGGGGTACCTGGCAGAGGGACTCGTCCCGGGCTGTCTTCTCCGGGTTCATGTCGGAGACGGGGCTGGTGGACGCCTGGCGTTCTACTCACCCTGGGGTCTTCGACTGGACTTGGACGGATAGCTCGGTTATGGCCCGCCTGGACAGGATTCTTGTGGGGGGCCCTGGGGATTGTGACATTGTGTCTTTTGTTCATTGTGATGTTAATTCTGTGTTTCTCCGTGTGAGTGACCGTCGTGCCGTTTCTGGTGAGATCGTTCTAACAGGGGCCCGGACAAGAACTCAGGGCCCATGGAGGATGAATCTGAATCTTCTCGAAGATGACGACATCCTTCAGGGCCTTGAGAGGTTGCTTCGGAGTGAAATTCAGTCTGAGACTCATCACACTGGTGAGTGGTGGGAGGGGGTTAAACTTAAAGTGAAGTCTTATTTACAACTTCAGGGGAAACTTTCGGCTCATCAGCGGCTTTTAGAGCGAACTCGCCTTGTCTGTATGTTGCGTGCATGCAAAGCCGGGCAGCAAATGGGAGCGCAGAATGCTGGTATGATTGCTGAACTTCAAGCTCAGTTGACAGATTTATATTGTAAAACCGGCCAAAGATGCACACAGGACTCTATTTCACAAAATTTAGAAAACGAGATTTCACTTGCAATTTTTTTTGCGAAATCTCGCAGAAACAAAATTATTTCCCAGGTAATTCCTGGCTTACAGCATGAGTCACGCTTCGTGACCTCTCAACCAGAAATTCACAATTTGTTTTTTTCGCATTTCAGAGACATGTTTGCTTCTGATGAAGTGCAGCAGTCGTCCGTCGACTCTTAGGTCGCTGACGTGACCCAACTCGACGCTGCGGCTTCTGGGCTTACATCGGGACCTGTCCGTATTTCTGAGGTGAGGCAAGCCATTGCCGGCTTGCGTAATGGTCGCAGTCCGGGTACTGATGGCATCCGTGTCAAATTTTATAAACGTTTTGTTGATTTGCTTGCTGAACCTCTATGTGATGTTTTTAATCATGTTCTGTCAACTGGGCAGTAAACCTCGACGATGCGGCTTGGTCAGATCGTTTTGGTTAACAAGCGGCGTGATGGTCCTGGTCGTCATTTGGGAGAGTGGAGACCCATCACTCTTCTCAATTACGATTATAAGATTTTGGCTAAAGTCCTTGCTAACCGACTGATTAGGGTTATATCTGGCCTAGTAGGCGTGTGCCAGGTTTCTGGAATCCCGGGGAGGAGAAATTTTTCAAAATTTAGTCCTCATGCGGGACGGTATTCACTACCTCGACCGCAAGAGGTTGAAGTGCTGTATCCTTTCTTTGGATCAGAGCAAAGCCTTTGACAGGGTCTCTCACAAGTACCTTGTGACCCTGCTGGAGGCTTGTAACTTTAGCCAAGATTTTGTACACATGGTGAAGGTCTTGTATACTGATATCTTTAGTTTTATCCGAGTCAACGGTCAGCCTACGGACTGCTTTCCCATCCGGAGAGGGGTCCGCCAAGGCTTCCCGTTGTCTGCTGCACTGTTCGTACTGAACATTGAAACTCTCCTTAAGAAGATTCAATCTGCACCGAATATCTCTGGCATCCCAGTTCCGGGTTCGAGCTTTACAACAGCTGAGCTCAAATACCTTGCGTATGCAGATGACGTTGTTCTCTTCCTTCGAGATGAGATTTCCTTGAGAAATTTGTTTCATGTTTATGATGTTTATGCGGACAGTGCAGGCGCTGCATTGAATGTGGATAAAACTAAAGCCTTGTGTTTTGGGGATTGGTCACCTGACGTTTTGTAGTTTGTAGGCTCAACCGATGATCCCATAAGGATCCTCGGTGTTTACTTTGATAAAAGGGGGTTCACCGCAAGACGTGGCGCTCTGTTCAACAGATGCTCACGTCGGAATGTGCTTGGTGGGAGGGCTGCCAAATTTCTTTTTTTAATAGGGCTCTTGGTTTTCAAAATTGCTTTTTGCGGTACCCTACAACCCCCGACGTACAGGGTCCTTTTGACTCTAAATTCTCTAATTTTTCGATTTGTTTGGGGAACTAGAGCTGTCCTTTCTCGGGATTGCCTGGTTCAACCAGTCCATCGGGGGGACTGGGTGTTCGGCACATTCTTGCGTGGTGTCGCGCTTTGATGGTTTCTAATGTGGCCTACATCCTGAAAAGCGATTCTCATCCTAGCTTTAACTTCGTGTGTTATTTCATTTCCTATAATCTTAGGTTATTTTCTTTCGCTTGTAACTACCTTGGGCCTAGAGCTCCGAGGCCCGGTGGACCACATGGCACTACCATTTGTGAGGCTAGATTGTTAACTAGCCAGAACATCAGGTGCTCCTCTTGGCATGAACCCGATGCCCTTTATAATGTATTCTTGCCATCCTTTGCTCCTCACATTCAGCGCAGGTTTCCCGCCTTGGGGATGAACTGGAGGATCGCATGGGCCAATGTTGCGTTTGCGGCTGTGGAAGGTCGTGTGCGTGACCTGCAGTGGCGCTTGGCCCATGGGGTGATTTTCACGCGCTATTCCCTTTTTCGTTGGGGAGTCGTCGACTCCCGGACTGTCCCCACTGCGGACAGCCGGAGTTTTTATTCCACCGATTTGTGGAATGTAATTTTGTTCGAAAGGTTTGGCAACTTTTGTCTAGATGGATTTCTGTTAATATGTGTAATTTTAAAATTATTGTTTTTAAGCACGCTACCTGTTTCCGGTCAGCGTGCTTATGGTTTAAAGGTGATCCTTGCTACTGCTTGTACTGTGTAACATGATACTGCTCTGTCTGACCACGTTAGGCTCTATTCGAATAGGCCTGATGTGGTCGCCCTCTTTGTCAAGATCAGATTACGTGAGAGGGTGATTTCCGACTTTCACCACTGGCCGGAAGACGTTTTTCGCGTCCGATGGCTTTGTTGGTCTCGGCTGGTTTCCATACGCAATAATGTGCTCTGCTTTCAGTTCTGAATGTGTTTTCTGTTGGAGCATGTCGCATTCCTGACGACCGCTGCTCTTTTTACTTGCTTGTCTAGATCCTGTGTTTGCATCATGAATTGTATTTACATGCTTTTCTACTGTGTATATATTGTCTTTGTCTGCATTTGTCTATGCTTGGCCCGCGCTTTTGTTCTGTCTGTTGTCTGTGGCAGGTGTTGTGCCTCTCGGACGACAGTTCAGACCACTTCCTGCGTCCTTGTCATGCCTCTCGGGCGGGAAGGGGTGTGACAAATGACTTTTCATGCTTTTGTTTTGGTTGGAGGTGCTTAGATGTGGGTCCACTTTTTCTCTAAGCACATCCACCCTGTTTTCAGATATACTTCTTCCCTGGAAGTGTTATTGCTTGTGTTTCGTCTTCCAAGTTTGGTAAGTAAGGTAAGTAGTTCCCTTTCCTTTCTTTTCTTTTAGTGAGTGTGTGTGTGTGTGTGTGTGTGTGTGTGTGTTTCACCTCGATGATGATAGTGCCTTGACTGACCCATAATATGGGTTTCAGCAGAACAGTGTACAGCCTTGTGCTGTACCCCAGTTCACTAACTCCGAAGAAGCTGCAATGCCTGGACATGGAAGACGTGTACGATTTCAGCAGTTATCGGACTTTGAGCGAGGTCGTCTAGTCGGACTCCGCGAGGCCGGGTGGTCGTATCGTCGTATTGCGGAGCGAATTGGACGGGAAGTATCGGTGGTGGTACGATGGTGGCGTAGATGGTCCGAGGAACATTCCCACACGAGAAGACGTGGAACCGGGAGTTACAGACGGACTGATGAGTGGACCGATTGACGCATAAGAAGAGCGGTGTTGTCAAGCAGAACATCCACTGCGCCGCAAATCCGAGCTGCCGTTGCACCTGAGGTGATTGTGCAAACAATCCGCAACCGTCAACTGGATGCAGGACTACGTGCACGTGTGCCTCTGGCATGTGAACCTCTGACTCCAGCCCACCGTCAGGCACGGCTGCAGTGGTGTCGCCAACGTCTGCACTGGAGAACGCAATGGTGATCTGTCGTGTTCAGCGATGAAAGCAGATTTTGCTTGGGAGCCTCCGATGGGCGTATGCGTGTTCGCAGACGCACAAGGGAGCGTTTCCACCCTTCTTGCATCCGCCAGCGACACACAGGGCCTACACCTGGTCTCCTGGGGTGGGGAGCGATCAGCTATCACTCCCGTACACATAACTAGTGTTTGTATCGGGTACGTTAAACCGCACCTCCTACATGAACAACATCATTCAGCCCGTTGTTGTGCCATTTGTAAGGTCGGTCCATCGTGGTGTTTTCCAGCAAGATAACGCACGCCCACACACGGCACGGGCAACGCAACATGCACTTCAGGGTGTGAGACAACTTCCATGGCCTGCACGTTCACCGGATTTGTCCCCCATTGAGCACGTGGGAGATTTTATGGGACAACGACTTATCCGGTCTCCACGGCCAGTCACGACCATCCCCGATTTACGTGTCCAGGTTGAGGATGCTTGGAACTCAATACCCCAAACTTACATCCAACATCTGTACGACAGACTCCATGCCAGAATTGCACAGTGTGACGCAGTTCATGGCGGTTCAACCTCGTACTAACCATGTTACATGGAAATGTTATTTTTCAATTTACCAGAAAATACAGCTGTATTTTGCCATAATGTTTTGATCACGTTATCCTCTGTATTCCGTTATTATGCTGTTTAAATTTCGTTGGTATGAGACGTGTCCTTCTTGGTGTTTTTTTTTTTTTTCACTTTCCGCCAGTGTATTTAAAAAAAATTGTCTCGTTATTGGCGTTATGATTTAACTAAGGAGAGGATTTCACACGGTGATTTTTGTCAATCAATCACACTCGTTATCATTTGCTGGGATGAAATATGACAGAGTAGATTCCTTAAACATGAATGAGTAATTTTATTGAAAATTTGTTAAAAGTTGGAAGACAATATTTTTTCAAACTTAAAGCATCAGAAAATAATTATGTCATCCAGTTGTTAATAAATGATCATTAATATCTCTGTTAATATTTAATGGAAAGCATTTGTTAAAAAGCAGGTAAACAATTTTTTTCTTAATAGCCACAACATTATTTGAGTTTTATAAAAAAATGCGGTTAACGCTACAGGGAATCTACCAAATTTTAATCAGACAACATTAATTGAGTTTTATAAAAAAATGCGGTTACTTCCGTTACCCGATTTCTACCAAATTTTAATCAGAACATGATGGTTTATAATAAAACTCCTAAATATAAATTTACATGTTGATATCTACAATAACCATGAGTTACAGAGAAAAATCGGAAACATGTAAATATTAATTTTCGTGTTGATAGCTATAATAGTTTGTGAGTTATAATGGTGGACACAAACATACACACCGCGTCTAAAATAGTGAAATGCTATTCGCGGTAGTATCCCAAAAGGTATGTTTTCGTTGAAATCCCGATGTAGAATTTTTTTAACGATTACAGTAATTTCTCATACTCATTAATGTATGAGGAAGTGAAAATTATTAAAAATATAACATGTCAAGTTGAAATGTTTGTAGTGCAGCTATCACATCTTCAAAATACCAAGCATCTTCGCAGAATATAAATTTAGAATACTTAGTTTGTTTGTTTTTTATTGTGTCATATCTTTAAAATGCCGGGCATTTTCGTAGAATGTTGAATAATTCGTAAATGTGGGGTCATTTTATCATAATTTTTTTAATGGAGAGAATTTTTGTAGATTAATTTGTTTAACTTAACGCCACTAAACATAATCACAAGGTGAAATTGCGATGAAGTTTTTGTTAAGGTACAGGTTACTTGGCAACCAGTTCTTAAAAAAAATATATTTTGATTTTTTTATTCTTGGAGGGCTAATAATACGGTGTGGGAATTTTCATCATTTTCAGAGCTTTAAGAAAAATAAAGGCCTCAACTGATCGCTGAGATTTTCTGATTTTGACCTAATGAGACAAAAAAAAAAAAAAAAAAAAAAAAATCAGAACGTTGATCGGTTTCACATGAGTTCCACGTACAGACGTGTTTGCATTATTTTTTGCAGTTGTAAGTTGTATTTTTAAATTGTAAGAGTAGTGGGAAAAAAAAATTACTGGCATGTGCTTTTGTACTGCCGCCGGTGGCCGAAAAGTGACCAAAGTCATTGATTGGTTCTAGACTTGGAAAAATATTTTATTTTGCGTTGAAATTTACACCGACCGCTTTTAGCAAGAAATAACCTTTTTAAATGAAGAACGATTCATGATGCAGTGATGTACTATTTGTGCGTACAAGGAGGGGGAAAATAAGCTCTAAGGTTTCAACAGCGTAAATATGAAAAAATAGGAATAATATTTACAATCAAAGTTTCTTGCCTTTGGATATTAAAATCATGAATCTCGAAATATATGGCAAATACGTTTTTTTATTTAGCTTTGTATAATGAATAAACTCAATACGTAACAAGCATTTGATATTAACAAATATTGCAAAACTACTTACATGAGTCTATAAATTTTAGGACTTTATAAGCTCCAGATCATCATGGTGAAGTAGACAGAACCTCGGTGGTGGTGATGTTCTCAGAGTTATAATGATTAAGCCGGTTTTGGCATCCTTGCGTTTTTCGTCGCACAACTCAACTCAACCTGAGAGTAGACTTTGAAGAGTTAAGACATGGAAAAAAACAACTAATATGGTAACTCCTTTTTTTTTTTTTTTTTTTTTTTTCCTAATTTAAGAGATAGACCGGTTCACTGTAATCCGCCACACAGGAAAACTGCCACACAGGAAAACTGTCACACAAGAAAACTGCCCAACCGGAAGATTGTCACACAGGAAAACTGCCACACGCTTTTCATTAAGGGGCCGGGCACAAATTGCAATTCCTCCGAGGAACACGTTGAATGTGTGACAGTTTTCCAAGTTTCCGAATTATGTGTGGCAGTTTCCCAAGGTGCCTAACGATGGGAAGAAGCTCTTTTGTTTGTCTGAATTTTCATGTCGGTTCATACTTAGGGCAACTGACCACAGAAGTTCGAGGGGTAGGTTGGGGGGGGATAAAGATTGCCGTTTCTTGGCCTATATTGAGAATTGAATTGGGAACTCCAAACAAATTTCGAGAAAACGTTCTACGTAATTCAAGCAAAAATTGTTTTGTTCAGGAAAGACCAATAAGGTGGGGATTTTTTAATAACGCTGCACTTTTACTTAGGCACTAAATATTTACATAAGATGTCAAATTTGTAATATTTTTCTTTTACTTAATTAATTCATAGGCCCTACACCTCGGCCTTTTTAACAGCTTTTAATTCGTCGACTTTATATTCATAAATCTTAAGTATCAAATCAAGTCAATAGCATTGCTCTTTTACTTAGGCACTAAAAAGTCATAGGCCACAGGCATAGGCCTTTTTAACAGGTTTTATTCTACCAGTGTCATATTCACAACGTTTACACATCAAATCATGTTAATAATATTGCGCTTTTATTTAGGCACGAAATATTTATTCACAGGCCCTAGGCCTAGGCTTAAGCCCTTTTACCAGTTTTTATTCTACCAATGCCATATTCACAACGTTTACACTGAAAATCAAATTAATACTATTGGGCGTTTTCTTAGGCACGAAATATTTATTCACAGGCACTAGGCCTAGGCCTTTTTAATAGTTTTTACTTTATCAATGCCGTATTCACAACGTTTACACAACAAATAAATGTAATAATATTGCGCTTTTACTTAGGCACGAAATATTAATTCGTTGGCTAGGCCTAGGCCTTGTTAATAGTTTTTACTCTATCAAGGCCATATTCACACCGTTTACACAAAAAATAAAAATAAAAAAAAATTAATAGTATTGCTCTTTTACTTAGGCACGAAATATTCGTTCATAGGCCCTAGGTCTGGGCCTATGAATTAATATTTCGTGCCCAAGTAAAAGCGTAGTATTATTAAATTGATTTGTTGTGTAAACGTTGTGAATATGGTATTGATAGAGTCAAAACTATTAAAAAAGCCTAAAGCCTATGAATTAATATTTCGTGCCTCAGTGAACGCCCAATATTATTAACATGATTCGCTGTGTAAACGTTGTGAATATGACATTGGTAAAATAAAAACTAGTAAAAGGGCCTAGGCCTAGGGCCTGTGAATAAATATTTCGTGCCTAAATAAAAGCGTAATATTATTAACTTAATTTGATGTGTAAACGTTGTGAATATGGCATTGGTAGAATAAAAACTGGTAAAAGGGCCTAAGACTAGGTCCTAGGGCCTAAGACTAGGCCTAGGGCCTGTGAATAAATATTTCGTGCCTAAATAAAAGCGCAATATTATTAACTTGGTTTGATGTGTAAACGTTGTGAATATGACACTGGTAGAATAAAACCTGTTAAAAAGGCGTATGCCTGTGTGTCCTATGACTATTTAGTGCCTAAGTAAAAGAGCAATGCCTATTGACTTGATTTGTTACTTAAGATTTATGAATATAAAGTCGGCGAATTAAAAGTTGTTAAAAAGGCCGAGGTGTAGGGCATATGAATTAATTAAGCAAAATAAAAATATTACAAATTTGACATCTTATGTAAATATTTAGTGCCTAAGTAAAAGTGCAGCGTTATTAAAAAATCCTCCTTATTGGTCTTTCCTGAACAAAACAATTTTTGCTTGGCTTACATAGAACGTTTTCTCGAAATTTGTTTGGAGTTCCCAATTCAATTCTCAATGTAGGCCAAGAAACGGCAATATATACCCCCACCCCATACCCCCTCGAACTTCTGTGGCCAGTTGCCCTAAGTATGAACCGACGTGAAAATTCGGACAAACAAAACAGCTCCTTCCCATCGTTAGGCACCTTGGAAAACTGCCACACATAATTCGGAAATTTGGAAAACTGCCACACCAGAAAACGGCCACACATTCAAAGTGTTCCTAGGAGGAATAGCAATTTGTGCCCGGTCCCTTAATGAAAATCGTGTGGCAGTTTTCCTGTGTGGCGGTTTTCCGATGTGTGGCAGTTTTCTAAGTTGCTGAAAAATGTGTGGCAGTTTTCCTGTGTGGCAGTCTTACTCCAACCGATAGACCAGGTATTGAAAAATGTTATTTGATTGGACAATCGTTTCCTGCTCTAATAGGTTCCATTGGTCCTTAATCGAAAAGATGCAGTCTTAGTTAATTCAAGCAATTCCAACGCTTTATGGTAGCTTGGTGTCATTTTATTGTATGTTGGGGATTTGGTCAGCACCTGACACGTATATGAGACGCGACAGAACGACGCCCGTCTACTGACTTCGAAAGGGTCAGCGACTAGAGACGCATTACAGGACATGCCCGCCCCCCTCCCCCTACAACTGCACGCTAATGCTTTTCACTTCTCTTTCTCACAGTAGAGCAATGGTTTCAAAACCGAAAATTTAGTTTTGGTGAATAAAATTAAGGTATTTAAAAGATGTTACTTATTCAAACAAATCTTTCTAAATACATGCCTTTAAAAAGTTATAATTTGTATAGAAGATTGTGAAGGAAAAACCGCAACTGTCTGCTCATAATATGAGGAAACTGGTGCACAATCCCCCTCCCCATGCCGTCAAGAGACCTATGAATTACAGCATAAGACACAAACAAATGCGCACATCAACGAGCTCAATGTATAGGTAAGAAAAATTCGAATTTCATAAAAATACACCATGTGAGCTAAGTTGCCGGCCGGCCTCAGCGAAACTGGCCAAAAACGCGTGCAAAACGTTTTGTCTTTTCCGGGTAGGTTATCATCATCATCATCATTGTCAACCATTATCAATCCACTGCTGGACGAAGGTCTCCCCAAGTTTCCTCCACAACGGTCTGTCTTGTGCCAGTCTCCTCCATGTCACCCCTGCATACTTTCGAATTTCATCCACCCATCTCCCATGTGGTCTTCTTCTGGGTCTTTTCTTGTCCCTTGGAATCCAATCTAAAATTTCGGCTGTCCATCGATGATCTGTCCTTCTGGCAGTATGTCCAGCCCATTGCCATTTCAGGGATTTAACTCTGATCATGATGTCTTCCACTCTTGTCATTTTTCGGATCCACGAGTTCCTCTTCTTATCTCTCCTGGTTACCCCAAGCATGCACCTCTCCATGCTACTTTGAGTTGTCTGGAGCCTTTGTATGTCTCTTTTAGTTAAGGTCCACGTCTCTGCACCATACGTAAGCACTGGAAGGATGCATTGATCAAACACTTTTCTTTTAAGACATAATGGCATATTGCTCTTGAAAATTATGCTGTTTCTTCCAAAAGCTCTCCAGGCAAGTTTTGTACGCCGATTAATTTCTTCATCAATGTGACCCTCACTTGATATCTGCTGTCCAAGATAAACGAACGTGTCTGTTATCTCCAGCTTTTTTCCATCAATCGATAAATCTTCATTTCTTGTAAAAGCATTGAACATCACTTTTGTCTTCTGAAAGTTCATTTTTAATCCCACTTCTTTACTCTTGTCCGCAAGTTCCTGGATCATACTCTGCAGCTCTGATGGGGTAGTTGCAAAAATGACTACGTCATCAGCAAAACGAAGGTGGGTTAGATAATCTCCATTAATCTTTATCCCCTTGTTTTCCCAGCTCAGCGACTGAAAAACACCCTCCAATGTGGCATTGAAGAGCTTCGGAGATATGGTGTCACCTTGTCTCACTCCCTTTCCAATTTTTACGTGTGTTGTATTTTCAAACAGCCTAATCTTTGCACTTGCATTTTCATAGATGTTATTAATAATATTAATGTATGCATCTTCAATACCGCAGGTTTTCAGAGCCATTGTAACTGCTGATGGTTTCACCGAATCAAAGGCTTTTTCATAATCGATAAAAGCCATGCACAATGGAAGTTCATATTCCCTCGCTCTTTCAATTAGTTCTCTCAGCACGTGGATATGATCTATTGTGCTGTAGCCACTCCTGAATCCAGCTTGTTCTCTCGGTTGAGCCATGTCCAGTGTTACCTTCAAGCGGTGTGAAAGAACTTTAGTGAAGATTTTATAAACTACTGATAGGAGGCTGATAGGTCTGTAGTTTCCGAGATCCTCAATGTCACCTTTCTTATGTAGCAGGATCATTGTAGCGGTGTTCCAATCCTCAGGAATCTTTCCTTCATTAAGGCATCGAGTGAAAATTTGGGCGAGTACTGTTTCGATTTCTCCACTTGCTTCTTGTATGATGTCTACAGTAATTCCATCTTCTCCTGGAGCTTTTCCTCTCTTCATGTTCTTGATTGCATGTGCAACTTCTGCTGGAAGGACTGGAGGAACTCTGGTACTGGTATCTTTCATGATGTCTGGAGTGCATATATCATCCCTTTCATATAATTTGGAGTAGAAATCTTTCACTCTTGTCAAAATTTCTCCTCTATTTCTTGTTACAGAACCATCTTCTTTTCTCAGTGCCATAATCTGTTTTCTTCCCTTACTGAGATGTCCCTTTGCTATCTTTAGGCTTTGGTTGTTTTCAATTGCTTTCCTCACTAGTTCACAGTTGAATTTCCTTACGTCTTCAGTGATACTTTTTCTTACTGTCTTGCATAGCTCTATATATTCCACTTTGGAAGTCACATCTTTAGTTGTCCTCATCTCTCTTCTTTTTTGCATCAACATTTTGGTTTTTCCTGATAATTTGTTCACATGCAACTTGTTCTTAGACCCAGCTAATTTTGTTGCTGTTTCCATAAGAGCTTTGGTTACTTTTCTGTTAACTTCAGAGATGTCCACTTCTTCCGATGTTAGGCCTTCTAAAGCAGAGAACCTGTTCTTCAGTTCTAACTTGAAGGTATTATGGTGTTTTTTAAGGTTGGTTACGTCAATAGATTTTGTTTGTCTTATGAGCTTGCCACGTTCAAGTTTAGTGTTGAGGTGCATCTTACATCTCACCAATCTATGGTCACTACCTGTGTTGAACTTGTTTAGCACACTGCAGTCTTCTATGACGAATTTTTGTTACACATAATAAAATCAATTTCACTTGTCGTCCCATTTGGATGTCTCCATGTCCATTTCCTGTGTGGCTTTTTCTTGAAGAAGGAGTTCAAGATGAAAAACCCTTCTGCCTCTGCAAACTCAACGAGAGTATTTCCACGCTGGTTTCTGTTGCCATGACCGAATTTACCTACTGAAGTTTCATTCTGTTGCTGTTGCCCTATTTTTGCATTGAAATCTCCCATAATTATTTTCAAGTGCTGCTTACCTTTATTATTTAGATGACAAATTTCCTCATAAAATTCTTCAATTTCTTCTTCAGGATGACTTGTGGTGGGTGCATAAGTTTGAATAATCTGAGCCTGGTATCTTTTCGAGAGTTGGATAACAAGTCGTGCAGCTCTGTCAGAGGAACTTTCAACTTCTACAACTTTATCCTTCAGTTTCTTGTTTATTATAAATCCAACACCACTAGTTCTGCCAGTATCTGTCCCACGATAGTAGAAGAGATGTCCACTTTTCAGTTCGATGAGATCTTCTCCTTTTCTCCTTACCTCACTTAGCCCCACGATGTCCCACTTGATCCTTTGTAGTTCCTCTTCCAATTCAAGAAGCCTTGAATCAGAAGATAGGGAGCGTCCATTGTAAGTAGCCAAGGTCAGCATCAGATGGCAGCCTAGTCCGGTTCTCCGGGGATTCTTAGCACCCTCTGCCTTCATGTCGCACTGGCCGCTGCCTTGGCCAGGTACATTCCAGCTGCCGGAGACTGAGGGCCAAGATTTAAGTTGTGGAATCATTTTGGAGGGGTTTGGCCATAACTCACCACGCTGGCCAAGCGGGTTGGTGAGTGTGGGATAGAATTTCCTCTAATCCCGATGGTATAGTTATACCGCTATGGGCGGTCGTCAGAGCCCCTTTAGTGGGAACAGGATGCACCACGAGAAGGCGGGGTTGACATTTGTCAAGGAGAGGCTATGATGTTACGCATCACCTGACCTTACATCCCCAAAAATTCATTATATAAATGAATTTTTGCTTCCAACAGTGATGCACATGAAGGGAAGCACACGTGACGACTTCAAGATGGCATGACACCGAATCACAGAAAAAATTAAATCACTCGAAGATCCTTTATTCAGCCCCGTTTTTCACAATTGAAAATAAAAAATTGAAATATAAAAAGCACATAAAAATTAATGACAAGCGTAACAGGAGTGAATGAAAATATTAGATTTCATAGAAATATAAGAACTGAGAAACATTCAGTTTGAAACTTGGTCTCAGGGACACAAGATTCCAGATAAATTGTGACGCTGTCAGTCAGAATTGGTTTTCTGTTGAAAACGTTTTAAGCAGGTTTTGAAAACCCACGTTACATTAAAGAATTATTAATTTCTGCAGGGTGTGTTGGTGTAGAAACCGAAATGCGCTCGATTTTGTGCAGCTGTTACCTGCTTGATGCTAAAGTGGTAGCCGTGATATTTTAATAACTCGCTTAATGCATCACAAATTTCAAAACTTGGCTAGTAGCCAACACGAAACGAGCACTCAATATTGATGTCGAGAAATCTGTGAAACATTTATTGTAAGAGTATGTGGCCGGCCATCTGGACACAAGCTGGTAGCGGCCGCCATTTTGAAATCAAAATCGTAATATCTCGCTCAAATTTACCCCTCTCGGGGACACTTGGTTCCATGAAATAATGATAATATGTACATGTGGCTGTCAAGCTGGCCAGCCACATATACATAATATCATTTTAATGCGGCCGAGCCAGCATGACATCAAGCTGGCCGGTAGCATTAAAATTTTAATAACTCCTATTAATTTACAGCACTAATTCTCAAATTTGGCCAGTAGCCAGCACTAATCAAGCACTAAATATTGACATCGAAAACTCTGCAAAATATTGATACTATGCATATGTGGCCAGCCAGCTTGACGTCAGGCTGGCCAGCCACCTTAAAATTTTAATTACTCGGTTTAACTTACAGCACAAATTTTCAAACTTGGCTAGTTAACAGCACTAATCGAGCACTAAATATTGACACCGAAAAATTCCTGAGGTAAAAATTTTATATATATGTGGCCGGCCAACTTGACGTCAAGCTGGCCGGCCACATTAAAATTTTAAAATTTCAATAACTTAGTTACTGGACAAGCACAAATTCTATACTTCGAGCACGAATTAGCACTAATCTAGCACTAAATACTGACAAATTTTTTTTCATGTTCCGATATGTGGTCCGGCCAGCTTGACGCACACCCCCTAAAACGGGGAAACTTTACCTCCTAGAAAAGAGAAGTTGTACATACCTTTTAAAGGGAATTCACCCGGTTTTAAAGCACTTAGCGGCTTGCAAATCTGTGGAAGAATTGATCAAGCTCATGCGCACTGCGTATTAATCAGATTTCAGCCATTTTCAACACATTCCTTTGATATGCACCATTTTTTCCCATCGAGATTTTACGTAAAAGATCACGTCCTCGGCGTACCTAAGAACAAACTAAAATTTCGATGGAATTGAAGGCGTATCATCATGCGTAAGTTTCGAAGAACATAACTGAAACCAGATGAAAATTTTCGGAAGAAAATGACAATTTTTCGGCAAAAGAGCTCAATCAAAATACATGATTTTGGTCACTCCGAGCATTGCTTTTTTTTAGCTTTCAAAATAGTTACACATAAAGAAAGTACTTTCAAAAAAGTTGTTTCTAGATTGGTGGCAACATGGCGCTATAGCCGTTAGTGCAGAAAAATTTATACTATGTGCTTTTATATTTGAATATATACACTGAAGAGCAATTGAATTAGAGATACCTGTCTAGTAACGTGTAGCACCACCTTTCGTCCTGATGACAGCGGCGATTCGTCTTGGCATGGACTCGACAACACACCGGAGGAGTTGGGAAGCCATACGGATCCACGACCCCTGAACAAGCTCCCACAGTTCACGAAGATTTGATGGAGGATGGGTCAGAGCCTCGAACATCTCGATGTGCTCGATGGGATTGAGGTTAGGTGACCTAGCTGGCCAAGGAAGCGAGGTCACGTCGGTGGAGTGTTCATCCAACCATTCGGATACAATTCGGGAGCGATGGCACGGTGCATTGTTGTCTTGTTGCAGGATGAGGTCCCCAGTGGGATGTTGAAGACGCACGAACGGGAGCAAATGGTCGTCCAGGATATCCCGGTAACGTTGACTTGTGAGGGACGATGTCACACGTACAAGGGGTCCCATTTCAGTCCACGTAAACAGTCCTCAGACGAGAATGCCACCTCCACCAGCTTGAAGAGTACCCTGCTGGCAAGAAGGATCAATCGCTTCATGTCGTTTGCGCAGTACTCGTATCCTGCCATCCGCATGTACCAACATGAATCTCGACTCATCAGTCCACGCAACATTTTTCCACATGTCTAGGGTCCAGTGGCGATGTTCCCGCGCCCATACTAATCTTTGCACCCTGTGATGTGCGGTCAGCAGCGGTACCCTCGTGGGACGATGGCTTCTGTACCCCATAGAGAGGAGATGGTTCTGGATGGTGTGGCTGCTTACACGTTTTTGTGCACCAGCGTTAAATTGCCGAGTGATTTCTTGCACTGTGGCCCGTCTATCCGCTGTTACAATGCGAGCTAGCCCACGATGACCCCGCTCATCCACACGCTGTTGTCTACGGCAGTTGGCCCTTGCATGAACGGTTTTACCGGATTTGATGTACTCACGGTGCACCCGTGACACATTGGCTGGTGAAAATCCCAGTGTCTGCACGACTTCCGAGATGGAATGACCCATTCGTCGGGCCCCGACAATTTGCTTACGATCAAATGCGCTTAGATCCTTCGTCTTACCCATACTTCGTCCGACTCTTACTGATTCCCGTCGCATCACTCCTTATATTGTCGGATCGCTGCATACGTCATGTCGTTTCCCTTTACAGGGCCGCCCACAGCGCCACATTTGCATAACGCAAGCTGTCTCTAATTCAATTGCTCTTCAGTGTATATCGACGTTTCCCTCAAGAAACTGATTGGTTAACATTCTGTGCTGGAATATCTATAAAATTTTTGAATCATCATCATCATTGTCAACCCTTTACAATCCACTGGTGGATGAAGGTTTACCCAAGTTTCTTCCACAAATCTCTGCCTTGCGCCAGTTTCCTCTATGTCACTCCCGCATGCTTTAGAATTTCATCTACGCATCTCTCACGTGGTCTTCTTCTGGGTCTTTTTCTGTCCCTTGGAATCCCGTCTAGAATTTCGGTCGTCCATCGGTGACCCGTTCTTGGCAGTCGTTGTGTTGGTGGCACTTACATTTTATGCATTCTGGTGTGATACACCTCGCTCTGCGCTCACGTGTGGCGGGCCCCACCTGTTTAAAGGTACTGTGTACGTTCTGAGCTACTTTTCTGGCGATATCGTCCCATGTATTTGTTATTATTCCTCCGTTTTCATATCATTAGCTCATTTGTTTACATTTGGAAGCATCCAACATGGTGACTTCCGGTCTCTCCTTATCATATCTGAGCGTGGCGGATGCACGTCACGTCGCACTTCCGACGTTCATGGAAGTTGACCTACTCTCGTCCTCAGATGTGTCTGCTCAAGTGCCTTCTCATCTTCCCAGCACTCCTGCTCCTGTGTCTTCACTGGACTTGGCTGCGCCTCCTTCTGCCGCTTCTGCATCTGCCTCGGTACCTTCCCTGGGTACTACCGCTACTGCTTTGCTTTCTGCCTGTGCTCCTCTTTCCTCACTGCCTTCTGTGCCGGCCGGCTGAGCACAGATTGTTCCGAAGATGTCATTTGCCTCTAAAGCGCAGCGAGGCGCTACTTCTACGTCAGCTTCTTCTCAACCTGATGGTCTCTTGCAATCAACATCTATTATTCAGATATCCAACCACAAGGTGAAGGTAACGATTGATGAGAAGTCGTAGATTGGCCGTGAGTTCCATAACCACCTGGTGAGAGGTGCACGCTTTCATGCTTTACCAAATACTCCTTTGCCACGCTACATTGATGCCTTCACATGTCATGCGTCGTCTACGTCTATTTCCGGAATTTCTCGTACCCCTCGTGGTATCTCAGTGCGGCTCCAGCACAAGGAGGATGCTGACTTTTTTCTTGCACACGTGCTTTCCATTGGAACAAACCATCTCGTCCGTTCTTTTCTTTCCAAGCGTCCAGTGAACATCACGTGCTATCCTGTTTGACAGGAAGTGCCTGATACTGTGCTTACTCTCCTTATCAATCATGTTTGTAAAATCGTTGGCAAAGTCCGTCGCATTTCTGACGCTGCACGCGGAACTCGATTTGCAAATGCTATCGGACCTCGCCGTCGGTTGTTTGTTGTTTTTTCCATTGTGAACTCCTTGGAGGATTGTCCTACAGACGCTACTGTTGAAATTGGCTCACGCACGTACAGTTTCAAGGATTTCACCGCCGCCCCGGTGGCACAGTGGTCTAAGCGATGGCCTCTGATCATTCGTCCGAACGGGGTCCGGGTTCGAATCCCGGTGAGGCATGGATGTTGTGTTTGTCTTACGGCACTGGCTCTCTCCCTTCCCTGGAACCAGTGACCCTAAATTAGGGACGGGCGACTGCTTATAGCCCATTGAGTTGCTCACAGTGGTCGTTAAACCTCCAATCAAAAAAAAAAAAAAAAAAAAAAAAAAAAAGGATTTCACCACTCACTGCCACCTATGTACGTGCATGCTGTTGACTTTCTTCCATCTCGCCTCCCAGTGCCGATCACAGTGGTTCTACTACCATCCCCTCTTCAAGTGTTTTGCCAGACGCGGTCTCTCCTTCTCTCCGTCAGACGCACCTTCCAGTCAAGGACAATGATCCCTTTCCTCCTCTTCCGTACCGTACGGTAGTGCATCCTCCTTCTTGTTAGCAGACATGTCTTCCACTACTAATGTATGTCTTGCGAAGTGTCGCGACTCGGATGTGTCGAGTAGTGCTATGACACTCCGAACGACTGGATCTCCTCCGTGTCTCTCGCAAATCAGATCTCCAACTACGGTCATGCCTGATGTTCCCCTGTTGCTGCACCTTCCTACTGCCTCGGCTGATGTTCCAGTGTTAACCGATGCTGATCGGGTACATACTGATTCCTCGGCGCAACTTGTGTTCTCGTCTCCCGTTTCGGATGTTCTTCTAGATCCGCCAATGGATTCATCCGCCTCAACTTCGTCTTCGAAACGGATTGGTACTTCCAAAGGCTCTGTGAAGCAGAAAAAGGTAAAACATCTTTCTTTTACTCCTTCTGTGGCCACATCTAGTGTTCCCGATGTTTCTTGTTCAAATGTTTTTCCGCCAAATGACTCTTCGAACAGTATACATCTCCGTTCTGGTCCTGTCAATCTTCTCTCAGATGATGGTAGTGCATCCTCATTTTCTCCTTCAGATGGTGGTAGTGCATCATTCTATACAGGCAATTGATAAGTTTCCTCTATAGTTCCTGGACCACTGTCCAGACAGAAACTCATACGCCTCTTTCAATCTACTCGTACGGTTGTCTGTACTAAAAAATTCTCCATTCACCTGATCTTGATCCGTGTGCAGCGGTGATGCAATTTGAAGCTTATGTGTCCTTTTTTCAAATCCCTGAGTGTCACAGATCCTAGGTACCAGATTTTAATGAGACGATACACTCGCCGTCTCTCCTGCTTGAAAGATACCGCTGAGAAACTATTTTGTGATACCGTGCTTCCTCAAGCTGATGAACTTTAACGCTCCTTCCCAAACCGACACTTTTCGTTCTCTCCAGCAACGTTTTCCACCTTGTGGTCGCCTGGAATTTTCTGGTTTCGCGTTTCTCCATCTTCTGTTTCTATAACTGTGTGTTGCTCCTCCATGTTATCACTCTCGCAATTCAATGTTATTTCCTGAATTTGCTGTCGTGCCTTGTGTTTTTCTTTTGCTCTCATTGTATGTCCTTGCTGCATCAGTGTTTTCCTACGTCGCGGTTTATATTAGTGCTACCACTGTTAACTTTTTTCTCATAATGAAGTTGGAGTATCTCTGTACTGTTCCTTGCATTTTGACCGTCTCGATTTTCTATTATATTGGTGTTTTATGTACATACTGTATGCTCATCATGTACACGTGTTACTTCGTATCGAATGATATGCCGTTCTGCTATTCCTTATTGGGGTGCATCGTATCTTTACTATATATGCAAATCGACATATTGCCGACATTGCCTCACACTGTCGGCTCCCTGAAGTTATGGTCCGAACCCTAATGTGGTTATCTTTCACACTGAGCTTTTCTGTAGCGTTGGTCTTATCCAACTGATTCGGCGTCGGTTGATATCGATGTCATGGCGCCGTGGTAATGTGCTCTTTATGTTTGCTCTCCAATTTGTGTAGCATTGTGGATATACCTGTATTTTCATCTTTATATTTTCTGTACTGTAATATTCAGCGACATCTTTTATGTTTGTAATCCCATTATAGCAATAAACTGCGTACTGCTTTGGTACCCACAGTTACTAAAACCAGAGCCATTGACATTTCAGAGATTTTACTCTGATCATGACGTCTTCCACTCTTGTCATTTTCCGTATGCACGGTTTCTTCTTATCTTTCCTGGACACACCAAGTATGCATCTCTCCATGTTACTTTTAGTTGTCTGCAGTCTTTGTATCTTTTTTAGTTAAGGTCCATATCTATGCTCCGTAAGTAAGCACTGAAAGGATGCATTGATTAAACACTTCTCTTTTAAGACATAATGGCATATTCCTCTTGAAAACTGTACAGTTTCTCAAACCAAGCTTCGTACGGCAATTAATTTCTACATAAATGCGAACTTTGCTTGATATGTGTTGTCCAAGGTAAATCTTAGCACCCTCTGCTTTCATGTCGCACTGGGGTGACAGGGAGAAGACTGGCGCAAGGCCGACCTTTGTGGAAGAAAATTGGTGAGACCTTCATCCCGCAGTGGTTTGTAAATAGTTGACAAAGATGATGATTATTCAAATATTATATATATAATGGCATATTGCTCTTGAAAATTATGCTGTTTCTTCCAAAAGCTCTCCAGGCAAGTTTTGTACGCCGATTAATTTCTTCATCAATGTGACCCTCACTTGATATCTGCTGTCCAAGATAAACATATGTATCTGTTATCTCCAGTTTTTCTCCATCAATCGATAAATCTTCATTTCTTGTAAAAGCATTGAACATCACTTTTGTCTTCTGAAAGTTCATTTTTAATCCCACTTCTTTACTCTTGTCAGCAAGTTCCTGGATCATACTCTGCAGCTCTGATGGGGTAGTTGCAAAAATGACTACGTCATCAGCAAAACGAAGGTGGGTTAGATAATCTCCATTAATCTTTATCCCTTTGTTTTCCCAGTTCAGTGATTGAAAGACATTTTCCAATGTGGCATTAAAGAGCTTCGGAGATATGGTGTCACCTTGTCTCACTCCCTTTCCAATTTTTATGTGTGTTGTATTTTCAAACAGCCGAATCTTTGCACTTGCATTTTCATAGATGTTATTAATAATATTAATGTATGCATCTTCAATACCGCAGGATTTCAGAGCCATTGTAACTGCTGATGGTTTCACCGAATCAAAGGCTTTTTCATAATCGATAAAAGCCATGCACAATGGAAGTTCATATTCCCTCGCTCTTTCAATTAGTTCTCTCAGTACGTGGATATGATCTATTGTGCTGTAGCCACTCCTGAATCCAGCTTGTTCTCTCGGTTGAGCCATGTCCAGTGTTACCTTCAAGCGGTGTGAAAGAACTTTTAGTGAAGATTTTATAAACCACCGATAGGAGGCTGATAGGTCTGTAGTTCCTGAGATCCTCAATGTCACCTTTTTTTATGTAGCAGGATCATTGTAGCGTTGTTCCAATCCTCAGGAATCTTCCCTTCATTAAGGCATCGAGTGAAAATTTGGGCGAGTACTGTTTCAATTTCTCCACTTGCTTCTTGTATGATGTCTATAGTAATTCCATCTTCTCCTGGAGCTTTCCCCCGCTTCATGTTCTTGATTGCATGAGCAACTTCTGCTGGGAGGACTGGAAGAACTCTGGTACCTTTCATGATGTCTGGAGTACATGTATCATCCCTTTCATATAATTTGGAGTAGAAATCTTACACTCTTGTCAAAATTTCGCCTCTATTTCTTGTTATAGAACCATCTTCTTTTCTCAGAGCCATAATCTGTTTTCTTCCCTTACTGACATGTCCCTTTGCTATCTTAAGGCTTTGGTTGTTTTCAATTGCTTTCCTCACTAGCTCACAGTTGAATTTCCTTACGTCTTCAGTGATACTTTTTCGTGTTGTCTTGCATAGCTCTATATATTCCACTTTGGAAGTCACATCTTCTTTAGTTGTCCTCATCTCTCTTCTTTTTTGCATCAACATTTTGGTTTTTCCTGATAATTTGTTCACATGCAACTTGTTCTTAGACCCAGCTAATTTTGTTGCTGTTTCCATTAGAGCTTTGGTTACTTTTCTGTTAACTTCCGAAATATCCACTTCTTCCGATGTTAGGCCTTCTAAAGCAGAGAATCTGTTCTTCAGTTCCAACTTGAAAGTATTATGGTGTTTTTAAGGTTGGTTATGTCAATACATTTTGTTTGTCTTATGAGCTTGCCACGTTCCAGTTTAGTGTTGAGGTGCATCTTACATCTCACCAATCTATGGTCACTACCTGTGTTGAACTTGTTCAGCACACTGCAGTCTTCGATGACGAATTTTTTGTTACACATAATAAAATCAATTTCACTTGTCGTCCCAATTGGATGTCTCCATGTCCATTTCCTGTGTGGCTTTTTCTTGAAAAAGGAGTTCAAGATGAAAAATCCTTCTGCCTCTGCAAACTCAACGAGAGTATTTCCACGCTGGTTTCTGTTGCCGTGACCGAATTTACCTACTGAAGTTTCATTCTGTTGCCGTTGCCCTATTTTTGCATTGAAATCTCCCATAATTATCTTCAAGTGCTGCTTACCTTTATTATTTAGATGACGAATTTCCTCATAAAATTCTTCAATTTCTTCTTCAGGATGACTTGTGGTGGGTGCATAAGTTTGAATAATCTGAGCCTGGTATCTTCTCGATAGTTGGATAACGAGTCGTGCAGCTCTGTCAGAGGAACTTTCAACTTCTACCACTTTATCCTTCAGTTTCTTGTTTATTATAAATCCAACACCACTAGTTCTGCCAGTATCTGTCCCACGATAATAGAAGAGATGTCCACTTTTCAGTTCAATGAGATCTTCTCCTTTTCTCCTTACCTCACTTAGCCCGACGATGTCCCACTTGATCCTTTGTAGTTCCTCTTCCAATTCAAGAAGCCTTGAATCAGAAGATAGGGAGCGTCCGTTATAGGTAGCCAAGGTCAGCATCAAATGGCAGCCTAGTCCGGTCCTCCGGGGATTCTTAGCACCCTCTGCCTTCATGTCGCACTGGCCGCTGCCTTGGCCAGGTACATTCCAGCTGCCGGAGACTGAGGGCCAAGATTTAAGTTGTAGAGTCATTTTGGAGGTGTTTGGCCATAACTCACCACGCTGGCCAAGCGGGTTGGTGAGTGTGGGATAGCATTTAAAAATGACGAGAGTGGAAGACATCATGATCAGAGTTAAATCCCTGAAATGGCAATGGGCTGGACATACTGCCAGAAGGACAGACCATAGATGGACAGCCGAAATTTTAGATTGGATTCCAAGGGACAGGAAAAGACCCAGAAAAAGACCACATGGGAGATGGGTGGATGAAATTCGTAAATATGCGGGAGTGACATGGAGGAGACTGGCACAAGACAGACCGTTGTGGAGGAAACTTGGGGAGACCTTCGTCCAGCAGTGGATTGATAATGGTTGACAATGATGATGATGATGATGATGATATATATAATGCACATTCCAGCATACAATGCTACCCAATCAGTTTCTATAGAGGGAAACGCTGTTTTATAGATTCAAATATAAAAGCACATAGTGGAAATAATTCTGCACTAACGGCTGTAGCGTCATGTGGCCGCCAATCCACTGATAACTTTTTGAACGCACTTTTTATATGTCTAAGTATTTTGAAAGTTAAGAAAAAGTAATGCTCCGAGTGCCTAAAAATAGGTTTTTTGATCGCGCGATCTTCCCGGGTATTTTCCATATTCTTCCGTAAATTTTCATCTGGATTCACTTATGTTCTTCGAAACGTACACATGATAATACGCTTACAAAAGCCTTCAATTCCATCGAAATTTTAGTTTGTTCTTAGGGACCCCGAGGAGGCGATATTTTACTTAAAATCTCGATGGGGAAAAATGGTGCATATCGAAGGAATGTGTTGAAAATGGATGAAATGTGATTAATACGCAATGCACATGAGCATGATCAATTCTTCCACAGATTTGCACGCCGCTAACTTCCAAGGAAACCAGGTGAATTCTCCTTAAAAGGTATGTACTTCTGCTTTCTAGCAGGTAAAGTTTCCCCGTTTTATGGGCACAATACAAAGCCGTATGGGAATAAATGCTATTGGGAGTAAATACTGATTTAAATTTCCTTCCCGGCTTTACAGGCACTAATGATCGCTAATGACCCCAATATAAACGAGAGGGGAAATAACGCAGAGTAACCGTCTTCGCCTCCATTTCCTAGTCGTCAAACTATTAGAACCCAGAAGCGTCCTTCATCTTCATCTGCTGTTGCCATTAAAAACAGTTATTATCAGTTCAGCAATTGATAACAACAGATATGATCCCCTCTCTATATGCTAAAATATTACAACTCTGAGGACCTGGTATTCAATTAGGGTCTCGTTTCTTCGGCCGTTATAATAATCAGTATTAAAATAATTGCTGACTTATTAAATGGTAGTAAACCTTCTAATATTTTCGTTAGAAGAACTTTTCAAACCTTGAAAAAATTATCCCTAAAAGAAAGTGTCATTGAACTGCGTTTGCAGAGTCTGTGATGTTATGAAACTAATGCTTTGACAAAGGGATGTATGGCTACCTCCAAAACCTTAAGTTCGGTAATCTCTACCCAAAGTTAATAATATCTCTACCTACCGCAACGTCCCGTGCAACGAAGAGAAGCAAAAGCAGTAATACAACAATCAAATATTTATCTTCAACAATATATCAAATAATGTCTTCTTAATAATTACGCACCATGGGAGGCTTAGCAAAGGGTGAGAACTGAATTGCTAATAAGAAAGTAAATTATTTTCTCCCATTGTAGTGAAAGGGCAATAAAGACAAAGTTAAGTTTTTTATAACAATGGTTGATTTAATAATGTGTGTTTGCAGATTCTTTCCGAAAGCATTGTCTATTGCGCAATAATGGTGAAATAATATATAAAAACGCCATGTTCCGTGATTAGACATTAATTCTGGACTTATGTTCCAAATCTTTTTGTCCCCCGTAGGATTTGATCTGGATGAGCGGAATAATGGAAAGCCACCAAATTAAAAAAGATTTCGTTTACAATCTAAAATCCAGAGGCTTCACGTCTAGATGCCTCGTAAGAAAAAAATTAAAGAAAAAAAGGAAATGCAACGCATTTTTGCAGTTAGTTTCAAGAAATCTTCGCCGCTTACAAAAAATTGAGATATAACAAAAGTGCAGTAACTTTAGAAACAAAAAAATATAGTAAGCTAAATAATTTTATAAACTTTATTAGCATCCTTAATTCTATAAAGGGTAGAATAAGACAGACGGATTATGAGAACTATTGATAACATTCGATGCTTTGCAACAAAAAGTTCATACATTTAAGAAAATAATTTCGCAGCTAAGAAATAACACAAATATTTGTAAGTAAAGTGCATTTTAAAAGGCAATTCTTTCTGTAGAACTCAAGAAAAAATTGAAGCATAATTTTTTAAAACTGAGCAAAATTTGCGTGTTTATCCACAACACAAACACTTTTGTGTCCCTTCAATTTATGATTTCATTTCAAAATTTCACGATTTCTTTTTTTTTTAATGCAGCTGATTGCTTAGGCTACGTATAAAACTTCTGCAGTAGCTATTTCCTAGTCAGATCTGGAAGTGTCCTGTGAGCTTTGGTAATGAGAAGACAAGCGGTGTATTAAAAATGTCATTTCAGAAGGAAGATATATCGGAACTGTTGCTCCAAGTAACTTAAGAATTATTGTTTTTCTAAGTACGAATCTGACGCTATTTTACATATTGGTCTGCTTTACATAGTAGCTATAAAAATTAATGGGCCGAAACTACCGTGATGTAAGCATTTCAACTGATGACAGCACATAACTTTAAAGATCTTCTGTAGCGTCTTTTTTCCATTTTCTAAGGTTAATTAGTCAGAATCCATAACTAAAACTGTTTCCCATTTCATCAACTATCAGAAGTAGCTTTCCTTTTAGAATTACCGCTATAGTTCATTCCGAAATCTAACCTTTAATATCATCTTTATGAGTCTGCACCAGTACCATTTGAGCTTGTACCCAATCTAGGCATGTACTTGCCTTCAAGGCTAAGTACTGTCAACAAGAATGGCTGCTAGGGGCTTTTACCCGACTGAGACTTGTACTGGTTTTAATAACCAGTACTGTCGATGAGGAAGGCGTCAGCTGCTGTAATGGCTTTACCCGACGACAGAAATAATGATTCATTTGGATCTCTGACTCATCTACAAATATTTTCCTTTATAAAATTAACAAACATTATCCCTCTTCCTTTCCATTCCTATAGTTGTCTTTTCTAATATAACTGTATATCATAGCTCTTTTCTTTTGTTATGAGGCCCTCCTTCCTGAATAAAGCTTTGTAATGTAAGAGACCGAAATTTTTACAGATGGAAGGAATTAAAACTGATGATACAGTACAGTTTACATTTTTTAATTTGGTTGAAATTTTAAAAATGCTTTATATTAAAATCAATTACAGATGTTTTACTAGTTTCGGGAGATTCAAAACGACAGGTTGAGGTGATAAGCCAAAGTAGGCGAAGTTCAGTCGGAAAAGTAACTAGCTCCTGAACCAGGAGATATTTAATCGAATCCCATCCAGTGGCGTAACTATATATATATATATATATATATATATATATACACTGGCGGAAAGTGAAAAAGGAACACCAAGAAGGAATTGGCGGATGATCATGAAATTTACATATATTAATGGGGTCGAGTGTACGTAGGTGTGATGTTAATTTCGGAACCAACCGGTGAGCGCTCTTCCACAGTACGGCAAAATATGCAAATTATCGTCGGTGGTATTTAAGGAGTACGGCGAAGTGAATGTAATCAGTCGTCGTCGTACGGTCACGTGCGAAGACCCTGAAGAAGCTGCAATGCCTGGACATGGAAGACGTGTACGATTTCAGCAGTTATCGGACTTTGAGCGAGGTCGTCTATCGGACTCCGCGAGGCCGGGTGGTCGTATCGTCGTATTGCGGAGCGAATTGGACGGGAAGTATCGGTGGTGGTACGAAGGTGGCGTTGATGGTCCGAGGAACATTCCCATTCCCACAGGAGAAGACGTGGAACCGGGAGTAACAGACGGACTGATGAGCGGACCGATCGACGCATAAGAAGAGCAGCGTTGTCAAGCAGAACATCCACTGCGACGCAAATCTGAGCTTCAGTTGCACCTGAGGTGACTGTGCGAAAAATCCGCAACCGTCTACTGGATGCAGGACTACCTGCACGTTTGCCTCTGGCATGTGTACCTGTGACTCCAGCCCACCGTCAGGCACGGCTGCAGTGGTGTCGCCAACGTCTGCACTGGAGAACGCAGTTGGCGATCTGTCGTGTTCAGCGATGAAAGCAGATTCTGCTTGGGAGCCTCCGATGGCCGTATGCGTGTTTGCAGACGCACAGGTGAGCGTCCCCACCCTTCTTGCATCCGACAGCAACACCCAGGGCCTACACCTGGTCTCCTGGTGTGGGGAGCGATCAGCTATCACTCCCGTACATAACTAGTGTTTGTACCGAGTACGTTCAACAGCCCCTCCTCCATCAACAACATCATTCAGCCCGTTGTTGTGCCATTTGTAAGGTCGGTCCATCGTGGTGTTTTCCAGCAAGATAACGCACGCCCACACACGGCACGTGCAACGCAACATGCACTTCAGTGCGTGAGACATGTTTCATGGCCTGCACGTTCACCGTATTTGTCCCCCATTGAGCACGTGTGGGATTTTATGGGGCAACGACTTATCCGGTCTCCACGGCCAGCCACGACCATCCCCGATTTACGCGTCCAGGTTGAGGATGCTTGGAACTCAATACCCCGAACTTACATCCAACATCTGTACGACAGACTCCATGCCAGAATTGCACAGTGTGACGCAGTTCATGGAGGTTCAACCTCGTACTAACCATGTTACATGGAAATGTTACTTTTCTGTTTACCAGCAAATACAGCTGTATTTTGCCATAATTTTTTGATCACGTTATCCTCTGTATTCCGTTATTTTGCTGTATAAATTTCGTTGGTATCAGACGTCTCCTTCTCTGTGTTCTTTTTTCACTTTCCGCCAGTGTATATTATATACATACTGTATAATATAGTGTTTAGGACCCCCTCCCCCCGCACACACGCAGGAGCAAAGCATTTGCTGAGGCGCGATCTAACGGGCACGACATAGGAGTCTCTGTAGGCGAATTGCGGAACATAGGGAATACAACTGTAAAACTATGATAGATAGGGCAGAAAGGTAAATTACAAAGCTGTAGAACTGACTTTGCTTATTAGGAATCCGACTGACCGACTCCGCCATAAAATGAAGAATACATTGATCCTTTCACATACGAAAGAATGTACGCGGTGCATTGAGAAGCAGTATAAAAACACTATATGTTTGTTAGCAGGTCTGAGAAACCGATTACCAGCGAAGGAATACTGTTACGAATCTGGAAATCAAGGTGGTCAATTTTCAGATTGTGGAATGGGTTTTAGACAAAGAATAATATCTAATCAATGTACAAATTAAAAAAACCGATCACAGTCATAAAGTCACTCTATTCGTCTGGTGTGGCTAGGGTTACCGGACTTTATTTTACATCTAGAATTCACAAACATTACTACCATTGACAAAATTCCGCAATAGATAAAGGCGAATCTGTAATACAGATTTGACATCACAGAATTTTAAGAACATTGCCCAGAAAACTAAGGGGAAAATCGGAAAATGCCAGAACGTTTTCGACATATTTCCCAAGAGGAATTGCAATTGCACCATGTTTCTTTCGTGCAATATGTAATAAAATGTTATCGATATTTTGCTTCAAGAACTTTCCTAACCAGGAGGCTATTTACTTCAAGATTTACACATACTTTTCAAACAATTGAACATGGGTTTGATCCATTATCTTTTAATTTAATTTATATATATATATATGAAACACTTTGCAAAAATGAATTGAATGTCAGAAACTCACAATAAATATTAAACAGTAACAAAAAAGAATAACATTACAATACGAAAAAATCAACTAGTCGTTTTGTTGCATTGCGGAAAATATCAGCAAATTCCAAAATTTTCCTACGTACGTCATTAAGTTCTACAAACTTGTTGATAGCATTTTCAACATTTAAAGAAAAAAGTCGTTTCCTATGTACATGACATACTATAAAAATTGTTCTGCTTTTTTTTTTTTTTGGAACATGGCGTTGCGTAGGTGTGTCTTTAGTCGTCGAAGAGCACTAAAACTTCTTTCCGCTTCACAAGACGATGATGGGACAAAAGCAAGAGCCACAGGAGTTTCTCCACCTCTGAGAACAACTGTTTAACTTTTCCAGTAAGGCCTCAAAAAATATCAGCAGCTTCAGAAACAGGGGCGAAATGATATGATGAACGAATCATAGGTAGCTGAACTTTCGTGCTCTTGATTTCAAACTCAGGATAATCATTAATATTTTCTGTATGATTCCTTAAAATCATATTTTCCTATATGATTCCTCAGTCTTCACTTAATGTCTTTTCAAGACATTAAGTGAAGACTGAGAGAATCTTCTTTTCAAACCTGCTGAAGAAATGTCGATGATTTCATAACAAAATCACCCTGAAATATAGTTCATTATTTAGTTTTCTAAATAAACAAACACATCGCTCTTTCCACGTTCCAGAAACCCATAGCAACCGAAAAATTGTCTTTGCTATGTGTTTCTGGAACGTGGAAAGAGCGATGTATTTGTTTATTTACTGACGCCACGTATTTGGAGGATTTTCATTCACTTTTCTATTGGACGACGTACCAAAATCCAAAAGTTTAGGAACATACCTATTGCGTTTTTGTCGGATAGACTCAAGTTCAAAGTGCTTTACTTTTTCACTAGTTTTCACTGAAGATGTCGGAAAAAAAATCATTAAGCAATTTTTCTAATCGCTGTGTGGTAAGAGATCAGCATTCGTCATCCCTGTTACAGTCTAATTTCAACCCTGAAGTGAACAGTTCAAGTTTTCTAGTAATTCAAAAATCTGAATGACCATCTTTAGTCGGAGTCAAGTATTTTCTTGGGAAAAGCGATCAAACAGACCATTGGCTTTTGTTTTTGCCTCGCCATCTCTAGACTCAACAATTTCACTAAGGGCATCTAATACTAGATCATACTGTATTAAAACAATTTGGATAGCATGGGCTCAAACTGTCCATCTTGTCGGACAGAGTGGCTTTAATGTCAATCTGCATTCAGCTTTATCGTTCTCTTGTACAATCTGGGATAACACCCTTCCGACTGTGTTTCGAAAATACACCCAGTTCATGGACCCAATGGACAGCATCTCTAACAAACGGATGGGCATTGACAACAGATTCCATTACTATGTAAGAACAATGGGCGCAACAATGGACATATAGAGCGAGATGATTTTTTTCCTTAATGAAAGCCAGACATCCCTAGTAGGCACCAGACATGTTGTCTGCTCGATCATAAGTCTGTGCTCTCATTAAAGACAATGGAAGATTAAATCGCAACAAAATAATCTTCCATGACACGGCACAGCTCTTTCCCAGTTGTTGCTTTCGGTTCGTACATTCCAACAGAAACCTCCTGTGCATGAAGATCTTTGTCAACGAATCGTATGCAACATGACTCTTGTTCAGTATTAGCAGCTATATGTTAATTTACCTTCTGTAAAAATCTCATCTCCGATTTCACGTACAATACTGTTGCCCATCAATTGAAGCAACTCGTTTTGCACAGCAGGTAAAGTATAAGAATTATGTCGATGTAACCACTGTTTCAAGTCAGGATCATCTTCACTGCGAAGAAGCAAAAGGTTTTCGAAGTTTCCACTTTCATCTTCATGACCTCTTATAGCTTGGCCTTGCCCGATTCGATATCGAAGACTAGTAAGTATCAAAAGTAAACATTTACTAGCACCTTTCATTGTTTTCGATTTGGTTGCATAACTGGCTAGAAATTGGATTTCTTTGTTGATTGCAATGGTTTACAGCTAGGATATGGCTATGCGATCGATGGTGCATTTCAAAACGGCTGTTTTTTCCCAAGGCCTATATATGTGACTTTCCTAATACAGAGGTGATGGAAGAGTCAAGACGGCAAGTTCCTGCTTTAAGTCAAGTTCGGTGTAGATGAGTCGGAAGAACGGAACTACACATGATTATTTTGGGATTGGGAGAAGGCCTCTTCTCGAATGAGCTGTGAAAGACTTCCACGTAGACAACAGCTCCGCTGGAACGTTGTGGTTTTTTTCATGTAAATTAAGAATCGTATTTCATGCTCATATTTTTCTATAGCGTACCTACAAAAACTAATGGCTGGTAAACAGGACGTCGCTAGACTTCGAAATCAAGATGGGCGACAGGGGGCGAGCGTTAATTTTGGTGCAGCAAGCTTGATAGCAACTTTCTTTTTACGAAACACTAAAATAACGAACTTTTAACGCTTTCTTTTATTGTTAAATGTTTAACGACCACCGTGAGCAACTCAATGAGCTATAAGCAGTCAGCCGTCACTAACTTTAGAGCACTGGTTCCAGGGAAGGGAGAGAGCCCGTCCTGTTAGAAAAAAACATCCCTGCCCCACCGGGATTCCAACCCGGACCCTTCTCCAAATAATGGTTATAAGCTAGCGTTTAGACCACTGCGCCACCGAGCAGGCGGCTTTAATGCTTTTCACTCCAGCGTACAAAAGAATTCGTGGTGAAATCCCTTCCCCCTCTACATGGACACGCATACATACATGGATCTGAGTAGTTTCGTCACTGGTGTAAGATACAAATGTTGGTCAAATGTCGCCTTCAGGTTTTTGCTTGCTCTGAATGCATTGTCTTAAATTGTTTTTCAAAATTTTGCATTTTTGCTGACGAAAATCGTACTGTATACTTGAACAATTTATTTGAAAGAAAACGTCGTTTTTAGATGTCTAAATAAAATTTTAACGTCGTGTCAGGCGGAAACAATACCTCCCCTCCTTAACACCATTCCTTCAAGCCAGCGACTTTGCCTTGCATTCGTCGCCTACAAAGCATTCGTCAGCCACTTTCTTCACTTCACTGTCCAGAGGCAGTATTAAGAGCGCCAGTGTAGCTTTAGACTACACTTTCCGTGTTGGAATCCCATATTTTGTAAGGAAAACAAACAGAGCAATTAGTAGTGACCCCTTCAGGGATTTCGTATCCACCCTCCTCATTTTCCCCTGGCCATACAAACATAGAAAAGAAGCTTAAGGTGGTTCCACCTAAAATCTCTACCTTATGTTTCTAATTGCAAAACTTCTTTACATATTTTCTTCGAAATTAATGTATTCCCAAGGATGAAAATTTGCACATCGATAAAACTAACTCTAAGTTATAGCATGGGATACTTAATGCTTGCTAAAACATAACCATAATAAAGCAATCCAACATTTGTTTGTCTACTGACGTCATTAATATATAGGTCGCGCCATCTATTAACAGGTCTGATCATTACTCAAAGAAAAATGATTGATTTTTAATAGTATTATGGTAATGCTTTAGCAAGCTTTAAGTACCCCAACATGCTATAACTTAGAGTTAGTTTCATCGATCTGCGAATTTTCATCGTTGGGAATACATTAATTTCGAAGAAAATATGTAAAGAAGTTTTGCAATTAGAAACATAAGGTAGAGATTTTAGGTGGAACCACCTTAAGCTAAGAAATTGAAAGAGTGGAGAACAATTGAATTTTCATGGCCCTGTCAATGCTATTTTGATAACCTTTTTTGGAGACGCAGACAACGCACTTCGTAGGGGGAGATACGCAGGGCTTCACGAAGTAAAACACAAAACTTATTATTACTTGGCGAGTCCAGATTATATTTTAAAGGTATTAAAAAACGCACATTTTGAACTGAGGGAGCGGCACAGTAGGCAAGACAAATTTCAGGGTGGGCTCAAGCCCACCCTCGCATGCCCTTGGCGACGTCACTGCTGGTAAACTATAGGGATGTAAACATTTCATTTCCCTAAAACACGCGCAACAGCTTTGAAAATGTGCTGTGCTATATTTTCCATTTTCTAAGACCAATTTTTCAGATTACATATTGATAGGATTTCGTGGTACCACCGCTGACCACCTATTCTTTCGGTATCAAACCGAGGGATATTATGCATAAATTTCGATGCTTGCCTCAATCGAGGCGTGTCCGAGCGGTTTGATTTTTGATACGTGTGCGTGCGCTCGTACCATCCGGGAGCTGGTATGTATAGCGAAATCGTTCTCAGCTACCTGAAACACAGGAATTTTAATACCAGAGCCTATGGAGAAAAGAGAGTAAGAATTGAACACTTAAGAATTTTTATTGTCGGCGGAACCTACCGTCCGAGGCGTTAGCCTTGGCGTACAGACAGGAGATATTCTCCTACTTCTGAAATAAGTAAAGTCTTTGCTGGATTCTAAGCAACAGTCTTTCGCCGCTAGGCATATCAAAGTTCCAAAAGTTTGGGCTCCGCTGTTGTATTTAGTTTGCCAAACCAATCGAAGTGATAACAAATAAACAAAAGTACTCACTTAATATTTGCCGCGGGTGAGTAATCCAGTGTGTAAGAGATGTGTTAAATCTCGCACACACACACTGACGCGGAAGAGCGCTTTATACGGCATGGATTACATTGCACCGGTGTGATAAGCGCAAGAGGCTGGTCACTTCCTTCGTTTCATCTTCCAAGAGGAGCAAAATGTGTCCCTTCGCGGAGAACCAGGGACCCGCGGCAGCCGATGAGGTCAGGATGAAAGTGGGGGGTAGCACTCGTTGACCCCGTCGATAGCTTCGTTGTCGTCATCTTGGAGCGTGCACTTGCTTGCGGTTTTGCGTATGTCCGCGAATTTACGCCTCCTCGGATGAGGATAACGCTTTCGTGGGAGGACTTCCAGAAGGGAAGTAGAAGATCTTTGCTTGGCGCGCATACCCCAATGCCTTATTCCTCGCTTGCGGTTTATTGGCGGGAGCAGTATATGAGATGATAACCATTGTCTATAGGCCCCTCCCTCTGGTAGCGGCTTATGACTTCTGCAAATAAAATCGCACCCTCTGTTACACAGCGGTAGAACAGCTCTTTCCGTCGGCTTTCTCTTAATTTCGCAAGCGCTCTCAATTCCAAATTTAGGTGAGGCTTACTACAGCCACCTAGTTCCTGCTAAGCATTCCCGCTACGTCTTACCTCTGCGGAGCGAGCTCTATCGCCAATATTATCTCTCGGTGCTCTCGCGGCTGTCTTACCCCTGCGAACTGCGAAACCCAACTGCCTTTATTTTCCCTCTGCCACCTCGCCCTCGCGGATGCGAACCAAAATTGTTTCTTTTAACTGTCAAGTGGCTTCGCCTTGTTCCTTTTCTGTCAACAACTTGGCGTTGCCCTCTCCCCTTTCGTACAGAGCGCTCGTCGCTTCTGTGAAGGAGGTGTCGTCACCGACCTTCGACCCCCTTTAACCATAATTTGAACGTCGGCAAGAAGCTTTTTGACTTAAATTGTGGAAAAGTAGGCATATTTATGAAGGCCTGGATGCCGCCGCATTGCCCAACTGAGTGGTCTCCTTGTTGTCGGGTGGGCTTCCACCGGCAACCTCACAATTCCTTTGTTTGCACCCAGCTAAAGCAAATTATCCGACTTCCCCAATTAAACGTGCTAATTTTTCCAATTAATTTTGTAATAGGCCAAATATTTAATTTAAACATTATCATAATTTAGCCACGCCCATCGAGTCCGTCCCCCTTTTATAATTATTAATTTAGACCCAAATTTTCGTATCAATATCTATAGGTTTTCCCCATTTCACCAACTGTCAGAACTAACTTTAGCAACTATCGGAACTAAAGTACTATCGATTAAGCTCATTCCGAAATCTAACCGTTATTACTATCTCTATGAGTCCGCATAAGCACCATTTGAGCGTGTAACCAACCAAGGCATGTAGGGGAGACTGGGGCACATAGGACCTAATAAGGAAAATCGAATAAAAATCGCAAGTTAAAACAGCACTAAAGAGAAAAAAAAATGACATAATGATATTTGTAATATTGTTGTGGTTATGGCATGGTTTTTTTTTTTATATGTTCATTTTATTTTCGGGGGAAAAGCACAAAATTGGAAATAACTTAAATGGTCCTATCTGCCCCATAACATGGGGCACAGGGGACCATAAGGTGTCGTGTGCCCCGTTATGAAGACAATATATCGCATTCAGTTTATATCTTATATTTACGGATATTATTATGATTTATTAACAATGTATTCAATACAAGGTACAATGTTACAATTATAAAGAATATATATTTTGATTAAATATAAAACATAACATTGGAATAACGAAATGTTGCCAAATTAACGAAGCTATTGGCAAAATAGACATACGAGATGATCGATAACTTTCGAATTACAAAATATAGGAAAATTATTTAAAGTTATTGGCAAAACATGCATACTAGATTGTCGTCGTTTTCATCAACACACGCGCAGGCATCGTGTGCCCAGTTGTTGCACTCAAAACACTGTATCCACCCTTCTCCATCTTTGGATGAAGATAATTCCTCTTTGCAATAGATGCATAGGACATCATCATCATCAGTTTCGCTGCTGTCTGCACTTGACCTCCAAAGTTGTCTGTCGCGAAGGTTTGTTTTCTTTGTTGGTATGGTGTTCATTTCTTTGCTACCTGATGCCACAGATTTCGTGTAAGAGCTAGGTGATGGAATGGGAGACATTAGTTTTGAATCAGTCAAACCATGTTCTGGATCACTGCCACATTCTTGTTTCTGGCAAATTTTCTTTGCCTTACTGAAGCGCTTATTTACAGTCTTCTTTCCTTTGTGTGAAGCTTTTTGTTCACCTTCCGCGGTTCATCCTGTTCACCTCTTGCACTTTTAAATGGGGAGCTTGTCAATTCTTCTGCTCGCTGTGTTTTTTTCATCCTGTTCACCTCTTGCACGTTTAAATGGGGAGCTTGTCAATTCATCTGCTCGCTGTGTTTTTTCTTTTAGAAACTGTACCTTTTCGATTTTTAACAGTTTTAATGAAATTTCATTGAGGGCCTTTTGGAATTCAGGGTTTAAGACTGTTCTTGCCTCTCCTTTACTGGTAGGCCATCCTGGACTTGTATGAAGTATTTGTCTTGGGCTATCAACACTTGATGAATCCGTCTGCTCAGTAGAATTAGATGATGTTTCTAAGTTAGGCGTTTCATTAAGCAGAGATGGTAAAAATTCATCATCAGAAAAAATGTCTGGGTTGAAGGGCATAATACCTGTTACTAAGAAGCCTTTTATCGCCTTTTCTAGTGTTGCCACATGAAGATAAGCTGTTCCGAAAATATTTGTTGTGTCGTAAATTGTTATACAGTAGCGAACAAAAGTATTTTGTGAAACACTTTTTCGACCATAATATTTTTTTCTGCTGGACCAAATCGGGTCATTTTGGGATATAATATGTGTTATTCAGTTGTAAATATGACCCATATGCAGATGGATTGGAAACCTTAACACAGATCAGGTACCGAGCTTAATCGCAAAGATCATACAAATTGACCAACAAAGTAGGTGTGTATCACATTCATTTAATGCAACGATAACAGAAAACAAGTACGAGAAAATGACAAAACAATAACTACTACTTAGTGGGATAACCACGAGACTTAATAACAGCTGCACAACGGGCCGGCATCGGGCACACTAGCTTCTCGACGGTGACCTGCGAATTTCGCGCCCATTTTGCAGACAGCTGTTCGAACTTCTGGGCCCTATTCCGAGAGGGTTTCTTCGCACATCGCCTCTCCAGCTCCTCCCACATGTGCTCGATGGGGTTGAGGTTGGAGATTGGCTTGGCCAGTCTAGAAGTGTGACCTGTTGCTGCTGGAAGGCTACCTTCGCTACTCTGGAGGTGTGCTTCGGGTCGTTGTCTTGCTGCATGATCCATCCGGGTGGCATGTTCTGGTTTGCCCATGGGAAGAGATCGTTGATGAACATGTTCGTGTAGCTCTGGCCGGTCATTATTCCGTCAATCTTGATGATGGGGCTCATTCCATTGCGAGAGAAGGCGCCGTAAACCATGAGCTATCCTCCTCCGTGCTTGACAGTCGGCTGAATGAACTGGGGGTTGAATCTCTGGCCACACGGACGTCGTACGTATCGGAGGCCATCACTTCCGAACAAGTTGAGCTTGCCCTCGTCGGTGAAAAGCACCATACTCCAGTCTGCCGCGGTCCAGTTTCGATGACGGCGCGCGAACGCGACTCTGGCTTGTCGATTCTTGAGTCCGATTAGTGGTTTCTTGGCGGGGCGTCTTCCATTCAATCCACCAGCAGACGACGGGAGACGGTCATTCGGCTGACGTTCAGGTCGTCGCTGTCGCGGAATTCGGTGGCGATGTCCACAGCAGTCAAGGTGGAATCAGCACGAGATCGACGGAGGTTGCGTCTATCCTGACGCAACGTAGTGGAACGAGGACTACCACATCGCGGACTGTTCTCGACAGTCCCAGTCTTCTTAAAACGTTGCAGGATAGCTGAAATGGACTGATGTCGGATCTTCAGGGTCCCCGCAATGTCGGTGACGCGCATTCCGGATTCCATCATGTTCACGGACGCCTGGCAAGCTCCAACAGGGATCTCCGCCTTTTACCCATTTATGAAAACCTAAGATTGACTTATTATCACACTACACATCACAAAAACCACAAAAATCACAACAAAAACATTAATACATGCAGCAAACAAATGGGTAATAATTGGCGACTCTTAAATATGGCCCATTTCGAACGACAAATTCACTCTGAGCGAAATACAAACTACGCGGCATTGTTACATACGAATCAACACATATCATACCACAAAATGACCCGATTTGGTACAGCAGAAAAAAAATTATTGTCGTAAAAGTGCTTCGCCAAATACTTTTGTTCGCTGCTGTACGTTGACCAGGATGATTTGTCATCCATTTGTCACATTCCCGTGCAAATTGGGCTTTTAAAGGACCATAAAAGGTAGCATCAAGTGGTTGCATCTTATGGCTAATGTGAGGTGGAAGAGATATTAACATAATGTTTTTGTTTTTTCCCATTCGTCTTTCGTTTGTACGTAAGTACCATCTGCACATCAGAAAAAAAAAGTAACATGACTTTACAGAAGTTACGGATAAGTACTATCAAAACGTAGGTAGGCCTACAACCACTATAAAGTATTTTTGTAATCACAAAGATAATACTCCAATCCATGGGGGGCAAAGGACCGGGGGTCCTCTGTGCCCCAAATGATTTGGTTCTTTCTGCTCTATAACGAAGTAAATTTCTCCGTCATTTTTGTCCACGCCGGGACTTGAACCCGGATCCCCTCATTCCGAAATAAGTCACTCTACCAATTGAGCTACGCGGACGTTCGTTCTGATTGCTATCTGCCTTTATGTCGTGTGCGTCCTGCTGGCAGGTACGTCTCAGCTCCGAAACGCCATTTTCTTTTATACAGCATGCTACAACCTTACAACCAAACGGTTTCTTTCGACTTTACTTGGAAACAAACGCTAATAGTTAACGCAAACTATTCAAGCGCTTAATATTTCTTACACGCTTGTAGTAAAACACATTAGTATTGCAATTTTAATTTAATGTGATGTAGCGCTTACCTCTAAAATCACAATTTCTCACGACAGCACAGGTTTGCGACTGATTATAGCAATGACCGACAGCGCATAACATAAACGTTGAAAGGTTCGTATTTGACGCATTTGCTTGTACCTGTCAGCACCTTCCGCACTAATATTGCCGTGGACCCTTGTGACCCGACGTTCCTACGTGCCCCAGTCTCTCCTACTGGTCTTCAAGAATTATATATATATATCATCATCATCATAATCATCATTGTCAACCATTATCAATCCACTGCTAGACGAAGGTCTCCCCAAGTTTCCTAAACAACGGTCTATCTTGTGCCAGTCTCCTCCAGGTTACTCCCGCATACTTTCGAATTTCATCCCCCATCTCCCATGTGGTCATCTTCTGGGTCTTTTCCTGTCCCTTGGAATTCAATCTAAAATTTCGGCTGTCCATCGATGGTCTGTCCTTCTGGCAGTAAGTCCACCCCATTGCCATTTCAGGGATATAACTCTGATCATGATGTCTTCCACTCTTGTCATTTTTCGGATCCACGAGTTCCTCTTCTTATCTTTCCTGGTTGCACCAAACATGCACCTCTACTTGATTCTTTGAGTTGTCTGCAGCCTTTGTATATCTCTTTTAGTTAAGGTCCACGTCTCTGCACCATACGTAAGCACTGGAAGGATGCATTGATCAAACACTTTTCCTTTAAGACATAATGGCATATTGCTCTTGAAAATTATGCTGTTTCTTCCAAAAGCTCTCCAGGCAAGTTTTGTACGCCGATTAATTTCTTCATCAATGTGACCCTCACTTGATATCTGCTGTCCAAGATAAACGTACGTGTCTGTTATCTCCAGCTTTTCTCCATCAATCGATAAATCTTCATTTCTTGTAAAAGCATTGAACATCACTTTTGTCTTCTGAAAGTTCATTTTTAATCCCACTTCTTTACTCTTGTCAGCAAGTTCCTGGATCATACTCTGCAGCTCTGATGGGGTAGTTGCAAAAATGACTACGTCATCAGCAAAACGAAGGTGGGTTAGATAATCTCCATTAATCTTTATCCCCTTGGTTTCCCAGCTCAGCGACTGGAAAACACCCTCCAATGTGGCATTAAAGAGCTTCGGAGATATGGTGTCACCTTGTCTCACTCCCTTTCCAATTTTTACGTGTGTTGTATTTTCAAACAGCCTAATCTTTGCACTTGCATTTTCATAGATGTTATTAATAATATTAATGTATGCATCTTCAATACCGCAGGTTTTCAGAGCCATTGTAACTGCTGATGGTTTTACCGAATCAAAGGCTTTTTCATAATCGATAAAAGCCATGCACAATGGAAGTTCATATTCCCTCGCTCTTTCAATTAGTTCTCTCAGCACGTGGATATGATCTATTGTGCTGTAGCCACTCCTGAATCCAGCTTGTTCTCTCGGTTGAGCCATGTCTAGTGCTACCTTCAAGCGGTGTGAAAGAACTTTAGTGAAGATTTTATAAACTACTGATAGGAGGCTGATAGGTCTGTAGTTTCCGAGATCCTCAATGTCACCTTTCTTATGTAGCAGGATCATTGTAGCGGTGTTCCAATCCTCCGGAATCTTTCCTTCATTAAGGCATCGAGTGAAAATTTGGGCGAGTACTGTTTCGATTTCTCCACTTGCTTCTTGTATGATGTCTACAGTAATTCCATCTTCTCCTGGAGCTTTTCCTCGCTTCATGTTCTTGATTGCATGTGCAACTTCTGCTGGAAGGACTGGAGGAACTCTGGTACTGGTATCTTTCATGATGTCTGGAGTGCATATATCATCCCTTTCATATAATTTGGAGTAGAAATCTTTCACTCTTGTCAAAATTTCGCCTCTATTTCTTGTTACAGAACCATCTTCTTTTCTCAGTGCCATAATCTGTTTTCTTCAATTACTGAGATGTCCCTTTGCTATCTTTAGGCTTTGGTTGTTTTCAATTGCTTTCCTCACTAGTTCACAGTTGAATTTCCTTACGTCTTCAGTGATACTTTTTCTTACTGTCTTGCATAGCTCTATATATTCCACTTTGGAAGTCACATCTTCTTTAGTTGTCCTCATCTCTCTTCTTTTTTGCGTCAACATTTTGGTTTTTCCTGATAATTTGTTCACATGCAACTTGTTCTTAGACCCAGCTAATTTTGTTGCTGTTTCCATAAGAGCTTTGGTTATAATATATATATATATATATATATATATATATACACTGGCGGAAAGTGAAAAAGGAACACCAAGAAGGAATTGGCGGATGATCATGAAATTTACATATATTAATGGGGTCGAGTGTACGTAGGTGTGATGTTAATTTCGGAACCAACCGGTGAGCGCTTACGCCACAGTACGGCAAAATATGCAAATTATCGTCGGTGGTATTTAAGGAGTACGGCGAAGTGAATGTAATCAGTCGTCGGCGTACGGTCACGTGCGAAGACCCTGAAGAAGCTGCAATGCCTGGACATGGAAGACGTGTACGATTTCAGCAGTTATCGGACTTTGAGCGAGGTCGTCTATCGGACTCCGCGAGGCCGGGTGGTCGTATCGTCGTATTGCGGAGCGAATTGGACGGGAAGTATCGGTGGTGGTACGAAGGTGGCGTTGATGGTCCGAGGAACATTCCCACAGGAGAAGACGTGGAACCGGGAGTAACAGACTGACTGATGAGCGGACCGATCGACGCATAAGAAGAGGAGCGTTGTCAAGCAGAACATCCACTGCGACGCAAATCTGAGCTTCAGTTGCACCTGAGGTGACTGTGCGAAAAATCCGCAACCGTCTACTGGATGCAGGACTACCTGCACGTTTGCCTCTGGCATGTGTACCTGTGACTCCAGCCCACCGTCAGGTACGGCTGCAGTGGTGTCGCCAACGTCTGCACTGGAGAACGCAGTTGGCGATCTGTCGTGTTCAGCGATGAAAGCAGATTCCGCTTGGGAGCCTCCGATGGCCGTATGCGTGTTTGCAGACGCAAAGGTGAGCGACTCCACCCTTCTTGCATCCGACAGCAACACCCAGGGCCTACACCTGGTCTCCTGGTGTGGGGAGCGATCAGCTATCACTCCCGTACATAACTAGTGTTTGTACCGGGTACGTTCAACAGCCCCTCCTCCATCAACAACATCATTCAGCCCGTTGTTGTGCCATTTGTAAGGTCGGTCCATCGTGGTGTTTTCCAGCAAGATAACGCACGCCCACACACTGCACGTGCAACGCAACATGCACTTCAGTGCGTGAGACATGTTCCATGGCCTGCACGTTCACCGGATTTGTCCCCCATTGAGCACGTGTGGGATTTTATGGGGCAACGACTTATCCGGTGTCCACGGCCAGCCACGACCATCCCCGATATACGCGTCCAGGTTGAGGATGCTTGGAACTCAATACCCCAAACTTACATCCAACATCTGTACGACAGACTCCATGCCAGAATTGCACAGTGTGCCGCAGTTCATGGAGGTTCAACCTCGTACTAACCATGTTACATGGAAATGTTATTTTTCTGTTTACCAGCAAATACAGCTGTATTTTGCCATATTTTTTTTATCACGTTATCCTCTGTATTCCGTTATTTTGCTGTATAAATTTCGTTGGTATCAGACGTCTCCTTCTCTGTGTTCTTTTTTCACTTTCCGCCAGTGTATATTATATACATACTGTATAATATAGTGTTTAGGACCCCTCCCCCCGCACACACGCAGGAGCAAAGCATTTGCTGAGGCGCGATCTAACGGGCACGACATAGGAGTCTCTGTAGGCGAATTGCGGAACATAGGGAATACAACTGTAAAACTATGATAGATAGGGCAGAAAGGTAAATTACAAAGCTGTAGAACTGACTTTGCTTATTAGGAATCCGACTGACCGACTCCGCCATAAAATGAAGTATCCATTGATCCTTTCACATACGAAAGAATATCTGCGGTGCATTGAGAAGCAGTATAAAAACACTATATGTATGTTAGCAGGTCTGAGAAACCGATTACCAGCGAAGGAATGCTGTTACGAATCTGGAAATCAAGGTGGTCAATTTTCAGATTGTGGAATGGGTTTTAGACAAAGAATAATATCTAATCAATGTACAAATTAAAAAAACCGATCACAGTCATAAAGTCACTCTATTCGTCTGGTGTGGCTGGGGTTACCGGACTTTATTTTACATCTAGAATTCACAAACATTACTACCATTGACAAAATTCCGCAATAGATAAAGGCGAATCTGTAATACAGATTTGACATCACAGAATTTTAAGAACATTGCCCAGAAAACTAAGGGGGAAATCGGAAAATGCCAGAACTTTTTCGACATATTTCCCAAGAGGAATTGCAATTGCACCATGTTTCTTTCGTGCAATATGTAATAAAATGATATCGATATTTTGTTTCAAGAATTTTCCTAACCAAGGAGGCTATTTACTTCAAGATTTACACATACTTTTCAAACAATTGAACATGGGTTTGATCCATTATCTTTTAATTTAATTTATATATATATGTAACACTTTGCAAAAAATGAATTGAATGTCAGAAACTCACAATAAATATTAAACAGTAACAAAAAAGAATAACATCACAATACGAAAAAATCAACTTGTCGTTTTGTTGCATTGCGGAAACCATCAGCAAATTCCAAAATTTTCCTACGTACGTCATTAAGTTCTACAAACTTGTTGATAGCATTTTCAACATTTAAAGAAAAAAGTCGTTTCCTATGTACATGACATACTATAAAAATTGTTCTGCTTTTTTTTTTTTTTTTTTGGAACATGGCGTTGCGTAGGTGTGTCTTTAGTCGTCGAAGAGCACTAAAACTTCTTTCCGCTTCACAAGACGATGATGGGACAAAAAGCAAGAGCCACAGGAGTTTCTCCACCTCTGAGAACAACTGTTTAACTTTTCCAGTAAGGCCTCAAAAAATATCAGCAGCTTCAGAAACAGGGGCGAAATGATATGATGAACGAATCATAGGTAGCTGAACTTTCGTGCTCTTGATTTCAAACTCAGGATAATCATTAATATTTTCTGTATGATTCCTTAAAATCATATTTTCCTATATGATTCCTCAGTCTTCACTTAATGTCTTTTCAAGACATTAAGTGAAGACTGAGAGAATCTTCTTTTCAAACCTGCTGAAGAAATGTCGATGATTTCATAACAAAATCCCCCTGAAATATAGTTCATTATTTAGTTTTCTAAATAAACAAACACATCGCTCTTTCCACGTTCCAGAAACCCATAGCAACCGAAAAATTGTCTTTGCTATGTGTTTCTGGAACGTGGAAAGAGCGATGTATTTGTTTATTTACTGACGCCACGTATTTGGAGGATTTTCATTCACTTTTCTATTGGACGACGTACCAAAATCCAAAAGTTTAGGAACATACCTATGGCGTTTTTGTCGGATAGACTCAAGTTCAAAGTGCTTTACTTTTTCACTAGTTTTCACTGAAGATGTCGGAAAAAAATCATTAAGCAATTTTTCTAATCGCTGTGTGGTAAGAGATCAGCATTCGTCATCCCTGTTACAGTCTAATTTCAACCCTGAAGTGAACAGTTCAAGTTTTCTAGTAATTCAAAAATCTGAATGACCATCTTTAGTCGGAGTCAAGTATTTTCTTGGGAAAAGCGATCAAACAGACCATTGGCTTTTGTTTTTGCCTCGCCAGCTCTAGACTCAACAATTTCACTAAGGGCATCTAATACTAGATCATACTGTATTAAAACAATTTGGATAGCATGGGCTCAAACTGTCCATCTTGTCGGACAGAGTGGCTTTAATGTCAATGTGCATTCAGCTTTATCGTTCTCTTGTACAATCTGGGATAACACCCTTCCGACTGTGTTTCGAAAATACACCCAGTTCATGGACCCAATGGACAGCATCTCTAACAAACGGATGGGCATTGACAACAGATTCCATTACTATGTAAGAACAATGGGCGCAACAATGGACATATAGAACGAGATGATTTTTTTCCTTAATGAAAGCCAGACATCCCAAGTAGGCACCAGACATGTTGTCTGCTCGATCATAAGTCTGTGCTTTCATTAAAGACAATGGAAGATTAAATCGCAACAAAATAATCTTCCATGACACGGCACAGCTCTTTCCCAGTTGTTGCTTTCGGTTCGTACATTCCAACAGAAACCTCCTGTGCATGAAGATCTTTGTCAACGAATCGTATGCAACATGACTCTTGTTCAGTATTAGCAGCTATATGCTAATTTACCTTCTGTAAAAATCTCATCTCCGATTTTACGTTACAATACTGTTGCCCATCAATTGAAGCAACTCGTTTTGCACAGCAGGTAAAGTATAAGAATTATGTCGGTGTAACCACTGTTTCAAGTCAGGATCATCTTCACTGCGAAGAAGCAAAAGGTTTTCGAAGTTTCCACTTTCATCTTCATGACCTCTTATAGCTTGGCCTTGCCCGATTCGATATCGAAGACTAGTAAGTATCAAAAGTAAACATTTACTAGCACCTTTCATTGTTTTCGATTTGGTTGCATAACTGGCTAGAAATTGGATTTCTTTGTTGATTGCAATGGTTTACAGCTAGGATATGGCTATGCGATCGATGGTGCATTTCAAAACGGCTGTTTTTTCCCAAGGCCTATATATGTGACTTTCCTAATACAGAGGTGATGGAAGAGTCAAGACGGCAAGTTCCTGCTTTAAGTCAAGTTCGGTGTAGATGAGTCGGAAGAACTGAACTACACATGATTATTTTGGGATTGGGAGAAGGCCTCTTCTCGAATAAGATGTGAAAGACTTCCACGTAGACAACAGCTCCGCTGGAACGTTGTGGTTTTTTTCATGTAAATTAAGAATCGTATTTCATGCTCATATTTTTCTATAGCGTACCTACAAAAACTAATGGCTGGTAAACAGGACGTCGCTAGACTTCGAAATCAAGATGGACGACAGGGGGCGAGCGTTAATTTTGGTGCAGCAAGCTTGATAGCAACTTTCTTTTTACGAAACACTAAAATAACGAACTTTTAACGCTTTCTTTTATTGTTAAATGTTTAACGACCACCGTGAGCAACTCAATGAGCTATAAGCAGTCAGCCGTCACTAACTTTAGGGCACTGGTTCCAGGGAAGGGAGAGAGCCCGTGCTGTTAGAAAAAAACATCCCTGCCTCACCGGGATTCCAACCCGGACCCTTCTCCAAATAATGGTTATAAGCTAGCGCTTAGACCACTGCGCCACCGTGCAGGCGGCTTTAATGCTTTTCACTCCCGCGTACAAAGGAATTCGTGGTGAAATCCCTTCCCCCTCTACATGGACACGCATACATACATGGATCTGAGTAGTTTCGTCACTGGTGTAAGATACAAATGTTGGTCAAATGTCGCCTTCAGGTTTTTGCTTGCTCTGAATGCATTGTCTTAAATTGTTTTTCAAAATTTTGCATTTTTGCTGACGAAAATCGTACTGTATACTTGAACAATTTATTTGAAAGAAAACGTCGTTTTTAGATGTCTAAATAAAATTTTAACGTCGTGTCAGGCGGAAACAATACCTCCCCGTCCTTAACACCCTTCCTTCAAGCCAGCGACTTTGCCTTGCATTCGTCGCCTACAAAGCAGTCGTCAGCCACTTTCTTCACTTCATTGTCCCGAGGCAGTATTAGGAGCGCCAGTGTAGCTTTAGACTACACTTTCCGTGTTGGAATCCCATATTTTATAAGGAAAACAAACAGAGCAATTAGTAGTGACCCCTTCAGGGATTTCGTATCCACCCTCCTCATTTTCCCCTGGCCATACAAACATAGAAAAGAGGCTTAAGGTGGTTCCACCTAAAATCTCTACCTTATGTTTCCAATGGTAAAGCTTCTGTACATATTTTCTTCGCAATTAGTGTATTCCCAAGGATGAAAATTTGCACATCGATAAAACTAACTCTAAGTTATAGCATGGGATACTTAATGCTTGCTAAAACATAACCATAATAAAGCAATCCAACATTTGTTTGTCTACTGACGTCATTAATATATAGGTCGCGCCATCTATTAACAGGTCTGATCATTACTCAAAGAAAAATGATTGATTTTTAATATTATTATGGTAATGCTTTAGCAAGCTTTGAGTACCCCAGCATGCTATAACTTAGAGTTAGTTTCATCGATCTGCGAATTTTCATCGTTGGGAATACATTAATTTCGAAGAAAATATGTAAAGAAGTTTTGCAATTAGAAACATAAGGTAGAGATTTTAGGTGGAACCACCTTAAGCTAAGAAATTGAAAGAGTGGAGAACAATTGAATTTTCATGGCCCTGTCAATGCTATTTTGATAACCTTTTTTGGAGACGCAGACAACGCACTTCGTAGGGGGAGATACGCAGGGCTTCACGAAGTAAAACACAAGACTTATTATTACTTGGCGAGTCCAGATTATATTTTAAAGGTATTAAAAAAACGCACATTTTGAACTGAGGGAGCGGCACAGTAGGCAAGACAAATTTCAGGGTGGGCTCAAGCCCACCCTCGCATGCCCTTGGCGACGTCACTGCTGGTAAACTATAGGGATGTAAACATTTCATTTCCCTAAAACACGCGCAACAGCTTTGAAAATGTGCTGTGCTATATTTTCCATTTTCTAAGACCAATTTTTCAGATTACATATTGATAGGATTTCGTGGTACCACCGCTGACCACCTATTCTTTCGGTATCAAACCGAGGGATATTATGCATAAATTTCGATGCTTGCCTCAATCGAGGCGTGTCCGAGCGGTTTGATTTTTGATACGTGTGCGTGCGCTCGTACCATCCGGAAGCTGGTATGTATAGCGTAATCGTTCTCAGCTACCTGAAACACAGGAATTTTAATACCAGAGCCTATGGAGAAAAGAGAGTAAGAATTGAACACTTAAGAATTTTTATTGTCGGCGGAACCTACCGTCCGAGGCGTTAGCCTTGGTGTACAGACAGGATATATTCTCCAACTTCTGAAATAAGTAAAGTCTTTGCTGGATTCTAAGCAACAGTCTTTCGCCGCTAGGCATATCAAAGTTCCAAAAGTTTGGACTCCGCTGTTGTATTTAGTTTGCCAAACCAATCGAAGTGATAACAAATAAACAAAAGTACTCACTTAATATTTGCCGCGGGTGAGTAATCCAGTGTGTAAGAGATGTGTTAAATCTCGCACACACACGGACGCGGAAGAGCGCTTTATACGGCATGGATTACATTGCTCCGGTGTGATAAGCGCAAGAGGCTGGTCACTTCCTTCGTTTCATCTTCCAAGAGGAGCAAAATGTGTCCCTTCGCGGAGAACCAGGGACCCGCGGCAGCCGATGAGGTCAGGATGAACGTGGGGGTAGCACTCGTTGACCCCGTCGATTGCTTCGTTGTCGTCACCTTGGAGCGTGCACTTGCTTGCGGTTTTGCGTATGTCCGCGAATTTACGCCTCCTCGGATGAGGATAACGCTTTCGTGGGAGGACTTCCAGAAGGGAAGTAGAAGATCTTTGCTTGGCGCGCATACCCCAATGCCTTATTCCTCGCTTGCGGTTTATTGGCGGGAGCAGTATATGAGATGATAACCATTGTCTATAGGCCCCTCCCTCTGGTAGCGGCTTATGACTTCTGCAAATAAAATCGCACCCTCTGTTACACAGCGGTAGAACAGCTCTTTCCGTCGGCTTTCTCTTAATTTCGCAAGCGCTCTCAATTCCAAATTTAGGTGAGGCTTACTACAGCCACCTAGTTCCTGCTAAGCATTCCCGCTACGTCTTACCTCTGCGGAGCGAGCTCTATCGCCAATATTATCTCTCGGTGCTCTCGCGGCTGTCTTACCCCTGCGAACTGCGAAACCCAACTGCCTTTATTTTCCCTCTGCCACCTTGCCCTCGCGGATGCGAACCAAAATTGTTTCTTTTAACTGTCAAGTGGCTTCGCCTTGTTCCTTTTCTGTCAACAACTTGGCGTTGCCCTCTCCCCTTTCGTACAGAGCGCTCGTCGCTTCTGTGAAGGTGGTGTCGTCACCGACCTTCGACCCCCTTTAACCATAATTTGAACGTCGGGAAAAGTTTTTTGACTTAAATTGTGGAAAAGTAGGCATATTTATGAAGGCCTGGATGCCGCCGCATCGCCCAACTGAGTGGTCTCCTTGTTGTCGGGTGGGCTTCCACCGGCAACCTCACAATTCCTTTGTTTGCACCCAGCTAAAGCAAATTATCCGACTTCCCCAATTAAACGTGCTAATTTTTCCAATTAATTTTGTAATAGGCCAAATATTTAATTTAAACATTATCATAATTTAGCCACGCCCATCGAGTCCGTCCCCCTTTTATAATTATTTAATTTAGACCCAAATTTTCGTATCAATATCTATAGGTTTTCCCCATTTCACCAACTGTCAGAACTAACTTTACCAACTATCGGAACTAAAGTACTATCGATGAAGCTCATTCCGAAATCTAACCGTTATTACTATCTCTATGAGTCCGCATAAGCACCATTTGAGCGCGTAACCAACCAAGGTATGTAGGGGAGACTGGGGCACATAGGACCTAATAAGGAAAATCGAATAAAAATCGCAAGTTAAAACAGCACTAAAGAGAAAAAAATGACATAATGATATTTGTAATATTGTTGTGGTTATGGCATGGTTTTTTTTTTATATGTTCGTTTTATTTTCGGGGGAAAAGCACAAAATTGGAAATAACTTAAATGGTCCTATCTGCCCCATAACATGGGGCACAGGGGACCATAAGGTGTCGTGTGCCCCGTTATGAAGACAATATATCGTATTCAGTTTATATCTTATATTTACGGATATTATTATGATTTATTAACAATGTATTCAATACAAGGTACAATGTTACAATTATAAAGAATATATATTTTGATTAAATATAAAACATAACATTGGAATAACGAAATGTTGCCAAATTAACGAAGCTATTGGCAAAATAAACATACGAGATGATCGATAACTTTCGAATTACAAAATATAGGCAAATTATTTAAAGTTATTGGCAAATAATGCATACTAGATTGTCGTCGTGTTCATCAACATACGCGCAGGCATCGTGTGCCCAGTTGTTGCACTCAAAACACTGTATCCACCCTTCTCCATCTTTGGATGAAGAAAATTCCTCTTTGCAATAGATGCATAGAACATCATCATCATCAGTTTCGCTGCTGTCTGCACTTGACCTCCAAAGTTGTCTGTCGCGAAGGTTTGTTTTCTTTGTTGGTATGGTGTTCATTTCTTTGCTACCTGATGCCACAGATTTCGTGTAAGAGCTACGTGATGGAATGGGAGACATTAGTTTTGAATCAGTCAAACCATGTTCAGGATCACTGCCACATTCTTGTTTCTGGCAAATTTTCTTTGCCTTACTGAAGCGCTTATTTACAGTCTTCTTTCCTTTGTGTGAAGCTTTTTGTTCACCTTCCGCGGTTTATCCTGTTCACCTCTTGCACGTTTAAATGGGGAGCTTGTCAATTCATCTGCTCGCTGTGTTTTTTCTTTTAGAAACTGTACCTTTTCGATTTTTAACAGTTTTAATGAAATTTCATGGAGGGCCTTTTGGAATTCAGGGTTTAAGACTGTTCTTGCCTCTCCTTTACTGGTAGACCATCCTGGACTTGTATGAAGTATTTGTATTGGGCTATCACCACTTGATGAATCCGGCTGCTCAGTAGAATTAGATGATGTTTCTAAGTTAGGCGTTTCATTAAGCAGAGATGGTAAAAATTCATCATCAGAAAAAATGTCTGGGTTGAAGGGCATAACACCTGTTACTAAGAAGACTTTTATCGCCTTTTCTAGTGTTGCCACATGAAGATAAGCTTTTCCGAAAATCTTTGTTGTGTCGTAAATTGTTATACAGTAGCGAACAAAAGTATTTTGTGAAACACTTTTTCGACCATAATATTTTTTTCTGCTGGACCAAATCGGGTCATTTTGGGATATAATATGTGTTATTCAGTTGTGAACATGACCCATATGCAGATGGATCGGAAACCTTAACACAGATCAGGTACCGAGCTTAATCGCAAAGATCATACAAATTGACCAACAAAGTAGGTGTGTATCACATTCATTTAATGCAACGATAACAGAAAATAAGTACGAGAAAACGACAAAACAATAACTACTAATTAGTGGGATAACCACGAGACTTAATAACAGCTGCACAACGGGCCGGCATCGAGTCCACTAGCTTCTCGACGGTGACCTGCGGAATTCGCGCCCATTTTGCAGACAGCTGTTCGAACTTCTGGGCCCTATTCCGAGAGGGTTTCTTCGCACATCGTCTCTCCAGCTCCTCCCACATGTGCTCGATGGGGTTGAGGTTGGAGATTGGCTTGGCCAGTCTAGAAGTGTGACCTGTTGCTGCTGGAAGGCTGCCTTCGCTACTCTGGAGGTGTACTTCGGGTCGTTGTCTTGCTGCATGATCCATCCGGGTGGCATGTTCTGGTTTGCCCATGGGAAGAGATCGTTGATGAACATGTTCGTGTAGCTCTGGCCGGTCATTATTCCGTCAATCTTGATGATGGGGCCCATTCCATTGCGAGAGAAGGCGCCGTAAACCATGAGCTATCCTCCTCCGTGCTTGACAGTCGGCTGAATGAACTGGGGGTTGAATCTCTGGCCACACGGACGTCGTACGTATCGGAGGCCATCACTTCCGAACAAGTTGAGCTTGTCCTCGTCAGTGAAAAGCACCTTACTCCAGTCTGCCGCGGTCCAGTTTCGATGACGGCGCGCGAACGATTCTTGAGTCCGATGAGTGGTTTCTTGGCGGGGCGTCTTCCATTCAATCCACCAGCAATGAGACGACGGGAGACGGTCATTCTGCTGACGTTCAGGTCGCCGCTGTCGCGGAATTCGGTGGCGATGTCCACAGCAGTCAAGGTGGGATCAGCACGAGATCGACGGAGGATGCGTCTATCCTGACGCAACGTAGTGGAACGAGGCCTACCACATCGCGGACTGTTCTCGACGATCCCAGTCTTCTTAAAACTTTGCAGGATAGCTGAAATGGACTGATGTCGGATCTTCAGGGTCCTGGCAATGTCGGTGACGCGCATTCCGGATTCCATCATATTCACGGCCGCCTGGCAAGCTCCAACAGGGATTTCCGCCTTTTTACCCATTTCTGAAAACCTAAGATTGACTTATTATCACACTACACATCACAAAAACCACAAAAATCACAACAAAAACATTAATACATGCAGCAAACAAATGGGTAATAATTGGCGACTCTTAAATATGGCCCATTTCGAACGACAAATTCACTCTGAGCGAAATACAAACTACGCGGCATTGTTACCCACGAATCAACACATATCATATCACAAAATGACCCGATTTGGTACAGCAGAAAAAAATTATGGTCGTAAAAGTGCTTCGCCAAATACTTTTGTTCGCTACTGTACGTTGACCAGGATGATTTGTCATCCATTTGTCACATTCCCGTGCAAATTGGGCTTTTAAAGGACCATGAAAGGTAGCATCAAGTGGTTGCATCTTATGGCTAGTGTGAGGTGGAAGAGATATTAACATAATGTTGTTTTTTCCCATTCGTCTTTCGTTTGTACGTAAGTACCATCTGCACATCAGAAAAAAAGTAACATGACTTTACAGAAGTTACGGATAAACATAGGTAGGCCTACAATCAAAACATAGGTTGGCCTACAATCAAAACATAGGTAGGCCTACAATCACTATAAAGTATTTTTTTAATCACAAAGATAATACTCTTATCCATGGGGCACAAAGGACCGGTGGTCCTCTGTGCCCAAAATGATTTGGTTCTTTCTGCTCTATAACGAAGTAAATTTCTCCGTCATTTTTGTCCACGCCGGGACTTGAACCCGGATCCCCTCATTCCGAAATAAGTCACTCTACCAATTGAGCTACGCGGACGTTCGTTCTGATTGCTATCTGCCTTTATGTCGTGTGCGTCCTGCTGGCAGGTACGTCTCAGCTCCGAAACGCCATTTTCTTTTATACAGCATGCTACAACCTTACAACCAAACGGTTTCTTTCGACTTTACTTGAAAACAAACGCTAATAGTTAACGCAAAATATTCAAGCGATTAATATTTCTTACACGCTTGTAGTAAAACACATTAGTATTGCAATTTTAATTTAATATGATGTAGCGCTTACCTCTAAAATCACAATTTCTCACGACAGCACAGGTTTGCGACTGATTATAGCAATGACCGACAGCGCACTGAACATAAACGTTGAAAGGTTCGTATTTGACGCATTTGCTTGTACCTGTCAGCCCCTTCCGCACTAATATTGCCGTGGACCCTTGTGACCCGACGTTCCTACGTGCCCCAGTCTCTCCTACTGGTCTTCAAGAATTATATATATATATATCATCATCATCATCATAATCATCATTGTCAACCATTATCAATCCACTGCTGGACGAAGGTCTCCCCAAGTTTCTTCCACAACGGTCTATCTTGTGCCAGTCTCCTCCATGTTACTCCCGCATACTTTCGAATTTCATCCACTCATCTCCCATGTGGTCTTCTTCTGGGTCTTTTCCTGTCCCTTGGAATTCAATCTAAAATTTCGGCTGTCCATCGATGGTCTGTCCTTCTGGCAGTATGTCCAGCCCACTGCCATTTCAGGGATATAACTCTGATCATGATGTCTTCCACTCTTGTCATTTTTCGGATCCACGAGTTCCTCTTCTTATCTCTCCTGGTTACACCAAGCATGCACCTCTACATGATTCTTTGAGTTGTCTGCAGCCTTTGTATGTCTCTTTTAGTTAAGGTCCACGTCTCTGCACCATACGTAAGCACTGGAAGGATGCATTGATCAAACACTTTTCTTTTAAGACATAATGGCATATTGCTCTTGAAAATTATGCTGTTTCTTCCAAAAGCTCTCCAGGCAAGTTTTGTACGCCGATTAATTTCTTCATCAATGTGACCCTCACTTGACATCTGCTGTCCAAGATAAACGTACGTATCTGTTATCTCCAGCTTTTCTCCATCAATCGATAAATCTTCATTTCTTGTAAAAGCATTGTACATCACTTTTGTCTTCTGAAAGTTCATTTTTAATCCCACTTCTTTACTAGTTCCTGGATCATACTCTGCAGTTCTGATGGGGTAGTTGCAAAATCATCAGCAAAACGAAGGTGAGTTAGATGATCTCCATTAATCTTTATCACTTTGTTTTCCCAGTTCAGTGATTGAAAGACATTTTCCAATGTTGCATTAAAGAGCTTGGGAGATATGGTGTCACCTTGTCTCACTCCCTTTCCAATTTTTATGCGTGTTGTATTTTCAAACAGCCGAACCTTTGCACTTGCATTTTCGTAGATGTTATTAATAATACACTGCCGGAACGTGAAAAAAGAACACCAAGAAGGAATTGGTGGACGATCATGAAATTTACATATGTTAATGGGGTCGAGTGTACGTAGGTGTGATGTTAATTTCGGGACCAACCGGTGAACACTTACGCCGCAGCACGGCATAATATGTAAATTATCGTCGGTCGTATTTAAGGAGTACGGCGAAGTGAATGTAATCAGTCGTCGGCGTATGGACACGTGCGAAGACCCTGAAGAAGCTGCAATGCCTGGACATGGAAGACGTGTACGATTTCAGCAGTTATCGGACTTTGAGCGAGGTCGTCTAGTCGGACTCCGCGAGGCCGGGAGGTCGTATCGTCGTATTGCGGAGGGAATTGGACGGAAAGTATCGGTGGTGGTACGATGGTGGCGTAGATGGTCCGAGGAACATTCCCATACGAGAAGACGTGGAACCGGGAGTCACAGGCGGACTGATGAGCGGACCGAACGACGCATAAGAAGAGCGGCGTTGTCAAGCACAACATCCATTGCGACGCAGATCCGAGCTGCCGTTGCACCTGAGGTGACTGTGCGAACAATCCGCAACCGTCTACTGGATGCAGGACTACGTGCACGTATGCCTCTGGCATGTGTACCTGTGACTCCAGCCCACCGTCAGGCACGGCCGCAGTGGGGTTGCCAACGTCTGCACTGGAGAACGCAATGGTGATCTGTCGTGTTCAGCGATGAAGCAGATTCTGCTTAGGAGCCTCGTGTGGACGTATGCGTGTTCGCAGACGCAACGGGGAGCGTTTCCACCCTTCTTGCATTCGCCAGCGACACACAGGGCCTACACCTGGTCTCCTGGGGTGGGGAGCGATCAGCTATCACTCCGGTACACAACTAGTGTTTGTACCGGATACGTTAAACAGCACCTCCTACATCAACAACATCATTCAGCCCGTTGTTGTGCCATTTGTAAAGTCGGTCCATTGTGGTGTTTTCCAGAAAGATAACGCACGCCCACACACGGCACGTGCAACGTAACATGCACTTCAGGGTGTGAGACAACTTCCATGGCCTGCACGTTCACCGGATTTGTCCCCCATTGAGCACGTGGGGGATTTTATGGGACAACGACTTATCCGGTCGGCCAGCCACGACCATCAACGATTTACGCGTTCAGGTTGAGGATGCTTGGAACTCAATACACAAAACATACATCCAACATCTGTACGACAGACTCCATGCCAGAATTGCACAGTGTGACGCAGTTCTTGGCGGTTCAACCTCGTACTAACCATGTTACATGGAAATGTTATTTTTCAGTTTATCAGCAAATACAGCTGTATTTTGCCGTAATTTTTTGATCACGTTATCCTCTGTATTCCGTTATTTTGCTGTATAAATGTCGTTGGTATCAGACGTCTTCTTCTTGGTGTTCTTTTTTCACTTTCCGCCAGTGTATTAATGTATGCATCTTCAATACCGCAGGATTTCAAAGCCATTGTAACTGCTGATGGTTTCACCGAATCAAAGGCCTTTTCATAATGGATAAATGCGATGCACAATGGAATTTCATTTTCCCTCGCTCTTTCAAATAGTTCTCTCAGTACGTGGTTATGATCTATAGTGCTGTAGCCACTCCTGAATGGGTTCTACGTCAATTCGTCGCGTGCGTCAATTCGTCGATTGCGTCAATTCGTCGAGTGCGACGATTCGTCGCGCGTTAATTCATCGCGCGTCAATTCGTCGACTGCGTCAATTCGTCGCGGACAAATTCGTCGACTACGTCAATTCGTCGACTACGTCAATTCGTCGAGTTTACAGATTTTGGTTACATACAAAACGATTGAAGGAAAACGTACGATTTCGAACGTCTTGCTCCCTGATCAAATTTATAAAGTTTGGCCACGCAGACAGGATAGGAATATTACGTTTTTCTTTGGCACTAAAAATATTAGACGGTAAACGGTTTTTGGAAAGGGGCAGGGCCCGGTTGGTCAGAGCCCCCATATACAAAATTTTCGTAAAATCTACAGTTTTCAATTCAGAACCATCAAATCTGGAATACTATCTCGTGGTATTCTATCTTAGACTATAGACGGTTTTTTAGAAGCGGTTGCAGAGGGGGGGGTAGAGCCCCCCTACAGAATTGCCGTAAGATATAGTTTCCAATTTAGAACTACCAAATTTGGTATATTATCTCATAGTACTCTAACTTAGACGGTTTTTGGAACGGGTAAGGGGCCCGGTTGGTCAGAGCCCCCCCACACAAAATATTCGTAAGATCTACAGTTTTCAATTCAGAACCAGCAAATCAGGTATCCTATCTCATAGTACTCTAACTTAGACGGTTGTCGGTTTTTGGAACGGGTTAAGGCCCGGGGAGTCAGAGCTCCCCCCCCCTACATACAAAATTTTCGTAAAATCTAGTTTTTATTTCAGAACCATCAAATTTGGTATCATTAAACTCTAACTTAGACGCTAGACGGTTTTTGGAAGGGGTTGGAGCCCCCCCCTCATAAAAAATTTCGTAAAATCGACAGTTTTCATCTTAGAACCACCAAATTTGGTATACTATCTTATGGTACTCTAACTTAGACGGCAGACCGTTTTTGGAACGGGTCAAGGCCCGGGGGTGAGAGCCCCCCCCACATACAAAATTTTCTTAAAAACTACAGTTTTCAATTCAGAACCACCTAATCTGGTATACTATCTCATGGTACTCTAACTTAGACGCTAGACGGTTTTTGGAAGGGGTTGGAGCCCGGGGGGTCAGACACCCCCGAATAATTTTTTTTTTGTAAAATCTGCAGTTTTCAATTTAGAACCACCAACTTTGGTATACTATCTCATGGTACTCTAACTTAGACAGTAGACTGTTTTTGGAACGGATCAAGGCCCGGGGGTCAGAGCCCCCACATACAAAATATTCTTAAAATCTGCAGTTTTCAATTCAGAACCACCAAATCTGGCATACTATCGCATGGTACTCTAACTTAGACGCTCGACGATTTTTTGAAGGGGTTGCAGCCCGGGGGTAAGGGCCCCCCCTCATATAAAAATTCGCAAAATTTACAGTTTTCAATTTAGAACCACCAAATTTGGTATACTATCTCATGGTACTCTAACTTAGACGCTAGACGGTTTTTGGAAGGGGTTGGAGCCCGGGGGTAAGAGCCCCCCCATAAAAATGCCGCGTAAAATCTACAGTTTTCAATTTGGAACCACCAAATTTGGTATACTATCTCATGGTACTTTAACTTAGACGGTCGACGGTTTTTGGGACGGGTCAAGGCCCCGGGGGTCGGAGCCCCCCCCCGCCCCGCACACGCACACAGACATACAACATTTTCTTAAAAACTACAGTTTTCAATTCAGAGCCACCAAATTTGGTATCATGAAACTCTAACTTAGACGCTAGACGGTTTTTGGAAGGGGCTGGAACCCCGGGGTGAGAGCCCCTCCCCCTCCTCATAAAAATTTCGTAAAATCTACAGTTTTCAATTTAGGACAACGAGATTTGGTATACTACTTATGGTTATCTAACTTAGACGGTAGACGGTTTTTGGAAGGGGTCGGGGCCCTGGTCAAGGTAGCCCCATGCAAAATTTTCGTAAAAAGTTCCGTTTTTTACTCTTAAGAATACCCTATTTACGTTCTAAGGCGCTCTTTGGCCCTTTGAGGGCCTTGCACCATAAACCATTAACCAACCAACCAACTAACCAACCTACGGTCTAAGTTAGGGACTGTAGATAACAAGAAAGTGCAAAAATATGCGTTTAATGGTGTATTAAAAACACAAATCTATATAGTTTAGCTTTCACTACCAACGAACGGCTTATCAGAAAGAAATATAATGTAATGTAAACAGAGAGTTCCAGATATTCAAAATTCAAAACGGTAGGAAAAAGATGATCAATGCCAATGTGAAGTCGTATGCATGCGACATCACATAGGTACATTGCATTTCTGCGTCGCAGGATTCACAGAAGCACACGCCAGATGTACGGCAGTTCTATAGATATCTCCTAGAAGGTAAGTATTCCCATTCCTTTTTCTTTCTTTTTTTGTTTCGCAAAATTAAATTAACTAAATCAAAAAATTTAAAATAAGTTTACTGGAAAATTGCAAGAATATCTTTTTCATTCATTAACTTTCACCCGCTGAACTTGGTGATTCCCCAAATAGTAATATGTACCTGGTAATATGTACCTGGTATCCCTGCTAGTACAAATTATATTAATGATTTATTTGCGTCCAGTTCAATCTAGTATGTCCATAAGAGCGTTTGTGGCGGTATGAAAAATACATTTCAACGTGTGCCGCTACGGCGGCGGTATGAAAAATACATTTCAACGTGTGCCGCTACGGCGGCGGAGTGATCTAGGCGCTGTCTTCTGACCACTTGTCGAGAAGGATCCTGGTTCAAATCCCGGTGAATCATGGACGTTGTGCTTGACTTCTGGCACTGGCTGTCCCCCTTCCCAGGAATCAGTGGCCCAAAATTGGGAATGTCCGACTGCTTATAGCCCACTGAATTGATCACAGTGGTCGTTAACCCCCCCCCCCCCCCCCCAAAGATTGCGACGTGTCCATTGCTATTTGTTGTGGACCGTACAAAAAGTTTGTTTTTGATATCAAGGTGTCCACTTCCATGTAGGCTGGCCATAAAATGTTAGGGGACCGTACAAAATTGCAATTTTGTTTTCACCTTGTCAGCGCTTCGGTATATGGTTGAAGTATACGTATATATAGTTGGGCCATTTCAGCACGTAGTTTGGTTTATATAGAAAATCAAGATAATGTTACATTTTTACTCAGCTACAACACATTAATCCCAAAGGCTATTTGTTGAAATCTTTAATTCGCCGTGCTCATATTTACAACGTTAAAATAACATGTCAAGTTATTAATGTTGCAGTTTTACCCTGTCACAAAACTTTAGTTACAAGACCTTAGGCGTAAACTTTTTTTAGGAATTTTTAGTCCGACGTATTCATAAGGTTTCGATAACATGCCAAGGTTATGGTACTGCGTTTTGACTGAGGCACAAAAATTAATAAACAGGCCTTAAGCCTTTTTATCAGTTTTCAATCAACCGTGCTCATATACATAAAATTTTCAGAGAAAGTCAAGTTTACTGTGTTGCGCATTTACTCGAGTACAAAACTATAAACAGCCATTAACTTTCACCCGCTGAACTTGGTGATTCCTCAATTCATCCATTAACAAGTCTTTTAAGTGATTGTATGCTATGGTCATATTGATAATGTTTGATGACAAGTCAGGTTAATGATGTTGCACTTATTAAAGACTTAAAAAGGTGTAGAGGCTAGTAATTATTATTTGAAGTCTAAGTAAAAGCTCATTTTTAACTTGACTCGTCATGAAATCCTTGTGAATATGGCATTTATTTTATTTTGTACATTTTACAAGCGTATGCATTTTTTTTGGCATTTGTTTTATTTTGTGTTGTACTTGTTACATAGCGTTTCGCATTTTTGTAATGCTTGTGACTTGTGATTGCATTTTGAATTTTTATTTGTTTCACATTTTGGATTGCATTTTGAATTTTTATATGTTTCACATTTTGGATTACTTTTTGACATTTTATGTTTTTGACATACTATTTTGAAAATTTTGACTTTTTAAATTTTGCGTTGTGTTTTACATTCTTGCATCTTCGGCGGAATTACATTCTTGAAAAATTCAAATACAAGTTAGTAAAAGGTATAATTCAATTAGTGAGAAATACCAGCACATTTTAGTAAAGGGTAGAATTATATGAAATTCCTCTTAAAATGTCCAGCATGTTAACATTGTCTCTGTGCACCAAAGAAGTTCGAATTCCTTTTTATCTTGCCAGCGTTTCTCTTCTGGGTGGATTTGTTGGAATCTGTGCTATCACTCTTTCGATTTTAGCCATAGTTGTTCTCTGCTCTTTCGCAATTTCACTGATTATTTCGTACAGTCACAGTTTTTTCTCTCCCAGAATTGTATTCCAGCGTCTGTCTAATCTTTCAAGTTCGTTTTGTGTTCTGGGAAAGCCAAATAAATTGTTTTCACTAACTGACCAAATTGTTGGCGGGAACAGCGGAGGGCTTCTGCTTGGATTGCTTCTTCTGCTTCCACGAAATTTTCCAAGAACATAATTTTCCTCAAACCACTGAATTACAGAATCTGCATATTCTAGTGAAATTGATTTCACTTCTTCAAAAGCAGCTGGAATTTCATCAGATGAAAAAAAAACGAGTGCTTGCAAATGTCTGACTTTGAGAGCAAACTCACTGTTTTCCTTATATTCCAAGGCTATGCCAGAGGATGGATATTCCTCAGCACATTTTTTTCCGAGATGAAACCAACAACATTTGTGTGTGCTGCTTCCAAATTCCTTTTTAGCAGCATTATAACGGTAGCTATTTCAAAATCTATTATTATGCGTATATTGTGGTGCAAGCTGAATATCATAGTCTGATGCATAGTCTTGTAAATCCTACAAAAATACTTTATAATAGTATTATATTATTTATACTTGCTGGAAAGTAACCCATAAACTAGTGGGACAAGTCTGTGCATCTCTGGATTCGTTTCAACCATAGCATGAATGGAACATAATTGCCTAAAAAGGGTTGGACAAGTTTCAAATGTCCCATCCATAATCCAGAGGGGTGCTTCTTTAAGCTTTCGTAAATTATTCTCTGTTAAAAATAAAATAATTCTTTGATGTCCAAATGCGCTACCTCTGCCAAGAAATTTTGCACCATCTTCTCCTGTAAATTTATTGGGGCATCGATCCGTTCTGAAGTCGTAGGCTCCGCAGGCATGTCTTGGCATGTCTTCTCTTTTTTACAACTTGCCTTAGTGCATCCATATTAGGCATGTAAGCTGCATTTACTGTAGCCATTGACGTTGTCACGGTTTGAATAATTTGTGCAGGGACTTCGTCCGTATTTCTCGCTCGTTCTTTTATTTGCGCTCTTGCAACAGCAACATCACTTTTCTCCGGTCTTTGAGCATGATTATGTGGTTTCTCATTGTGCATCCTGTGTTCATCTCCAATGAGAATAGTACTAGCAAAGCCAGTACAATTTCCATAATTTCTTTCAATACAGTGACAATACCGTAAATCACCTCGCACTCTGTTATGGCAAAATAAATACCCTTTCCATTTCAGCAAATCATTTTCTTTTTGTGAGTTAACTATTTATGTTGCATTCTTCATCTGCATAGTGCCTTCGGAAAACAATGCACTTTCTCTTTCCAAAATATTTAGAATGATATATTTCCACTATTATCACTTGACAACGCACAACAAAGGTTTCAACAAGCACGTTCTCTGTTCTCCAGTCAACTACGAACTAATGAGCAACCATTCAATAAAACACTCAGAATACAGACAATCACTTGAAGCTTGTTCCTCCAGTTAGGGTTTAAGCGAAGTTCAAGATTTTCGTACCTGCGGTCACAAGAAGTGGTTAATTTTAAGGATCGGCATCTTATCTTTTGTTTTTCCAAAACGCAGAGCTACATGTATTTTACAGCTGGGACGCTCCAGGCGGGGGATCAACAAATGCGAAGAACCCGGGAGCCAGGTTCCGGAGGCGGCAGCAGGCGCGGACTAGGCAGCTGTACTCTGGGCCGGTAGGCGTCATGCTAATTCTTAAAAATAAATTCAAATTTTTTGTGTTGCACCATGCGTATGAAAGAAAATTGTTATACTGAAAAGACAATTTGTTTACCCCGTAACATATTAAACGAAACCTACGTCCCTACGTGCCAAATGATCTGTAAGCCAAACACAGTTTTTCATGCAACACCTTCCCCCGACTTTCTAAGTTCAGATCTGTCTCGTTCGACTTATTTCCTGTACCGCCCCTCTCTTTCGCTAATTGCAGTTAATTGCCGTGAAATTGGTGTTTTACGTTGGGGTGTATTGCCGCCTGTCCTGAAGACTATAGTGAAAGCGGTGAACCCCATATGAAAGGTATTCCATCAAAAGCAACAGAAATCCAATGCGAGAGCAAAACTTTGTTCGTTGGCATTACATCCAAGCAATTTAGGCGAAGTAGGAAGTGTGTTTTTCTACTACGACACCAGAAGATTGTCGCTAATGCTCAGGCAATTACGATACAGATGTGTCCTTAAGACTTCTCTTTCAAGACGTCCAAAGGCCGGCACTAGGGGATGGGGAGAGATACAGTGCGGATGCTCTTTTTTGTTGCAGTTAGAAATTCTTAAGCTCATTCTTCCTTAAAACTTAGCCTGGTTACCAGTAAGTACTGTCTCATGCCTCAACCATTGCACAGATTTGTTGTTTTTGTTTTCATTCTTTGAGTTAACAGCGGGAAAATATCTGAACTGCGTTGTTTCAGTTGGAAATATTTTTTTTACTTCAGCAACAGGGCTTCACGTATAATTGCAAAATACTTCGATAGAACTAACATACCTTACATAAAGAGTTTGCATGAGAAAATAGATTAATAATAAGGAAAATATTCTAAAACCAAAAAAAGAAATTGCGGAACCGAAAAAGCTAGGTAGAGGAAACAAAAGGCTCTAAGAAAACGTTCATATTTAAAGAAACCTGTAGTCGCTTAATGAGTAAGTGGTATAACTCAATAAAAAATCATGTGCTGTATTTGAAAAAAAAATTAGAAGCAAGTAGGCATCGTGACTGTCCACAGTTTTCCCTTTTCATCCTGTCCACATTACAACCACCACAGAAAAGAAAATAACAAAAACATAACAAAAACACCCATACAAAGTAAAATGCCCAAAACATAAAAAGAAGTAACCACACAAAATGAAATGCCCAAAACATTAAAAAAATTGCTACCACACGAAACAAAATACCCAAAACATGGTAAGAAATTCTGTTTAAAGCACAATGAAGGTATACGATAGGAGAAATATATGTTTTTAAAACTTAATACAAGTGTCAAAACTGAAATAAAAAGAAAGAAAAAGAAATATTCCAAATTTCATTGTTACTTTAGATATTTTGACCTGCTGACATTTCGTAAATTGTACTTGCACTCGGTCAAAAAATATTACTTACAAGGACTCTTTAGTAACTTTCAATCGCTGTGGTCGTATTAATAAGGTTTGCATAACAAATCAAGTTAATAATGTTGCGCTTTCACTTACCGTCTCCCGCTAAGTTAGAGTTTCATGACACAAAATGTGGTGGTTCTGAATTGATAAATAAAGATTTTAAGAAAATTTTGTATGTGGGGGGGGTCTCACCCCGGGCCTTGAGTCGTTCCAAAAACCTTCTACCGTCTAAATTAGAGTACCATGAGATAATATACCAAATTTGGTGGTTCTAAATTGAAAACTATAGATTTTACGAAAGTTTGTGTGTAGGGGGGGGGGTAACCACCCTTGCCCCGACCCGTTCTGAAAACCGTCTACCGTTTAATTTAGAACACCATTATATAGTATACCTAATTTGGTAGCTCTAAATTGAAAGCTTTAGTTTTTACGAAAAATATTTATGGGCGGAAGGACTCTGACCCCGTGTCCGACCCGTTCCCAAAACCGTCTACCGTCTAAGTTAGAGTACCATGAGAGAGTATGCCAAATTTGGTGGTTCTAAATTGAAAACTGTAGATTTTACGCGGCATTTTTATGAGGGGGGCCTTTACCCCCGGGCTCCAACTCCTTCCAAAAACGGTCTACTGTCTAAGTTAGAGTACCATGAGATAGTATACCAAATTTGGTGGTTCTAAATTGAAAACTGTAGAATTTACGAAAAAAGTTTTTATTCGGGGGTGGTCTGACCCCCCGGGCTCCAACCCATTCCAAAACCCGTCTGGCGTCTAAGTTAGAGTACCATGAGATAGTATACCAGATTTGGTGGTTCTAAATTGAAAACTGTAGTTTTTAAGAAAATTTTGTATGTGGGGGCTCTGACCCCCGGGCCTTGATCCGTTCCAAAAACGGTCTACTGTCTAAGTTAGAGTACCATGAGAGAGTATACCAAATTTGGTGGTTCTAAATTGAAAACTGTAGATTTTACAAAAAAAAATTATTCGGAGGGGGATCTGACCCCCGGGGCTCCAACCCCTTCCCAAAACCGTATAGCGTCTAAGTTAGAGTACCATGAGATAGTATACCAAATTTGGTGGTTCCAAATTGAAAACTGTAGATTTTACGAAAAAGTTTTTATTCGGGGGGTCTGACCCCCGGGCTCCAACCCCTTCCAAAAACCGTCTAGCGTCTAAGTTAGAGTACCATGAGATAGTATACCAGATTAGGTGGTTCTGAATTGAAAACAACAATATTTTGTTTTACGTTTCACTGGAACTTTCCAGCTGATGTATATACCGCTGTATTTATTGGCAGAATTCCATTGTCATGTACATAGAAATGTTATTTTACTGAAGAATAAAGGCAATTTTGAAATGTAGTTTTTAAGAAAATTTTGTATGTGGGGGGGGGGCTCTGACCCCCGGGCCTTGACCCGTTCCAAAAACGGTCTGCCGACTAAGTTAGAGTACCATAAGATAGTATACCGAATTTGGTGGTTCTAAGATAAAAACTGTAGATTTTACGAAATTTTTTATGAGGGGGGCGACCCCGCGGGCTCCAACCCCTTCCAAAAACCGTCTAGCGTCTAAGTTAGAGTACCATGAGATAGTATACCAGATTAGGTGGTTCTGAATTGAAAACTGTAGTTTTTAAGAAAATTTTGTATGTGGGGGCTCTGACCCCCCGTGCCTTGACCCGTTCCAACAACGGTCTGCCGACTAAGTTAGAGTACCGTAAGATAGTATACCAAATTTGGTGGTTCTAAGATAAAAAATGTAGATTTTACGAAATTTTTTATGAGGGGGGGCCGACCCCGCGGGCTCCAACGCCTTCCAAAAACCGTTTAGCGTCTAAGTTAGAGTGCCATGAGATAGTATACCAAATTTGGTGGTTCTAAAATGAAAACTGTAGATTTTACGAATTTTTTTATGAGGGGGGGGGGCTCCGAACCCGCGGGCACCAACCCCTACCAAAAACCGTCCAGCGTCTAAGTTAGAGTTTCATGATACCAAATTTGATGGTTCTGAAATGAAAACTAGATTTTACGAAAATTTTGTATGTACGGGGGGGGGGGGCTCCGACTCCCCGGGCCTTGACCCGTTCCAAAAACTGACAACCATCTAAGTTAGAGTACCATGAGATAGGATACCTGATTTGGTGGTTCTGAATTGAAAACTGTAGATCTTACGAATATTTTGTGTATGGGGGCTCTGACCAACCGGGCCCCTGACCCGTTCCTAAAACCGTCTACCGTCTAAGTTAGAGTAACATGAGATAATATACCAAATTTGGTAGTTCTAAATTGAAAACTATATTTTACGGCAATTCTGTAGGGGGGGCCTTAACCCCCCCCTCTCCAACCGCTTCCCAAAACCGTCTACAGTCTAAGTTAGAATACCACGAGATAGTATTCCAGATTTGGTGGTTCTGAATTGAAAACTGTAGATTTTACGAAAATTTTGTATATGGGGGGCTCTGTCCAACCGGGCCCTGCCCCGTTCAAAAAACCGTTTACCGTCTAATATTTTTAGTGCCAAAGAAAAACGTAATATTCCTATCCTGTCTGCGTGGCCAAACTTAATAAATTTGATCAGGGAGCAAGACGTTCGAAATCGTACGTTTTCCTGCATTCGTTTTGTATGTAACCAAAATCTGTAAACGCAACGAATTGACGTAGTCGAAGAATTTGTCCGCGACGAATTGACGCAGTCGACGAATTGACGCATGCGACGAATTCACGCGGGACGAATTGTCGTAGTCGACGAATTGACGCGCGACGAATTGACGTAGTCGACGAATTGACGCACGCGACGAATTGACGTGACACCTCCTGAATGCAGCTTGTTCTCTCGGTTGAGCCATGTCCAGTGTTACCTTCAAACGGTGTGAAAGAACTTTAGTGAAGATTTTATAAACCACTGATAGGAGGCTGGTACGTCTGTAGTTCCTGAGATCCTCAATGTCACCTTTTTTATGTAGCAGGATCATTGTAGTGTTGTTCCAATCCTTAGGAATCTTCCAATCATTAAGGCATCGAGTGAAAATTTGGGCGAGTACTGTTTCAATTTCTCCACTTGCTTCCTGTATGATGTCTACAGTAATTTTATCTTCTCCTGGAGCTTTTTCCCGCTTCATGTTCTTGATTGCATGTGCAACTTCTGCTGGGAGGACTGGAAGAACTCTGGTACTGATACCTTTCATGATGTCTGGAGTACACGTATCATCCTTTTCATATAATTTGGAGTAGAAATATTTCACTCTTGTCAAAATTTCGCCTCTATTTCTTGTTACAGAACCATCTTCTTTTCTCAGTGCCATAATCTGTTTTTTCCCCTTACTGAGATGTCCCTTTGCTATCTTTAGGCTTTGGTTGTTTTCAATTGCTTTCCTCACTAGTTCACAGTTGACTTTCCTTACGTCTTCAGTGATACTTTTTCGTACTGTCTTGCATAGCTCTATATATTCCACTTTGGAAGTCACATCTCCTTTAGTTGTCCTCATCTCTCTTCTTTTTTGCATCAACATTTTCGTTTTTCCTGATAATTTATTTACATGCAACTTGTTCTTAGACCCAGCTGATTTTGTTGCTGTTTCCATAAGAGCTTTGGTTACTTTTCTGTTAACTTCAGAGATGTCCACTTCTTCCGATGTTAGGCCTTCTAAAGCAGAGAACCTGTTCTTCAGTTCCAACTTGAAGGTATTATGGTGTTTTTTAAGGTTTGTTATGTCAATAGATTTTGTTTGTCTTATGAGCTTGCCACGTTCAAGTTTAGTGTTGAGGTGCATCTTACATCTCACCAATCTATGGTCACTACCTGTGTTGAACTAGTTTAGCACACTGCAGTGTTCTATGATGAATTTTTTGTTACACATAATAAAATCAATTTCACTTGTCGTCCCATTTGGATGTCTCCATGTCCATTTCCTGTGTGGCTTTTTCTTGAAGAAGGAGTTCAAGATGAAAAACCCTTCTGCCTCTGCAAACTCAACGAGAGTATTTCCACGCAGGTTTCTGTTGCCGTGACCGAATTTACCTACTGAAGTTTCATTCTGTTGCCGTTGCCCTATTTTTGCATTGAAATCTCCCATAATTATTTTCAAGTGCTGCTTACCTTTATTATTTAGATGACAAATTTCCTCATAAAATTCTTCAATTTCTTCTTCAGGATGACTTGTGGTGGGTGCATAAGTTTGAATAATCTGAGCCTGGTATCTTTTCGAGAGTTGGATAACAAGCCGTGCAGCTCTGTCAGAGGAACTTTCAACTTCTACAACTTTATCCTTCAGTTTCTTGTTTATTATAAATCCAACACCACTAGTTCTGCCAGTATCTGTCCCACGATAGTAGAATAGATGTCCACTTTTCAGTTCGATGAGATCTTCTCCTTTTCTCCTTACCTCACTTAGCCCCACGATGTCCCACTTGATCCTTTGTAGTTCCTCTTCCAATTCAAGAAGCCTTGAGTCAGAAGATAGGGAGCGTCCATTGTACGTTGCCAAGGTCAGCATCAGATGGCAGCCTAGTCCGGTCCTCCGGGGATTCTTAGCACCCTCTGCCTTCATGTCGCACTGGCCGCTGCCTTGGCCAGGTACATTCCAGCTGCCGGAGACTGAGGGCCAAGATTTAAGTTGTGGAGTCATTTTGGAGGGGTTTGGCCATAACTCACCACGCTGGCCAAGCGGGTTGGTGAGTGTGGGATAGAATTTCCTCTAATCCCGATGGTATAGTTATACCGCTATTTGCGGTCGTCAGAGCCTATTTAGTAGGAACAGGATGCACCACGAGAAGGCGGGGTTGACATTTGTCAAGGAGAGGCTGTGATGTTACGCATCACCTGACCTTACATCCCATATATATATATATATATATTCCAAGGGACAGGAAAAGACCCAGAAGAAGACCACATGGAAGATGGGTGGATGAAATTCGAAAGTATGCGGGAGTGACATGGAGGAGACTGGCACAAGACAGACCGTTGTGGAGGAAACTTGGGGAGACCTTCGTCCAGCAGTGGATTGATAATGGTTGACAATGATGATGATGATGATATAAAATACATAAATAACGCAGACGCTACAAGCACAACAGTGACAACCATAAATAATATACTAAATATGTGACAACAGTAAATAATATAAGGTCAGCCACCGGGTGCCAATCTTCAGGGAGAATGCACACGACGGCTGAGCTTCTGACAGGTTTCATGCGGACGTCCTGATTTAGCAACCTCGACCGAATAAAAATAAACTGGACATCCCATCCTCCCTACCTGTCAGGAAATATACTTTAAAATCAACTTAATTAACAAATTTAAACATTTAAAATAGACCTACTTTATGCCTGACTGGTGCCCACAACCGGTAAACACAATTTACCTTTGCCACCCACCTTTAGAGTTCTTCATTTGGTTAATTCGTAGGTATAGGGTACGTTCAGAATTATATAGAAGAGTGTAGTTGTCCTTCCCCACTGTAAAATATACCATGTATGCTAGGAAAGACTGGTTAAATGCTCCGGTGCAACTCGGAAGAAAACACAGCTTTTTTATGTAGCCCTGAAAGTTACTAAGGATGGTTTTCTGGTTTATTGATCTTACAAAATCTTAATCGTAATGAAGTAAGTAGTTCATGTGTTTCTAATAGTTTACTGAAATGATAGTTACAGAACGCCTCTGGATATTCATTATTTAAACATCTCCAATATAATCTTCTTAGTTGTTTAATAATATTATGCTTTTTATTACATATTCGCGTAATTCGCAGGATTTGTGAAATAATCAAATTACGGAAAATACTTCTTGAGAGGTTGGAGGTCCAATGACTGTATATTTTTGCTTTAAAATTAAACAGTTCTTTTTTATCATAAATATCTAGTTCTGGTTTACCTCCCTTGAGCTCTATCCGGAAATCAAGAAAATTAATCCTGTTTATATCTGGGTTTGTCTTAAGTAAAGTTAGACCCCTGGGATAGATATCTTCAGGTCAAAAGTCTGCTATATTGGTTTTAAAATAGATCAAATCATCAACATATCGAAAACATCTGACTTCTAAGTGGTGGTATTTTTCTTCATAAGCATGTAGGTACAAGTTGGCCAATAAACTTGAAAACTTAGTGCCCATAGAGACACCCATAATTTGTACTAGAATATTCTTCTGATCATATATATAGTTGTGAAATATACACAGTCTACAAAGAACATCCCAATAATTTTTATCATAATTAATAGATTCGTCAAAACGCATATAATAATGGTCGAGAACAGTACGGAGATCTTCCAAATCAATTGTAGTAAATAAATTAGTAAAATCAAAAGTTTCAACATTTTTCAAAGTGTCATTGACTTTATAATGAAGTTGAGAATTTTTCTATTGGCATTTATCATCCATGTTGAATCTTTTATATTGTTGAAAATGATTTGTAGCTTACCTTGAAATATTTTTTTGGCTTTTTTATTAAAACTACTGCTTCCACAAGTGATAAATCGGAATTTCATAGGTATTTTGTGAAATTTGGGAACAGCAAAAATATAAGGAAAATCAAGCTTGTAATCCTGAATTCCTTTACGAAAAGCAATTATTTTTTCTTAATAGCTAGTATATCCTGATTAGTAATCTTATTGTAAACAGTTTCATTAAAGATTTCTTTTAACATAATGGAATAACAAAATTTCTTACAAATAAATGCAAAGTTATTAGCACATTTATCAACATAGGTCCTCACAAAATTGTCTTGTAATTCTTTAATTAAAATTTTGATGTTTTTCCAGTTCCTTATATAATCAAAACAGTGAAAATGTTTATCAACAAAGTAGTACATCTTTTTTAGTAATGCATGTATCCATTGGAAGAAATCCTCAACAGGATGACTATATTTCTCTGAAATTTCATAGGCAAAGCAGTGTAGATCTTTGGACAAACACCTCTTAATAATTTTCACAGGGACAAACACATTTGGACGAAAATTAGAGCGTTTATTTAAAAGGCCTTGAAATTCTAAGCTTTCAATAATACCTGTGTTGCCTGTAATAATGTGTCCCTGTTCATTGTCAACATAAGGCTGGTATTGCTCTTCATGACAGTAACATGGTAAGTCTTGAGGGTCCAAATTTCCCAATTCTCTGCAGAACCTATTATAATTATAAATTCTTCTGCCAAGAGTGTCAACATATTTGTATGCAGGAATAACTTGAAGAGTATTCCCAAGTGGGAATTGCTGCGTTTTCGCCTTTAAGATAGCTAGCTCCAAATGAAATTTTATCAAAAAATGGATAAATGCACTACTAAAAAAGATGAGCTACTTTGTTGATAAACATTTTCACTGTTATGAATATATAAGGAACTGGAAAAAAATCAAAATTTTAATTAAAGAATTACAAGACAGTCTTGTGGTGACCTCTGTTGATAAATGTGCTAATAATTTTGCCTTTATTTGTAAGAAATTTTATTATTCCATTATGTTAAAAGAAATCTTTAATGTAACTGTTTACAATAGGATTACTAATCAGGATATACTAGCTATTAAGAAAAAAATAATTGCCTTTCATAAATTATTAAAAATTCGGAATGGCAAGCTTGATTTTCCTTATATTTTTGCTGTTCCCAAATTTCACAAAACACCTATGAAATTCCGATTTATCACTTGTGGAAGCAGTAGTTTTAATAAAAAAGCTGGAAAAATATTTCAAGCTAAGCTACAAATCATTTTCAACAATATAAAAGATTCAACATGGATGATAAATGCCAATAGAAAAATTCTCAACTTCATTATAAAGTCAATGACACTTTGAAAAATGTTGAAAGTTTTGATTTTACTAATTTATTTACTACAAATGATTTGGAAGATCTCCGTACTGTTCTCGACCATTATTATATGCGTTTTGACGAATCTATTAATTATGATTAAAAATTATTGGGATGTTCTTTGTAGACTGTGTATATTTTCCAACTATATATATGATCAGAAGAATATTCTAGTACAAATTATGGGTGTCTCTATGGGCACTAAGTTTTCAAGTTTATTGGCCAACTTGTACCTACATGCTTATGAAGAAAAATACCACCACTTAGAAGTCATTTGTTTTAGATATATTGATGATTTGATCTATTTTAACTATTTTAAAACCCAAATTGCAGACTTTAGACCTGAAGATATCTATCCCAGGGGTCTAAGTTTACTTAAGACAAACCCAGATATAAACAGGATTAATTTTCTTGATTTCCGGATAGAGTTCAAGGGAGGTAAACCAGAGCTAGATATTTATGATAAAAAAGAACTGTTTAATTTTAAAGCAAAAATACACAGTCATTGGACCACCAACCTCTCAAGAAGTATTTTCCGTAATTTGATTATTTCACAAATCTTGCGAATTACGCGAATATGTAATAAAAAGCATAATATTATTAAACAACTAAGAAGATTATATTGGAGATGTTTAAATAATGAATATCCAGAGGCCTTCTGTAACTATCATTTCAGTAAACTACACTGGCGGAAAGTGAAAAAAGAACACCAAGAAGGAGACGTCTGATACCAACGAAGTTTATTCAGCATAATAACGGAATACAGAGGATAACGTGATCAAAGAATTATGGTAAAATACAGCTGTATTTGCTGGTAAACTGAAAAACAACATTTCCATGTAACATGGTTAGTACGAGGTTAAACCGCCATGAACTGCGTCAAACTGTGCAATTCTGGCATGGAGTCTGTCGTACAGATGTTGGATGTAAGTTTGGGGTTTCGAGTTCCAAGCATCCTCAACATGGACGCGTAAATCGGGGATGGTCGTGGCTGGCCGTGGAGACCGGATAAGTCGTTGTCCTATAAAATCCCCCACGTGCTCAATGGGGTACAAATCCGTTGAACGTGCAGGCCTTGTAAGTTGTCTCACACATTGAGGTGCATGTTGCGTTGCACGTGCCATGTGTGGGCGTGCGTTATCTTGCTGGAAAACACCACGATGGACCAACCTTACCAAATGGCACAACAACGGGCTGAATGATGTTGTTGATGTAGGAGGTGCTGTTTAACGTACCCGGTATAAACACTAGTTTTGTACGGGAGTGATAGCTGATCACTCGCCACCCCAGGAGACCAGGTGTAGGCCCTGTGTGTCGCTGGCGGATGCAAGAAGGGTGGAGACACTCCCCTGTGCGTCTGCGAACACTCATACGGCCATCGGTGGCTCCCAAGCAGAATCTGCTTTCATCGCTGAACACGACAGATCACCATTTCCCGTTCTTGACGGCGGGCTGGAGTCAGAGGTACACATGCGAGAGACACACGTGCACGTAGTCCTGCATTCAGTAGACGGTTGCGGATTGTTCGCACAGTCTCCTCAGGTGCAACGGCAGTTCGGATTTGCGTCGCAGTGGATGTTCTGCTTGACAACGCCGCTCTTCTTATGCGTCGATCGGTCTGCTCATCAGTCCGTCTGTGACTCTCGGTTCCACGTCTTCTCGTGTGGGAATGTTCCTCGGACCATCTACGCCACCATCGTACCACCACCGATACTTCCCGTCCAATTCGTTCCGCAATACGACGATACGACCACCCGGCTTTGCGGAGTCCGACTAGACGATCTCGCTCAAAGTCCGATAACTGCTGAAATCGCACACATCTTCAATGTCCAGGCATTGCAGCTTCTTCAGGGTCTTCGCACGTGTCCGTACGCCGACGACTGATTACATTCACTTCGCCGTACTCCTTAAATACCACCGACGATAATTTGCATATTATGCCGTGCTGTGGCGTAAGCGCTCACCGGTTGGTCCCGAAATTAACATCACACCTACGTGCACTCGACCCCTTTAGCATATGTAGGTTTCATGATCGTCCGCCAATTCCTTCTTGGTGTTCTTTTTTCACTTTCCGCCAGTGTATTAGGAACACATGAACTACTTGCTTTATTACGATTAAGATTTTGTAAGATCAATAAACCAGAAACGTATCCTTACTAACTTTCAAAGCTACATAAAAAAACTGTGTTTTCTTCCGAGTTGCCCCGGCGCATTTAACCATTCTTTCCTAGCATACATGGCATATTTTACAGCGGGGAAGGACAACTACACTCTTCTATATAATTCTGAATGCACCCTATACCTACGAATTAACCTAATGAAGAACTCTAAAAGGTGGATGGCCACGGTAAACTGTGTTTACCGGTCAAGGGCACCAGTCAGGCTTAAATTAGGTTTATTTTAAATGTTTGAATTTGTTACTTAAGTTGATTTTAAAGTATATTTCCTGACAGGTAGGGAGGATGGGATGTCCAGTTTATTTTTATTCGGTCGAGGTTGCTAAATCAGGACGTCCGCATGAAACCTGTCAGAAGCTCAGCCGTCGTGTGCATCCTCCCCTGAAGATTGGCACCCGGTGGCTGACCTTATATTATTTATGGTTGTCACATATTTAGTAGAGTTCTATTGTGCTTGTAGTGTCTGTGTTATTTATGTATTTTATTTCAGGTGACATTGACCGCTGCAGCAGAGCGCGAGGTCATGGCATTATATTTTTGCGACTTTATGTTTACTATGTTTTTGTATATATATATATATACATATATATTGTTGACTGAGTACTGTCGATAATAATGTCTGTTAAGGGTTTCTGCGTGGCCTCCCTCATCGAGAGTATTGGTTTTAATAAACAGTACTTCTTGTGGTTCATCCTATTCCCACTAAAGAGGCTCTAACGACTGATGAAGAGCGGCGTACCTATATCAGCGTAATTAGAGGAATTGCTATCCCCACACTGACCAACCCCCTTGGTCAGCATGGTGAGTTATGGGCAACCCTACCCCTCCCCAAAAATGCTTACACAATTTCAAAATTGGCACTCAGTCTCCGGCAGCTGAAATCTACCTCGCCAAGGCAGCGCCAGTGCGACATGAAAGCAGAGGGTGCTAAGAATCACCGGAAGATCGGACTAGGCTGCCATCAGATGCTGACCTTGGCTACGTTAAATGGACGATCCCTATCTTCTTATTCAAGGCTCTTTGAATTGGAGCAGGAACTCCAAAAGACCAACTGGAACATTATGGGGCAAATAGGGGTAAGAAGAAGAAAAGATCTCATTGCACTGAAAATCGGACATCTTTTCTACTATCGTGGGAAAAATACTGGGAGAACTTAGGCTACGATACTGGTAGAACTTATAATCTTGGCTACGTTAAATGGACGATCCCTATCTTCTTATTCAAGGCTCTTTGAATTGAAGCAGGAACTCCAAAAGACCAACTGGGACATTGTGGGGCAAATCGGGGTAAGAAGAAGAAAAGATCTCATTGAACTGAAAAGCGGACATCTTTTCTACTATCGTGGGACAGATAGTGCGATAATTTAGAACCTTGGCTATGTTAAATGGACGATCCCTATCTTCTTTAACTCCAAAAATTGTAGCCGCTTTCGACAAATGCAAAGTTAGTGATAGAAATGCGGTTCACATTTTTAATAGCAACAGCTGAAGCATTAGGTCATGATGTCCATGAACTATCAATAAGTAGGTCTTCCATTCAACGATGCAAACAACGTTTGCGTCAAAATCACTGCTAACAGTTACAGATTCTCAGATTATTGAGCGCCTTCCGGTCATAATTACAAATGGAAATATAGAACAAATACTGCAGATACCACGGTTGAGAGGCTCCACTGGAAAAGAACAAGCTTTAGCAGTATATGAAACACTTGCTGTTGGGAGCTTGCAAACAAGGTAAAAGCTTTGTGCTTTGACACTACTGCGTCCAATCTCAGCTATACTTAAAAGGAGCGGCAATTATTTTAAAGCAGATGTTGGAAAGAGATCTTTTATATCTTCCCTGCAGACATCATATATTTGAAATCATTCTTAAAAGCGTTTTTGAGCTGAAAATGCCCTCTTCATCAGGTCCAGATGTGCAAATTTTCAAACGCTTTCAACAGGCATGGCCTAAATTTAATAAAAAAAAAATTCAAGTCTGGTATAGAAGAAAAAAATGTTCGAAAAGTTTTATGTTCCAACCTGACAGAAATCCGATCTATTATAATGCAGATCTACAAGTGCTGATTATAATAGATCGGATTTCTAGAGATGATAATAAAGAATTCTTTATTATGAGATGATAATAAAGCCTCGAGATAATAATAAAGAATTCTTCATTATCATCTTGAGCCTGTAAGACATTTCGCTGACTTAGCAGAAATTTTCATTGGAAACAACACAAAACAAATATCTTTTCGAGCTCCAGGAGCATACCATCAAGCGCGATGGATGGCAAAAGCACTTTATTGCTTTAAAATGTTTCTGTTTCGTGATGAATTTAAACTTACTTTCAAGGGAAAAAAAAGCCTTTCTGACATATGCATATTTCTTGTAAGAATATATTGTTACGACTGTAGGGTACGGTAATGAATTCGATTAGCAGGTTTTGCCAGAGGCGGGAACAGCGTTAATTCTTTGTTGAAAATCAACAGCTAGAGGTTTCCCGCATTGCAAAAGAGGCACTGCTCTGAAGGAAGGGTATGACTTCTGCCTGTATAACTTACCTGGTGCGGCGGTCGCTGTTGAGATTGCCCTGAAATCTTAGCAGCCGAGATTGCGAATGGTACCCAATGGCACCCCACACCACCACACTTGGTGTTCGGTCCGTATGACGCTCGACAGCGCCAGGAGTGCTCTGAAGGAAGGGTATGACTTCTGCCTGTATAACTTACCTGGTGCGGCGGTCGCTGTTGAGATTGCCCTGAAGTCTTAGCAGCCGAGATTGCGAATGGTACCCAATGGCACCCCACACCACCACACTTGGTGTTCGGTCCGTATGACGCTCGACAGCGCCAGGAGTGCTCTGAAGGAAGGGTATGACTTCTGCCTGTATAACTTACCTGGTGCGGCGGTCGCTGTTGAGATTTCCCTGAAGTCTTAGCAGCCGAGATTGCGAATGGTACCCAATGGCACCCCACACCACCACACTTGGTGTTCGGTCCGTATGACGCTCGACAGCGCCAGGAGTGCTCTGAAGGAAGGGTATGACTTCTGCCTGTATAACTTACCTGGTGCGGCGGTCGCTGTTGAGATTGCCCTGAAGTCTTAGCAGCCGAGATTGCGAATGGTACCCAATGGCACCCCACACCACCACACTTGGCGTTCGGTCCGTATGATGCTTGACAATGCATGCTCGAAGAAAGCGCTCACCACAATTCCGTGTAATGCGTATGCGACCATTATGGTAGTCCAAGTTGAATCGGGACTCGTCCGAAAGCACATGTTGGCAATCAGCATGCCATTGTCTGTATTGAAAACACCATTCCAGTCATAGGCGTCCGTGGTTCAGGGTCAAAGGAATCTACCGCAAAGGGGTACGTGCAACCAGTCCTCTGTGCAGCAGACGGTGGTGTCGAACTGTGGAGGCAGAAAATGCCCCACCTGTTGCAGTGCTCCACTGTTGTGCTAACAATTACGAAGATGCGAAACGGTTCGTCAATGCCATACGGAGGAGGTGTCGGTCATCCTGCGGTGTCGTCACATTTCGCGGTCCACTGCCAGATTGGCGATGCACCTGGTTCTCCTCGGTCCACTGCCAGATTGGCGATGCACCTGGTTCTCCTGTGGCCACACGCGCATCATTGTCGTGGCGTTATATCCCTCCCGGAACGAAAATGCACCTTCACGCAGACCAATCATTCGTCTCCGTTCAAACTCTGTCGTGTGGTGATATTGCACCCTTCGTCGTCGCCGAGGCATTATAGAATCCTGGAAAACCTTTTACAACTCGCTGCTATATATATACATATATATATATCAATTTTTACTAGCAAAAAAAGTCTGGTTAATGTTTTCTACTTTTGACGTCAACAGCGCGTAGCCGACGAAAGAAGGCAGGTGTTGTTAGCTGGCTTGGAGGGTATATAAGGTGTGCTGTAGGCATTCTGAAAACATATCACTCGGTGCTGTCATGGATAAAAGGAGAGATTTATCAGATTTGCAAAAAGTGATGGTTATCCGCTTTCAGGCCCAGGGTGGCAGTATTTGTGAACAACGCTGTTTGCGAACTGTTCGCCTGCTGCTGTGGTTGAAGTGTATCGTGATTGGAAAAATGGCACCATTGCGAATAAGCGACGTGGAAACGGCCGAGCACCACATGCCATTGATGTGAGAGGTGAACGTCGGCTTCGAAGGTGCGTGAGGGCCGATCGACACACTACAGTGGAACAATTCACTGGCCGAATGAACCAGGGGGATACCGGAAGTGTGTCTAAAACGACAATTCAGCTAACCCTGCTGCGTATGGGGCTCCGATGCAGACGGATGGACACTGCACCTATATGCTAACGAAGGTGCATCGACAGAAAATGCTTACATTTGCACAGCAGTATCGAAATTGGACCTCCGCTGATTGGAAAAGAATTACCTTCTCTGATGAGTCATGTTTTCTGCTTCATCGAACGGGTGGAAGTTGGAGTATAATACGAGAAGCATCGGAGATCAAACATTCTTCAACCGTTGCTGGAAAAACACAAGCTGGTGGGGGCAGCGTTATGGTTTGGGCAATGTTTTCGTGGCATTTCCTGGAACCACTCATACCTGTGAAAGGCACTATGGACCGAACTCGTTATGAATACATCCTTGCAGACCACGTACACCCATACATGCTGATTGTCTTCCCTGGGACGGATGGGATCTTCCAGCACGACAATGCGACGTGTCAAACAGCTAGAAATGTCCGAGAGTGGTTGGAAGAGCACGATTAAGACTTTAAAGTACTTTTCTGGCACCCTAATTCCCCAGACTGAAACCCAATTGAGTATCTGTGCCCTGTGGAACTACCTCGGTCGTGTTGTTGGCTCTACGGATCCTCCACCAGCTGTCAGATGCACTGCAGTCAGCATGGCTCCACATACCTGTGGACACCTTCCTGCAGCTTACTGAGCCACTTCCAGCACGTCTAAATGCTGTCCGCGCTGCGTACGGCTGTTACTCTGGATATTAGATGGTGGTCACAGTAATGTGACTCGACCGTGTATATATATAGTTCTTTTTATTATCATATTTCATTTGAAGTCAATGTACATAGCAGTGTAATGTATTTTCAGTTTTTCTTGTTTGGATTATTTGTTTAAAGTCAGTCATTATAACCATGAAGCATGCGTGCATCGCTTCAATTTAGTCTGTTACAGACTGTGCAGATATATCTCTGAATCATTTCGGCATGCACAAGTTTTGTGACGGTGCTACTTCGTTGTTCTAGTCTTGTTTAGGGAAATAATTAGACGAGAAATGTACAAATAAAAACAACTCCAAAACAAAATACCGCCCGTTGTTTTTGATAAAAAAAATTCTTAGCTAGGCTATAACCATCTGAGTTTTCCCATTTTAATCGTAGATTTAAAGCTTAAATATGTCACAATAAAGTTTTTAGCCTACGAAAATTTTTTTATCCAACACTCCCGCTCCCTTCCCTTTATAATATTCCTGGAAAAAACCCTGCGCTATAGGAATATATAATACATATCTACCGGTGAAAATCGTTCTGTTAGGTTTTGGATGACAGGAGACTGTGTTGAAATGTGCTACGCATAATAAAACAAATTGAGTCCTGAACAAATTTTAAATAAAATTTATCGGCGAAAGGATTTTCTAAACCAGCTCAATATAATGTAGCATTAAATCACGTTCAAAACGGTGTTTGTACCTGACAATTACTCCCTTTAGAAAAATTTTCTTTAAAAAAATAAAAAAGAGGAAAGTAAGGAAGAAAGAAACTTGAGTCTCTTGAAAGCCACATTTCAACTAAACTGTTATGAAAATCATTCGGAAAGTTCAAACGCACACATGTTACATGGCAAGTTTCCAATAAAATTATTTTTTATATTTATTTGGCCACTGTTTGTCGACTGCGTAATCGTATTGGTATCTTCGTGAGTAATCGCATTTTTGACTCATGTGAAGCAGTACCGGTGAATCGTTATTTCTTTTACGATCAATGTGGACATGAAATAGTGTATGAAAAAGAGAAATCTTCGTCGTAATTTTTCTGTTTTTCTGATTGGGGGGGGGGGGGGGGGCATTCGAACTCCAACAACTCTTCAGTTTCTTAAAACACTTCTCTCAGCAAAAGAGGTGAAGCGCACCATTCATCCGACTGAGACTGTCTCACCACCCGTAAGTTTAAACTTACGGGTGGTGACTAGTGGACCCAGGATATGCCACATTTATTTCAGTAATTACATATGGTAATTTGGGTGGACTAGATACATCCGACGATTTTATATTTTTGTTCAGTTGAGATGTTGTTCTATAAGTTTAGCCCCATTCTCGTTCGGATAAATTTCTCGACAAAACGCACAGCCTACTCGTTGATTAATGCATTTTTTAGCAGTACATCACTAATAATTTTCATTCTTTTAATTTTTTGTACCTCTGAAAATTAGGTAAATGGGATTAATAATAACTGGTATATTTTTTTAATTTTTTACATTCCATTTAGATTCAAAAATCTAAAATTTACCTTGCAGGGGCAACGTAAACGCGAGATGACCGCACACATTTCAAAAATATATTCCGCTCAAAAGCTGTTAATAATCAGAAGTGAGGGATGAAACCTGAACAATTGATAGGTGCAGTACTTACTTGATTTTTCACATTTTCCTTCATTCAATATGAGTTTTTTTTTCGCGCGATCTTTCAGTACCACCTTTATGTTTTTTTGGGGTTTTTTTTTCTCAGTTAGTGATATATTCCAGGTTTTTCTCAGTTAGTGATGTATTCACACTTCACCGAACACTTTCACTTCACGCTACCTGCGGCTTTAAAAATGAACCATAGGGACAAAGGAAGTAATTGCGCGGTATCTTCGCTATCACCTTCTACATGCTCTCGTGCCGAATACAGCATTGGTTTTGCTCTTCCTTCGCTCAAGGCAAAAAGGGGAGCACTTCGATTGCTTCGGATGTAGGAATATCTCTGAGAGAGAATCGCTTTATGTTCTGTCAGTCCGTGGTTAAGGGTAGGAGGGGTGATAGGCCACCTCAATACTGGTGTCCCTTTCAAGATTACAGAAATGTAGGGCATACCAGGCTCCAAGTCTAATGACCTATGCCTTCAGCTTGATTAATTTATAACAGCTTGCTTGGTTCGGCGGCGCTTTCCTCAAGCCAGTACCTTTGCGTCTATTCAGAGCAAACGCTCAATAAAGATAGAAGGACAAGTTTCTTTTCTTTCCTCTCTTTTTTTTTTTTTTTTAAGGAAACAACTTTTCAGGCAGAAGTAAAGGTCAAATGAAATAAACGATTATTTGCTTTTTCCAAAACAATTATACTGTACATCCGTACCCTAAAATTCAGAAAAACAAGAATACCGGGAAATGTCCTGGCGGGCCAAGCAGCCCCTGGGCCTAGTATATGGTAGTTTTTCGACAGGTGCACACTTTCGCGTTGGTGTCGGATTTACTGCAATCTGACTAACCCAGTCTATAAGAGCAGACCTTCGTTTCGATCATTCTCAAGGAATAAGAATTCGTAAGTTATATCGAAAGGACAACAGAAAATAACATTTTCTTTGTTTTTATCGTTTTTATAATTTTTTTCTCGTCTATTAACTAATTCGATTTGATCTACTCGAAATCTTGGCACCCCCCAGATTTTGGCGCAGAAGGCAGCCGCTTAGTTCGCCTAATGGTTGAACCTGCCCTGGTGGCCGGCCAGCTTGAAACTAAGCTGGTAGCTGTTGCCATAAGTCGAAAATCGTTATCTAGCTAACATTTGCAGCACTAATCACAAAACTTGTGGTGTGGCCAGCACTAATACAGCACTAAATATTGACAGTGAAAAATCCTTGAGATGATGATATGTATATGTGGCAGATCAGCTTGACGTCAAAATGGCCGGCCACATTTAAATTTTAATAACTCGGTTTAATTTACAGCACTAATTGTCAAAGTAGACCAGTAGCCAGCACTAATCGAGCACTAAATATTGACATCAAAAAAAATTCTGCAAAATATTGATTTTAAGTGTATGTGGCCGGCCAGCTTGACACTAAGCTGGTAGCGGACGCCATTTTGAAATCGGAAATCGTAATATCTAGCTGAAATTTGCAGCACTATTCACAAAAATTTGTGTGTCACCAGCACTAATATAGCACTAAATATTGACATTGAAAAATCCCTGAAATGATGATATTATGCATATGTGGCCGGCCAGCTTGACATCAGGCTGGCCGGCCACATTAAAATTTTAATAACTCAATTTAATTTGCAGCACTAATTCTCAAATTTGGCCAGTAGCCAGTACTAATCAAGCACTAAATATTGACATCGAAAACTCTGCAAAATATTGATATTATGCAGATGTGGCAGGCCGGCTTGACTTCAAGCTGGCCGGCCACATTAAAATTTTAATAACTCGGTTTAATTTACAGCACAAATTTTCAAACTTGGCTAGTAGAGAGCACTAATCGAGCTCTAAATATTGACATCGAAAAATTCCTGAGAAAAAAATGTTATGTATATGTGGCCGGCCAACTTGACGTCAAGCTTACCGGCCTCATTAAAATTTCAATAACTTGGTTACTGGACAAGCACAAATTCTGTACTTCGAGCACGAATTAGCACTAATCTAGCACTAAATACCGACAAATTTTTTTTCATGTTCCGATATGTGGTCCTACCAGCTTGACGCACACAGTCAGCAGCTGTTCCCAATCAGCTTTATTCCCATACGGCTTTATATTATGCCCACAAAACGGGGAAACTTTACCTCCTAGAAAAGAGAAGTTGTACATACCTTTTAAAGGGAATTCACCCGGTTTTAAAGCACTTAGCGGCTTGCAAATCTGTGGAAGAATTGATCGAGCTCATGCGCACTGCGTATTAATCAGATTTCAGCCATTTTCAACACATTCCTTTGATATGCACCATTTTTTCCCATCGAGATTTTACGTAAAAGATCACCTCCTCGGCGTACCTCAGAACAAACTAAAATTTTGATGGAATTGAAGGCGTATCATCATGCGTAAGTTTCGAAGAACATAACTGAAACCAGATGAAAATTTTCGGAAGAAAATGACAATTTTTCGGCAAAGAGCTCAATCAAAATACATGATTTTGGGCACTCCGAGCATTGCATTTTTTTTAGCTTTCAAAATAGTTACACATAAAGAAAGTACCTTCAAAAAGTTGTTTCTAGATTGGTGGCAACATGGCGCTGAAGCCGTTAGTGCAGAAATATTTCTACTATGCGCTTTTATATTTGAATATACACTGAAGAGCAATTGAATTAGAGATACATGTCTAGTAACGTGTAGCACCACTTTTCGTCCTGATGACGAAAGGTGGTGCTACACGTGGTGGTGCTGCAGCGATTCGTCTCGGCATGGGCACGACAAGACACCGGAAGCATTGGGAAGCCATATGGATCCACGACACCTGAACAAGCTCCCACAGTTCACGAAGATTTGATGGAGGGGGGGTCATAGCCTCGAAAATCTCTCTCGATGGCATCCCAGATGTGCTCGATGGGATTGAGGTCAGGTGACCTAGCTGGCCAAGGAAGCGAGGTCACGTCGGTGGAGTGTTCATCCAACCATTCGGATATAATTCGGGAGCGATGGCACGGTGCATTGTCTTGTTGCAGGATGAGGTCCCCAGTGGGATGTTGAAGACGCACAAACGGGAGCAAATGGTCGTCCAGGATATCCCGGTAACGTTGACCTGTGAGGGACGATATCACACGTACCAGGATTCCCATTTCAGTCCACGTAAACAGTCCTCAGACGAGAATGCCACCTCCACCAGCTTGAAGAGTACCCTGCTGGCAAGAAGGATCAATCGCTTCATGTGGTTTGCGCCGTACTCGTATCCTGCCATCCGCATGTACCAGCGTGAACCTCGACTCATCAGTCCAGGCAACATTTTTCCATATGTCTAGGGTCCAGTGGCGATGTTCCCGCACCCATACTAATCTTTGCACCCTGTGATGTGCGGTCAGCAGCGGTACCCTCGTGGGATGATGGCTTCTGTACCCCTTAGCGAGGAGATGGTTCTGGATGGTGTGACTGCTTACACGTTTTTGTGCACCAGCGTTAAATTGCCGAGTGATTTCTTGCACTGTGGCCCGTCTATCCGCTGTTACAATGCGAGCTAGCCGACGATGACCCCGCTAATCCACACGCTGTTGTCCACGGCAGTTGGCCCTTGCAGGGATGGTTTTACCGGATTCGATGTACTCTCGGTGCACCCGTGACACAGTGGCTCGTAAAAATCCCAGTGTCTGCACGACTTCCGAGATGGAGTGACCCATTCGTCGGGCCCCGACAATTTGCTTACGATCAAATGCGTTTAGATCCTTCGTCTTACCCATACTGCGTCCGACTCTTACTTATTCCCGTCGCATCACTCCTTATATTGTCGGATCGCTGCATACGTCATGTCGTTTCCGTTTACAGGGCCTCCCACAGCGTGACATTTGCATAACGCAAGCTGTCTCTATTTCAATTGCTCTTCAGTGTATATCGACGTTTCCCTCAAGAAACTGATTGGTTAACATTCTATGCTGGAATATCTATAAAATTTTTGAATCATCGTCATCATTGTCAACCCTTTACAATCCACTGGTGGATGAAGGTTTACCCAAGTTTCTTCCACAAATCTCTGCCTTGCGCCAGTTTCCTCCATGTCACTCCCGCATGCTTTCGAATGTCATCTACGCATCTCTCATGTGGTCTTCTTCTGGGTCTTTTTCTGTCCCTTGGAATCCCGTCTAGAATTTCGGTTGTCCATCGGTGACCCGTTCTTGGCAGTCGTTGTGTTGGTGGCTCTTACATTTTATGCATTCTGGTGAGATACACCTCGTTCTGCGCTCACGTGTTGCGGGCCCCACCTGTTTAAAGTTACTGTGTATGTTCTGAGCTACTTTTCTGGGGATATCGTCCCATGTATTGGTTATTATTCCTCCGTTTTCATATCATTAGCTCATTTGTTTACATTTGGAAGCTGCCAACATGGTGACTTCCGGTCTCTCCTTATCATATCTGAGCGTGGCGGATGCACGTCACGTCGCACTTCCGACGTTCATGGAAGTTGACCTACTCTCGTCCTCAAATGTGTCTGCTCAGGTGCCCTCTCATCTTCCTAGCACTCCTGCTCCGGTGTCTTCACTGGACTTGGCTGCGCCTCCTTCTTCCGCTTCTGCATCTGCCTCGGTACCCTCCTGGGTACTACCGCTACTGCTTTGCTTTCTACCTGTGCTCCTCTTTCCTCACTTCCTGTGCTCCTCTTTCCTCACTGCCTTCTGTGCCTGCCGGCTGAGCACAGACTCTTCCGAAGATGTCATTTGCCTCTAAAGTGCAGCGAGGCGTTACTTCTACCTCAGCTTTTTCTCAACCTGATGGTCTCTTGCAATCAATATCTATTATTCAGGTATCCAACCACAAGGTGAAGGTAACGATTGATGAAAATTCGTAGATTGGCAGTGATTTCTTTAACCTCCTGGATAGAGGTTTGCTCTTTCATGCTTTACCAAATACTCCTTTCCCACGCTACATTGATGCCCTCACAGGTCATGCGTCGTCTGCGTCTATTTCCGGAATTTCTCGTATCCCTCGTGGTATCTCAGTGCGGCTCCAGCACAAGGAAGATGCTGACTTTTTTCTTACACACGTGCTTTCCATTGGAACAAACCACCTCGTCCGTTCTCTTCTTTCCAAGCGTCCAGTGAACATCACGTGCTATCCTGTTTGACAGGAAGTGCCTGATACTGTGCTTACTCTCCTAATCAATCATGTTTGTAAAATCGTTGGCAAAGTCCGTCGCATTTCTGACGCTGCACGCGGAACTCGATTTGCAAATGCTATCGGACCTCGCCGTCGGTTGTTTGTTGTTTTTTCCATTGTGAACTCCTTGGAGGATTGTCCTACAGACGCTACTGTTGAAATTGGCTCACGCACGTACAGTTTCAAGGATTTCACCACTTACTGCCTTACACAGGATCACACCACTGCCTCCTATGTACGTGCATGCTGTTGACTTTCTTCCAGCTCGCCTCCCAGTGCCGATCACAGTGGTTCTACTACCATCCCCTCTTCAAGTGTTTTGCCAGACGCGACCTCTCCTTCTCTCCGTGAGACGCACCTTCCAGTCAAGGACAATGATCCATTTCCTCCTCTTCCGTACCGTACGGTAGTGTCTTCCACTACTGATGTATGTCCTGCGGAGTGTTGCGACTCGGATGTGTCAAGTAGTGATATGACACTCCGAACCGAACGACTGGATCTCCTCCGTGTCTCACGCTAATCAGATCACCAACTACGGTCATGCCTGATGTTCCCCTGTTGCTGCACCTTCCTACTGCCTCGGCTGATGTTCCAGTGTTAACCGATGCTGATCGGGTACATACTGATTCCTCGGCGCAACTTGTGTTCTCGTCTCCCGTTTCTGATGTTCTTCTAGATCCGCCAATGGATTCATCCGCCTCAACTTCGTCTTCGAAACGGATTGGTACTTCCAAAGGCTCTGTGAAACAGAAAAAGGTAAAACATCTTTCTTTTACTCCTTCTGTGGCCTCAGCTAGTGTTCCCGATGTTTCCTGTTCAAATGTTTCTCCGCCAAATGACTCTTCGAACAGTATACATCTCCGTTCGGGCCCTGTCAATCTTCTCTCAGATGATGGTAGTGCATCCTCCTTCTCTCCCTCAGATGGTGGTAGTGCATTATCCTATACAGGCAATTGATAAGTTTCCTCTATAATTCCTGGACCACTGTCCAGACAGAAACTCTTACGCCTCTTTCAATCTACTCGTACGGTTGTCTGTACTGAAAAATTTCTCCATTCACCTGATCTTGATCCGTGTGCAGCGGTGACGCAATTTGAAGCTTATGTGTCCTTTTTTCAAATCCCTGAGTGTCACAGATCCTAGGTACCAGATTTTAAGGAGACGATACACTCGCCGTCTCTCCTCCTTGAAAGATACCGCTGAGAAACAATTTTGTGATACCGTGCTTCCTCAAGCCGATGAACTTTAACGCTCCTTCCCTAACCGACACTTTTCGTTCTCTCTAGCAACGTTTTCCACCTTGTGGTCGCCTGGAATTTTCTGGATTTGCGTTTCTCCATCTTCTGTTTCTATAACTGTGTGTTGCTCCTCCATGTTATCACTCTCGCAATGCAATGTTATTTCATGAATTTGCTGTCGTGCCTTGTGTTTTTCTTTTGCTCTCACTGTATGTCCTTGCTGCATCAGTGTTTTCTTACGTCGCGGTTTATATTAGTGCTACCATTGTTAACTTTTTTCTCATAATGAAGTTGGAGTATCTCTGTAGTGTGCCTTGCATTTTGACCGCCGTTATGTTCTATTATATTGGTGTTTTATGTAAATACTGTATGCTCATCATGTACACGTGTTACTTCGTATCGAATGATATGCCGTTCTGCTATTCCTTATTGTGGTGCATCGTATCTTTACTATATATGCAAATCGATATATTGCCGGCATTGCCTCACACTGTCGGCTCCCTGAAGTTATGGTCCGAACTCTTATGTGTTTATCTTTCACGCTCAGCTTTTCTGTAGCGTTGGTCTTATCCAACTGATTCCGCGTCTGTTTATATCGATGTCACGGCGCCGTGGTATTGTGCTCTTTATGTTTGCTCTCCAATTTGTGTAGCATTGTGGATATACCTGTATTTTCATCTTTATATTTTCTGTACTGTAATATTCAGCGACATCTTTTATGTTTGTAATCCCATTATAGCAATAAACTGCGTACTGCTTTGGTACCCACAGTTACCAAAACCAGAGCCATTGCCATTTCAGAGATTTTACTCTGATCATGACGTCTTCCACTCTTGTCATTTTCCGTATGCACGGTTTCTTCTTATCTTTCCTGGATACACCAAGTATGCATCTCTCCATGTTACTTTTAGTTGTCTGCAGTCTTTGTATCTTTTTTAGTTAAGGTCCATATCTATGCTCCGTAAGTAAGCACTGAAAGGATGCATTGATTAAACACTTCTCTTTTAAGACATAATGGCATATTCCTCTTGAAAACTGTACAGTTTCTCAAACCAAGCTTCGTACGGCAATTAATTTCTACATAAATGCGAACTTTGCTTGATATGTGTTGTCCAAGGTAAATCTTAGCACCCTCTGCCTTCATGTCGCACTGGGGTGACATGGAGAAGACTGGCGCAAGGCAGACCTTTGTTAAAGAAAATTGGTGAGACCTTCATCCCGCAGTGGTTTGTAAATAGTTGACAATGATGATGATTATTCAAATATTATATATATAATGCACATTCCAGCATACAATGCTACCCAATCAGTTTCTATAGAGGGAAACGCTGTTTTATAGATTCAAATATAAAAGCACATAGTGGAAATAATTCTGCACTAACGGCTGTAGCGTCATGTGGCCGCCAATCCACTGATAACTTTTTGGACGCACTTTTTATATGTCTAAGTATTTTGAAAGTTAAGAAAAAGTAATGCTCCGAGTTCCTAAAAATAGGTTTTTTGATTGCGCGATCTTCCCGGGTATTTACCATTTTCTTCCGGAAATTTTCATCTGGTTTCACTTAAGTTCTTCGAAACGTACACATGATAATACGCTTACAAAACCCTTCAATTCCATCGAAATTTTAGTTTGTTCTTAGGGACCCAGAGGAGGCGATATTTTACTTAAAATCTCAACGGGAAAAAGTGGTGCATATCGAAGGAATGTGTTGAAAATGGATGAAATGTGATTAATACGCAATGCACATGAGCATGATCAATTCTTCCACAGATTTGCACGCCGCTAACTTCCAAGGAAACCAGTGAATTCTCCTTAAAAGGTATGTACTTCTGCTTTCTAGCAGGTAAAGTTTCTCCCGTTTTATGGGCACAATACAAAGCCGTATGGGAATAAATGCTATTGGGAGTAAATACTGATTTAAATTTCCTTCCCGGCTTTACAGGCACTAATGACCGCTAATGACCCCAATATAAACGAGAGGGGAAATAACGCAGAGTAACCGTCTTCGCCTCCATTTCCTAGTCGTCAAACTATTAGAACCCTGAAGCGTCCTTCATCTTCATCTGCTTCTGTTGCCATTAAAAACAGTTGTTATCAGTTCAGCAATTGATAGCAACAGATATGATCACCTCTGTATATGCTAAAATATTACAACTCTGAGGACCTGGTATTCGATTAGGGTCTCGTTTCTTCGGCCGTTATAATAATCAGTATTAAAATAATTGCTGACTTATTAAATGGTAGTAAACCTTCTAATATTTTCATTAGAAGAACTTTTCAAACCTTGAAAAAATTATCCCTAAAAAGAAGTGTCATTGAACTGCGTTTGCAGAGTCTGTGATGTTATGAAACTAATGCTTTGACAAAGGGATGTATGGCTACCTCCAAAACCTTAAGTTCGGTAATCTCTACCCAAAGTTAATAATATCTCTACCTACCGCAACGTCCCGTGCAACAAAGAGAAGCAAAAGCAGTAATACAACAATCAAATATTTATCTTCAACAATATATCAAATAATGTCTTCTTAATAATTACGCATCATGAGAGGCTTAGCAAAGGGTGAGAACTGAATTGCTAAAAAGAAAGTAAATTATTTTCTCCCATTGTAGTGAAAGGGCAATAACGACAAAGTTAAGTTTTTGATAACAATGGTCGATTTAATAATGTGAAAGAAATGTGTTTGCAGATTCTTTCCGAAAGCATTGTCTATTGCGCAATAATGGTGAAATAATATATAAAAACGCCATGTTCCGTGATTAGACATTAATTCTGGACTTATGTTCCAAATCTTTTTGTCCCCCGTAGGATTTGATCTCGATGAGCGGAATAATGGAAAGCCACCAAATTAAAAAAGATTTCGTTTACAATCTAAAATCCAGAGGCTTCACGTCTAGATGCCTCGTAAGAAAAAAATGGAAGAAAACAAGGAAATGAAACGCATTTTTTGCAGTTAGTTCCAAGAAATCTTCGCCGCTTACAAAAAATTGAGATATAACAAAAGTGCAGTAACTTTAGAAATAAAAAAATATAGTAAGCTAAATAATTTTATAAACTTTATTAGCATCCTTAATTCTATAAAGGTCAGAATAAGACAGGCGGATTATGAGAACTATTGATAACACTCGATGCTTTGCAACAAAAAGTTCATACATTTAAGAAAATAATTTCGCAGCTAAGAAATAACGCAAATATTTGTAAGTAAAGTGCATTTCAAAATGCAATACTTTCTGTAGAACTCAAGAAAAAATTGAAGCATAATTTTTTAAAACTGAGCAAAATTTGCGTGTTGATCCACAACACAAACACTTTTGTGTCCCTTTAATTTATGATTCCAGTTAAAAATTTCACGATTTTTTTTAATGCAGCTGATTGCTTAGGCTACGTATAAAACTTCTGCAGTCGCTATTTCCTAGTCAGATCTGGAAGTGTCCTGTGAGCTTTGGTAATGAGAAGACAAGCGGTGTATTAAAAATGTCATTTCAGAAGGAAGATATATCGGAACTGTTGTTTAAAGTAACTTAAGAATTATTGTTTTTCTAAGTACAAATCTGACGCTATTTTACATATTGGTCGGCTTTACATAGTAGCTACCAAAATTAATGGGCCGAAACTACCGTGATGTAAGCATTTCAACTGATGACAGCACATAACTTTAAAGATCTTCTGTAGCGTCTTTTTTTCCATTTTCCAAGGTAATTAGTCAGAATCCATACCTAAAACTTTTTCCCATTTCATCAACTATCAGAAGTAGCTTTCCTTTTAGAATTACCGCTATAGTTCATTCCGAAATCTAACCTTTAATATCATCTTTATGAGTCTGCACCAGTACCATTTGAGCTTGTACCCAATCTAGGCATGTACTTGCCTTCTAGGCTAAGTACTGTCAACAAGAATGGCTGCTAGGGGCTTTTACCCGACTGAGACTTGTACTGGTTTTAATAACCAGTACTGTCGATGAGGAAGGCGTTAACTGCTGTAATGGCTTTCCCCGACGACAGAAATAATGATTCATTTGGATCTCTGACTCATCTACAAATATTTTCCTTTATAAAATTAACAAACATTATCCCTCTTCCTTTCCATTCCTATAGTTGTCTTTTCTAATATAACTGTATATCATAGCTCTTTTCTTTTGTTATGAGGCCCTCCTTCCTGATTAAAGCTTTGTAATGTAATAGACCGAAATTTTTACAGATGGAAGGAATTCTTACTGATGATACAGTACAGTTTGCATTTTTTAATTTGATTTAAATTTTTAAAATGCTTTATATTAAAATCAATTACAGATGTTTTACTAGTTTCGGGAGATTCAAAACGACAGGTTGAGGTGATAAGCCAAAGTAGGCGAAGTTCAGTCGGAAAAGTAACTAGCTCCTGAACCAGGAGATATTTAATCGAATCCCATCCAGTGGCGTAACTATATATATATATATATGGGATGTAAGGTCAGGTGATGCGTAACATCACAGCCTCTCCTTGACAAATGTCAATCCCGCCTTCTCGTGGTACATCCTGTTCCCACTAAAGGGGCTCTGACGACCGCCAATAGCGGTATAACTATACCATCGGGTTTAGAGGAAATGCTATCCCACACTCACCAACCCGCTTGGCCAGCGTGGTGAGTTATGGCCAAACACCTCCAAAATGACTATACAACTTAAATCTTGGTCCTCAGTCTCCGGCAGCTGAAATGTACCTGGCCAAGGCAGCGGCCAGTGCGACATGAAGGCAGAGGGTGCTAAGAATCCCCGGAGGACCGGACTAGGCTGCCATCTGATGCTGACCTTGGCTACGTATAACGGACGCTCCCTATCTTCTGATTCAAGGCTTCTTGAATTGGAAGAGGAACTACAAAGGATCAAGTGGAACATCGTCGGGCTAAGTGAGGTAAGGAGAAAAGGAGAAGATCTCATTGAACTGAAAAGTGGACATCTCTTCTACTATCGTGGGACAGATACTGGCAGAACTAGTAGTGTTGGATTTATAATAAACAAGAAACTGAAGGATAAAGTTCCTCTATCAGAGCTGCACGACTCGTTATCCAACTCTCGAGAAGATACCAGGCTCAGATTATTCAAACTTATGCACCCACCACAAGTCATGCTGAAGAAGAAATTGAAGAATTTTATGAGGAAATTCGTGATCTAAATAATAAAGGTAAGCAGCACTTGACGATAATTATGGGAGATTTCAATGCAAAAATAGGGCAACGGCAACAGAATGACACTTCAGTAGGTAAATTCGGTCACGGCAACAGAAACCAGCGTGGAAATACTCTCGTAGAGTTTGCAGAGGCAGAAGGGTTTTTCATCTTGAACTCCTTTTTCAAGAAAAAGCCACACAGGAAATGGACATGGAGACATCCAAATGGGACGACAAGTGAAATTGATTTTATTACGTGTAACAAAAAATTCATCATAGAAGACTGCAGTGTGCTAAACAAGTTCAACACAGGCAGTGACCATAGATTGGTGAGATGTAAGATGCACCTCAACACTAAACTCGAACGTAGCAAGCTCATAAGACAAACAAAATGTATTGACATAACCAACCTTAAAAAACACCATAATACCTTCAAATTGGAGCTGAAGAACAGATTCTCTGCTTTAGAAGGCCTAACATCGGAAGAAGTGGACATCTCTGAAGTTAACAGAAAAGTAACCAAAGCTCTTATGGAAACAGCAACAAAATTAGCTGGGTCTAAGAACAAGTTGCATGTAAATAAATTATCAGGAAAAACGAAAATGTTGATGCAAAAAAGAAGAGAGATGAGGACAACTAAGGAAGATGTGACTTCCAAAGTGGAATATATAGAGCTATGCAAGACAGTAAGAAAAAGTATCACTGCAGACGTAGGAAAATTCAACTGTGAACTAGTGAGGAAAGCAATTGAAAACAACCAAAGCCTAAAGATAGCAAAGGGACATCTCAGTAAGGGAAGAAAACAGATTATGGCACTGAGAAAAGAAGATGGTTCTGTAACAAGAAATAGAGGCGAAATTTTGACAAGAGTGAAAGATTTCTACTCCAAATTATATGAAAGGGATGATACATGCACTCCAGACATCATAAAAGATACCAGTACCAGAGTTCCTCCAGTCCTTCCAGCAGAAGTTGCACATGCAATCAAGAACATGAAGCGGTTAAAAGCTCCAGGAGAAGATGGAATTACTGTAGACATCATACAAGAAGCAAGTGGAGAAATCGAAACAGTACTCGCCCAAATTTTCACTCGATGCCTTAATGAAGTTAAAGTTCCTGAGGATTGGAACAACGCTACAATGATCTTGCTACATAAAAAAGGTGACATTGAGGATCTCAGGAACTACAGACCTATCAGCCTCCTATCAGTGGTTTACAAAATCTTCACTAAAGTTCTTTCACACCGCTTGAAGGTGACACTGGACTTGGCTCAACCGAGAGAACAAGCTGGATTCAGGAGTGGCTACAGCACAATAGATCATATTCACGTACTGAGAGAACTAATTGAAAGAGCGAGGGAATATGAACTTCCATTGTGCATGGCTTTTATCGATTATGAAAAAGCCTTTGATTCGGTGAAACCATCAGCAGTTGCAATGGCTCTGAAATCCTGCGGTATTGAAGATGCATACATTAATATTATTAATAACATCTATGAAAATGCAAGTGCAAAGATTCGGCTGTTTGAAAATACAACACACATAAAAATTGGAAAAGGAGTGAGACAAGGTGACACCATATCTCCGAAGCTCTTTAACGCCACATTGGAAAATGTCTTTCAATCACTGAACTTTGAAAACAAAGTGATAAAGATTAATGGAGATTATCTAACCCACCTTCGTTTTGCTGATGACATAGTCATTTTTGCAACTACCCCATCAGAGCTACAGAGTATGATCCAGGAACTTGCTGACAAGAGTAAAGAAGTGGGATTAAAAATGAACTTTCAGAAGACAAAAGTGATGTACAATGCTTTTACAAGAAAGGAAGATTTATCGATTGATGGAGAAAAGCTGGAGATAACAGACACGTACGTTTATCTTGGACAGCAGATATCAAGTGAGGGTCACATTGGTGAAGAATTTAATCGGCGTACAAAACTTGCCTGGAGAGCTTTTGGAAGAAACAGAATAATTTTCAAGAGCAATATGCCATTATGTTTTAAAAGAAAAGTGTTTGATCAATGCATCCTTCCAGTGCTTACGTATGGTGCAGAGACGTGGACCTTAGCTAAAAGCGACATACAAAGGCTGCAGACAACTCAAAGAAGCATGGAGAGGTGCATGCTTGGTGTAACCAGGAGAGATAAGAAGAGGAACACGTCAATCCGAAAAATGACAAGAGTGGAAGACATCATGATCAGAGTTAAATCCCTGAAATGGCAATGGGCTGGACATACTGCCAGAAGAACAGACCATAGATGGACAGCCGAAATTTTAGATTGGATTCCAAGGGACAGGAAAAGACCCAGAAGAAGACCACATGGAAGATGGGTGGATGAAATTCGAAAGTATGCGGGAGTGACATGGAGCAGACTGGCACAAGACAGGCCGTTGTGGAGGAAACTTGGGGAGACCTTCGTCCAGCAGTGGATTGATAATGGTTGACAATGATGATGATGATGATGATGATATATATATATATACACTGGCGGAAAGTGAAAAACGAACACCAAGAAGGAATTGGCGGATGATCATGAAATTTACATATGTTTAATGGGGTAGAGTGTACGTAGGTGTGATGTTAATTTCGGAACCAACCGGTGAGCGCTTACGCCACAGCACGGCAAAATATGCAAATTATCGTCGGTGGTATTTAAGGAGTACGTCGAAGTGAATGTAATCAGTCGTCGGCGTACGGTCACGTGCGAAGACCCTGAAGAAGCTGCAATGCCTGGACATGGAAGACGTGTACGATTTCAGCAGTTATCGGACTTTGAGCGAGGTCGTCTAGTCGGACTCCGCGAGGCCGGGTGGTCGTATCGTCGTATTGCGGAGCGAATTGGACGGGAAGTATCGGTGGTGGTACGAAGGTGGCGTTGATGGTCCGAGGAACATTCCCACACGAGAAGACGTGGAACCTGGAGTCACAGACGGACTGATGAGAGGACCGATCGACGCATAAGAAGAGCAGCGTTGTCAAGCAGAACATCCACTGCGACGCAAATCTGAGCTTCAGTTGCACCTGACGTGACTGTGCGAACAATCCGCAACCGTCTACTGGATGCAGGACTACGTGCACGTGTGCCTCTAGCATGTGTGCCTCAGACTCCAGCCCACCGTCAGGCACGGCTGCAGTGGTGTCGCCAACGTCTGCACTGGAGAACGCAATTGGCGATCTGTCGTGTTCAGCGATGAAAGCAGATTCTGCTTGGGAGCCTCCGATGGCCGTATGTGTGTTTGCAGACGCACAGGTGAGCGTCTCCACCCTTCTTGCATCCGACAGCAACACCCAGGGCCTACACCTGGTCTCCTGGTGTGGGGAGCGATCAGCTATCACTCCCGTACATAACTAGTGTTTGTACCGGGTACGTTCAACAGCACCTCCTACATCAACAACATCATTCAGCCCATTGTTGTGCCATTTGTAAGGTCGGTCCATCGTGGTGTTTTCCAGCAAGATAACGCACGCCCACACACGGCACGTGCATCGCAACATGCACTTCAGGGTGTGAGACAATTTCCATGGCCTGCACGTTCACCGGATTTGTCCCCCATTGAGCACGTGTGGGATTTTATGGGGCAACGACTTGTCCGGTCTCCACGGCCAGCCACGACCATCCCCGATTTACGCGTCCACGTTGAGGATGCTTGGAACTCAACACCCCAAACTTACATCCAACATCTGTACGACAGACTCCATGCCAGAATTGCACAGTTTGACGCAGTTCATGGCGGTTTAACCTCGTACTAACCATGTTACATGGAAATGTTGTTTTTCAGTTTACCAGCAAATACAGCTGTATTTAACCATATTTTTTTATCACGTTATCCTCTGTATTCCGTTATTATGCTGTATAAATTTCGTTGGTATCAGACGTCTCCTTTTAGGTGTTCTTTTTTCACTTTCCGCCAGTGCAACCCGCTTGGCCAGCGTGGTGAGTTATGGCCAAACCCCTCCAAAATGACTCCACAACTTAAATCTCGGCCCTCATTCTCCGGCAGCTGGAATGTACCTGGCCAAGGCAGCGGCCAGTGCGACATGAAGGCAGAGGGTGCTAAGAATCCCCGGAGGACCGGACTAGGCTGCCATCTGATTCTGACCTTGGCTACGTATAACGGACGCTCCCTATCTTTTAATTAAAGGCTTCTTGAATTGGAAGAGGAACTACAAAGGATCAAGTGGGACATCGTCGGGCTAAGTGAGGTAAGGAGAAAAGGAGAAGATCTCATTGAACTGAAAAGTGGACATTTCTTCTACTATCGTGGGACAGATACTGGCAGAACTAGTGGTGTTGGATTTATAATAAACAAGAATCTGAAGGATAAAGTTGTAGAAGTTGAAAGTTCCTCTGACAGAGCTGCACGACTCGTTATCCAACTCTCGAGAAGATACCAGGCTCAGATTATTCAAACTTATGCACCCACCACAAGTCATGCTGAAGAAGAAATTGAAGAATTTTATGAGGAAATTCGTGATCTAAATAATAAAAGTAAGCAGCACTTGAAGATAATTATGGGAGATTTCAATGCAAAAATAGGGCAACGGCAACAGAATGAAACTTCAGTAGGTAAATTCGGTCACGGCAACAGAAACCAGCGTGGAAATACTGTCGTAGAGTTTGCAGAGGCAGAAGGGTTTTTCATCTTGAACTCCTTTTTCAAGAAAAAGCCACACAGGAAATGGACATGGAGACATCCAAATGGGACGACAAGTGAAATTGATTTTATTATGTGTAACAAAAAATTCGTCATAGAAGACTGCAGTGTGCTAAACAAGTTCAACACAGGCAGTGACCATAGATTGGTGAGATGTAAGATGCACCTCAACACTAAACTCGAACGTAGCAAGCTCATAAGACAAACAAAATGTATTGACATAACCAACCTTAAAAAACATCATAATACCTTCAAATTGGAACTGAAGAACAGATTCTCTGCTTTAGAAGGCCTATCATCGGAAGAAGTGGATATTTCTGAAGTTAACAGAAAAGTAACCAAAGCTTTTATGGAAACAGCAACAAAATTAGCTGGGTCTAAGAACAAGTAGCATGTAAACAAATTATCAGGAAAAACGAAAATGTTGATGCAAAAAGAAGAGAGATGAGGACAACTGAAGAAGATGTGACTTCCAAAGTTAAATATATAGAGCTATGCAAGACAGTAAGAAAAAGTATCACTGAAGACGTAGGAAAATTCAACTGTGAACTAGTGAGGAAAGCAATTGAAAACAACCAAAGCCTAAAGATAGCAAAGGGACATCTCAGTAAGGGAAGAAAACAGATTATGGCACTGAGAAAAGAAGATGGTTCTGTAACAAGAAATAGAGGCGAAATTTTGACAAGAGTGAAAGATTTCTACTCCAAATTATATGAAAGGGATGATACATGCACTCCAGACATCATAAAAGATACCAGTACCAGAGTTCCTCCAGTCCTTCCAGCAGAAGTTGCACATGCAATCAAGAACATGAAGCGGTTAAAAGCTCCAGGAGAAGATGGAATTACTGTAGACATCATACAAGAAGCAAGTGGAGAAATCGAAACAGTACTCGCCCAAATTTTCACTCGATGCCTTAATGAAGTTAAAGTTCCTGAGGATTGGAACAACGCTACAATGATCTTGCTACATAAAAAAGGTGACATTGAGGATCTCAGGAACTACAGACCTATCAGCCTCCTATCAGTTGTTTATAAAATCTTCACTAAAGTTCTTTCACACCGCTTGAAGGTGACACTGGACATGGCTCAACCGAGAGAACAAGCTGGATTCAGGAGTGGCTACAGCACAATAGATCATATTCACGTACTGAGAGAACTAATTGAAAGAGCGAGGGAATATGAACTTCCATTGTGCATGGCTTTTATCGATTATGAAAAAGCCTTTGATTCGGTGAAACCATCAGCAGTTGCAATGGCTCTGAAATCCTGCGGTATTGAAGATGCATACATTAATATTATTAATAACATCTATGAAAATGCAAGTGCAAAGATTCGGCTGTTTGAAAATACAACACACATAAAAATTGGAAAAGGAGTGAGAGAAGGTGACACCATATCTCCGAAGCTCTTTAACGCCACATTGGAAAATGTCTTTCAATCACTGAACTGGGAAAACAAAGTGATAAAGATTAATGGAGATTATCTAACCCACCTTCGTTTTGCTGATGACATAGTCATTTTTGCAACTACCCCATCAGAGCTACAGAGTATGATCCAGGAACTTGCTGACAAGAGTAAAGAAGTGGGATTAAAAATGAACTTTCAGAAGACAAAAGTGATGTACAATGCTTTTACAAGAAAGGCAGATTTATCGATTGATGGAGAAAAGCTGGAGATAACAGACACGTACGTTTATCTTGGACAGCAGATATCCAGTGAGGGTCACATTGGTGAAGAAATTAATCGGCGTACAAAACTTGCCTGGAGAGCTTTTGGAAGAAACAGCATAATTTTCAAGAGCAATATGCCATTATGTCTTAAAAGAAAAGTGTTTGATCAATGCATCCTTCCAGTGCTTGCGTATGGTGCAGAGACGTGGACCTTAGCTAAAAGAGACATACAAAGGCTGCAGACAACTCAAAGGAGCATGGAGAGGTGCATGCTTGGTGTAACCATTAGAGATAAGAAGAGGAACACGTGGATCCGAAAAATGACAAGAGTGGAAGACATCATGATCAGAGTTAAATCCCTGAAATGGCAATGGTAGTGGTATTGGTAACTGTGGGTACCATAGTGGTACCCAGTTTATTGCTATAACGAAATACAGACATAGGATATTCAGTAAAAGCTGCAGTACAGAAAACAACAGTGCGGAAAGTAAGTATATCCACGATGCCGCACAACGTTACACAGAAAGGAAATGAATATGCACACGAACAATGAAAGACCTAACGGCATGTCAAACACTATAACACATGTGCACAAATGCATGAAATGTACTATGCTATCATAAATCAACCGAACGGAACTGAATTGTGGTTAGAGAGCAAAACAACATGGAGTACCTCAGCAACTATATAAAAATAACAAAGGTAACAAACGTACCACTACAATAATCCGCGATAGAGGAAAGCACTAACACAGCAAACACTCACAATTATAGGTAATTTAAAAACAGGCACAAATTCAGGAAACAACAGATAAGATAATGATGAGATAATGAGGAGATCACACAAGTAACGAGACCGATTAGTTGTGAAAACACAGCAAAAACACGCAATTATCGCAAATTGAAAATACATTGCTTGTGAAACACAGCCAAACACACAAAGAAAGCAAATTTACAATACATGACTTGTGAATCATAGTAAAAACTCACATGGAAAACATCAGAATCAACATGCACTAAGTCTGCAAAACCAGGGAATCTGCGAACGGGTTCGCAAATCCTCTAGCATTGAGAGAACAAAAAGTAATCGGTGTGAGGAAGAGAGCTAAAGGTCATCGGTAAAAGGATAGAAGGTATCACATTTATGCTTCTCAACGAGCTCCTTCAAGGAGGCGAGACGGCGCGTGTAACGTCTCAAAAAGGCTGATACCGAGGATCGGTGGCACACAGAGATTTAAAAAGTGACACATAAGCTTCGAATTGCGTTACCGCTGCATACAGGTCCAGATCAGGTGAGTGAAGGAATTCTTCAGAACCAACAATCGTACGTGCAGGTTGAAAAAGACGTAAAAGTTGCTGTCTGGACAGTGGGCCAGGAACTGGAGGAAACATTTCAACTGCCTGTAGAACCTCAGCATCAGAGAGATTATTGACAGGACCTGAGCGGAGAAGCATACTGTTTGAAGAAACATCAGGTGGAGAAACACCGGAACCGGAAACCCCGGGAATACTAGATGAATCTTCAGAATGTGGCACAGAAAGTTGTTTTAACTTTTTCTGTTTTACAGCGCCTGTGGAAGTTCCAATCCGCTTCGAAGAAGTAGCTGAGGCGGATGTATCCATTAGTGGATCAGGCTCACATCCCAAGTCAGGAGACGAGGAAACGAACGTCGCCGAAGAAGCAGTACGTAGCTGAGCTGCCTTAGTGGAGACTGGTACAACAGCCGAAGGCTTCCGGAAGATGTTGCAACAAAGGTATGGTAGACAAGGTTGTAAATGGAGATCCGATATCCGAGAGGCTAGGAGAAGAGCCAGACGGCCGATCCGCCAAACCACCACTCAACACACCCGGATCGGAACACTCCGCTCTAGACACATCTGTAGTCGAAGACAACTCTGTCAATCTGGAAGGTGGATGCACAATCGTACGGGTCGGTAGAGGAGGAAAGGCAGCATTGTCCGTGACGGAAATGTTCGGCTGACGGAGAAACGAAGAATTCGCGTCAGGCAAACTACTGGTAGTGGGGATAGTAGAAAGACCAATGTGGTCAGCAGTGGGATGCGAACTTGATGAACGTCCACGTCGAACGCGGTCACAAAAGGCAGTGGTGTGATTTTGTGTTAAACAGTGTGTACAATAGTGAGCAGTGAAAATCTTGAAACTGTACGTTCGTGCGCCAATTTCAACAGTAGCTTCTGTAGGGCAATCCGCCAAGGCTTTCTCGGTGGGAAAGACGACCAATAACTGACGGCGAGGTCCTGTAGCATGTGCAAATCGAGTTCCGCGGGGAGCGTCAGAAAGGCGACGGACCTTGCCAACAATTTTACAAACATGACTGACAAGGAGAGGAAGTGCAGTATCCGGCACCTCCTGTGGAACAGGATAGAACGTGATGTTCACCGGTCTCTTGGAAAGAGGCGACGGGATGAGATGGTTTGTCCCAATCGAAAGTCCGTTAGCTAGAAAAAGTCAGCATCCTCCTTGTGATTGAACTGTACCGAAATACCCCGAGGAGTACGGGAAATTCCTGCAATGGACGCGGACGACACATGTACAGAGAGGGCCTCCATGTAGCGTGGCAATGGAGTATTTGGTAAAGCATGAAAGAGCACACCTCTATCCAGGAGGTTATGGAACTCACGGCCAATCTGCGAATTGTCATCAATCGTTACCTTCACCTTGTGGTTGGACACCTGAATAATAGGTGTTGCTTGCAAAAGACCATCTGGTTGAGAGGAATCGGACATTGAAGTAGCGCCTCGTTGCACTTTAGAGGCAAATGACATCCTCGAAAGAGAAGTCTGGCCGCCCCGGTGGCGCAGTGGTCTAAAGCGCTGGCCTCTGATCATTCGTCCGTCTGGGGTCCGGGTTCGAATCCCGGTGAGGCATGGGTGTTGTGTTTGTCTTACGGCACTGGCTCTCTCCCTTCCCTGGAACCAGTAACCCTAAATTAGGGACGGGCGACTGCTTATAGCCCATTGAGTTGCTCACGGTGGTCGTTAAACCTCCAATCAAAAAAAAAAAAAAAAAAAAAAAAAAGAGAAGTCTGTTCGGATCCGGCAGGCACAGAAGGCTGTGAGGGAAGAGAAGCACAGGCCGAAGGCAAGGCAGTAGAATCAGTAGTTCCCAGGGAGGGCACCGAGACAGATGCAGGAGCTGAAGAAGAAAGCGCAGCCAAGTCCAGTGAAGGCACCGGTGCAGGAGTACTAGAAAGCTGGGAAGGCAACTGAGCAGACACATCTGAGGACGAGAGTATGTTAACTTCCATGGACGTGGGAAGTGTGACGTGCGTGCATCCGCCACGCCCATAGATGATAACGAAATACCGGAAGCCGCCATGTTGGCAGCTTCCAAACGTAAACAAACGAGCAAACGATAAGAAAACGGATGAATATGAACTAATATGAGGGTGAGAACGCTAGAAAAGTAGCTCAAAACGTACACGGTACCTTTAGACAGCCGGGCCGCGCAACAGGTGAGTGAGGGACAAGGTATTCCACACTAAAACGCATAAAATATTGGAGCCACCAACACTACGTCTATCACGAACGAGCAATGGGCTGGACATACTGCCAGAAGAACAGACCATCGATGGACAGCCGAAATTTTAGATTGGATTCCAAGGGACAGGAAAAGACCCAGAAGAAGACCACATGGAAGATGGGTGGATGAAATTCGAAAGTATGCGGGAGTGACATGGAGGAGACTGGCACAAGACAGATCGTTGTGGAGGAAACTTGGGGAGACCTTCGTCCAGCAGTGGATTGATAATGGTTGACAATGATGATGATGATGATGATGATATTATATACATACTGTATAATATAGTGTTTAGGACCTCCTCCCCCGCACACACGCAGGAGCAAAGCATTTGCTGAGGCGCGATCTAACGGGCACGACATAGGAGTCTCTGTAGGCGAATTGCGGAACATAGGGAATACAACTGTAAAACTATGATAGATAGGGCAGAAAGGTAAATTTCAAAGCTGTAGAACTGACTTTGCTTATTAGGAATCCGACTGACCGACTCCGCCATAAAATGAAGAATACATTGATCCTTTCACATACGAAAGAATGTACGCGGTGCATTGAGAAGCAGTATAAAAACACTATATGTATGTTAGCAGGTCTGAGAAACCGATTACCAGCGAAGGAATACTGTTACGAATCTGGAAATCAAGGTGGTCAATTTTCAGATTGTGGAATGGGTTTTAGACAAAGAATAATATCTAATCAATGTACAAATTAAAAAAACCGATCACAGTCATAAAGTCACTCTATTCGTCTGGTGTGGCTGGGGTTACCGGACTTTATTTTACATCTAGAATTCACAAACATTACTGCCATTGATAAAATTCCGCAAGAGATAAAGGCGAATCTGTAATACAGATTTGACATCACAGAATTTTAAGAACATTGAACATTGCCCAGAAAACTAAGGGGGAAATCGGAAAATGCCAGAACTTTTTCGACATATTTCCCAAGAGGAATTGCAATTGCACCATGTTTCTTTCGTGCAATATGTAATAAAATGATATCGATATTTTGTTTCAAGGATTTTCCTAACCAAGGAGGCTATTTACTTCAAGATTTACACATACTTTTCAAACAATTGAACATGGGTTTGATCCATTATCTTTTAATTTAATTTATATATATATGTAACACTTTGCAAAAATGAATTGAATGTCAGAAACTCACAATAAATATTAATCAATAACAAAAAAGAATAACATTACAATACGAAAAAATCAACTTGTCGTTTTGTTGCATTGCGGAAACCATCAGCAAATTCCAAAATTTTCCTACGTACGTCATTAAGTTCTACAAACTTGTTGATAGCATTTTCAACATTTAAAGAAAAAAGTCGTTTCCTATGTACATGACATACTATAAAAATTGTTCTGCTTTTTTTTTTTTGGAACATGGCGTTGCGTAGGTGTGTCTTTAGTCGTCGAAGAGCACTAAAACTTCTTTCCGCTTCACAAGACGACGATGGGACAACAAGCAAGAGCCACAGGAGTTTCTCCACCTCTGAGAACAACTGTTTAACTTTTCCAGTAAGTCCTCAAAAAATATCAGCAGCTTCAGAAACAGGGGCGAAATGATATGATGAACGAATCATAGGTAGCTGAACTTTCGTGCTCTTGATTTCAAACTCAGGATAATCATTAATATTTTCTGTATGATTCCTTAAAATCATATTTTCCTATATGATTCCTCAGTCTTCAACTGAGAGAATCTTCTTTTCAAACCTGCTGAAGAATAGTCGATGATTTCATAACAAAATCAGTCTGAAATATAGTTCATTATTTAGTTTTCTAAATAAACAAACACGTCGCTCCTTCCACGTTCCAGAAACCCATAGCAACCGAAAAATTGTCTTTGCTATGTGTTTCTGGAACGTGGAAATAGCGATGTATTTGTTTATTTACTGACGCCACGTATTTGGAGGATTTTCATTCACTTTTCTATTGGACGACGTTCCAAAATCCAAAAGTTTAGGAACATACCTATGGCGTTTTTGTCGGATAGACTCAAGTTCAAAGTGCTTTACTTTTTCACTAGTTTTCACTGAAGATGTCGGAAAAAAAAATCATTAAGCAATTTTTCTAATCGCTGTGTGGTAAGAGATCAGCATTCGTCATCCCTGTTACAGTCTAATTTCAACCCTGAAGTGAACAGTTCAAGTTTTCTAGTAATTCAAAAATCTGAATGACCATCTTTTGTCGGAGTCAAGTATTTTCTTGGGAAAAGCGATCAAACAGACCATTGGCTTTTGTTTTTGCCTCGCCAGCTCTAGACTCAACAATTTCACTAAGGGCATCTAATACTAGATCATACTGTATTAAAACAATTTGGATAGCATGGGCTCAAACTGTCCATCTTGTCGGACAGAGTGGCTTTAATGTCAATCTGCATTCAGCTTTATCGTTCTCTTGTACAATCTGGGATAACACCCTTCCGACTGTGTTTCGAAAATACACCCAGTTCATGGACCCAATGGACAGCATCTCTAACAAACGGATGGGCATTGACAACAGATTCCATTACTATGTTAGAACAATGGGCGCCACAATGGACATATAGAGCGAGATGATTTTTTTCCTTAATGAAAGCCAGACATCCCAAGTAGGCACCAGACATGACATGTTGTCTGCTCGATCATAAGTCTGTGCTCTCATTAAAGACAATGGAAGATTAAATCGCAACAAATTAATCTTCCATGACACGGCACAGCTCTTTCCTAGTTGTTGCTTTCGGTTCGTACATTCCAACAGAAACCTCCTGTGCATGAAGATCTTTGTCAACGAATCGTATGCAACATGACTCTTGTTCAGTATCAGCAGCTATATGTTAATTTACCTTCTGTAAGAATCTCATCTCCGATTTCACGTACAATACTGTTGCCCATCAATTGAAGCAACTCGTTTTGCACAGCAGGTAAAGTATAAGAATTATGTCGATGTAACCACTGTTTCAAGTCAGGATCATCTTCACTGCGAAGAGGCAAAAGGTTTTCGAAGTTTCCACTTTCATCTTCATGACCTCTTATAGCTTGGCCTTGCCCGATTCGATATCGAAGACTAGTAAGTATCAAAAGTAAACATTTACTAGCACCTTTCATTGTTTTCGATTTGGTTGCATAACTGGCTAGAAATTGGATTTCTTTGTTGATTGCAATGGTTTACAGCTAGGATATGGCTATGCGATCGATGGTGCATTTCAAAACGGCTGTTTTTTCCCAAGGCCTATATATGTGACTTTCCTAATACAGAGGTGATGGAAGAGTCAAGTCGGCAAGTTCCTGCTTTAAGTCAAGTTCGGTGTAGATGAGTCGGAAGAACTGAACTACACATGATTATTTTGGGATTGGGAGAAGGCCTGTTCTCGAATGAGCTGTGAAAGACTTCCACGTAGATAACAGCTCCGTTGGAACGTTGTGGTTTTTTTCATGTAAATTAAGAATCGTATTTCATGCTCATATTTTTCTATAGCGTACCTACCAAAACTAATGGCTGGTAAACAGGACGTCGCTAGACTTCGAAATCAATATGGGCGACAGGGGGCGAGCGTTAATTTTCGTGCAGCAAGCTTGATAGCAACTTTCTTTTTACGAAACACTAAAATAACGAACTTTTAACGCTTTCTTTTATTGTTAAAGGTTTAACGACCACCGTGAGCAACTCAATGAGCTATAAGCAGTCAGCCGTCACTAACTTTAGGGCACTGATTCCAGGGAAGGGAGAGAGCCCGTGCTGTTAGAAAAAAACATCCCTGCCTCACCGGGATTCCAACCCTGACCCTTCTCCAAATAATGGTTATAAGCTAGCGCTTAGACCACTGCGCCACCGTGCAGGCGGCTTTAATGCTTTTCACTCCCGCGTACAAAGGAATTCGTGGTGAAATCCCTTACCCCTCTACATGGACACGCATACATACATGGATCTGAGTAGTTTCGTCACTGGTGTAAGATACAAATGTTGGTCAAATGTCGCCTTCAGGTTTTTGCTTGCTCTGAATGCATTGTCTTAAATTGTTTTTCAAAATTTTGCATTTTTGCTGACGAAAATCGTACTGTATACTTGAACAATTTATTTGAAAGAAAACCTCGTTTTTAGATGTCTAAATAAAATTTTAACGTCGTGTCAGGCGGAAACAATACCTCCCCCTCCTTAACACCCTTCCTTCAAGCCAGCGACTTTGCCTTGCATTTGTCGCCTACAAAGCAGTCGTCAGCCACTTTCTTCACTTCACTGTCCCGAGGCAGTATTAAGAGCGCCAGTGTAGCTTTAGACTACACTTTCCGTGTTGGAATCCCATATTTTGTAAGGAAAACAAACAGAGCAATTAGTAGTGACCCCTTCAGGGATTTCGTATCCACCCTCCTCATTTTCCCCTGGCCATACAAACATAGAAAAGAGGCTTAAGGTGGTTACACCTAAAATCTCTACCTTATGTTTCCAATGGTAAAGCTTCTGTACATATTTTCTTCGCAATTAGTGTATTCCCAAGGATGAAAATTTGCACATCGATAAAACTAACTCTAAGTTATAGCATGGGATACTTAATGCTTGCTAAAACATAACCATAATAAAGCAATCCAACATTTGTTTGTCTACTGACGTCATTAATATACAGGTCGCGCCATCTATTAACAGGTCTGATCATTACTCAAAGAAAAATGATTGATTTTTAATATTATTATGGTAATGCTTTAGCAAGCTTTAAGTACCCCACATGTTATAACTTAGAGTTAGTTTCATCGATTTGCGAATTTTCATCGTTGGGAATACATTAATTTCGAAGAAAATATGTAAAGAAGTTTTGCAATTAGAAACATAAGGTAGAGATTTTAGGTGGAATTATCCACCTTAAGCTAAGAAATTGGAAGAGTGGAGAACAATTGAATTTTCGTGGCCCTGTCAATGCTATTTTGATAACCTTTTTTGGAGACGCAGACAACGCACTTCATATGGGGAGATACGCAGGGCTTCACGAAGTAAAACACAAAACTTACTATTACTTGGCGAGTCCAGATTATATTTTAAAGGTATTAAAAAAACGCACATTTTGAACTGAGGGAGCGGCACAGTAGGCAAGACAAATTTCAGGGTGGGCTCAAGCCCACCCTCGCATCCCCTTGGCGACGTCACTGCTGGTAAACTATAGGGATGTAAACATTTCATTCCCCTAAAACACGCGCAACAGCTTTGAAAATGTGCTGTGCTATATTTTCCATTTTCTAAGACCAATTTTTCAGATTACATATTGATACGATTTCGTGGTACCACCGCTGACCACCTATTCTTTCGGTATCAAACCGAGGGATATTATGCATAAATTTCGATGCTTGCCTCAATCGAGGCGTGTCCGAGCGGTTTGATTTTTGATACGTGTGCGTGCGCTCGTACCATCCGGGAGCTGGTATGTATAGCGAAATCGTTCTCAGCTACCTGAAACACAGGAATTTTAATACCAGAGCCTATGGAGAAAAGAGAGTAAGAATTGAACACTTAAGAATTTTTATTGTCTGCGGAACCTACCGTCCGAGGCGTTAGCCTTGGCTTACAGACAGGAGATATTCTCCTACTTCTGAAATAAGTAAAGTCTTTGCTGGATTCTAAGCAACAGTCTTTCGCCGCTAGGCATATCAAAGTTCCAAAAGTTTGGGCTCCGCTGTGTTATTTAGTTCGCCAAACCAATCGAAATGATAACAAATAAACAAAAGTACTCACTTAATATTTGCCGCGGGTGAGTAATTCAGTGTGTAAGAGATGTGTTAAATCTCGCACACACACGGACGCGGAAGAGCGCTTTATACGGCATGGATTACATTGCACCGGTGTGATAAGCGCAAGAGGCTGGTCACTTCCTTCGTTTCATCTTAAAAGAGGAGGAAAATGTGTCCCTTTAAACTGTTATGAAAATGATTCTGAAAGTTCAAACGCACACATGTTACATGGCAAGTTTCCTATAAAATTATTTTTTATATTTATTTGGCCCCATTTAAAAGCACAAAATTCAAAATAACTTAAATGGTCTTATCTGCCCCATAACATGGGGCACAGGGGACCGTAAGGTGTCGTGTGCCCCGTTATGAAGACAATATATCGCATTCAGTTTATATCTTATATTTACGGATATTATTATGATTTATTAACAATGTATTCAATACAAGGTACAATGTTACAATTATAAAGAATATATATTTTGATTAAATATAAAACATAACATTGGAATAACGAAATGTTGCCAAATTAACGAAGCTATTGGCAAAATAGACATACGAGATGATCGATAACTTTCGAATTACAAAATATAGGCAAATTATTTAAAGTTATTGGCAAAACATGCATACTAGATTGTCGTCGTTTTCATCAACACACGCGCAGGCATCGTGTGCCCAGTTGTTGCACTCAAAACACTGTATCCACCCTTCTCCATCTTTGGATGAAGAAAATTCCTCTTTGCAATAGATGCATAGAACATCATCATCATCAGTTTCGCTGCTGTCTGCACTTGACCTCCAAAGTTGTCTGTCGCGAAGGTTTGTTTTCTTTGTTGGTATGGTGTTGATTTCTTTGCTACCTGATGCCACAGAATTCGTGTAAGAGCTAGGTGATGGGATGGAAGACATTAGTTTTGAATCAGTCAAACCATGTTCAGGATCACTGCCACATTCTTGTTTCTGGCAAATTTTCTTTGCCTTACTGGCGCGCTTATTTACAGTCTTCTTTCCTTTGTGTGAAGCTTTTTGTTCACCTTCCGCGGTTCATCCTGTTCACCTCTTGCACTTTTAAATGGGGAGCTTGTCAATTCTTCTGCTCGCTGTGTTTTTTCTTTTAGCAACTGTACCTTTTCGATTTTTAACAGTTTTAATGAAATTTCATTGAGGGCCTTTTGGAATTCAGGGTTTAAGACTGTTCTTGCCTCTCCTTTACTGGTAGACCATCCTGGACTTGTATGAAGTATTTGTCTTGGGCAATCACCACTTGATGAATCCGGCTGCTCAGTAGAATTAGATGATGTTTCTAAGTTAGGCGTTTCATTAAGCAGAGATGGTAAAAATTCATCATCTGAAAATATGTCTGGGTTGAAGGACATAATACCTGTTACTAAGAAGCCTTTTATCGCCTTTTCTAGTGTTGCCACATGAAGATAAGCTTTTCCGAAAACATTTGTTGTGTCGTAAATTGTTATACAGTAGTAGCGAACAAAAGTATTAAAGTATTTTGTGAAACACTTTTTCGACCATAATATTTTTTTCTGCTGGACCAAATCGGGTCATTTTGGGATATAATATGTGTTATTCAGTTGTAAATATGACCCATATGCAGATGGATCGGAAACCTTAACACAGATCAGGTACCGAGCTTAATCGCAAAGATCATACAAATTGACCAACAAAGTAGGTGTGTATCACATTCATTTAATGCAACGATAACAGAAAACAAGTACGAGAAAACGACAAAACAATAACTACTACTTAGTGGGATAACCACGAGACTTAATAACAGCTGCACAACGGGCCATCATCGAGTCCACTAGCTTCTCGAAGGTGACCTGCGGAATTCGCGCCCATTTTGCAGACAGCTGGTCGAACTTCTGGGCCCTATTCCGAGAGGGTTTCTTCGCACATCGTCTCTCCAGCTCCTCCCACATGTGCTCGATGGGGTTGAGGTTGGAGATTGGCTTGGCCAGTCTAGAAGTGTGACCTGTTGCTGCTGGAAGGCTGCCTTCGCTACTCTGGAGGTGTGCTTCGTGTCGTTGTCTTGCTGCATGATCCATCCGGGTGGCATGTTCTGGTTTGCCCATGGGAAGAGATCGTTGATGAACATGTTCGTGTAGCTCTGGCCAGTCATTATTCCGTCAATCTTGATGATGGGGCTCATTATATTGCGAGAGAAGGCGCCGTAAACCATGAGCTATCCTCCTCCGTGTTTGACAGTCGGCTGAATGAACTGAAGGTTGAATCTCTGGCCACACGGACGTCGTACGTATCGGAGGCCATCACTTCCGAACAAGTTGAGCTTGCCCTCGTCGGTGAAAAGCACCATACTCCAGTCTGCCGCGGTCCAGTTTCGATGACGGCGCGCGAACGCGACTCTAGCTCGTCGATTCTTGAGTCCGATGAGTGGTTTCTTGGCGTGGCGTCTTCCATTCAATCCACCAGCAGACGACGGGAAACGGTCATTCGGCTGACGTTCAGGTCGTCGCTGTCGCGGAATTCGGTGGCGATGTCCACAGCAGTCAAGGTGGAATCAGCACGAGATTGACGGAGGATGCGTCTATCCTGACGCAACGTAGTGGAAAGAGGCCTACCACATCGCGGACTGTTCTCGACCGTCCCAGTCTTCTTAAAACGTTGCAGGATAGCTGAAATGGACTGATGTCGGATCTTCAGGGTCCTCGCAATGTCGGTGATGCGCATTCCGGATTCCATCATGTTCACGGACGCCTGGCAAGCTCCAACAGGGATCTCCGCCTTTTCACCCATTTCTGAAAACCTAAGATTGACTTATTATCACACTATACATCACAAAAACCACAAAAATCACAACAAAAACATTAATACATGCAGCAAACAAATGGGTAATAATTGGCGACTCTTAAATATGGCCCATTTCGAACGACAAATTCACTCTGAGCAAAATACAAACTACGCGGCATTGTTACATACGAATCAACACATATCATACCACAAAATGACCCGATTTGGTACAGCAGAAAAAAAATTATGGTCGGAAAAGTGCTTCGCCAAATACTTTTGTTCGCTGCTGTACTTTGACCAGGATGATTTGTCATCCATTTGTCACATTCCCGTGCAAATTGGGCTTTTAAAGGACCATAAAAGGTAGCATCAAGTGGTTGCATCTTATGGCTAGTGTGAGGTGGAAGAGATATTAACATAATGTTGTTTTTCCCATTCGTCTTTCGTTTGTACGTAAGTACCATCTGCACATCAGAAAAAAAAGTAACATGTCTTTACAGAAGTTACGGATAAGTACTATCAAAACGTAGGTAGGCCTACAACCACTATAAAGTATTTTTGTAATCACAAAGATAATACCCCTATCCATGGGGCACAAAGGACCGGTGGTCCTCTGTGCCCCAAATGATTTGGTTCTTTCTGCTCTATAACGAAGTAAATTTCTCCGTCATTTTTGTCCACGCCAGGACTTGAACCCGGATCCCCTCATTCCGAAATAAGTCACTCTACCAATTGAGCTACGCGGACGTTCGTTCTGATTGCTATCTGCCTTTATGTCGTGTGCGTCCTGCTGGCAGGTACGTCTCAGCTCCGAAACGCCATTTTCTTTTATACAGCATGCTACAACCTTACAACCAAACGGTTTCTTTCGACTTTACTTGAAAACAAACGCTAATAGTTAACGCAAAATATTCAAGCGATTAATATTTCTTACACGCTTGTAGTAAAACACATTAGTATTGCAATTTTAATTTAATATGATGTAGCGCTTACCTCTAAAATCACAATTTCTCACGTCAGCACAGGTTTGCGACTGATTATAGCAATGACCGACAGCGCACTGAACATAAACGTTGAAAGGTTCGTATTTGACGCATTTGCTTGTACCTGTCAGCCCCTTCCGCACTAATATTGCCGTGGACCCTTGTGACCCGACGTTCCTACGTGCCCCAGTCTCTCCTACTGGTCTTCAAGAATTATATATATATATCTTCATCATCATAATCATCATTGTCAACCATTATCAACCCACTGCTGGACGAAGGTCTCCCCAAGTTTCCTTAACAACGGTCTATCTTGTGCCAGTCTCCTCCAGGTTACTCCCGCATACTTTCCAATTTCATTCCCCCATCTCCCATGTGGTCATCTTCTGGGTCTTTTCCTGTCCCTTGGAATTCAATCTAAAATTTCGGCTGTCCATCGATGGTCTGTCCTTCTGGCAGTATGTCCACCCCACTGCCATTTCAGGGATATAACTCTGATCATGATGTCTTCCACTCTTGTCATTTTTCGGATCCACGAGTTCCTCTTCTTATCTTTCCTGGTTACACCAAACATGCACCTTTCCATGCTTGTTTGAGTTGTCTGCAGCATTTGTATGTCTCTTTTAGTTAAGGTCCACGTCTCTGCACCATACGTAAGCACTGGAAGGATGCATTGATCAAACACTTTTCTTTTAAGACATAATGGCATATTGCTCTTGAAAATTATGCTGTTTCTTCCAAAAGCTCTCCAGGCAAGTTTTGTACGCCGATTAATTTCTTCATCAATGTGACCCTCACTTGATATCTGCTGTCCAAGATAAACGTACGTATCTGTTATCTCCAGCTTTTCTCCATCAATCGATAAATCTTCATTTCTTGTAAAAGCATTGTACATCACTTTTGTCTTCTGAAAGTTCATTTTTAATCCCACTTCTTTACTAGTTCCTGGATCATAATCTGCAGTTCTGATGGGGTAGTTGCAAAATCATCAGCCAAACGAAGGTGAGTTAGATAATCTCCATTAATCTTCATCACTTTGTTTTCCCAGTTCAGTGATTGAAAGACATTTTCCAATGTTGCATTAAAGAGCTTGGGAGATATGGTGTCACCTTGTCTCACTCCCTTTCCAATTTTTATGCGTGTTGTATTTTCAAACAGCCGAACCTTTGCACTTGCATTTTCGTAGATGTTATTAATAATACACTGCCGGAACGTGAAAAAAGAACACCAAGAAGGAATTGGTGGACGATCATGAAATTTACATATGTTAATGGGGTCGAGTGTACGTAGGTGTGATGTTAATTTCGGGACCAGCCGGTGAGCACTTACGCCACAGCACGGCATAATATGCAAATTATCGTCGGTGGTATTTAAGGAGTACGGCGAAGTGAATGTAATCAGTCGTCGGCGTACGGACAAGTGCGAAGACTCTAAAGAAGCTGCAATGGTTGGACATGGAAGACGTGTACGATTTCAGCAGTTATCGGACTTTGAGCGAGGTCGTCTAGTCGGACTCCGCGAGGTTGGGTGATCGTATCGTCGTATTGCGGAGGGAATTGGACGGGAAGTATCGGTGGTGGTACGATGGTGGCGTAGATGGTCCGAGGAACATTCCCATACGAGAAGACGTGGAACCGGGAGTCAGAGACGGACTGATGAGCGGACCGAACGACGCATAAGAAGAGCGGCGTTGTCAAGCACAACATCCACTGCGACGCAGATCCGAGCTGCCGTTGTACCTGAGGTGACTGTGCGAACAATCCGCAACCGTCTACTGGATGCAGGACTACGTGCACGTGTGCCTCTGGCATGTGTACCTGTGACTCCAGCCCACCGTCAGGCACGGCTGCAGTGGTGTCGCCAACGTCTGCACTGGAGAACGCAATGGTGATCTGTCGAGTTCAGCGATGAAGCAGATTCTGCTTAGGAGCCTCCTGTTGCCGTATGCGAGTTCGCAGACGCACAGGGGAGCGTTTCCACACTTCTTGCATCCGCCAGCGACACACAGGGCCTACACCTGATCTCCTGGTGTGGGGAGCGATCAGCTATCACTCCCGTACACAACTAGTGTTTGTACCGGATACGTTAAACAGCACCTCCTACATCAACAACATCATTCAGCCCGTTGTTGTGCCATTTGTAAGGTCGGTCCATTGTGGTGTTTTCCAGAAAGATAACGCACGCCCACACACGGCACGTGCAACGCAACATGCACTTCAGGGTGTGAGACAATTTCCATGGCCTGCACGTTCACCGGAGTTGTTCCCCATTGAGCACGTGGGGGATTTTATGGGACAACGACTTATCCGGTCTCCACGGCCAGCCACGACCATCAACGATTTACGCGTTCAGGTTGAGGATGCTTGGAACTCAATACACCAAACTTACATCCAACATCTGTACGACAGACTCCATGCCAGAATTGCACAGTGTGACGCAGTTCTTGGCGGTTCAACCTCGTACTAACCATGTTACATGGAAATGTTATTTTTCAGTTTACCAGCAAATACAGCTGTATTTTGCCATAATTTTTTGATCACGTAATCCTCTGTATTCCGTTATTTTGCTGTATAAATTTCGTTGGTATCAGACGTCTTCTTCTTGGTGTTCTTTTTTCACTTTCCGCCAGTGTATTAATGTATGCATCTTCAATACCGCAGGATTTCAAAGGCATTGTAACTGCTGATGGTTTCACCGAATCAAAGGCCTTTTCATAATGGATAAATGCGATGCACAATGGAATTTCATTTTCCCTCGCTCTTTCAAATAGTTCTCTCAGTACGTGGATATGATCTATAGTGCTGTAGCCACTCCTGAATCCAGCTTGTTCTCTCGGTTGAGCCATGTCCAGTGTTACCTTCAAACGGTGTGAAAGAACTTTAGTGAAGATTTTATAAACCACTGATAGGAGGCTGATACGTCTGTAGTTCCTGAGATCCTCAATGTCACCTTTTTTATGTAGCAGGATCATTGTAGTGTTGTTCCAATCCTTAGGAATCTTCCCTTCATTAAGGCATCGAGTGAAAATTTGGGCGAGTACTTTTTCAATTTCTCCACTTGCTTCCTGTATGATGTCTACAGTAATTTTATCTTCTCCTGGAGCTTTTTCCCGCTTCATGTTCTTGATTGCATGTGCAACTTCTGCTGGGAGGACTGGAAGAACTCTGGTACTGATACCTTTCATGATGTCTGGAGTACACGTATCATCCTTTTCATATAATGTGGAGTAGAAATATTTCACTCTTGTCAAAATTTCGCCTCTATTTCTTGTTACAGAACCATCTTCTTTTCTCAGTGCCATAATCTGTTTTCTTCCCTTACTGAGATGTCCCTTTGCTATCTTTAGGCTTTGGTTGTTTTCAGTTGCTTTCCTCACTAGTTCACAGTTGAATTTCCTTACGTCTTCAGTGATACGTTTTCGTACTGTCTTGCATAGCTCTATATATTCCACTTTGGAAGTCACATCTTCTTTAGTTGTCCTCATCTCTCTTCTTTTTTGCATCAACATTTTGGTTTTTCCTGATAATTTGTTCACATGCAACTTGTTCTTAGACCCAGCTAATTTTGTCGCTGTTTCCATAAGAGCTTTGGTTACTTTTCTGTTAATTTCAGAAATATCCACTTTTTCCGATAATAGGCCTTCTAAAGCAGAGAATCTGTTCTTCCGTTCCAACTTGAAGGTATTATGGTTTTTTAATAAGGTTGGTTATGTCAATACATTTTGTTTGCCTTATGAGCTTGCCACGTTCGAGTTCAGTGTTGAGGTGCATCTTACATCTCACCATTCTATGGTCACTACCTGTGTTGAACTTGTTTAGCACACTGCAGTCTTCTATGACGAATTTTTTGTTACACATAATAAAATCAATTTCACTTGTCGTCCCATTTGGATGTCTCCATGTCCATTTCCCGTGTGACTTTTTCTTGAAAAAGGAGTTCATGATGAAAACCCTTCTGCTTCTGCAAATTCTACAAGCGTATTTCCACGCTGGTTTCTATTGCCGTGACCGAATTTACCTACTGAAGTTTCATTTTTTTTTTTTTTTTTTTTTTTTTTGATTGGAGGTTTAACGACCACCGTGAGCAACTCAATGGGCTATAAGCAGTCGCCCGTCCCTAATTTGTTTTGGGGTCACTGGTTCTAGGGAAGATAGAGAGCCAGTGTCGTAAAACAAACACAACATCCATGCCTCACCGGGATTCGAGCCTGCACCCCTTACGGACGAATGATCAGAGGCCAGCACCTTAGACCACTGCGCCACCGGGCCAGCGAAGTTTCATTCTGCTGCGGTTACCCTATTTTTGCATTGAAATCTCCCATAATTATCTTTACGTGCTGCTTGCCTTTATTATTTAGATGACGAATTTCCTCATAAAATGCTTCAATATCTTCTTCACGATGACTTGTGGTGGGTGCATAAGTTTGAATAATCTGAGCCTTGTATCTTCTCGAGAGTTAGATAACGAGTCGTGCAGCTCTGTCAGAGGAACTTTCAACTTCTACAACTTTATCCTTCAGTTTCTTGTTTATTATAAATCCAACACCACTAGTTCTGCCAGTATCTGTCCCACGATAGTAGAAGAGATGACCACTTTTCAGTTCAATGAGATCTTCTCCTTTTCTCCTTACCTCACTTAGCCAGACGATGTCCCACTTGACCCTTTGTAGTTCCTTTTCCAATACAAGAAGCATTGAATCAGATGATAGGGAGCGTCCTTCAACAACACGTAGCCCACGCCAGTATCAGACGGCAGCCTAGTCCGGTCCTCCGGTGATTCTTAGCACCATCTGCCTACATGTCGCACTGTCAGCTGTCTTGGCCAGGTACATTCGAGCTGCCGGAGACTGAGGGTCAAGATTTAAGTTGTGGAGTTATTTTGCGGTGGTTTGGCCATAACTCACCACGCTGGCCAAGCGGATTGGTGAGTGTGATATATATATATATATATATATATATACTTAAGAGCAAAACTAAAGAATAAGGAAAAACTTTAGAATTTAAAACGAAAGTTGCAAAATAACTTGAAGATCAAAACGCGCAACGCAGCAGTTTTGAAAATTCAGAATTCACATTCTATTAAGAAGATACCTAAGCAAAAAAATACATATATAATTTTGACTCACACCAAGTACAACATAGAAAAGGTTATGTATCTACCTGTGTGAGTAAAAGGAGAAAAGATAAAAAAATAAAATAAAACAACTGAATGTAGAAGGTGTCGAGAATACTGAGCCTTGGCTTTATCAAGGACCAGCAAAAACTCTGCATTTTCTCACTTCCACAAAGACCTAGTTGGAAATGGGTTTCTGCAAGGCCATAGATGCAAGTAACATTCCCACCTAATTCTTCTCTCTGTTTAATAGTAACAGATGAAGAGCATGGGTCGGGCCATGAAGGTTAATGGATGCAAGCGAAATTGTTAACTAGTGCTAGGTCATGCAACTCTGCGGAGGACATGACATATATATATATTTTAAAACTATTTTAGGTGGGAATGTTACTTGCATCTATGGCCTTGCAGAAACCCATTTCCAACTAGGTCTTTGTGGAAGTGAGAAAATGCAGAGTTTTTGCTGGTCCTTGATAAAGCCAAGGCTCAGTATTCTCGACACCTTCTACATTCAGTTGTTTTATTTTATTTTTTTATCTTTTCTCCTTTTGCTCACACAGGTAGATACATAACCTTTTCTATGTTGTACTTGGTGTGAGTCAAAATTATATATGTATTTTTTTGCTTAGGTATCTTCTTAATAGAATATATATATATATATTTCAAGGGACAGGAAAAGACCCAGAAGAAGACCACGTGGAAGATGGGTGGATGAAATTCGAAAGTATGCGGGAGTGACATGGAGGAGACTGGCACAAGACAGACCGTTGTGGAGGAAACTTGGGGAGACCTTCGTCCAGCAGTGGATTGATAATGGTTGACAATGATGATGATGATGATATAAAATACATAAATAACGCAGACGCTACAAGCACAACAGTGACAACCATAAATAATATACTAAATATGTGACAACCGTAAATAATATAAGGTCAGCCACCGGGTGCCAATCTTCAGGGGAGAATGCACACGACGGCTGAGCTTCTGACAGGTTTCATGCGGACGTCCTGATTTAGCAACCTCGACCGAATAAAATTAAACTGAACATCCCATCCTCCCTACCTGTCAGGAAATATACTTTAAAATCAACTTAATTAACAAATTTAAACATTTAAAGTAGACCTACTTTATGCCTGACTGGTGCCCATGACCGGCAAACACAATTTACCGTGCCAACCCACCTTTAGAGTTCTTCATTTGGTTAATGCGTAGGTATAGGGTACGTTCAGAATTATATAGAAGAGTGTAGTTGTCCTTCCCCACTGTAAAATATACCATGTATGCTTGGAAAGAATGGTTAAATGCTCCGGGGCAACTCGGAAGAAAATACAGTTTTTTTATGTAGCCCTGAAAGTTAGTAAGGATGGGTTTCTGTTTTATTGATCTTACAAAATCTTAATCGTAATAAAGCAAGTAGTTCATGTGTTTCTAATAGTTTACTGAAATGATAGTTACAGAAGGCCTCTGGATATTTATTATTTAAACATCTCCAATATAATCTTCTCAGCTGTTTAATAATATTATCCTTTTTATTACATATTCGCGTAATTCGCAGGATATGTAAAATAATCAAATTACGGAAAATACTTCTTGAGAGGTTAGAGGTCCAATGACTGTATATTTTTGCTTTAAAATTAAACAGTTCTTTTTTATCATAAATATCTACTTCTGGTTTACCTCCCTTGAACTCTATCCGGAAATCAAGAAAATTAATCCTGTTTATATCTGGGTTTGTCTTAAGTAAAGTTAGACCCCTGGGATAGATATCTTCAGGTCTAAAGTCTGCTGTATTGGTTTTAAAATAGATCAAATCATCAACATATCGAAAACATCTGACTTCTAAGTGGTGGTATTTTTCTTCATAAGCATGTAGGTACAAATTGGCCAATAAACTTGAAAACTTAGTGCCCATAGAGACACCCATAATTTGTACTAGAATATTCTTCTGATCATATATATAGTTGTTAAATATACACAGTCTACAAAGAACATCCCAATAATTTTTATCATAATTAATAGATTCGTCAAAACGCATATAATAATGGTCGAGAACAGTACGGAGATATTCCAAATCAATTGTAGTAAATAAATTAGTAAAATCAAAAGTTTCAACATTTTTTCAAAGTGTCATTGACTTTATAATGAAGTTGAGAATTTTTCTATTGGCCTTTATCATCCATGTTGAATCTTTTATATTGTTGAAAATGATTTGTAGCTTAGCTTGAAATATTTTTCCAGCTTTCTTATTACAACTACTGCTTCCACAAGTGATAAATCGGAATTTCATAGGTGTTTTGTGAAATTTGGGAACAGCAAAAATATAAGGAAAATCAAGCTTGTCATTCCGAATTTTTAATAATTTATGAAAGGCAATTATTTTTTTCTTAATAGCTAGTATATCCTGATTAGTAATCCTATTGTAAACAGTTTCATTAAAGATTTCTTTTAACATAATGGAATAATAAAATTTCTTACAAATAAAGGCAAAATTATTAGCACATTTATCAACAGAGGTCACCACAAGACTGTCTTGTAATTCTTTAATTAAAATTTTGATTTTTTTCCAGTTCCTTATATATTCATAACAGTGAAAATGTTTATCAACAAAGTAGCTCATCTTTTTTAGTAGTGCATTTATCCATTTTTTGATAAAATTTCATTTGGAGCTATCTTAAAGGAGAAAACGCAGCAATTCCCACTTGGGAATACTCTTCAAGTTATTCCTGCATACAAATATGTTGACACTCTGGGCAGAAGAATTTATTATTATATAATAGGTTCTGCAGAGAATTGGGAAATTTGGACCCTCAAGACTTACCATGTTACTGTCATGAAGAGCAATACCAGCCTTATGTTGACAATGAACAGGGACACATTATTACAGGCAACACAGGTATTATTGAAAGCTTAGAATTTCAAGGCCTTTTAAATAAACGCTCTAATTTTCGTCCAAATGTGTTTGTCCCTGTGAAAATTATTAAGAGGTGTTTGTCCAAAGATCTACACTGCTTTGCCTATGAAATTTCAGAGAAATATAGTCATCCTGTTGAGGATTTCTTCCAATGGATACATGCATTACTAAAAAAGATGTACTACTTTGTTGATAAACATTTTCACTGTTTTGATTATATAAGGAACTGGAAAAACATCAAAATTTTAATTAAAGAATTACAAGACAATTTTGTGGGGACCTATGTTGATAAATGTGCTAATAACTTTGCATTTATTTGTAAGAAATTTTGTTATTCCATTATGTTAAAAGAAATCTTTAATGAAACTGTTAACAATAGGATTACTAATCAGGATATACTAGCTATTAAGAAAAAAATAATTGCCTTTCGTAAATTATTAAAAATTCAGGATTACAAGCTTGATTTTCCTTATATTTTTGCTGTTCCCAAATTTCACAAAATACCTATGAAATTCCGATTTATCACTTGTGGAAGCAGTAGTTTTAATAAAAAAGCTGGAAAAATATTTCAAGGTAAGTTACAATCATTTTCAACAATATAATAAATGACAATAGAAAAATTCTCTACTTCATTAAAGTCAATGACACTGAAAAATGTTGAAACTTTTGATTTTACTAATTTATTTACTACAATTGATTTGGAAGACCTCCGTACTGTTCTCGACCATTTTTATATGCGTTTTGACGAATCTATTAATTATGATAAAAATTAGTGGGATGTTCTTTGTTGACTGTGTATATTTAACAACTATATATATGATCAGAAGAATATTCTAGTACAAATTATGGGTGTCTCTATGGGCACTAAGTTTTCAAGTTTATTGGCCAACTTGTACCTACATGCTTATGAAGAAAAATACCACCACTTAGAAGTCATTTGTTTTAGATATGTTGATGATTTGATCTATTTTAAAACCCATATTGCAGACTTTAGACCTGAAGATATCTATCCCTGGGGTCTAAGTTTACTTAAGAGAAACCCAGATATAAATAAACAGGATTAATTTTCTTAATTTCCGGATAGAGTTCAAGGGAGGTAAACCAGAACTAGATATTTATGATAAAAAAGAACTGTTTAATTTTAAAGCAAAAATATACAGTCGTTGGACCACCAACCTCTCAAGAAGTATTTTCCGTAATTTGATTATTTCACAAATCTTGCGAATTACGCGAATATGTAATAAAAAGCATAATATTATTAAACAACTAAGATTATATTGCAGATGTTTAAATAATGAATATCCAGAGGCCTTCTGTAACTATCATTTCAGTAAACTACACTGGCGGAAAGTGAAAAAAGAACACCAAGAAGGAGACGTCTGATACCAACGAAATTTATTCAGCATAATAACGGAATCCAGAGGATAACGTGATCAAAAAATTATGGCAAAATACAGCTGTATTTGCTGGTAAACTGAAAAATAGCATTTCCATGTAACATGGTTAGTACGAGTTTGAACCGCCATGAACTGCGTCACACTGTGCAATTCTGGCATGGAGTCTGTCGTACAGATGTTGGATGTAAGTTTGGGGTATTGAGTTCCAAGCATCCTCAACATGGACGCGTAAATCGGGGATGGTCGTGGCTCGCCGTGGAGACCGGATAAGTCGTTGTATCATAAAATCCCCCACGTGCTCAATGAGGTACAAATCCGGTGAACGTGCAGGCCATGTAAGTTGTCTCACACCCTGAGGTGCATGTTGCGTTGCACGTGCCATGTGTGGGCGTGCGTTATCTTGCTGGAAAACACCACGATGGACCAACCTTACCAAATGGCACAACAACGGGCTGAATGATGTTGTTGATGTAGGAGGTGCTGTTTAACGTACCCGGTATAAACACTAGTTTTGTACGGGAGTGATAGCTGATCGCTCCCCACCCCAGGAGACCAGGTGTAGGCCCTGTGTGTCGCTGGCGGATGCAAGAAGGGTGGAGACGCTCCCCTGTGTGTCTGCGAACACGCATACGGCCATCGGTGGCTTCCAAGCAGAATCTGCTTTCATCGCTGAGCACGACAGATCACCATTTCCCGTTCTTGACGGCGGGCTGGAGTCAGAGGTACACATGCGAGAGACACACGTGCACGTAGTCCTGCATCCAGTAGACGGTTGCGGATTGTTCGCACAGTCTCCTCAGGTACAACGGCAGTTCGGATTTGCGTCGCAGTGGATGTTCTGCTTGACAACGCCGCTCTTCTTATGTGTCGATCGGTCTGCTCATCAGTCCGTCTGTGACTCTCGGTTCCACGTCTTCTCGTGTGGGAATGTTCCTCGGACCATCTACGCCACCCTCGTACCACGACCGATACTTCCCGTCCAATTCGCTCCGCAATACGACGATACGACCACCCGGCTTCGCGGAGTCCGACTAGACGATCTCGCTCAAAGTCCGATAACTGCTGAAATCGTACACATCTTCCATGTCCAGGCATTGCAGCTTCTTCAGGGACTTCGCACGTGTCCGTACGCCGACGACTGATTACATTCACTTCGCCGTACTCCTTAAATACCACCGACGATAATTTGCATATTATGCCGTGCTGTGGCGTAAGCGCTCACCGGTTGGTCCCGAAATTAACATCACACCTACGTGCACTCGACCCCATTAACATATGTTGGTTTCATGATCGTCCGCCAATTCCTTCTTGGTGTTCTTTTTTCACTTTCCGCCAGTGTATTAGAAACACATGAGCTACTTGCTTTATTACGATTAAGATTTTGTAAGATCAATAAACCAGAGACGTATCCTTACTAACTTTAAGGGCTACATAAAAAAACTGTGTTTTCTTCCGAGTTGCCCCGGAGCATTTAACCATTCTTTCCTAGCATACATGGCATATTTTACAGCGGGGAAGGACAACTACACTCTTCTATATATTTCTGAACGCACCCTATACCTACGAATTAACCTAATGAAGAACTCTAAAAGGTGGATGGCCACGGTGAATTGTGTTTACCGGTCAAGGGCACCAGTCAGGCTTAAAGGAGGTCTATTTTAAATGTTTGAATTTGTTACTTAAGTTGATTTTAAAGTATATTTCCTGACAGGTGGGGAGGATGGGATGTCCAGTTTATTTTTATTCGGTCGAGGTTGCTAAATCAGGACGTCCGCATGAAACCTGTCAGAAGCTCAGCCGTCGTGTGCATCCTCCCCTGAAGATTGGCACCCGGTGGCTGACCTTATATTACTTATGGTTGTCACATATTTAATAGAGTTCTATTGTGCTTGTAGCGTCTGTGTTATTTATGTATTTTATTTCAGGTGACATTGACCACTGCAGCAGAGCGCGAGGTCATGGCATTATATTTTTGCAACTTTATGTTTACTATGTTTTTGTATATATATATATATACATATATATTGTTGACTGAGTACTGTCGATAATAATGTCTGTTAAGGGTTTCTGCGTAGCCTCCCTCATCGAGAGTGTTGGTTTTAATAACCAGTACTTCTTGTGGTTCATCCTGTTCCCACTAAAGAGGCTCTAACGACTGATGAAGAGCGGCGCACCTATATCAGCGTAATTAGAGGAAATGCTATCCCCACACTGACCAACCCCGTGGTCAGCATGGTGAGTTATGGGAAACCCTACCCCCTCCCCAAAGATGCTTACACAATTTCAAACTCGGCACTCAGTCTCCGGCAGTTGAAATCTACCTCGCCAAGGCAGCGCCAGTGCGACATGAAAGCAGAGGGTGCTAAGAATCACCGGAAGATCGGACTAGGCTGCCATCAGATGCTGACCTTGGCTACGTTAAATGGACGATCCCTATCTTCTTATTCAAGACTCTTTGAATTGGAGCAGAAACTCCAAAAGACCAACTGGGACATTGTGGGGCAAAGCGGGGTGAGAAGAGGAGGAGAAGATCTCATTGAACTGAAAAGCGGACATTTTTTCTACTTTTCTACTATCGTGGGACTGGTACTGGGAGAACTTAGGCTACGATACTGGTAGAATTTATAATCTTGGCTCCGTTAAATGGACGATCCCCATCTTCTTATTCAAGGCTCTTTGAATTGGAGCAGGAACTCCAAAAGACCAACTAGAACATTGTGGGGCAAATCGGGGTAAGAAGAAGAAAAGATCTCATTGCACTGAAAATCGGACATCTTTTCTACTATCGTGGGACAGATAGTAGGATAGCTTAGAACCTTGGCTACGTTAAATGGACGATCCCTATCTTCTTATTCAAGGCTCTTTGAATTGGAGCTGGAACTCCAAAAGGCCAACTAGAACATTGTGGGGCAAATCGGGGTAAGAAGAAGAAAAGATCTCATTGAACTGAAAAGCGGACATGTTTTCTACTTCGTGGGAAAGATACTGGGAGAACTTAGGCTACGATACTGGTAGAACTTATAATCTTGGCTACGTTAAATGGACGATCCCTATCTTCTTATTCAAGGCTCTTTGAATTGAAGCAGGAACTCCAAAAGACCAACTAGAACATTGTGGGGCAAATCGGGGTAAGAAGAAGAAAAGATCTTATTGAACTGAAAAGCGGACATCTTTTCTACTATCGTGGGACAGATAGTGCGATAACTTAGAACCTTGGTTATGTTAAATGGACGGTCCCTATCTTCTTTAACTCCAAAAATTGTAGCCGCTTTCGACAAATGCAAAGTTAGTGATAGAAATGCGGTTCACATTTTTAATAGCAACAGCTGAAGCATTAGGTCGTGATGTCCGTGAACTATCAATAAGTAGGTCTTCCATTCAACGATGCAAACAACGTTTGCGTCAAAATCACTGCTAACAGTTACAGATTCTCAGATTATTGAGCGCCTTCCGGTCATAATTACAAATGGAAATATAGACAAATACTGCAGATACCACGGTTGAGAGGCTCCACTGGAAAAGAACAAGCTTTAGCAGTATATGAAACACTTGCTGTTGGGAGCTTGCAAACAAGGTGAAAGCTTTGTGCTTTGACACTACTGCATCCAATATCAGCTATACTTAAAAGGAGCGGCAATTATTTTAAAGCAGATGTTGGAAAGAGATCTTTTATATCTTCGCTGCAGACATCATATATTTGAAATCATTCTTAAAAGCGATTTTGAGCTGAAAATGCCCTCTTCATCAGGTCCAGATGTGCAAATTTTCAAACGCTTTCAACAGGCATGGCCTAAATATAATAAAAAAAATTCAAGTCTGGTATAGAAGAAAAAAATGTTCGAAAAGTTTTATGTTCCAACCTGACAGAAATCCGATCTATTATAATGCAGATCTACAAGTGCTGATTATAATAGATCGGATTTTCTAGAGATGATAATAAAGAATTCTTTATTATGAGATGATAATAAAGAATTCTTTATTATGAGATGATAATAAAGCCTCGAGATAATAATAAAAAATTCTTCATTATCATCTTGAGCCTGTAAGACATTTCGCTGACTTAGCAGAAATTTTCATTGGAAACAACACAAAACAAATATCTTTTCGAGCTCCAGGAGCATACCATCAAGCGCGATGGATGGCAAAAGCACTTTATTGCTTTAAAATGTTTCTGTTTCGTGATGAATTTAAACTTACTTTCAAGGGAAAAAAAGCCTTTCTGACATATGCATATTTCTTGTAAGAATATATTGTTACGACTGTAGGGTACGGCAATGAATTCGATTAGCAGGTTTTGCCAGAGGCGGGAACAGCGTTAATTCTTTGTTGAAAATCAACAGCTAGAGGTTTCCCGCATTGCAAAAGAGGCACTGCTCTGAAGGAAGGGTATGACTTCTGCCTGTATAACTTACCTGGTGCGGCGGTCGCTGTTGAGATTGCCCTGAAGTTTTAGCAGCCGAGATTGCGAATGGTACCCAATGGCACCCCACACCACCACACTTGGCGTTCGGTCCGTATGATGCTCGACGATGCATGCTCGAAGAAAGCGCTCACCACAATTCCGTGCAATGCGTATGCGACCATCATGGTAGTCCAAGTTGAATCGGGACTCGTCCGAAAACACATGTTGGCAATCATCATGCCATTGTCTGTATTGAAAACACCATTCCAGTCATAGGCGTCCGTGGTTCAGGGTCAAAGGAATCTACCGCAAAGGGGTGCGTGCAACCAGTCCTCTGTGCAGCAGACGGTGGTATCGAACTGTGGAGGCAGACAATGCCCCACCTGTTGCACTGCTCCACTGTTGTGCTAACAATTACGAAGATGCGAAACGGTTCGTCAATGCCATACGGAGGAGGTGTCGGTCATCCTGCGGTGTCGTCACATTTCGCGGTCCACTGCCAGATTGGCGATGCACCTGGTTCTCTTCGGTCCACTGCCAGATTGGCGATGCACCTGGTTCTCCTCGGTCCACTGCCGCCACACGCGCATCATTGTCGTGGCGTTATATCCCTCCCGGAACGAAAATGCACCTTCACGCAGACCAATCATTCGTCTCCGTTCAAACTCTGTCGTATGGTGATATTGCACTCTTCGTCGTCGCCGAGGCATTATAGAATCCTGGAAAACCTTTTACAACTCGCTGCTATATATATACATATATATATATATATATATATCAATTTTTACTAGCAAAAAAGTCTGGTTAATGTTTTCTACTTTTGACGTCAACAGCGCGTAGCCGACGAAAGAAGGCAGGTGTTGTTAGCTGGCTTGGAGAATATATAAGGTGTGCTGTAGGCATTCTGAAAACATATCACTCGGTGCTGTCATGGATAAAAGGAGCGATTTATCAGATTTGCAAAAAGTGATGGTTATCCGCTTTCAGGCCCAGGGTGGCAGTATTTGTGAACAACGCTGTTTGCGAACTGTTTGCCTGCTGCTGTGGTTAAAGTGTATCGTGATTGGAAAAATGGCACCATTGCGAATAAGCGACGTGGAAACGGCAGAGCACCACATGCCATTGATGTGAGAGGTGAACGTCGGCTTCGAAGGTGCGTGAGGGCCGATCGACACACTACAGATTAACAGTTCCCTGGCCGAATGAACAAGGGGGATACCGGAAGTGTGTCTAAAACGACAATTCAGCTAACCCTGCTGCGTATGGGGCTCCGATGCAGACGGATGGTCACTGCATCTATGCTAACGAAGGTGCATCGACAGAAAAGGCTTACATTTGCACAGCAGTATCGAAATTGGACCTCCGCTGATTGGAAAAGAATTACCTTCTCTGATGAGTCATGTTTTCTGCTTCATCGAACGGGTGGAAGTTGGAGTATAAGGCGAGAAGCATCGGAGATCAAACATTCTTCAACCGTTGCTGGAAAAACACAAGCTGGTGGGGGCAGCGTTATGGTTTGGGCAATGTTTTCGTGGCATTTCCTGGATTCACTCATACCTGTGAAAGGCACTATGGACCGAACTCGTTATGAATACATCCTTGCAGACCACGTACACCCATACATGCTGATTGTCTTCCCTGGGGCGGATGGGATCTTCCAGCACGACAATGCGACCTGTCAAACAGCTAGAAATGTCCGAGAGTGGTTGGAACAGCACGATTAAGACTTTAAAGTACTTTTCTGGCACCCTAATTCCCCAGACTGAAACCCAATTGAGTATCTGTGCCCTGTGGAACTACCTCGGTCGTGTTGTTGTCTCTACGGATCCTCCAGCAGCTGTCAGATGCACTGCAGTCAGCATGGCTCCACATACCTGTGGACACCTTCCTGCAGCTTACTGAGCCACTTCCAGCACGTCTAAATGCTGTCCGCGCTGCGTACGGCTGTTACTCTGGATATTAGATGGTGGTCACAGTAATGTGACTCGACCGTGTATATTTATAGTTCTTTTTATTATCATATTTCATTTGAAGTCAATGTACATAGCAGTGTAATGTATTTTTCAGTTTTTCTTGTTTGAATTATTTGTTTAAAGTCAGTCATTACAACCATCAAGCATGCGTGCATCGCTTCAATTTAGTCTGTTACAGACTGTGCAGATATATCTCTGAATCATTTCGGCATGCACAAGTTTTGTGACGGTGCTACTTCGTTGTTCTAGTCTTGTTTAGGGAAATATTTAGACGAGAAATGTACAAATAAAAACAACTCCAAAACAAAATACCGCCTGTTGTTTTTGATAAAAAAATTCTTAGCTAGGCTATAACCATCTGAGTTTTCCCATTTTAATCGTAGATTTAAAGCTTAAATATGTCACAATAAAGTTTTTAGCCTTCGAAATTTTTCTTTTATCCAACACTCCCGCTCCCTGCCCTATATAATATTCCTGAAAAAAACCCTGCGCTATAGGAATATATAATACATATCTACCGGTGAAAATCGTTCTGTTAGGTTTTGGATGACAGGAGACTGTGTTGAAATGTGCTACGCATAATAAAACAAATTGAGCCCTGAACAAATTTTAAATAAAATTTATCGGCGAAAGGATTTTCTAAACCCGCTCAATATAATGTAGCATTAAATCACGTTCAAAACGGTGTTTGTACCTGACAATTATTCCCTTTAGAAAAATTTGCTTTAAAAAAATGAAAAAGAGGAAAGTGAGGAAGAAAGAAACTTGAGTCTCTTGAAAACCACATTTCAACTAAACTGTTATGAAAATCATTCGGAAAGTTCAAACGCACACATGTTACATGGCAAGTTTCTTATAAAATTATTTTTTATATTTATTTGGCCACTGTTTGCCGACTGCGTAATCGTATTGGTATCTTCGTGAGTAATCGCATTTTTGACTCATGTGAAGCAGTACCGGTGAATCGTTATTTCTTTTACGATCAATGTGGACATGAAATAGTGTATGAAAAAGAGAAATCTTCATCGTAATTTTTCTGTTTTTCTGATTGAGGGGGGGGGGGGGCATTCGAACTCCAACAACTCTTCAGTTTCTTAAAACACTTCTCTCAGCAAAAGAGGTGAAGCGCACCATCCATCCGACTGAGACTGTCTCACCACCCGTAAGTTTAAACTTACGGGTGGTGACTAGTGGACCCAGGATATGCCACATTTATTTCAGTAATTACATATGGTAATTTGGGTGGACTAGATACATCCGACGATTTTATATTTTTGTTCAGTTGAGATGTTGTTCTATAAGTTTAGCCCCATTCTCGTTCGGATAAATTTCTCGACAAAACACACAGCCTACTCGTTGATTAATGCATTTTTTAGCAGTACATCACTAATAATTTTCATTCTTTTAATTTTTTGTACCTCCGAAAATTAGGTAAATAGGATTTAATAATAACTGGTATATTTTTTTAAGTTTTTTACATTCCATTTTGATTCAAAAATCTAAAATTTACCCTGCAGGGGCAACGTAAACGCGAGATGACCGCACATATTTCAAAAATATATTCCCCTCAAAAGCTGTTAATAATCAGAAGTGAGGGATGAAACCTGAACAATTCATAGGTGCAGTACTTACTTGATTTTTCACATTTTCCTTCATTCAATATGAGTTTTTTTTCGCGCGATCTTTCAGTACCACCTTTATGTTTTTTTGGGTTTTTTTTTCTCAGTTAGTGATATATTCACACTTCACCGAACACTTTCACTTCACGCTGGCTGCGGCTTTAAAAATGCACCATTGGGACAAAGGAAGTAATTGCGCTATATCTTCGCTATCGCCTTCTACATGCTCTCGTGCCGAATACAGCATTGGTTTTGCTCTTCCTTCGCTCAAGGCAAAAAGGGGAGCACTTCGATTGATTCGGATGTAGGAATATCTCTGAGAGAGAATCGCTTTATGTTCTGTCAGTCCGTGGTTAAGGGTAGGAGAGGGTGATATGCCACCTCAATACTGGTGTCCTTTTCAAGATTACAGAAGGGTAGGGCATACCAGGCTCCAAGTCTAATGACCTATGCCTTCAGTTTGATTAATTTATAACAGCTTGCTTGGTTCGGCGGCGCTTTCCTCAAGCCAAGTACCCTTGCTTCTGTTCAGAGCAAACGCTCAATAAAGATAGAAGGACAAGTTTTTTTCCTTTCCTCTCTTTTTTTTTTTTTTAAGGAAACAACTTTTCAGGCAGAAGTAAAGGTCAAATGAAATAAACGATTATTTGCTTTTTCCAAAACAATTATACTGTACATCCGTACCCTAAAATTCAGAAAAACAAGAATACCGGGAAATGTTCTGGTGGGCCAAGCAGCCCCTGGGCCTAGTATATGGTAGTTTTTCGACAGGTGCACGCTTTCGCGTTGGTGTCGGATTTACTGCAATCTGACTAACCCAGTCTATAAGAGCAGACCTTCGTTTCGATCATTCTCAAGAAATAAGAATTCGTAAGTTATATCGAAAGGACAACAGAAAATAACATTTTCTTTGTTTTTATCGTTTTTATAATTTTTTCTCGTCTATTAACTAATTCGATTTGATCTACTCGAAATCTTGGCACCCCCCAGATTTTGGAGCAGAAGGCAGCCGCTTAGTTCGCCTAATGGTTGAACCTGCCCTGGTGGCCGGCCAGCTTGAAACTAAGCTGGTAGCTGTTGCCATAAGTCGAAAATCGTTATCTAGCTAACATTTGCAGCACTAATCACAAAACTTGTGGTGTGGCCAGCACTAATACAGCACTAAATATTGACAGTGAAAAATCCTTGAGATGATGATATTATGTATATGTGGCAGGTCAGCTTGACGTCAAAATGGCCGGCCACATTTAAATTTTAATAACTCGGTTTAATATACAGCACTAATTGTCAAACTAGACCAGTAGCCAGCACTAATCGAGCACTAAATATTGACATCAAAAATTCTGCAAAATATTGATTTTAAGTGTATGTGGCCGGCCAGCTTGACACTAAGCTGGTAGCGGACGCCATTTTGAAATCGGAAATCGTAATATCTAGCTGAAATTTGCAGCACTAATCACAAAAATTTGTGTGTCACCAGCACTAATATAGCACTAAATATTGACATTGAAAAATCCCTGAAATGATGATATTATGCATATGTGGCCGGCCAGCTTGACATCAGGCTGGCCGGCCACATTAAAATTTTAATAACTCAATTTAATTTGCAGCACTAATTCTCAAATTTGGCCAGTAGCCAGCACTAATCAAGCACTAAATATTGACATCGAAAACTCTGCAAAATATTGATATTATGCATATGTGGCAGGCCGGCTTGACGTCAAGCTGGCCGGCCACATTAAAATTTTAATAACTCGGTTTAATTTACAGCACAAATTTTCAAACTTGGCTAGTAGCCAGCACTAATCGAGCACTAAATATTGACATCGAAAAATTCCTGAGAAAAAAAAATGTTATGTATATGTGGCCGGCCAACTTGACCTCAAGCTGGCCTGCCTCATTAAAATTTCAATAACTTGGTTACTGGACAAGCACAAATTCTGTACTTCGAGCACGAATTAGCACTAATCTAGCACTAAATACCGACAAATTTTTTTCATGTTCCAATATGTGGTCCGGCCAGCTTGACGCACACAGTCAGCAGCTGTTCCCAATCAGCTTTATTCCCATACGGCTTTATATTATGCCCACAAAACGGGGAAACTTTACCTCCTAGAAAAGAGAAGTTGTACATACCTTTTAAAGGGAATTCACCCGGTTTTAAAGCACTTAGCGGCTTGCAAATCTGTGGAAGAATTGATCAAGCTCATGCGCACTGCGTATTAATCAGATTTCAGCCATTTTCAACACATTCCTTTGATATGCACCATTTTTTCCCATCGAGATTTTACGTAAAAGATCACCTCCTCGGCGTACCTCAGAACAAACTAAAATTTTGATGGAATTGAAGGCGTATCATCATGCGTAAGTTTCGAAGAACATAACTGAAACCAGATAAAAACTTTCGGAAGAAAATGACAATTTTTCGGCAAAAGAGCTCAATCAAAATACATGATTTTGGGCACTCCGAGCATTGCATTTTTTTTAGCTTTCAAAATAGTTACACATAAAAAGAGTACCTTCAAAAAGTTGTTTCTAGATTGGAGGCAACATGGCGCTGAAGCCGTTAGTGCGGAAATATTTCTACTATGCGCTTTAATATTTGAATATACACTGAAGAGCAATTGAATTAGAGATACCTGTCTAGTAACGTGCAGCACCACCTTTCGTCCTGATGACGAAAGGTGGTGCTACACGTGGTGGTGCTGCAGCGATTCGTCTCGGCATGGACACGACAAGACACCGGAAGCGTTGGGAAGCCATACGGATCCACGACCCCTGAACAAGCTCCCACAGTTCACGAAGATTTGATGGAGGGGGGGGTCATAGCCTCGAACATCTCTCTCGATGGCATCCCAGATGTGCTCGATGGGATTGGGGTCAGGTGACCTAGCTGGCCAAGGAAGCGAGGTCACGTCGGTGGAGTGTTCATCCAACCATTCGGATATAATTCGGGAGCGATGGCACGGTGCATTGTTTGTTGCAGGATGAGGTCACCAGTGGGATGTTGAAGACGCACAAACGGGAGCAAATGGTCGTCCAGGATATCCCGGTAACGTTGACCTGTGAGGGACGATATCACACGTACCAGGGGTCCCATTTCAGTCCACGTAAACAGTCCTCAGACGAGAATGCCACCTCCACCAGCTTGAAGAGTACCCTGCTGGCAAGAAGGATCAACCGCTTCATGTGGTTTGCGCCGTACTCGTATCCTGCCATCCGCATGTAATAGCGTGAATCTCGACTCATCAGTCCAGGCAACATTTTTCCATATGTCTAGGGTCCAGTGGCGATGTTCCCGCGCCCATACTAATCTTTGCACCCTGTGATGTGCGGTCAGCAGCGGTACCCTCGTGGGATGATGGCTTCTGTACCCCTTAGCGAGGAGATGGTTCTGGATGGTGTGACTGCTTACACGTTTTTGTGCACCAGCGTTAAATTGCCGAGTGATTTCTTGCACTGTGGCCCGTCTATCCGCTGTTGCAATGCGAGCTAGCCGACGATGACCCCGCTCATCCACACGCTGTTGTCCACGGCAGTTGGCCCTTGTAGGGATGGTTTTACCGGATTCGATGTACTCTCGGTGCACCCGTGACACAGTGGCTCGTAAAAATCCCAGTGTCTGCACGACTTCCGAGATGGAGTGACCCATTCGTCGGGCCCCGACAATTTGCTTACGATCAAATGCGTTTAGATCCTTCGTCTTACCCATACTGTGCCCGACTCTTACTGATTCCCGTCGCATCACTCCTTATATTGTCGGATCGCTGCATACGTCATGTCGTTTCCGTTTACAGGGCCTCCCACAGCACCACATTTGCATAACGCAAGCTGTCTCTAATTCAATTGCTCTTCAGTGTATATCGACGTTTCCCTCAAGAAACTGATTGGTTAACATTCTATGCTGGAATATCCATAAAATTTTTGAATCATCGTCATCATTGTCAACCCTTTACAATCCACTGGTGGATGAAGGTTTACCCAAGTTTCTTCCACAAATCTCTGCCTTGCGCCAGTTTCCTCCATGTCACTCCCGCATGCTTTCGAATGTCATCTACGCATCTCTCATGTGGTCTTCTTCTGGGTCTTTTCCTGTCCCTTGGAATCCCGTCTAGAATTTCGGTTGTCCATCGGTGACCCGTTCTTGGCAGTCGTTGTGTTGGTGGCTCTTACATTTTATGCATTCTGGTGTGATACACCTCGCTCTGCGCTCACGTGTTGCGGGCCCCACCTGTTTAAAGATACTGTGTATGTTCTGAGCTACTTTTCTGGCGATATCGTCCCATGTATTTGTTATTATTCCTCCGTTTATAACGAAGTAAATTTCTCCGTCATTTTTGGTCTACGCCGGGATTCGAACCCGAGTACGCTTATTCCGGAACAAGCAGCTCTACCAACTGAGCTACGCAGACATGTATTCTGATTCCTATCTGCCTTTATGTCATGTGCGTCCTGCTGGCAGGTACGTCACATCTCCCTTCTTATCTTTCCTGGATACACCAAGAATGCATCTCTCCATGTTACTTTTAGTTGTCTGCAGTCTTTGTATCTTTTTAGTTAAGGTCCATATCTATGCTCCGTAAGTAAGCACTGAAAGGATGTATTGATTAAACACTTCTCTTTTAAGACATAATGGCATATTCCTCTTGAAAACTGTACAGTTTCTCAAACCAAGCTTCGTACGGCAATTAATTTCTACATAAATGCGAACTTTGCTTGATATGTATTGTCCAAGGTAAATCTTAGCACCCTCTGCCTTCATGTCGCACTGGGGTGCTATGGAGAAGACTGGCGCAAGGCAGACCTTTGTGGAAGAAAATTGGTGAGACCTTCATCCCGCAGTGGTTTGTAAATAGTTGACAATGATGATGATTATTCAAATATTATATATATAATGCACATCCCAGCATACAATGCTACCCAATCAGTTTCTATAGAGGGAAACGCTGTTTTATAGATTCAAATATAAAAGCACATAGTGGAAATAATTCTGCACTAACGGCTGTAGCGTCATGTGGCCGCCAATCCACTGATAACTTTTTGAACGCACTTTCTATATGTCTAAGTATTTTGAAATTTAAGAAAAAGTAATGCTACGAGTTCCTAAAAATAGGTTTTTTGATTGCGCGATCTTCCCGGGTATTTTCCATATTCTTCCGTAAATTTTCATCTGGTTTCACTTATGTTCTTCGAAACGTACACATGATAATACGCTTACAAAAGCCTTCAATTCCATCGAAATTTTAGTTTGTTCTTAGGGACCCAGAGGAGGCGATATTTTACTTAAAATCTCGATGGGAAAAAATGGTGCATATCAAAGGAATGTGTTGAAAATGGATGAAATGTGATTAATACGCAATGCACATGAGCATGATCAATTCTTCCACAGATTTGCACGCCGCTAACTCCCAATGAAACGAGGTGAATTCTCCTTAAAAGTATGTACTTCTGCTTTCTAGCAGGTAAAGTTTCCACCGTTTTATGGGCACAATACAAAGCCGTATGGGAATAAATGCTATTGGGAATAAATACTGATTTAAATTTCCTTCCCGGCTTTACAGCCACTAATGACCGCTAATGACCCCAATATAAACGAGATGGGAAATAAAGCAGAGTAACCGTCTTCGCCTCCATGTCCTTAGTCGTCAAACTATTAGAACCCTGAAGCGTCCTTCATCTTCATCTGCTTCTGTTGCCATTAAAAACAGTTGTTATCAGTTCAGCAATTGATAACAACAGATATGATCACCTCTCTATATGCTAAAATATTACAACTCTGAGGACCTGGTATTCAATTAGGGTCTCGTTTCTTCGGCCGTTATAATAATCAGTATTAAAATAATTGCTGACTTATTAAATGGTAGTAAACCTTCTAATATTTTCATTAGAAGATCTTTTCAAACCTTGAAAAAATTATCCCTTAAAGAAAGTGTCATTGAACTGCGTTTGCAGAGTCTGTGATGTTATGAAACTAATGCTTTGACAAAGGGATGTATGGCTACCTCCAAAACCTTAAGTTCGGTAATCTCTACCCAAAGTTAATAATATCTCTACCTACCGCAAAGTCCCGTGCAACGAAGAGAAGCAAAAGCAGTAATACAACAATCAAATATTTATCTTCAACAATATATCAAATAATGTCTTCTTAATAATTACGCAACATGGGAGGCTTAGCAAAGGGTGAGAACTGAATTGCTAATAAGAAAGTAAATTATTTTCTCCCATTGTAGTGAAAGGGCAATAACGACAAAGTTAAGTTTTTTATAACAATGGTTGATTTAATAATGTGTGTTTGCAGATTCTTTCCGAAAGCATTGTCTATTGCGCAATAATGGTGAAATAATATATAAAAACGCCATGTTCCGTGATTAGACATTAATTCTGGACTTATGTTCCAAATCTTTTTGTCCCCCTTAGGATTTGATCTGGATGAGCGGAATAATGGAAATCCACCAAATTAAAAAAGATTTCGTTTACAATCTAAAATCCAGAGGCTTCACGTCTAGATGCCTCGTAAGAAAAAAATGGAAGAAAACAAGGAAATGCAATGCATTTTTGCAGTTAGTTCCAAAAAATCTTCGCCGCTTACAAAAAATTGAGATATAACAAAAGTGCAGTAACTTTAGAAACAAAAAAATATAGTAAGCTAAATAATTTTATAAACTTTATTAGCATCCTTAATTCTATAAAGGGTAGAATAAGACAGACGGATTATGAGAACTATTGATAACATTCGATGCTTTGCAACAAAAAGTTCATACATTTAAGAAAATAATTTCGCAGCTAAGAAATAACACAAATATTTGTAAGTAAAGTGCATTTTAAAAGGCAATTCTTTCAGTAGAACTCAAGAAAAAATTGAAGCATAATTTTTTAAAACTGAGCAAAATTTGCGTGTTTATCCACAACACAAACACTTTTGTGTCCCTTCAATTTATGATTCCATTTCAAAATTTCACGATTTTTTTTAATGCAGCTGATTGCTTAGGCTACGTATAAAACTTCTGCAGTCGCTATTTTCTAGTCAGATCTGGAAGTATCCTGTGAGCTTTGTTAATGAGAAGACAAGCGGTGTATTAAAAATGTCATTTCAGAAGGAAGATATATCGGAACTGTTGTTCCAAGTAACTTAAGAATTATTGTTTTTCTAAGTACGAATCTGACGCTATTTTACATATTGGTCGGCTTTACATAGTAGCTACCAAAATTAATGGGCCGAAACTACCGTGATGTAAGCATTTCAACTGATGACAGCACATAACTTTAAAGATCTTCTGTAGCGTCTTTTTTACCATTTTCTAAGGTTAATTAGTCAGAATCCATAACTAAAACTGTTTCCCATTTCATCAACTATCAGAAGTAGCTTTCCTTTTAGAATTACCGCTATAGTTCATTTCGAAATCTAACCTTTAATATCATCTTTATGAGTCTGCACCAGTACCATTTGAGCTTGTACCCAATCTAGGCATGTACTTGCCTTCAAGGCTAAGTACTGTCAACAAGAATGGCTGCTAGGGGCTTTTACCCGACTGAGACTTGTACTGGTTTTAATAACCAGTACTGTCGATGAGGAAGGCGTTAGCTGCTGTAATGGCTTTACCCGACGACAGAAATAATGATTCATTTGGATCTCTGACTCATCTACAAATATTTTCCTTTATAAAATTAACAAACATTATCCCTCTTCCTTTCCATTCCTATAGTTGTCTTTTCTAATATAACTGTATATCATAGCTCTTTTCTTTTGTTATGAGGCCCTCCTTCCTGAATAAAGCTTTGTAATGTAAGAGACCGAAATTTTTACAGATGGAAGGAAATAAAACTGATGATACAGTACAGTTTACATTTTTTAATTTGGTTGAAATTTTAAAAATGCTTTATATTAAAATCAATTACAGATGTTTTACTAGTTTCGGGAGGTTCAAAACGACAGGTTGAAGTGATAAGCCAAAGTAGGCGAAGTTCAGTCGGAAAAGTAACTAGCTCCTGAACCAGGAGATATTTAATCGAATCCCATCCAGTGGCGTAACTATATATATATATATATATATATATATATATATATACACTGGCGGAAAGTGAAAAACGAACACCAAGAAGGAATTGGCGGATGATCATGAAATTTACATATATTAATGGGGTCGAGTGTACGTAGGTGTGATGTTGATTTCGGAAAAAATCGGTGAGCGCTTACGCCACAGCACGGCAAAATATGCAAATTATCGTCGGTGGTATTTAAGGAGTACGGCGAAAATAATGTAATCAGTCGTCGGCGTACGGTCACGTGCGAAGACCCTGAAGAAGCTGCAATGCCTGGACATGGAAGACTTGTACGATTTCAGCAGTTATCGGACTTTGAGCGAGGTCGTCTATCGGACTCCGCGAGGCCGGGTGGTCGTATCGTCGTATTGCGGAGCGAATTGGATGGGAAGTATCGGTGGTGGTACGATGATGGCGTGGATGGTCCGAGGAACATTCCCACAGTAGAAGACGTGGAACCGGGAGTAACAGACGGACTGATGAGCGGACCGATCGACGCATAAGAAGTGCAGCGTTGTCAAGCAGAACATCCACTGCGACGCAAATCTGAGCTTCAGTTGCACCTGAGGTGACTGTGCGAAAAATCCGCAACCGTCTACTGGATGCGGGACTACCTGCACGTTTGCCTCTGGCATGTGTACCTGTGACTCCAGCCCACCGTCAGGCACGGCTGCAGTGGTGTCGCCAACGTCTGCACTGGAGAACGCAATTGGCGATCTGTCGTGTTCAGCGATGAAAGCAGATTCTGCTTGGGAGCCTCCGATGGCCGTATGCGTGTTTGCAGACGCACAAGTGAGCGTCTCCACCCTTCTTGCATCCGACAGCAACACCCAGGGCTACACCTGGTCTCCTGGTGTGGGGAGCGATCAGCTATCACTCCCGTACATAACTAGTGTTTGTACCGGGTACGTTCAACAGCCCCTCCTACATCAGCAACATCATTCAGCCCGTTGTTGTGCCATTTGTAAGGTCGGTCCATCGTGGTGTTTTCCAGCAAGATAACGCACGCCCACACACGGCACGTGCAACGCAACATGCACTTCAGGGTGTGAGACAACTTCCATGGCCTGCACGTTCACCGGATTTGTCCCCCATTGAGCACGTGTGGGATTTTATGGGGCAACGACTTATCCGGTCTCCACGGCCAGCCACGACCATCCCCGATTTACGCGTCCAGGTTGAGGATGCTTGGAACTCAATACCCCAAACTTACATCCAACATCTGTACGACAGACTCCATGCCAGAATTGCACAGTGTGACGCAGTTCATGGAGGTTCAACCTCGTACTAACCATGTTACATGGAAATGTTACTTTTCTGTTTACCAGCAAATACAGCTGTATTTTGCCATATTTTTTATCACGTTATCCTCTGTATACCGTTATTTTGCTGTATAAATATGAATTTCGTTGGTATCAGACGTCTCCTTCTAGGTGTTCTTTTTTCACTTTCCGCCAGTGTATATTATATACATACTGTATAATATAGTGTTTAGGACCCCCTCCCCCCGCACACACGCAGGAGCAAAGCATTTGCTGAGGCGCGATCTAACGGGCACGACATAGGAGTCTCTGTAGGCGAATTGCGGAACATAGGGAATACAACTGTAAAACTATGAGAGATAGGGCAGAAAGGTAAATTACAAAGCTGTAGAACTGACTTTGCTTATTAGGAATCCGACTGACCGACTCCGCCATAAAATGAAGAATACATTGATCCTTTCACATACGAAAGAATGTACGCGGTGCATTGAGAAGCAGTATAAAAACACTATATGTATGTTAGCAGGTCTGAGAAACCGATTACCAGCGAAGGAATACTGTTACGAATCTGGAAATCAAGGTGGTCAATTTTCAGATTGTGGAATGGGTTTTAGACAAAGAATAATATCTAATCAATGTACAAATTAAAAAAACCGATCACAGTCATAAAGTCACTGTATTCGTCTGGTGTGGCTGGGGTTACCGGACTTTATTTTACATCTAGAATTCACAAACATTACTACCATTGACAAAATTCCGCAATAGATAAAGGCGAATCTGTAATACAGATTTGACATCACAGAATTTTAAGAACATTGCCCAGAAAACTAAGGGGGAAATCTGAAAATGCCAGAACTTTTTCGACATATTTCCCAAGAGGAATTGCAATTGCACCATGTTTCTTTCGTGCAATATGTAATAAAATGATATCGATATTTTGTTTCAAGAATTTTCCTAACCAAGGAGGCTATTTACTTCAAGATTTACACATACTTTTCAAACAATTGAACATGGGTTTGATCCATTATCTTTTAATTTAATTTATATATATATGTAACACTTTGCAAAAATGAATTGAATGTCAGAAACTCACAATAAATATTAAACAGTAACAAAAAGAATAACATCACAATACGAAAAAATCAACTTGTCGTTTTGTTGCATTGCGGAAACCATCAGCAAATTCCAAAATTTTCCTACGTACGTCATTAAGTTCTACAAACTTGTTGATAGCATTTTCAACATTTAAAGAAAAAAGTCGTTTCCTATGTACATGACATACTATAAAAATTGTTCTGCTTTTTTTTTTTTTTTGGAACATGGCGTTGCGTAGGTGTGTCTTTAGTCGTCGAAGAGCACTAAAACTTCTTTCCGCTTCACAAGACGATGATGGGAGAACAAGCAAGAGCCACAGGAGTTTCTCCACCTCTGAGAACAACTGTTTAACTTTTCCAGTAAGGCCTCAAAAAATATCAGCAGCTTCAGAAACAGGGGCGAAATGATATGATGAACGAATCATAGGTAGCTGAACTTTCGTGCTCTTGATTTCAAACTCAGGATAATCATTAATATTTTCTGTATGATTCCTTAAAATCATATTTTCCTATATGATTCCTCAGTCTTCAACTGAGAGAATCTTCTTTTCAAACCTGCTGAAGAATAGTCGATGATTTCATAACAAAGTCACCCTGAAATATAGTTCATTATTTAGTTTTCTAAATAAACAAACACATCGCTCTTTCCACGTTCCAGAAACCCATAGCAACCGAAAAATTGTCTTTGCTATGTGTTTCTGGAACGTGGAAAGAGCGATGTATTTGTTTATTTACTGACGCCACGTATTTGGAGGATTTTCATTCACTTTTCTATTGGACGACGTTCCAAAATCCAAAAGTTTAGGAACATACCTATGGCGTTTTTGTCGGATAGACTCAAGTTCAAAGTGCTTTACTTTTTCACTAGTTTTCACTGAAGATGTCGGAAAAAAAATCACTAAGCAATTTTTCTAATCGCTGTGTAGTAAGAGATCAGCATTCGTCATCCCTGTTACAGTCTAATTTCAACCCTGAAGTGAACAGTTCAAGTTTTCTAGTAATTCAAAAATCTGAATGACCATCTTTAGTCGGAGTCAAGTATTTTCTTGGAAAAAGCGATCAAACAGACCATTGGCTTTTGTTTATGCCTCGCCTGCTCTAGACTCAACAATTTCACTAAGGGCATCTAATACTAGACCATACTGTATTAAAACAATTTGGATAGCATGGGCTCAAACAGTCCATCTTGTCGGACAGAGTGGCTTTAATGTCAATCTGCATTCAGCTTTATCGTTCTCTTGTACAATCTGGGATAACACCCTTCCGACTGTGTTTCGAAAATACACCCAGTTCATGGACCCAATGGACAGCATCTCTAACAAACGGATGGGCATTGACAACAGATTCCATCACTATGTTAGAACAATGGGCGCCACAATGGACATATAGAGCGAGATGATTTTTTTCCTTAATGAAAGCCAGACATCCCAAGTAGGCACCAGACATGTTGTCTGCTCGATCATAAGTCTGTGCTCTCATTAAAGACAATGGAAGATTAAATCGCAACAAAATAATCTTCCATGACACGGCACAGCTCTTTCCCAGTTGTTGCTTTCGGTTCGTACATTCCAACAGAAACCTCCTGTGCATGAAGATCTTTGTCAACGAATCGTATGCAACATGACTCTTGTTCAGTATCAGCAGCTATATGTTAATTTACCTTCTGTAAAAATCTCATCTCTGATTTCACGTACAATACTGTTGCCCATCAATTGAAGCAACTCGTTTTGCACAGCAGATAAAGTATAAGAATTATGTCGATGTAACCACTGTTTCAAGTCAGGATCATCTTCACTGCGAAGAAGCAAAAGGTTTTCGAAGTTTCCACTTTCATCTTCATGACCTCTTATAGCTTGGCCTTGCCCGATTCGATATCGAAGACTAGTAAGTATCAAAAGTAAACATTTACTAGCACCTTTCATTGTTTTCGATTTGGTTGCATAACTGGCTAGAAATTGGATTTCTTTGTTGATTGCAATGGTTTACAGCTAGGATATGGCTATGCGATCGATGGTGCATTTCAAAACGGCTGTTTTTTCCCAAGGCCTATATATGTGACTTTCCTAATACAGAGGTGATGGAAGAGTCAAGACGGCAAGTTCCTGCTTTAAGTCAAGTTCGGTGTAGATGAGTCGGAAGAACTGAACTACACATGATTATTTTGGGATTGGGAGAAGGCCTCTTCTCGAATGAGCTGTGAAAGACTTCCACGTAGACAACAGCTCCGCTGGAACGTTGTGGTTTTTTTCATGTAAATTAAGAATCGTATTTCATGCTCATATTTTTCTATAGCGTACCTACAAAAACTAATGGCTGGTAAACAGGACGTCGCTAGACTTCGAAATCAATATGGGCGACAGGGGGCGAACGTTAATTTTCGTGCAGCAAGCTTGATAGCAACTTTCTTTTTACGAAACACTAACATAACGAACTTTTAACGCTTTCTTTTATTGTTAAAGGTTTAACGACCACCGTGAGCAACTCAATGAGCTATAAGCAGTCAACCGTCACTAACTTTAGGGCACTGGTTCCAGGGAAGGGAGAGAGCCCGTGCTGTTAGAAAAAAATATCCCTGCCTCACCGGGATTCCAACCCGGACCCTTCTCCAAATAATGGTTATAAGCTAGCGCTTAGACCACTGCGCCACCGTGCAGGCGGCTTTAATGCTTTTCACTCCCGCGTACAAAGGAATTCGTGATGAAATCCATTCCCCCTCTACATGGACACGCATACATACATGGATCTGAGTAGTTTCGTCACTGGTGTAAGATACAAATGTTGGTCAAATGTCGCCTTCAGGTTTTTGCTTGCTCTGAAAGCATTGTCTTAAATTGTTTTTCAAAATTTTGCATTTTTGCTGACGAAAATCGTACTGTATACTTGAACAATTTATTTGAAAGAAAACGTCGTCTTTAGATGTCTAAATAAAATTTTAACGTCGTGTCAGGCGGAAACAATACCTCCCCCTCCTTAACACCCTTCCTTCAAGCCAGCGACTTTGCCTTTTATTCGTCGCCTACAAAGCAGTCGTCAGCCACTTTCTTCACTTCACTGTCCCGAGGCAGTATTAAGAGCGCCAGTGTAGCTTTAGACTACACTTTCCGTGTTGGAATCCCATATTTTGTAAGGAAAACAAACGGAGCAATTAGTAGTGACCCCATCAGGGATTTCGTATCCAACCTCCTCATTTTCCCCTGGCCATACAAACATAGAAAAGAGGCTTAAGGTGGTTCCACCTAAAATCTCTACCTTATGTTTCCAATGGTAAAGCTTCTGTACATATTTTCTTCGCAATTAGTGTATTCCCAAGGATGAAAATTTGCACATCGATAAAACTAACTCTAAGTTATAGCATGGGATACTTAATGCTTGCTAAAACATAACCATAATAAAGCAATCCAACATTTGTTTGTCTACTGACGTCATTAATGTACAGGTCGTGCCATCTGTTAACAGGTCTGATCATTACTCAAAGAAAAATGATTGATTTTTAATATTATTATGGTAATGCTTTAGCAAGCTTTAAGTACTCCAGCATGCTATAACTTAGAGTTAGTTTCATCGATCTGCGAATTTTCATCGTTGGGAATACATTAATTTCGAAGAAAATATGTAAAGAAGTTTTGCAATTAGAAACATGAGGTAGATATTTTAGGTGGAACCACCTTAAGCTAAGAAATTGAAAGAGTGGAGAACAATTGAATTTTCATGGCCCTGTCAATGCTATTTTGATAACCTTTTTTGGAGACGCAGACAACGCACTTCGTAGGGGAAGATACGCAGGGCTTCATGAAGTAAAACACAAAACTTACTATTACTTGGCGAGTCCAGATTATATTTTAAAGGTATTAAAAAAACGCACATTTTGAACTGAGGGAGCGGCACAGTAGGCAAGACAAATTTCAGGGTGGGCTCAAGCCCACCCTCGCATGCCCTTGGCGACGTCACTGCTGGTAAACTATAGGGATGTAAACATTTCATTTCCCTAAAACACGCGCAACAGCTTTGAAAATGTGCTGTGCTATATTTTCCATTTTCTAAGACCAATTTTTCAGATTTCATATTGATACGATTTCGTGGTACCACCGCTGACCACCTATTCTTTCGGTATCAAACCGAGGGATATTATGCATAAATTTCGATGCTGCCTCAATCGAGGCGTGTCCGAGTGGTTTGATTTTTGATACGTGTGCGTGCGCTCGTACCATCCGGAAGCTGGTATGTATAGCGAAATCGTTCTCAGCTACCTGAAACACAGGAATTTTAATACCAGAGCCTATGGAGAAAAGAGAGTAAGAATTGAACACTTAAGAATTTTTATTGTCGGCGGAACCTACCGTCCGAGGCGTTAGCCTTGGCGTACAGACAGGAGATATTCTCCTACTTCTGAAATAAGTAAAGTCTTTGCTGGATTCTAAGCAACAGTCTTTCGCCGCTAGGCATATCAAAGTTCCAAAAGTTTGGGCTCCGCTGTTGTATTTAGTTCGCCAAACCAATCGAAGTGATAACAAATAAACAAAAGTACTCACTTAATATTTGCCGCGGGTGAGTAATCCAGTGTGTAAGAGATGTGTTAAATCTCGCACACACACACTGACGCGGAAGAGCGCTTTATACGGCATGGATTACACTGCACCGGTGTGATAAGCGCAAGAGGCTGGTCACTTCCTTCGTTTCATCTTCCAAGAGGAGCAAAATGTGTCCCTTCGCGGAGAACCAGGGACCCGCGGCAGCCGATGAGGTCAGGATGAAAGTGGAGGGTAGCACTCGTTGACCCCGTCGATAGCTTCGTTGTCGTCATCTTGGAGCGTGCACTTGCTTGCGGTTTTGCGTATGTCCGCGAATTTACGCCTCCTCGGATGAGGATAACGCTTTCGTGGGAGGACTTCCAGAAGGGAAGTAGAAGATCTTTGCTTGGCGCGCATACCCCAATGCCTTATTCCTCGCTTGCGGTTTATTGGCGGGAGCAGTATATGAGATGATAACCATTGTTTATAGGCCCCTCCCTCTGGTAGCGGCTTATGACTTCTGCAAATAAAATCGCGCCCTCTGTTACACAGCGGTAGAACAGATCTTTCCGTCGGCTTTCTCTTAATTTCGCAAGCGCTCTCAATTCCAAATTTAGGTGAGGCTTACTACAGCCACCTAGTTCCTGCTAAGCATTCCCGCTACGTCTTACCTCTGCGGAGCGAGCTCTATCGCCAATATTATCTCTCGGTGCTCTCGCGGCTGTCTTACCCCTGCGAACTGCGAAACTCAACTGCCTTTATTTTCCCTCTGCCACCTCGCCCTCGCGGATGCGAACCAAAAATTGTTTCTTTTAACTGTCAAGTGGCTTCGCCTTGTTCCTTTTCTGTCAACAACTTGGCGTTGCCCTCTCCCCTTTCGTACAGAGCGCTCGTCGCTTCTGTGAAGGTGGTGTCGTCACCGACCTTCGACCCCCTTTAACCATAATTTGAACGTCGGCAAAAAGCTTTTTGACTTAAATTGCCGAAAAGTAGGCATATTTATGAAGGCCTGGATGCCGCCGCATCGCCCAACTGAGTGGTCTCCTTGTTGTCGGGTGGGCTTCCACCGGCAACCTCACAATTCCTTTGTTTCCACCCAGCTAAAGCAAATTATCCGACTTCCCCAATTAAACGTGCTAATTTTTCCAATTAACTTTGTAATAGGCCAAATATTTAATTTAAACATTATCATGATTTAGCCACGCCCATCGAGTCCGTCCCCCTTTTATAATTAATTAATTTAGACCCAAATTTTCGTATCAATATCTATAGGTTTTCCCCATTTCACCAACTGTCAGAACTAACTTTACCAACTATCGGAACTAAAGTACTATCGATGAAGCTCATTCCGAAATCTAACCGTTATCACTATCTCTATGAGTCCGCATAAGCACCATTTGAGCGTGTAACCAACCAAGGCATGTAGGGGAGACTGGGTCACATAGGACCTAATAAAGAAAATCGAATAAAAATCGCAAGTTAAAACAGCACTAAAGAGAAAAAAAAATGACATAATGATATTTGTAATATTGTTGTGGTTATGGCATGGTTTTTTTTTATATGTTCGTTTTATTTTCGGGGGAAAAGCACAAAATTGGAAATAACTTAAATGGTCCTATCTGCCCCATAACATGGGGCACAGGGGACCATAAGGTGTCGTGTGCCCCGTTATGAAGACAATATATCGCATTCAGTTTATATCTTCTATTTACGGATATTATTATGATTTATTAACAATGTATTCAATACAAGGTACAATGTTACAATTATAAAGAATATATATTTTGATTAAATATAAAACATAACATTGGAATAACGAAATGTTGCCAAATTAACGAAGCTATTGGCAAAATAGACATACGAGATGATCGATAACTTTCGAATTACAAAATATAGGCAAATTATTTAAAGTTATTGGCAAAACATGCATACTAGATAGTCGTCGTTTTCATCAACACCCGCGCAGGCATCGTGCGCCCAGTTGTTGCACTCAAAACACTGTATCCACCCTTCTCCATCTTTGGATGAAGAAAATTCCTCTTTGCAATAGATGCATAGAACATCATCATCATCAGTTTCGCTGCTGTCTGCACTTGACATCCAAAGTTGTCTGTCGCGAAGGTTTGTTTTCTTTGTTGGTATGGTGTTCATTTCTTTGCTACCTGATGCCACAGATTTCGTGTAAGAGCTAGGTGATGGAATGGGAGACATTAGTTTTGAATCAGTCAAACCATGTTCAGGATCACTGCCACATTCTTGTTTCTGACAAATTTTCTTTGCCTTACTGGCACGCTTATTTACAGTCTTCTTTCCTCTGTGTGAAGCTTTTTGTTCACCTGCCGCGGTTCATCCTGTTCACCTCTTGCACTTTTAAATGGGGAGCTTGTCAATTCATCTGTTCGCTGTGTTTTTTCTTTTAGAAACTGTACCTTTTCGATTTTTAACAGTTTTAATGAAATTTCATTGAGGGCCTTTTGGAATTCAGGGTTTAAGACTGTTCTTGCCTCTCCTTTACTGGTAGACCATCCTGGACTTGTAGGAAGTATTTGTCTTGGGCTATCACCACTTGATGAATCCGGCTGCTCAGTAGAATTAGATGATGTTTCTAAGTTAGGCGTTTCATTAAGCAGAGATGGTAAAAATTCATCATCAGAAAAAATGCCTGGGTTGAAGGGCATAATACCTGTTACTAAGAAGCCTTTTATCGCCTTTTCTAGTGTTGCCACATGAAGATAAGCTTTTCCGAAAATATTTGTTGTGTCGTAAATTGTTATACAGTAGCGAACAAAAGTATTTTGTGAAACACTTTTTCGACCATAATATTTTTTTCTGCTGGACCAAATCGGGTCATTTTGGGATATAATATGAGTTATTCAGTTGTAAACATGACCCATATGCAGACGGATCGGAAACCTTAACACAGATCAGGTACCGAGCTTAATCGCAAAGATCATACAAATTGACCAACAAAGTAGGTGTGTATCACATTCATTTAATGCAACGATAACAGAAAACAAGTACGAGAAAACGACAAAACAATAACTACTACTTAGTGGGATAACCACGAGACTTAATAACAGCTGCACAACGGGCCGGCATCGAGTCGGCTAGCTTCTCGACGGTGACCTGCGGAATTCGCGCCCATTTTGCAGACAGCTGGTCGAACTTCTTGGCCCTATTCCGAGAGGGTTTCTTCGCACATCGTCTCTCCAGCTCCTCCCACATGTGCTCGATGGGGTTGAGGTTGGAGATTGGCTTGGCCAGTCTAGAAGTGTGACCTGTTGCTGCTGGAAGGCTGCCTTCGCTACTCTGGAGGTGTGCTTCGGGTCGTTGTCTTGCTGCATTATCCATCCGGGTGGCATGTTCTGGTTTGCCCATGGGAAGAGATCGTTGATGAACATGTTCGTGTAGCTCTGGCCGGTCATTATTCCGTCAATCTTGATGATGGGGCCCATTCCATTGCGAGAGAAGGCGCCGTAAACCATGAACTATCCTCCTCCGTGCTTGACAGTCGGCTGAATGAACTGGGGGTTGAATCTCTGGCCACACGGACGTCGTACGTATCGGAGGCCATCACTTCCGAACAAGTTGAGCTTGCCCTCGTCGGTGAAAAGCACCTTACTCCAGTCTGCCGCGGTCCAGTTTCGATGACGGCGCGCGAACGATTCTTGAGTCCGATGAGTGGTTTCTTGGCGGGGCGTCTTCCATTCAATCCACCAGCAATGAGATGACGGGAGACGGTCATTTGGCTGACGTTCAGGTCGTCGCTGCTGCGGAATTCAGTGGCGATGTCCACAGCAGTCAAGGTGGGATCAGCACGAGATCGACAGAGGATGCGTCTATCCTGACGCAACGTAGTGGAACGAGGACTACCACATCGCGGACTGTTCTCGACGATCCCAGTCTTCTTAAAACTTTGCAGGATAGCTGAAATGGACTGATGTCGAATCTTCAGGGTCCTCGCAATGTCGGTGATGCGCATTCCGGATTCCATCATGTTCACGGCCGCCTGGCAAGCTCCAACAGGGATCTCCGTCTTTTTACCCATTTATGAAAACCTAAGATTGACTTATTATCACACTACACATCACAAAAACCACAAAAATTACAACAAAAACATTAATACATGCAGCAAACAAATGGGTAATAATTGGCGACTCTTAAATATGGCCCATTTCGAACGACAAATTCACTCTGAGGGAAATACAAACTACGCGGCAGTGTTACCCACGAATCAACACATATCATATCACAAAATGACCCGATTTGGTACAGCAGAAAAAAAATTATGGTCGTAAAAGTGCTTCGCCAAATACTTTTGTTCGCTACTGTACGTTGACCAGGATGATTTGTCATCCATTTGTCACATTCCCGTGCAAATTGGGCTTTTAAAGGACCATAAAAGGTAGCATCAAGTGGTTGCATCTTATGGCTAGTGTGAGGTGGAAGAGATATTAACATAATGTTGTTTTTTCCCATTCGTCTTTCGTTTGTACGTAAGTACCATCTGCACATCAGAAAAAAAAAGTAACATGTCTTTACAGAAGTTACGGATAAGTACTATCAAAACGTAGGTAGGCCTACAACCACTATAAAGTATTTTTGTAATCACAAAGATAATACTCTTATCCATGGGGCACAAAGGACCGGTGGTCCTCTGTGCCCAAAATGATTTGGTTCTTTCTGCTCTATAACGAAGTAAATTTCTCCGTCATTTTTGTCCACGCCGGGACTTGAACCCGGATCCCCTCATTCCGAAATAAGTCACTCTACCAATTGAGCTACGCGGACGTTCGTTCTGATTGCTATCTGCCTTTATGTCGTGTGCGTCCTGCTGGCAGGTACGTCTCAGCTCCGAAACGCCATTTTCTTTTATACAGCATGCTACAACCTTACAACCAAACGGTTTCTTTCGACTTTACTTGAAAACAAACGCTAATAGTTAACGCAAAATATTCAAGCGATTAATATTTCTTACACGCTTGTAGTAAAACACATTAGTATTGCAATTTTAATTTAATATGATGTAGCGCTTACCTCTAAAATCACAATTTCTCACGACAGCACAGGTTTGCGACTGATTATAGCAATGACCGACAGCGCACTGAACATAAACGTTGAAAGGTTCGTATTTGACGCATTTGCTTGTACCTGTCAGCCCCTTCCGCACTAATATTGCCGTGGACCCTTGTGACCCGACGTTCCTACGTGCCCCAGTCTCTCCTACTGGTCTTCAAGAATTATATATATATATCATCATCATCATAATCATCATTGTCAACCATTATCAACCCACTGCTGGACGAAGGTCTCCCCAAGTTTCCTCCACAACGGCCTATCTTGTGCCAGTCTCCTCCAGGTTACTCCCGCATACTTTCGAATTTCATCCCCCCATCTCCCATGTGGTCATCTTCTGGGTCTTTTCCTGTCCCTTGGAATTCAATCTAAAATTTCGGCTGTCCATCGATGGTCTGTCCTTCTGGCAGTATGTCCACCCCACTGCCATTTCAGGGATATAACTCTGATCATGATGTCTTCCACTCTTGTCATTTTTCGGATCCACGAGTTCCTCTTCTTATCTTTCCTGGTTACACCAAACATGCACCTCTACTTGATTCTTTGAGTTGTCTGCAGCATTTGTATGTCTCTTTTAGTTAAGGTCCACGTCTCTGCACCATACGTAAGCACTGGAAGGATGCATTGATCAAACACTTTTCTTTTAAGACATAATGGCATATTGCTCTTGAAAATTATGCTGTTTCTTCCAAAAGCTCTCCAGGCAAGTTTTGTACGCCGATTAATTTCTTCATCAATGTGACCCTCACTTGATATCTGCTGTCCAAGATAAACGTACGTATCTGTTATCTCCAGCTTTTCTCCATCAATCGATAAATCTTCATTTCTTGTAAAAGCATTGTGCATCACTTTTGTCTTCTGAAAGTTCATTTTTAATCCCACTTCTTTACTAGTTCCTGGATCATACTCTGCAGTTCTGATGGGGTAGTTGCAAGATCATCAGCAAAACGAAGGTGAGTTAGATAATCTCCATTAATCTTCATCACTTTGTTTTCCCAGTTCAGTGATTGAAAGACATTTTCCAATGTTGCATTAAAGAGCTTGGGAGATATGGTGTCACCTTGTCTCACTCCCTTTCCAATTTTTATGCGTGTTGTATTTTCAAACAGCCGAACCTTTGCACTTGCATTTTCGTAGATGTTATTAATAATACACTGCCGGAACGTGAAAAAAGAACACCAAGAAGGAATTGGTGGACGATCATGAAATTTACATATGTTAATGGGGTCGAGTGTACGTAGGTGTGATGTTAATTTCGGGACCAGCCGGTGAGCACTTACGCCACAGCACGGCATAATATGCAAATTATCGTCGGTGGTATTTAAGGAGTACGGCGAAGTGAATGTAATCAGTCGTCGGCGTACGGACACGTGCGAAGACTCTGAAGAAGCTGCAATGGTTGGACATGGAAGACGTGTACGATTTCAGCAGTTATCGGACTTTGAGCGAGGTCGTCTGGTCGGACTCCGCGAGGCCGGGTGGTCGTATCGTCGTATTGCGGAGGGAATTGGACGGGAAGTATCGGTGGTGGTACGATGGTGGCGTAGATGGTCCGAGGAACATTCCCATACGAGAAGACGTGGAACCACGAGTCACAGACGGACTGATGAGCGGACCGAACGACGCATACGAAGAGCGGCGTTGTCAAGCACAACATCCACTGCGACGCAGATCCGAGCTGCCGTTGTACCTGAGGTGACTGTGCGAACAATCCGCAACCGTCTACTGGATGCAAGACTACGTGCACGTGTGAGTCTGGCATGTGTACCTTGTGACTCCAGCCCACCGTCAGGCACGGCTGCAGTGGTGTCGCCAACGTCTGCACTGGAGAACGCAATGGTGATCTGTCGTGTTCAGCGATGAAGCAGATTCTGCTTAGGAGCCTCCTGTGGCCGTATGCGGGTTCGCAGACGCACAGGGGAGCGTTTCCACCCTTCTTGCATCCGCCAGCGACACACAGGGCCTACACCTGGTCTCCTGGGGTGGGGAGCGATCAGCTATCACTCCCGTACACAACTAGTGTTTGTACCGGATACGTTAAACAGCACCTCCTACATCAACAACATCATTCAGCCCGTTGTTGTGCCATTTGTAAGGTCGGTCCATTGTGGTGTTTTCCAGAAAGATAACGCACGCCCACACACGGCACGTGCAACGCAACATGCACTTCAGGGTGTGAGACAATTTCCATGGCCTGCACGTTCACCGGAGTTGTTCCCCATTGAGCACGTGGGGGATTTTATGGGACAACGACTAATCCGGTCTCCACGGCCAGCCACGACCATCAACAATTACGCGTTCAGGTTGAGGATGCTTGGAACTCAATACACCAAACTTACATCCAACATCTGTACGACAGACTCCATGCCAGAATTGCACAGTGTGACGCAGTTCTTGGCGGTTCAACCTCGTACTAACCATGTTACATGGAAATGTTGTTTTTCAGTTTACCATCAAATACAGCTGTATTTTGCCATAATTTTTTGATCACGTTATCCTCTGTATTCCGTTATTTTGCTGTATAAATTTCGTTGGTATCACACGTCTCCTTCTTGGTGTTCTTTTTTCACTTTCCGCCAGTGTATTAATGTATGCATCTTCAATACCGCAGGATTTCAAAGGCATTGTAACTGCTGATGGTTTCACCGAATCAAAGGCCTTTTCATAATGGATAAATGCGATGCACAATGGAATTTCATTTTCCCTCGCTCTTTCAAATAGTTCTCTCAGTACGTGGATATGATCTATAGTGCTGTAGCCACTCCTGAATCCAGCTTGTTCTCTCGGTTGAGCCATGTCCAGTGTTACCTTCAAACGGTGTGAAAGAACTTTAGTGAAGATTTTATAAACCACTGATAGGAGGCTGATACGTCTGTAGTTCCTGAGATCCTCAATGTCACCTTTTTTATGTAGCAGGATCATTGTAGTGTTGTTCCAATCCTTAGGAATCTTCCCTTCATTAAGGCATCGAGTGAAAATTTGGGCGAGTACTTTTTCAATTTCTCCACTTGCTTCCTGTATGATATCTACAGTTTTTTATCTTCTCCTGGAGCTTTTTCCCGCTTCATGTTCTTGATTGCATGTGCAACTTCTGCTGGGAGGACTGGAAGAACTCTGGTACTGATACCTTTCATGATGTCTGGAGTACACGTATCATCCTTTTCATATAATTTGGAGTAGAAATATTTCACTCTTTTCAAAATTTCGCCTCTATTTCATGTTACAGAACCATCTTCTTTTCTCAGTGCCATAATCTGTTTTCTTCCCTTACTGAGATGTCCCTTTGCTATCTTTAGGCTTTGGTTGTTTTCAGTTGCTTTCCTCACTAGTTCACAGTTGAATTTCCTTACGTCTTCAGTGATACTTTTTCGTACTGTCTTGCATAGCTCTATATATTCCACTTTGGAAGTCACATCTTCTTTAGTTGTCCTCATCTCTCTTCTTTTTGCATCAACATTTTGGTTTTTCCTGATAATTTGTTCACATGCAACTTGTTCTTAGACCCAGCTAATTTTGTCGCTGTTTCCATAAGAGCTTTGGTTACTTTTCTGTTAATTTCAGAAATATCCACTTCTTCCGATATTAGGCCTTCTAAAGCAGAGAATCTGTTCTTCCGTTCCAACTTGAAGGTATTATGGTGTTTTAATAAGGTTGGTTATGTCAATACATTTTGTTTGTCTTATGAGCTTGCCACGTTCGAGTTCAGTGTTGAGGTGCATCTTACATCTCACCATTCTATGGTCACTACCTGTGTTGAACTTGTTTAGCACACTGCAGTCTTCTATGACGAATTTTTTGTTACACATAATAAAATCAATTTCACTTGTCGTCCCATTTGGATGTCTCCATGTCCATTTCCCGTGTGGCTTTTTTTTTGAAAAAGGAGTTCATGATGAAAACCCTTCTGCTTCTGCAAATTCTACAAGCGTATTTATACGCTGGTTTCTATTGCCGTGACCGAATTTACCTACTGAAGTTTCATTTTCTTTTTTTTTTTTTTTTTTTTTTTTGATTGGAGGTTTAACGACCACCGTGAGCAACTCAATGGGCTATAAGCAGTCGCCCGTCCCTAATCTGTTTTGGGGTCACTATGGAAGGGAGAGAGCCAGTGTCGTAAAACAAACACAACATCCATGCCTCACCGGGATTCGAGCCTGCACCCCTTACGGACGAATGATCAGAGGGCAGCGCCTTAGACCACTGCGCCACCGGGCCAGCGAAGTTTCATTCTGCTGCGAATGCCCTATTTTTGCATTGAAATCTCCCATAATTATCTTTACGTGCTGCTTGCCTTTATTATTTAGATGACGAATTATCTCATAAAATGCTTCAATATCTTCTTCACGATGACTTGTGGTGGGTGCATAAGTTTGAATAATCTGAGCCTTGTATCTTCTCGAGAGTTAGATAACGAGTCGTGCAGCTCTGTCAGAGGAACTTTCAACTTCTACAACTTTATCCTTCAGTTTCTTGTTTATTATAAATCCAACACCACTAGTTCTGCCAGTATCTGTCCCACGATAGTAGAAGAGATGACCACTTTTCAGTTCAATGAGATCTTCTCCTTTTCTCCTTACCTCACTTAGCCAGACGATGTCCCACTTGACCCTTTGTAGTTCCTTTTCCAATACAAGAAGCATTGAATCAGATGATAGGGAGCGTCCTTCAACAACACGTAGCCCACGCCAGTATCAGACGGCAGCCTAGTCCGGTCCTCCGGTGATTCTTAGCACCATCTGCCTACATGTCGCACTGTCAGCTGTCTTGGCCAGGTACATTCCAGCTGCCGAAGACTGAGGGTCAAGATTTAAGTTGTGGAGTTATTTTGCGGTGGTTTGGCCATAACTCACCACGCTGGCCAAGCGGATTGGTGAGTGTGATATATATATATATATATTTCAAGGGACAGGAAAAGACCCAGAAGAAGACCACATGGAAGATGGGTGGATGAAATTCGAAAGTATGCGGGAGTGACATGGAGGAGACTGGCACAAGACAGACCGTTGTGGAGGAAACTTGGGAGACCTTCGTCCAGCAGTGGATTGATAATGGTTGACAATGATGATGATGATGATGATATAAAATACATATATAACGCAGACGCTACAAGCACAACAGTGACAATCATAAATAATATACTAAATATGTGACAACCGTAAATAATATAAGGTCAGCCACCGGGTGCCAATCTTCAGGGAGAATGCACACGACGGCTGAGCTTCTGACAGGTTTCATGCGGACGTCCTGATTTAGCAACCTCGACCGAATAAAATTAAACTGAACATCCCATCCTCCCTACCTGTCAGGAAATATACTTTAAAATCAACTTAATTAACAAATTTAAACATTTAAAGTAGACCTACTTTATACCTGACTGGTGCCCATGACCGGTAAACACAATTTACCGTTAAAACCCACCTTTAGAGTTCTTCATTTGGTTAATGCGTAGGTATAGGGTACGTTCAGAATTATATAGAAGAGTGTAGTTGTCCTTCCCCACTGTAAAATATACCATGTATGCTAGGAAAGAATGGTTAAATGCTCCTGGGCTACTCGAAAGAAAACACTTTTTTTATGTAGACCTGAAAGTTAGTAAGGATGGGTTTCTGTTTTATTGATCTTACAAAATCTTAATCGTAATGAAGTAAGTAGTTCATGTGTTTCTAATAGTTTACTGAAATGATAGTTACAGAAGGTCTCTGGATATTCATTATTTAAACATCTCCAATATAATCTTCTCAGCTGTTTAATAATATTATGCTTTTTATTACATATTCGCGTAATTCGCAGGATATGTAAAATAATCAAATTACGGAAAATAATTCTTGAGAGGTTGGAGGTCCAATGACTGTATATTTTTGCTTTAAAATTAAACAGTTCTTTTTTATCATAAATATCTACTTCTGGTTTACCTCCCTTGAACTCTATCCGGAAATCAAGAAAATTAATCCTGTTTATATCTGGGTTTGTCTTAAGTAAAGTTAGACCCCTGGGATAGATATCTTCAGGTCTAAAGTCTGCTATATTGGTTTTAAAATAGATCAAATCATCAACATATCACAAACATCTGACTTCTAAGTGGTGGTATTTTTCTTCATAAGCATGTAGGTACAAGTTGGCCAATAAACTTGAAAACTTAGTGCCCATAGAGACACCCATAATTTGTACTAGAATATTCTTCTGATCATATATATAGTTGTTAAATATACACAGTCTACAAAGAACATCCCAATAATTTTTATCATAATTAATAGATTCGTCAAAACGCATATAATAATGGTCGAGAACAGTACGGAGATCTTCCAAATCAATTGTAGTAAATAAATTAGTAAAATCAAAAGTTTCAACGTTTTTCAAAGTGTCATTGACTTTATAATGAAGTTGAGAATTTTTCTATTGGCCTTTATCATCCATGTTGAATCTTTTATATTGTTGAAAATGATTTGTAGCTTTGCTTGAAATATTTTTCTAGCTTTCTTATTAAAACTACTGCTTCCACAAGTGATAAATCGGAATTTCATAGGTGTTTTGTGAAATTTGGGAACAGCAAAAATATAAGGAAAATCAAGCTTGTCATTCCGAATTTTTAATAATTTATGAAAGGCAATTATTTTTTTCTTAATAGCTAATATATCCTGATTAGTAATCCTATTGTAAACAGTTTCATTAAAGATTTCTTTTAACATAATGGAATAATAAAATTTCTTACAAATAAAGGCAAAATTATTAGCACATTTATCAACAGAGGTCACCACAAGACTGTCTTGTAATTCTTTAATTAAAATTTTGATTTTTTTCCAGTTCCTTATATATTCATAACAGTGAAAAATGTTTATCAACAAAGTAGCTCATCTTTTTTAGTAGTGCATTTATCCATTTTTTGATAAAATTTCATTTGGAGCTAGCTATCTTAAAGGCGAAAACGCAGCAATTCCCACTTGGGAATACTCTTCAAGTTATTCCTGCATACAAATATGTTGACACTCTGGGCAGAAGAATTTATAATTATAATAGGTTCTGCAGAGAATTGGGAAATTTGGACCCTCAAGACTTACCATGTTACTGTCATGAAGAGCAATACCAGCCTTATGTTGACAATGAACAGGGACACATTATTACAGGCAACACAGGTATTATTGAAAGCTTAGAATTTCAAGGCCTTTTAAATAAACGCTCTAATTTTCGTCCAAATGTGTTTGTCCCTGTGAAAATTATTAAGAGGTGTTTGTCCAAAGATCTACACTGCTTTGCCTATGAAATTTCAGAGAAATATAGTCATCCTGTTGAGGATTTCTTCCAATGGATACATGCATTACTAAAAAAGATGTACTACTTTGTTGATAAACATTTTCACTGTTTTGAATATATAAGGAACTGGAAAAACATCAAAATTTTAATTAAAGAATTACAAGACAATTTTGTGGTGACCTATGTTGATAAATGGGCTAATAACTTTGCATTTATTTGTAAGAAATTTTGTTATTCCATTATGTTAAAAGAAATCTTTAATGAAACTGTTTACAATAGGATTACTAATCAGGATATACTAGCTATTAAGAAAAAAATAATTGCCTTTCGTAAATTATTAAAAATTCAGGATTACAAGCTTGATTTTCCTTATATTTTTGCTGTTCCCAAATTTCACAAAATACCTATGAAATTCTGATTTATCACTTGTGGAAGCAGTAGTTTTAATAAAAAAGCTGGAAAAATATTTCAACGTAAGCTACAATCATTTTCAACAATATAATAAATGACAATAGAAAAATTCTCTACTTCATTAAAGTCAATGACACTTTGAAAAATGTTGAAACTTTTGATTTTACTAATTTATTTACTACAATTGATTTGGAAGACCTCCGTACTGTTCTCGACCATTATTATATGTGTTTTGACGAATCTATTAATTATGATAAAAATTAGTGGGATGTTCTTTGTAGACTGTGTATATTTAACAACTATATATATGATCAGAAGAATACTCTAGTATAAATTATAAGTGTCTCTATGGGCACTAAGTTTTCAAGTTTATTGGCCAACTTGTACCTACATGCTTATGAAGAAAAATACCACCACTTAGAAGTCATTTGTTTTAGATATGTTGATGATTTGATCTACTTTAAAACCCATATTGCAGACTTTAGACCTGAAGATATCTATCCCTGGGGTCTAAGTTTACTTAAGAGAAACCCAGATATAAATAAACAGGATTAATTTTCTTGATTTCCGAATAGAGTTCAAGGGAGGTAAACCAGAACTAGATATTTATGATAAAAAAGAACTGTTTAATTTTAAAGCAAAAATATACAGTCGTTGGACCACCAACCTCTCAAGAAGTATTTTCCGTAATTTGATTATTTCACAAATCTTGCGAATTACGCGAATATGTAATAAAAAGCATAATATTATTAAACAACTAAGATTATATTGGAGATGTTTAAATAATGAATATCCAGAGGCCTTCTGTAACTATCATTTCAGTAAACTACACTGGCGGAAAGTGAAAAAAGAACACCAAGAAGGAGACGTCTGATACCAACGAAATTTATTCAGCATAATAACGGAATACAGAGGATAACGTGATCAAAAAATTAGGGCAAAATACAGCTGTATTTGCTGGTAAACTGAAAAATAGCATTTCCATGTAACATGGTTAGTACGAGTTTGAACCGCCATGAACTGCGTCACACTGTGCAATTCTGGCATGGAGTCTGTCGTAGAGATGTTGGATGTAAGTTTGGGGTATTGAGTTCCAAGCATCCTCAACATCGACGCGTAAATCGGGGATGGTCGTGGCTGGCCGTGGAGACCGGATAAGTCGTTGTATCATAAAATCCCCCACGTGCTCAATGGGGTACAAATCCGGTGAACGTGCAGGCCATGTAAGTTGTCTCACACCCTGAGGTGCATGTTGCGTTGCACGTGCCATGTGTGGGCGTGCGTTATCTTGCTGGAAAACACCACGATGGACCAACCTTACCAAATGGCACAACAACGGGATGAATGATGTTGTTGATGTAGGAGGTGCTGTTTAACGTACATGGTATAAACACTAGTTTTGTACTTGAGTGATAGCTGATTACTCCCCACCCCAGGAGACCAGGTGTAGGCCCTGTGTGTCGCTGGCGGATGCAAGAAGGGTGGAGACGCTCCCCTGTGTGTCTGCGAACACGCATACGGCCATCTGTGGCTTCCAAGCAGAATCTGCTTTCATCGCTGAACACGACAGATCACCATTTCCCGTTCTTGACGGCGGGCTGGAGTCAGAGGTACACATGCGAGAGACACACGTGCACGTAGTCCTGCATTCAGTAGACGGTTGCGGATTGTTCGCACAGTCTCCTCAGGTGCAACGGCAGTTCGGATTTGCGTCGCAGTGGATGTTCTGCTTGACAACGCCGCTCTTCTTATGTGTCGATCGGTCTGCTCATCAGTCCGTCTGTGACTCTCGGTTCCACGTCTTCTCGTGTGGGAATGTTCCTCGGACCATCTACGCCACCATCGTACCACCACCGATACTTCCTGTCCAATTCGCTCCGCAATACGACGATACGACCACCCGGCCTCGCGGAGTCCGACTAGACGATCTCGTTCAAAGTCCGATAACTGCTGAAATCGTACACATCTTCCATGTCCAGGCATTGCAGCTTCTTCAGGGCCTTCGCACGTGTCCGTACGCCGACGACTGATTACATTCACTTCGCCGTACTCCTTAAATACCACCGATGATAATTTGCATATTATGCCGTGCTGTGGCGTAAGCGCTCACCGGTTGGTCCCGAATTTAACATCACACCTACGTGCATTCGACCCCATTAACATATGTTGGTTTCATGATCGTCCGGCAATTCCTTCTTGGTGTTCTTTTTCACTTTCCGCCAGTGTATTAGAAACACATGAGCTACTTGCTTTATTACGATTAAGATTTTGTAAGATCAATAAAACAGAAACCCATCCTTACTAACTTTCAGGGCTACATAAAAAAACTGTATTTTCTTCCGAGTTGCCCCGGAGCATTTAACCATTCTTTCCAAGCATACATGGTATATTTTACAGTGGGGAAGGACAACAACACTCTTCTATATAATTCTGAACGTACCCTATACCTACGCATTAACCAAATGATGAACTCTAAAGGTGGGTGGCCACGGTAAATTGTGTTTACCGGTCATGGGCACCAGTCAGGCATAAAGTAGGTCTATTTTAAATGTTTGAATTTGTTACTTAAGTTGATTTTAAAGTACATTTCCTGACAGGTAGGGAAGATGGGATGTCCAGTTTATTTTTATTCGGTCGAGGTTGCTAAATCGGGACGTCCGCATGAAACCTGTCAGAAGCTCAGCCGTCGTGTGCATCCTCCCCTGAAGATTGGCACCCGGTGGCTGACCTTATATTATTTATGGTTGTCACATATTTAATAGAGTTCTATTGTGCTTGTAGCGTCTGTGTTATTTATGTATTTTATTTCAGGTGACATTGACCGCTGCAGCAGAGCGCGAGGTCAGGGCATTATATTTTTGCAACTTTATGTTTACTATGTTTTTGTATCATCATCATCATCATCATTGTCAACCATTATCAATCCACTGCTGGACGAAGGTCTCCCAAGTTTCCTCCACAACGGTCTGTCTTGTGCCAGTCTCCTCCATGTCACTCCCGCATACTTTCGAATTTCATCCACCCATCTTCCATGTGGTCTTCTTCTGGGTCTTTTCCTGTCCCTTGGAATCCAATCTAAAATTTCGGCTGTCCATCGATGGTCTGTTCTTCTGGCAGTATGTCCAGCCCATTGCCATTTCAGGGATTTAACTCTGATCATGATGTCTTCCACTCTTGTCATTTTTCGGATCCACGTGTTCCTCTTCTTATCTCTCCTGGTTACACCAAGCATGCACCTCTCCATGCTACTTTGAGTTGTCTGCAGCCTTTGTATGTCTCTTTTAGCTAAGGTCCACGTCTCTGCACCATACGTAAGCACTGGAAGGATGCATTGATCAAACACTTTTCTTTTAAGACATAATGGCATATTGCTCTTGAAAATTATGCTGTTTCTTCCAAAAGCTCTCCAGGCAAGTTTTGTACGCCGATTAATTTCTTCACCAATGTGACCCTCACTTGATATCTGCTGTCCAAGATAAACGTATGTGTCTATATATATATATACATATATATTGTTGACTGAGTACTGTCGATAATAATGTGTGTTAAGGGTTTCTGCGTAGCCTCCCTCATCGAGAGTATTGGTTTTAATAACCAGTACTTCTTGTGGTTCATCCTGTTCCCACTAAAGAGGCTCTAACGACTGATGAAGAGCGGCGCACCTATATCAGCGTAATTAGAGGAAATGCTATCCCCACACTGACCATCCCCCTTGGTCAGCATGGTGAGTTATGGGCAACCCTACCCCCTCCCCAAAGATGTTTACACAATTTCAAACTTGGCACTCAGTCTCCGGCAGCTGAAATCTACCTCGCCAAGGCAGCGCCAGTGCGACATGAAAGCAGAGGGTGCTAAGAATCACCGGAAGATCGGACTAGGCTGCCATCAGATGCTGACCTTGGCTACGTTAAATGGACGATCCCTATCTTCTTATTCAAGACTCTTTGAATTGGAGCAGGAACTCCAAAAGACCAACTGGGACATTGTGGGGCAAAGCGGGGTAAGAAGAGGAGGAGAAGATCTCATTGAACTGAAAAGCGGGCATTTTTTCTACTATCGTGGGACAGGTACTGGGAGAACTTAGGCTACGATACTGGTAGAACTTATAATCTTGGCTCCGTTAAATGGACGATCCCTATCTTCTTATTCAAGGCTCTTTGAATTGGAGCAGGAACTCCAAAAGACCAACTAGAACATTGTGGGGCAAATCAGGGTAAGAAGAAGAAAAGATCTCATTGAACTGAAAAGCGGACATCTTTTCTACTTCGTGGGAAAGATACTATAAGAACTTTGGCTACGATACTGGTAGAACTTATAATCTTGGCTACGTTAAATGGACGATCCCTATCTTCTTATTCAAGGCTCTTTGAATTGAAGCAGGAACTCCAAAAGACCAACTAGAACATTGTGGGGCAAATCGGGGTAAGAAGAAGAAAAGATCTCATTGAAGTGAAAAGCGGACATCTTTTCTACTATCGTGGGACAGATAGTGCAATAACTTAGAACCTTGGCTATGTTAAATGGACGATCCCTATCTTCTTTAACTCCAAAAATTGTAGCCGCTTTCGACAAATGCAAAGTTAGTGATAGAAATGCGGTTCACATTTTTAATAGCAACAGCTGAAGCATTAGGTCATGATGTCCATGAACTATCAATAAGTAGGTCTTCCATTCAACGATGCAAACAACGTTTGCGTCAAAATCACTGCTAACAGTTACAGATTCTCAGATTATTGAGCGCCTTCCGGTCATAATTACAAATGGAAATATAGAACAAATACTGCAGATACCACGGTTGAGAGGCTCCACTGGAAAAGAACAAGCTTTAGCAGTATATGAAACACTTGCTGTTGGGAGCTTGCAAACAAGGTAAAAGCTTTGTGCTTTGACACTACTGCGTCCAATCTCAGCTATACTTAAAAGGAGCGGCAATTATTTTAAAGCAGATGTTGGAAAGAGATCTTTTATATCTTCCCTGCAGACATCATATATTTGAAATCATTCTAAAAGCGTTTTTTGAGCTGAAAATGCCCTCTTCATCAGGTCCAGATGTGCAAATTTTCAAACGCTTTCAACAGGCATGGCCTAAATTTAATAAAAAAAAATTCAAGTCTGGTATAGAAGAAAAAAATGTTCGAAAAGTTTTATGTTCCAACCTGACAGAAATCCGATCTATTATAATGCAGATCTACAAGTGCTGATTATAATAGATCGGATTTCTAAAGATGACAATAAAGAATTCTTTATTATGAGATGACAATAAAGCCTCGAGATAATAATAAAGAATTCTTTATTATCATCTCGAGCCTGTAAGAAATTTCGCTGACTTAGCATAAATTTTCATTGGAAACAACACAAAACAAATATCTTTTCGAGCTCCAGGAGCATACCATCAAGCGCGATGGATGGCAAAAGCACTTTATTGCTTTAAAATGTTTCTGTTTCGTGATGAATTTAAACTTACTTTCAAGGGAAAAAAGCCTTTCTGACATATGCATATTTCTTGTAAGAATATATTGTTACGACTGTAGGGTACGGTAATGAATTCGATTAGCAGGTTTTGCCAGAGGCGGGAACAGCGTTAATTCTTTGTTGAAAATCAACAGCTAGAGGTTTCCCGCATTGCAAAAGAGGCACTGCTCTGAAGGAAGGGTATGACTTCTGCCTGTATAACTTACCTGGTGCGGCGGTCGCTGTTGAGATTTCCCTGAAGTCTTAGCAGCCGAGATTGCGAATGGTACCCAATGGCACCCCACACCACCACACTTGGTGTTCGGTCCGTATGACGCTCGACAGCGCCAGGAGTGCTCTGAAGGAAGGGTATGACTTCTGCCTGTATAACTTACCTGGTGCGGCGGTCGCTGTTGAGATTGCCCTGAAGTCTTAGCAGCCGAGATTGCGAATGGTACCCAATGACACCCCACACCACCACACTTGGCGTTCGGCCCGTATGATGCTCGACAATGCATGCTCGAAGAAAGCGCTCACCACAATTCCGTGCAATGCGTATGCGACCATCATGGTAGTCCAAGTTGAATCGGGACTCGTCCGAAAACACATGTTGGCAATCATCATGCCATTGTCTGTATTGAAAACACCATTCCAGTCATAGGCGTCCGTGGTTCAATGTCAAAGGAATCTACCGCAAAGGGGTGCGTGAAACCAGTCCTCTGTGCAGCAGACGGTGGTATCGAACTGTGGATGCAGACAATGCCCCACCTGTTGCACTGCTCCACTGTTGTGCTAACAATTACGAAGATGCGAAACGGTTCGTCAATGCCATACGGAGGAGGTGTCGGTCATCCTGCGGTGTCGTCACATTTCGCGGTCCACTGCCAGATTGGCGATGCACCTGGTTCTCCTCGGTCCACTGCCGCCACACGCGCATCATTGTCGTGGCGTTATATCCCTCCCGGAACGAAAATGCACCTTCACGCAGACCAATCATTCGTCTCCGTTCAAACTCTGTCGTATGGTGATATTGCACCCTTCGTCGTCGCCGAGGCATTATAGAATCCTGGAAAACCTTTTACAACTCGCTGCTATATATATACATATATATATATATATATATATATATATATATATATATATCAATTTTTACTAGCAAAAAAGTCTGGTTAATGTTTTCTACTTTTGACGTCAACAGCGCGTAGCCGACGAAAGAAGGCAGGTGTTGTTAGCTGGCTTGGAGAATATATAAGGTGTGCTGTAGGCATTCTGAAAACATATCACTCGGTGCTGTCATGGATAAAAGGAGCGATTTATCAGATTTGCAAAAAGTGATGGTTATCCGCTTTCAGACCCAGTATGGCAGTATTTGTGAACAACGCTGTTTGCGAACTGTTTGCCTGCTGCTGTGGTTAAAGTGTATCGTGATTGGAAAAATGGCACCATTGCGAATAAGCGACGTGGAAACGGCCGAGCACCACATGCCATTGATGTGAGAGGCGAACGTCAGCTTCGAAGGTGCGTGAGGGCCGATCGACACACTACAGATTAACAGTTCCCTGGCCGAATGAACAAGGGGGATACCGGAAGTGTGTCTAAAACGACAATTCAGCTAACCCTGCTGCGTATGGGGCTCCGATGCAGACGGATGGTCACTGCATCTATGCTAACGAAGGTGCATCGACAGAAAAGGCTTACATTTGCACAGCAGTATCGAAATTGGACCTCCGCTGATTGGAAAAGAATTACCTGCTCTGATGAGTCATGTTTTCTGCTTCATCGAACGGGTGGAAGTTGGAGTATAAGGCGAGAAGCATCGGAGATCAAACACTCTTCAACCGTTGCTGGAAAAACACAAGCTGGTGGGGGCAGCGTTATGGTTTGGGCAATGTTTTCGTGGCATTTCCTGGAACCACTCATACCTGTGAAAGGCACTATGGACCGAACTCGTTATGAATACATCCTTGCAGACCACGTACACCCATACATGCTGATTGTCTTCCCTGGGGCGGATGGGATCTTCCAGCACGACAATGCGACCTGTCAAACAGCTAGAAATGTCCGAGAGTGGTTGGAAGAGCACGATTAAGACTTTAAAGTACTTTTCTGGCACCCTAATTTCCCAGACTGAAACCCAATTGAGTATCTGTGCCCTGTGGAACTACCTCGGTCGTGTTGTTGGCTCTACGGATCCTCCATCAGCTGTCAGATGCACTGCAGTCAGCATGGCTCCACATACCTGTGGACACCTTCCTGCAGCTTACTGAGCCACTTCCAGCACGTCTAAATGCTGTCCGTGCTGCGTACGGCAGTTACTCTGGATATTAGATGGTGGTCACAGTAATGTGACTCGACCGTGTATATATATAGTTCTTTTTATTATCATATTTCATTTGAAGTCAATGTACATAGCAGTGTAATGTATTTTTCAGTTTTTCTTGTTTGAATTATTTGTTTAAAGTCAGTCATTACAACCATCAAGCATGCGTGCATCGCTTCAATTTAGTCTGTTACAGACTGTGCAGATATATCTCTGAATCATTTCGGCATGCACAAGTTTTGTGACGGTGCTACTTCGTTGTTCTAGTCTTGTTTAGGGAAATATTTAGACGAGAGATGTATAAATAAAAACAACTCCAAAAGAAAATACCGCCTGTTGTTTTTGATAAAAAAAATTCTTAGCTAAGCTATAACCATCTGAGTTTTCCCATTTTAATCGTAGATTTAAAGCTTATATATGTCACAATAAAAATGTTTAGCCTTCGAAATATTTTTTTTATCCAACACACCCACTCCCTGCCCTTTGTAATATTCCTGGAAAAAACCCTGCGCTATAGGAATATATAATACATATCTACCGGTGAAAATCGTTCTGTTAGGTTTTGGATGACAGGAGACTGTGTTGAAATGTGCTACGCATAATAAAACAAATTGAGTCCTGAACAAATTTTAAATAAAATTTATCGGCGAAAGGATTTTCTAAACCCGCTCAATATAATGTAGCATTAAATCACGTTCAAAACGGTGTTTGTACCTGACAATTATTCCCTTTAGAAAAATTTGCTTTAAAAAAATAAAAAAGAGGAAAGTAAAGAAGAAAGAAACTTGAGTCTCTTGAAAGCCACATTTCAACTAAACTGTTATGAAAATCATTCGGAAAGTTCAAACGCACACATGTTACATGGCAAGTTTCCTATAAAATTATTTTTTATATTTATTTGGCCACTGTTTGCCGACTGCGTAATCGTATTGGTATCTTCGTGAGTAATCGCATTTTTGACTCATGTGAAGCAGTACTGGTGAATCGTTATTTCTTTTACGATCAATGTGGACATGAAATAGTGTATGAAAAAGAGAAATCTTCGTCGTAATTTTTCTGTTTTTCTGATTGAGGGGGGGGGGCATTCGAACTCCAACAACTCTTCAGTTTCTTAAAACACTTCTCTCAGCAAAAGAGGTGAAGCGCACCATCCATCCGATTGAGACTGTCTCACCACCCGTAAGTTTAAACTTACGGGTGGTGACTAGTGGACCCAGGATATGCCACATTTATTTCAGTAATTACATATGGTAATTTGGGTGGACTAGATACATCCGACGATTTTATATTTTTGTTCAGTTGAGATGTTGTTCTATAAGTTTAGCCCCATTCTCGTTCGGATCAATTTCTCGATAAAACGCACAGCCTACTCGTTGATTAATGCATTTTTTAGCAGTACATCACTAATAATTTTCATTCTTTTAATTTTTTGTAGTTCCGAAAATTAGGTAAATGGGATTAATAATAACTGGTATATTTTTTAAGTTTTTTACATTCCTTTTAAATTCAAAAATCTAAAATTTACCTTGCAAAGGCAACGTAAATGCGAGATGACCGCACACATTTCAAAAATATATTCCCCTCAAAAGCTGTTAATAATCAGAAGTGATTGATGAAACCTGAACAATTCATAGGTGCAGTACTTACTTGATTTTTCACATTTTCCTTCATTCAATATGAGTTTTTTTTCGCGCGATCTTTCAGTACCACCTTTATGTTTTTTTGGGTTTTTTTTTTCTCAGCTAGTGATATATTCACACTTCACCGAACACTTTCACTTCACGCTGGCTGCGGCTTTAAAAATGCACCATAGGGACAAAGGAAGTAATTGCGCGGTATCTTCGCTATCGCCTTCTACATGCTCTCGTGCCGAATACAGCATTGGTTTTGCTCTTCCTTCGCTCAAGGCAAAAAGGGGAGCACTTCGATTGATTCGGATGTAGGAATATCTCTGAGAGAGAATCGCTTTATGTTCTGTCAGTCCGTGGTTAAGGGTAGGAGGGGGTGATAGGCCACCTCAATACTGGTGTCCCTTTCAAGATTACAGAAGGGTAGGGCATACCAGGCTCCAAGTCTAATGACCTATGCCTTCAGCTTCATTAATTTATAACAGCTTGCTTGGTTCGGCGGCGCTTTCCTCAAGCCAGTACCTTTGCGTCTATTCAGAGCAAACGCTCAATAAAGATAGGACAAGTTTCTTTTTCTTTCATCTCTCTCTTTTTTTTTTTTTTTTAAGGAAACAACTTTTCAGGCAGAAGTAAAGGTCAAATGAAATAAACGATTATTTGCTTTTTCCAAAACAATTATACTGTACATCCGTACCCTAAAATTCAGAAAAACAAGAATACCGGGAAATGTCCTGGTGGGCCAAGCAGCCCCTGGGCCTATACTCGGGGCAAAGCTATCCTGGCAATGAGGCCGAAGCTACGGTGACCTTTTCACTCCCAGTATTACTCCGCACTAATGGTGTGTAATTAACCTTCACTCGGAAAACTTCTCCCACAACCCCTCAGGGCTGGCTGTCTGTCACCGTGATCCCTTACCAAACCCCTCTATTTTAACCCCATCAACACCGCCGCGCGCTTTGCAGACCAGTAGACAAGCAGTTTATTTCTCCCTCTCTTATCTTTTTTTTTTTTTTTTGAGATGTTACAGAACGTGTAACGTTTCTTTTCTTTCTTACTTTTAAAATGAAATTATCTTTGCTAAACACGGGAAGAAGTCTTAAGTGGCCTAATTTTGTTTTCACGTATTTTTCCATTTTTTTTATATATATTTCATATATTTATACTTATTGCTTGAAGATTACCAACTGCGGGATTTAATTAAAAGTATTTTTACCATGTCATCAGTTATGCGTAAAATTTCGTTCTTTCAAAAATTTTGCCTTGATTAGATTTTTTTTATAACAGACATCCGTTAAATGTGTATGCATTTTTAACTACCCCGTGTTGCCATAAGTACTGGACAAGAGCCCGTCTCTGTGGTAAATGATATTTTAGGGTTCACTGTAAACTGCCACACATCTTTCAGCAACTTGGAAAATTGCCACACATTGGAAAATTGCCACATGTTTTTCATTGATGGGCCGGGCACAAATTGCTGTTCTTCCGAGGAACACTTTGAATGTGTGGCAGTTTTCCAAGTTTCCGAATTATGTGTGGCAGGGGAAGGAACTCTTTCATTTGTCTGAATTTTCATGCCGGTTCATACAAGTTTAAGGCAACTGCGCACAAAAAGTTCAAAAGGAAAAGATGGCCGTTTCTTGGCCTATATTGAGAACTGAATTGGGAACTCCAAACTAATTTCGATAAACGTTCTATGTAAGCCAAGCGAGAATTGTATTTTAATTTGAAGAAATAAATTGCCAATGGATCTGAGGTACTTCAGTACTAAATTCAACCTTCATTCTCGCAATGGTGCGACTTGAAACGCCAGTGAGTTCTGCCGTAAGAACTGTTAATTCATTTGATTTATTCGGCGAATGTTTTTCCATCAATTTAGTGAAAACATTCATAACGATCACCTTAGCAGAGCTTCGTAGTGGTTTCCCAGCTTTATGCGGCTGAAATACACTCGAGTGACCGGCAGATGCCATTCGAAAAAACCGAAAAGACAGAAGAGTGTTTTAAAACAACAATCAAGAAGGAGAAACCAGGGGGAGAAAGGCGAAATGCCCTCGGAAACACTTTTTTCGTCCTCATCCTTCCACTAATGACCCCCACCCCCCACAGCAATAAATATTCCCTGGGTTGACAGCTTAACTCTGACCCAAACAAGAATGCTGTGACAGAGAACCATCAGTGACGTCACCAAAGCACGAATATCTGTATTTTTTAGAAATGCCGCTGAAACTGAGATCTGAATTTTTTAAATGCACACACACACAACGTATTGAACATCTGTGTCATTTCTAAGTGCCAGTTGAAGCTGGGGTATGAGCTTTTAGACCGGAACTATTTTATGCAGTGGAAGTATACACTCTGTAGCCTTCCTTCCAATGACAGGTTAAATTTGCCCCGAGTATAGTATATGGTAGTTTTTCGACAGGTGCACGCTTTCGCGTTGGTGTCGGATTTACTGCAATCTGACTAACCCAGTCTATAAGAGCAGACCTTCGTTTCGATCATTCTCAAGAAATAAGAATTCGTAAGTTATATCGAAAGGACAACAGAAAATAACATTTTCTTTGTTTTTATCGTTTTTATAATTTTTTTTCTCGTCTATTAACTAATTCGATTTGATCTACTCGAAATCTTGGCACCCCCCAGATTTTGGCGCAGAAGGCAGCCGCTTAGTTCGCCTAATGGTTGAACCTGCCCTGGTGGCCGGCCAGCTTGAAACTAAGCTGGTAGCTGTTGCCATAAGTCGAAAATCGTTATCTAGCTAACATTTGCAGCACTAATCACAAAACTTGTGGTGTGGCCAGCACTAATACAGCACTAAATATTGACAGTGAAAAATCCTTGAGATGATGATATTATGTATATGTGGCAGGTCAGCTTGACGTCAAAATGGCCGGCCACATTTAAATTTTAATAACTCGGTTTAATATACAGCACTAATTGTCAAACTAGACCAGTAGCCAGCACTAATCGAGCACTAAATATTGACATCAAAAATTCTGCAAAATATTGATTTTAAGTGTATGTGGCCGGCCAGCTTGACACTAAGCTGGTAGCGGACGCCATTTTGAAATCGGAAATCGTAATATCTAGCTGAAATTTGCAGCACTAATAACAAAAATTTGTGTGTCACCAGCACTAATATAGCACTAAATATTGACATTGAAAAATCCCTGAAATGATGATATTATGCATATGTGGCCGGCCAGCTTGACACTAAGCTGGTAGCGGACGCCATTTTGAAATCGGAAATCGTAATATCTAGCTGAAATTTGCAGCACTAATCACAAAAATTTGTGTGTCACAAGCACTAATATAGCACTAAATATTGACATTGAAAAATCCCTGAAATGATGATATTATGCATATGTGGCCGGCCAGCTTGACATCAGGCTGGCCGGCCACATTAACATTTTAATAACTCAATTTAATTTGCAGCGCTAATTCTCAAATTTGGCCAGTAGCCAGCACTAATCAAGCACTAAATATTGACATCGAAAAACTCTGCAAAATATTGATATTATGCATATGTGGCAGGCCGGCTTGACGTCAAGCTGGCTGGCTACATTAAAATTTTAATAACTCGGTTTAATTTACAGCACAAATTTTCAAACATGGATAGTAGCCAGCACTTATCGAGCACTAAATATTGACATCGAAAAATTCCTGAGAAAAAATGTTATGTATATGTGGCCGGCCAACTTGACGTCAAGCTGGCCGGCCTCATTAAAATTTCAATAACTTGGTTACTGGACAAGCACAAATTCTGTACTTCGAGCACGAATTAGCACTAATCTAGCACTAAATACTGACAAATTTTTTTCATGTTCCGATATGTGGTCCGGCCAGCTTGACGCACACAGTCAGCAGCTGTTCCCAATCAGCTTTATTCCCATACGGCTTTATATTATGCCCACAAAACGGGGAAACTTTACCTCCTAGAAAAGAGAAGTTGTACATACCTTTTAAAGGGAATTCACCCGGTTTTAAAGCACTTAGCGGCTTGCAAATCTGTGGAAGAATTGATCGAGCTCATGCGCACTGCGTATTAATCAGATTTCAGCCATTTTCAACACATTCCTTTGATATGCACCATTTTTTTCCCATCGAGATTTTACGTAAAAGATCACCTCCTCGGCGTACCTCAGAACAAACTAAAATGTTGATGGAATTGAAGGCGTATCATCATGCGTAAGTTTCGAAGAACATAACTGAAACCAGATGAAAATTTTCGGAAGAAAATGACAATTTTTCGGCAAAAGAGCTCAATCAAAATACATGATTTTGGGCACTCCGAGCATTGCATTTTTTTTAGCTTTCAAAATAGTTACACATAACGAAAGTACCTTCAAAAAGTTGTTTCTAGATTGGCGGCAACATGGCGCTAAAGCCGTTAGTGCAGAAATATTTCTACTATGCGCTTTTATATTTGAATATATACACTGAAGAGCAATTGAATTAGAGATACCTGTCTAGTAACGTGTAGCACCACCTTTCGTCCTGATGACGGCAGCGATTCGTCTCGGCATGGACACGACAAGACACCGGAAGCGTTGGGAAGCCATACGGATCCACGACCCCTGAACAAGCTCCCACAGTTCACGAAGATTTGATGGCGGGGGGGTGTCATAGCCTCGAACATCTCTCTCGATGGCATCCGAGATGTGCTCGATGGGATTGAGGTCAGGTGACCTTGCTGGCCAAGGAAGCGAGGTCACTTCGGTGGAGTGTTCATTCAACCATTCGGATACAATTCGGGAGCGATGGCACGGTGCATTGTCTTGTTGCATGATGAGGTCTCCAGTGGGATGTTGAAGACGCACAAACGAGAGCAAATGGTCGTCCACGATATCCCGGTAACGTTGACCTGTGAGGGACGATATCACACGTACCAGGGGTCCCATTTCAGTCCACGTAAACAGTCCTCAGACGAGAATGCCACCTCCACCAGCTTGAAGAGTACCCTGCTGGCAAGAAGGATCAATCGCTTCATGTGGTTTGCGCCGTACTCGTATCCTGCCATCCGCATGTACCAGCGTGAATCTCGACTCATCAGTCCAGGCAACATTTTTCCATATGTCTAGGGTCCAGTGGCGATGTTCCCGCGCCCATACTAATCTTTGCACCCTGTGATGTGCGGTCAGCAGCGGTACACTCGTGGGATGATGGCTTCTGTACCCCTTAGCGAGGAGATGGTTCTGGATGGTGTGACTGCTTACACGTTTTTGTGCACCAGCGTTAAATTGCCGAGTGATTTCTTGCACTGTGGCCCGTCTATCCGCTGTTACAGTGCGAGCTAGCCGACGATGACCCCGCTCATCCACAAGCTGTTGTCCACGGCAGTTGGCCCTTGCAGGGATGGTTTTACCGGATTCGATGTACTCTCGGTGCACCCGTGACACAGTGGCTCGTAAAAATCCCAGTGTCTGCACGACTTCCGAGATGGAGTGACCCATTCGTCGGGCCCCGACAATTTGCTTACGATCAAATGCGTTTAGATCCTTCGTCTTACCCATACTGCGTCCGACTCTTACTTATTCCCGTCGCATCACTCCTTATATTGTCGGATCGCTGCATACGTCATGTCGTTTCCGTTTACAGGGCCTCCCACAGCGCCACATTTGCATAACGCAAGCTGTCTCTAATTCAATTGCTCTTCAGTGTATATCGACGTTTCCCTCAAGAAACTGATTGGTTAACATTCTATGCTGGAATATCTATAAAATTTTTGAATCATCATCATCATTGTCAACCCTTTACAATCCACTGGTGGATGAAGGTTTACCCAAGTTTCTTCCACAAATCTCTGCCTTGCGCCAGTTTCCTCCATGTCACTCCCGCATGCTTTCGAATGTCATCTACGCATCTCTCATGTGGTCTTCTTCTGGGTCTTTTACTGTCCCTTGGAATCCCGTCTAGAATTTCGGTTGTAAATCGGTGACCCGTTCTTGGCAGTCGTTGTGTTGGTGGCACTTACATTTTATGCATTCTGGTGTGATACAACTCGCTCTGCGCTCACGTGTGGCGGGCCCCACCTGTTTAAAGGTACTGTGTACGTTCTGAGCTACTTTTCTGGCGATATCGTCCCATGTATTTGTTATTATTCCTCCGTTTTCATATCATTAGCTCATTTGTTTACATTTGGAAGCTGCCAACATGGTGACTTCTGGTCTCTCCTTATCATATCTGAGCGTGGCGGATGCACGCCACGTCGCACCTCCGACGTTCATGGAAGTTGACCTACTCTCGTCCTCAAATGTGTCTGCTCAGGTGCCCTCTCATCTTCCTAGCACTCCTGCTCCGGTGTCTTCACTGGACTTGGCTGCGCCTCCTTCTTCCGCTTCTGCATCTGCCTCGGTACCCTCCCTGGGTACTACCGCTACTGCTTTGCTTTCTGCCTGTGCTGTTCTTTCCTCACTGCCTTCTGTGCCTGCCGGCTGAGCACAGACTTCCGAAGATGTCATTTGCCTCTAAAGTGCAGCGAAGCGTTACTTCTACCTCAGCTTTTTCTCAACCTGATGGTCTCTTGCAATCAACATCTATTATTCAGGTATCCAACCACAAGGTGAAGGTAACGATTGATGAAAATTCGTAGATTGGCAGTGAGTTCCATAACCTCCTGGATAGAGGTTTGCTCTTTCATGCTTTACCAAATACTCCTTTCCCACGCTACATTGATGCCCTCACAGGTCATGCTTCGTCTGCGTCTATTTCCGGAATTTCTCGTACCCCTCGTGGTATCTCAGTGCGGCTCCAGCACAAGGAGGATGCTGACTTTTTTCTTACACACGTGCTTTCCATTGGAACAAACCACCTCGTCCGTTCTCTTCTTTCCAAGCGTCCAGTGAACATCACGTGCTATCCTGTTTGACAGGAAGTGCCTGATGCTGTGCTTACTCTCCTTATCAATCATGTTTGTAAAATCGTTGGCAAAGTCCGTCGCATTTCTGATGCTGCACGCGGAACTCGATTTGCAAATGCTATCGGACCTCGCCGTCGGTTGTTTGTTGTTTTTTCCATTGTGAACTCCTTGGAGGATTGTCCTACAGACGCTACTGTTGAAATTGGCTCACGCACGTACAGTTTCAAGGATTTCACCACTCACTGCCTTACACAGGATCACACCACTGCCTCCTATGTACGTGCATGCTGTTGACTTTCTTCCAGCTCGCCTCCCAGTGCCGATCACAGTGGTTCTACTACCATCCCCTCTTCAAATGTTTTGCCAGACGCGACCTCTCCTTCTCTCCGTCAGACGCACCTTCCAGTCAAGGACAATGATCCCTTTCCTCCTCTTCCATACCGTACGGTAGTGTCTTCCACTGCTGATGTATGTCCTGCGGAGTGTTGCGACTCGGATGTGTCAAGTAGTGCTATGACACTCCGAACCGACCGACTGGATCTCCTCCGTGTCTCACGCTAATCAGATCACCAACTACGGTCATGCCTGATGTTCCCCTGTTGCTGCACCTTCCTACTGCCTCGGCTGATGTTCCAGTGTTAACCGATGCTGATCGGGTACATACTGCTTAATCGGCGCAACTTGTGTTCTCGTCTCCCGTTTCGGATGTTCTTCTAGATCCGCCAATGGATTCACCCGCCTCAACTTCGTCTTCGAAACAGATTGGTACTTCCAAAGGCTCTGTGAAACAGAAAAAGGTAAAACATCTTTCTTTTACTCCTTCTGTGGCCTCAGCTAGTGTTCCCGATGTTTCCTGTTGAAATGTTTCTCTGCCAAATGACTCTTCGAACAGTATACATCTCCGTTCTGGTCCTGTCAATCTTCTCTCAGATGATGGTAGTGCATCCTCCTTCTCTCCTTCAGATGGTGGTAGTGCATTATCCTATACAGGCAATTGTTAAGTTTCCTCTATAGTTCCTGGACCACTGTCCAGACAGAAACTCTTACGTCTCTTTCAATCTACTCGTACGGTTGTCTGTACTGAAACATTTCTCCATTCACCTGATCTTGATCCGTGTGCAGCGGTGATGCAATTTGAAGCTTATGTGTCCTTTTTTCAAATCCGTGAGTGTCACAGATCCTAGGTACCAGATTTTAATGGGACGATACACTCGCCGTCTCTCCTCCTTGAAAGATACCGCTGAGAAACAATTTTGTGATACCGTGCTTCCTCAAGCCGATGAACTTTAACGCTCCTTCCCAAACCGACACTTTTCGTTCTCTCTAGCAACGTTTTCCACCTTGTGGTCGCCTGGAATTTTCTGGATTTGCGTTTCTCCATCTTCTGTTTCTATAACTGTGTGTTGCTCCCTTCATGTTATCACTCTCGCAATGCAATGTTATTTCATGAATTTGCGTTCGTGCCTTGTGTTTTTCTTTTGCTCTCACTGTATGTCCTTGCTGCATCAGTGTTTTCCTACGTCGCGGTTTATATTAGTGCTACCATTGTTAACTTTTTTCTCATAATGAAGTTGGAGTATCTCTGTACTGTGCCTTGCATTTTGACCGTCGTTATGTTTCATTATATTGGTGTTTTATGTACATACTGTATGCTCATCATGTACACGTGTTACTTCGTATCGAATGATATGCCGTTCTGCTATTCCTTATTGGGGTGCATCGTATCTTTACTATATATGCAAATCGATATATTGCCGGCATTGCCTCACACTGTCGGCTCCCTGAAGTTATGGTCCGAACCCATATGTGTTTATCTTTCACGCTCAGCTTTTCTGTAGCGTTGGTCTTATCCAACTGATTCCGCGTCTGTTTATATCCATGTCACGGCGCCGTGGTATTGTGCTCTTTATGTTTGCTCTCCAATTTGTGTAGCATTGTGGATATACCTGTATTTTCATCTTTATATTTTCTGTACTGTAATATTCAGCGACATCTTTTATGTTTGTAATCCCATTATAGCAATAAACTGCGTACTGCTTTGGTACCCACAGTTACCAAAACCAGAGCCATTGCCATTTCAGAGATTTTACTCTGATCATGACGTCTTCCACTCTTGTCATTTTCCGTATGCACGGTTTCTTCTTATCTTTCCTGGATACACCAAGTATGCATCTCTCCATGTTACTTTTAGTTGTCTGCAGTCTTTGTATCTTTTTTAGTTAAGGTCCATATCTATGCTCCGTAAGTAAGCACTGAAGGGATGCATTGATTAAACACTTCTCTTTTAAGACATAATGGCATATTCCTCTTGAAAACTGTACAGTTTCTCAAACCAAGCTTCGTACGGCAATTAATTTCTACATAAATGCGAACTTTGCTTGATATGTGTTGTCCAAGGTAAATCTTAGCACCCTCTGCCTTCATGTCGCACTGGGGTGACATGGAGAAGACTGGCGCAAGGCAGACCTTTGTGGAAGAAAATTGGTGAGACCTTCATCCCACAGTGGTCTGTAAATAGTTGGCAATGATGATGATTATTCAAATATTATATATATAATGCACATTCCCGCATACAATGCTACCCAATCAGTTTCTATAGAGGGAAACGCTGTTTTATAGATTCAAATATAAAAGCACATAGTGGAAATAATTCTACACTAACGGCTGTAGCGTCATGTGGCCGCCAATCCATACATCACTTTTTGAACGCACTTTTTATATGTCTAAGTATTTTGAAAGTTAAGAAAAAGTAATGCTCCGAGTGCCTAAAAATAGGTTTTTTGATTGCGCGATCTTCCCGGGTATTTTCCATATTCTTCCGTAAATTTTAATCTGGTTTCACTTATGTTCTTCGAAACGTACACATGATAATACGCTTACAAAAGCCTTCAATTCCATCGAAATTTTTGTTTGTTCTTAGGGACCCAGAGGAGGCGATATTTTACTTAAAATCTCGACGGGAAAAAATGGTGCATATCGAAGGAATGTGTTGAAAATGGATGAAATGTGATTAATACGCAATGCACATGAGCATGATCAATTCTTCCACAGATTTGCACGCCGCTAACTCCCAATGAAACCAGGTGAATTCTCCTTAAAAGGTATGTACTTCTGCTTTCTAGCAGGTAAAGTTTCCCCGTTTTATGGGCATAATACAAAGCCGTATGGGAATAAATGCTATTGGGAGTAAATACTGATTTAAATTTCCTTCCCGGCTTTACAGGCACTAATGATCGCTAATGACCCCAATATAAACGAGAGGGGAAATAACGCAGAGTAACCGTCTTCGCTTCCATTTCCTAGTCGTCAAACTATTAGAACCCAGAAGCGTCCTTCATCTTCATCTGCTGTTGCCATTAAAAACAGTTATTATCAGTTCAGCAATTGATAACAACAGATATGATCACCTCTCTATATGCTAAAATATTACAACTCTGAGGACCTGGTATTCGATTAGGGTCTCGTTTCTTCGGCCGATATAATAATCAGTATTAAAATGATTGCTGACTTATTAAATGGTAGTAAACCTTCTAATATTTTCATTAGAAGAACTTTTCAAACCTTGAAAAAAATTCTCCCTGAAAGAAAGTGTCATTGAACTGCGTTTGCAGAGTCTGTGATGTTATGAAACTAATGCTTTGACAAAGGGATGTATGGCTACCTCCAAAACCTTAAGTTCGGTAATCTCTACCCAAAGTTAATAATATCTCTACCTACCGCAACGTCCCGTGCAACGAAGAGAAGCAAAAGCAGTAATACAACAATCAAATATTTATCTTCAACAATATATCAAATAATGTCTTCTTAATAATTACGCACCATGGGAGGCTTAGCAAAGGGTGAGAACTGAATTGCTAATAAGAAAGTAAATTATTTTCTCTCATTGTAGTGAAAGGGCAATAAAGACAAAGTTAAGTTTTTTATAACAATGGTTGATTTAATAATGTGTGTTTGCAGATTCTTTCCGAAAGCATTGTCTATTGCGCAATAATGGTGAAATAATATATAAAAACGCCATGTTCCGTGATTAGACATTAATTCTGGACTTATGTTCCAAATCTTTTTGTCCCCCGTAGGATTTGATCTGGATGAGCGGAATAATGGAAAGCCACCAAATTAAAAAAGATTTCGTTTACAATCTAAAATCCAGAGGCTTCACGTCTAGATGCCTCGTAAGAAAAAAATTAAAGAAAAAAAGGAAATGCAACGCATTTTTGCAGTTAGTTCCAAGAAATCTTCGCCGCTTACAAAAAATTGAGATATAACAAAAGTGCAGTAACTTTAGAAACAAAAAAATATAGTAAGATAAATAATTTTATAAACTTTATTAGCATCCTTAATTCTATAAAGGGTAGAATAAGACAGACGGATTATGAGAACTATTGATAACATTCGATGCTTTGCAACAAAAAGTTCATACATTTAAGAAAATAATTTCGCAGCTAAGAAATAATACAAATATTTGTAAGTAAAGTGCATTTTAAAAGGCAATTCTTTTTTTTCTGTAGAACTCAAGAAAAAAAATGAAGCATAATTTTTTAAAACTGAGCAAAATTTGCGTGTTGATCCACAACACAAACACTTTTGTGTCCCTTCAATTTATGATTCCAGTTAAAAATTTCACGATTTTTTTTTTAATGCAGCTGATTGCTTAGGCTACGTATAAAACTTCTGCAGTCGCTATTTCCTAGTCAGATCTGGAAGTATCCTGTGAGCTTTGGTAATGAGAAGACAAGCGGTGTATTAAAAATGTCATTTCAGAAGGAAGATATATCGGAACTGTTGTTTAAAGTAACTTAAGAATTATTGTTTTTCTAAGTACAAATCTGACGCTATTTTACATATTGGTCGGCTTTACATAGTAGCTACCAAAATTAATGGGCCGAAACTACCGTGATGTAAGCATTTCAACTGATGACAGCACATAACTTTAAAGATCTTCTGTAGCGTCTTTTTTTCCATTTTCTAAGGTTAATTAGTCAGAATCCATAACTAAAACTGTTTCCCATTTCATCAACTATCAGAAGTAGCTTTCCTTTTAGAATTACCGCTATAGTTCATTCCGAAATCTAACCTTTAATATCATCTTTATGAGTCTGCACCAGTACCATTTGAGCTTGTACCCAATCTAGGCATGTACTTGCCTTCAAGGCTAAGTACTGTCAACAAGAATGGCTGCTAGGGGCTTTTACCCGACTGAGACTTGTACTGGTTTTAATAACCAGTACTGTCGATGAGGAAGGCGTTAGCTGCTGTAATGGCTTTACCCGACGACAGAAATAATGATTCATTTGGATCTCTGACTCATCTACAAATATTTTCCTTTATAAAATTAACAAACATTATCCCTCTTCCTTTCCATTCCTATAGTTGTCTTTTCTAATATAACTGTATATCATAGCTCTTTTCTTTTGTTATGAGGCCCTCCTTCCTGAATAAAGCTTTGTAATGTAAGAGACCGAAATTTTTACAGATGGAAGGAATTAAAACTGATGATACAGTACAGTTTACATTTTTTAATTTGGTTGAAATTTTAAAAATGCTTTATATTAAAATCAATTACAGATGTTTTACTAGTTTCGGGAGATTCAAAACGACAGGTTGAGGTGATAAGCCAAAGTAGGCGAAGTTCAGTCGGAAAAGTAACTAGCTCCTGAACCAGGAGATATTTAATCGAATCCCATCCAGTGGCGTAACTATATATATATATATATATATATATATATATCCCAGAAGAAGACCACATAGGAGATGGGTGGATGAAATTCGAAAGTATGCAGGGGTGACATGGAGGAGACTGGCACAAGACAGACCGTTGTGGAGGAAACTTGGGGAGACCTTCGTCCAGCAGTGGATTGATAATGGTTGACAATGATGATGATGATGATGATGATATATATATATATATATATATATATATATATATATATATATATATATATATATATACACTGGCGGAAAGTGAAAAAGGAACACCAAGAAGGAATTGGCGGATGATCATGAAATTTACATATATTAATGGGGTCGAGTGTACGTAGGTGTGATGTTAATTTCGGAACCAACCGGTGAGCGCTTACGCCACAGTACGGCAAAATATGCAAATTATCGTCGGTGGTATTTAAGGAGTACGGCGAAGTGAATGTAATCAGTCGTCGGCGTACGGTCACGTGCGAAGACCCTGAAGAAGCTGCAATGCCTGGACATGGAAGACGTGTACGATTTCAGCAGTTATCGGACTTTGAGCGAGGTCGTCTATCGGACTCCGCCAGGCCGGGTGGTCGTATCGTCGTATTGCGGAGCGAATTGGACGGGAAGTATCGGTGGTGGTACGAAGGTGGCGTTGATGGTCCGAGGAACATTCCCACAGGAGAAGACGTGGAACCGGGAGTAACAGACGGACTGATGAGCGGACCGATCGACGCATAAGAAGAGCAGCGTTGTCAAGCAGAACATCCACTGCGACGCAAATCTGAGCTTCAGTTGCACCTGAGGTGACTGTGCGAAAAATCCGCAACCGTCTACTGGATGCAGGACTACCTGCACGTTTGCCTCTGGCATGTATACCTGTGACTCCAGCCCACCGTCAGGCACGGCTGCAGTGGTGTCGCCAACGTCTGCACTGGAGAACGCAGTTGGCGATCTGTCGTGTTCAGCGATGAAAGCAGATTCTGCTTGGGAGCCTCCGATGGCCGTATGCGTGTTTGCAGACGCACAGGTGAGCGTCCCCACATTTCTTGCATCCGACAGCAACACCCAGGGCCTACACCTGGTCTCCTGGTGTGGGGAGCGATCAGCTATCACTCCCGTACATAACTAGTGTTTGTACCGAAAACGTTAGCCCCTCCTCCATCAACAACATCATTCAGCCCGTTGTTGTGCCATTTGTAAGGTCGGTCCATCGTGGTGTTTTCCAGCAAGATAACGCACGCCCACACACGGCACGTGCAACGCAACATGCACTTCAGTGCGTGAGACATGTTCCATGGCCTGCACGTTCACCGTATTTGTCCCCCATTGAGCACGTGTGGGATTTTATGGGGCAACGACTTATACGGTCTCCACGGCCAGCCACGACCATCCCCGATTTACGCGTCCAGGTTGAGGATGCTTGGAACTCAATACCCCGAACTTACATCCAACATCTGTACGACAGACTCCATGCCAGAATTGCACAGTGTGACGCAGTTCATGGAGGTTCAACCTCGTACTAACCATATTACATGGAAATGTTACTTTTCTGTTTACCAGCAAATACAGCTGTATTTTGCCATAATTTTTTGATCACGTTATCCTCTGTATTCCGTTATTTTGCTGTATAAATTTCGTTAGTATCAGACGTCTCCTTCTAGGTGTTCTTTATTCACTTTCCGCCAGTGTATATTATATACATAATGTATAATATAGTGTTTAGGACACCCTCCCCCCGCACACACGCAGGAGCAAAGCATTTGCTGAGGCGCGATATAACGGGCACGACATAGGAGTCTCTGTAGGCGAATTGCGGAACATAGGGAATACAACTGTAAAACTATGAGAGATAGGGCAGAAAGGTAAATTACAAAGCTGTAGAACTGACTTTGCTTATTAGGAATCCGACTGACCGACTCCGCCATAAAATGAAGAATACATTGATCCTTTCACATACGAAAGAATGTACGCGGTGCATTGAGAAGCAGTATAAAAACACTATATGTTTGTTAGCAGGTCTGAGAAACCGATTACCAGCGAAGGAATACTGTTACGAATCTGGAAATCAAGGTGGTCAATTTTCAGATTGTGGAATGGGTTTTAGACAAAGAATAATATCTAATCAATGTACAAATTAAAAAAACCGATCACAGTCATAAAGTCACTCTATTCGTCTGGTGTGGCTAGGGTTACCGGACTTTATTTTACATCTAGAATTCACAAACATTACTACCATTGACAAAATTCCGCAATAGATAAAGGCGAATCTGTAATACAGATTTGACATCACAGAATTTTAAGAACATTGCCCAGAAAACTAAGGGGGAAATCGGAAAATGCCAGAACGTTTTGGACATATTTCCCAAGAGGAATTGCAATTGCACCATGTTTCTTTCGTGCAATATGTAATAAAATGTTATCGATATTTTGCTTCAAGAACTTTCCTAACCAGGGAGGCTATTTACTTCAAGATTTACACATACTTTTCAAACAATTGATAATGGGTTTGATCCATTATCTTTTAATTTAATTTATATATATATATATGAAACACTTTGCAAAAATGAATTGAATGTCAGAAACTCACAATAAATATTAAACAGTAACAAAAAAGAATAACATTACAATACGAAAAAATCAACTAGTCGTTTTGTTGCATTGCGGAAAATATCAGCAAATTCCAAAATTTTCCTACGTACGTCATTAAGTTCTACAAACTTGTTGATAGCATTTTCAACATTTAAAGAAAAAAGTCGTTTCCTATGTACATGACATACTATAAAAATTGTTCTGCTTTTTTTGGAACATGGCGTTGCGTAGGTGTGTCTTTAGTCGTCGAAGAGCACTAAAACTTCTTTCCGCTTCACAAGACGATGATGGGACAAAAAGCAAGAGCCACAGGAGTTTCTCCACCTCTGAGAACAACTGTTTAACTTTTCCAGTAAGGCCTCAAAAAATATCAGCAGCTTCAGAAACAGGGGCGAAGTGATATGATGAACGAATCATAGGTAGCTGAACTTTCGTGCTCTTGATTTCAAACTCAGGATAATCATTAATATTTTCTGTATGATTCCTTAAAATCATATTTTCCTATATGATTCCTCAGTCTTCACTTAATGTCTTTTCAAGACATTAAGTGAAGACTGAGAGAATCTTCTTTTCAAACCTGCTGAAGAAATGTCGATGATTTCATAACAAAATCACCCTGAAATATAGTTCATTATTTACTTTTCTAAATAAACAAACACATCGCTCTTTCCACGTTCCAGAAACCCATAGCAACCGAAAAATTGTCTTTGCTATGTGTTTCTGGAACGTGGAAAGAGCAATGTATTTGTTTATTTACTGACGCCACGTATTTGGAGGATTTTCATTCACTTTTCTATTGGACGACGTTCCAAAATCCAAAAGTTTAGGAACATACCTATGGCGTTTTTGTCGGATAGACTCAAGTTCAAAGTGCTTTACTTTTTCACTAGTTTTCACTGAAGATGTCGGAAAAAAAATCATTAAGCAATTTTTCTAATCGCTGTGTGGTAAGAGATCAGCATTCGTCATCCCTGTTACAGTCTAATTTCAACCCTGAAGTGAACAGTTCAAGTTTTCTAGTAATTCAAAAATCTGAATGACCATCTTTAGTCGGAGTCAAGTATTTTCTTGGGAAAAGCGATCAAACAGACTATTGGCTTTTGTTTTTGCCTCGCCATCTCTAGACTCAACAATTTCACTAAGGGCATCTAATACTAGATCATACTGTATTAAAACAATTTGGATAGCATGGGCTCAAACTGTCCATCTTGTCGGACAGAGTGGCTTTAATGTCAATCTGCATTCAGCTTTATCGTTCTCTTGTACAATCTGGGATAACACCCTTCCGACTGTGTTTCGAAAATACACCCAGTTCATGGACCCAATAGACAGCATCTCTAACAAACGGATGGGCATTGACAACAGATTCCATTACTATGTAAGAACAATGGGCGCAACAATGGACATATAGAGCGAGATGATTTTTTCCTTAATGAAAGCCAGACATCCCTAGTAGGCACCAGACATGTTGTCTGCTCGATCATAAGTCTGTGCTCTCATTAAAGACAATGGAAGATTAAATCGCAACAAAATAATCTTCCATGACACGGCACAGCTCTTTCCCAGTTGTTGCTTTCGGTTCGTACATTCCAACAGAAACCTCCTGTGCATGAAGATCTTTGTCAACGAATCGTATGCAACATGACTCTTGTTCAGTATTAGCAGCTATATGTTAATTTACCTTCTGTAAAAATCTCATCTCCGATTTCACGTACAATACTGTTGCCCATCAATTGAAGCAACTCGTTTTGCACAGCAGGTAAAGTATAAGAATTATGTCGATGTAACCACTGTTTCAAGTCAGGATCATCTTCACTGCGAAGAAGCAAAAGGTTTTCGAAGTTTCCACTTTCATCTTCATGACCTCTTATAGCTTGGCCTTGCCCGATTCGATATCGAAGACTAGTAAGTATCAAAAGTAAACATTTACTAGCACCTTTCATTGTTTTCGATTTGGTTGCATAACTGGCTAGAAATTGGATTTCTTTGTTGATTGCAATGGTTTACAGCTAGGATATGGCTATGCGATCGATGGTGCATTTCAAAACGGCTGTTTTTTCCCAAGGCCTATATATGTGACTTTCCTAATACAGAGGTGATGGAAGAGTCAAGACGGCAAGTTCCTGCTTTAAGTCAAGTTCGGTGTAGATGAGTCGGAAGAACTGAACTACACATGATTATTTTGGGATTGGGAGAAGGCCTCTTCTCGAATAAGATGTGAAAGACTTCCACGTAGACAACAGCTCCGCTGGAACGTTGTGGTTTTTTTCATGTAAATTAAGAATCGTATTTCATGCTCATATTTTTCTATAGCGTACCTACAAAAACTAATGGCTGGTAAACAGGACGTCGCTAGACTTCGAAATCAATATGGGCGACAGGGGGCGAGCGTTAATTTTGGTGCAGCAAGCTTGAAAGCAACTTTCTTTTTACGAAACACTAAAATAACGAACTTTTAACGCTTTCTTTTATTGTTAAAGGTTTAACGACCACCGTGAGCAACTCAATGAGCTATAAGCAGTCAGCCGTCACTAACTTTAGAGCACTGGTTCCAGGGAAGGGAGAGAGCCCGTCCTGTTAGAAAAAAACATCCCTGCCCCACCGGGATTCCAACCCGGACCCTTCTCCAAATAATGGTTATAAGCTAGCGTTTAGACCACTGCGCCACCGTGCAGGCGGCTTTAATGCTTTTCACTCCAGCGTACAAAAGAATTCGTGGTGAAATCCCTTCCCCCTCTACATGGACACGCATACATACATGGATCTGAGTAGTTTCGTCACTGGTGTAAGATACAAATGTTGGTCAAATGTCGCCTTCAGGTTTTTGCTTGCTCTGAATGCATTGTCTTAAATTGTTTTTCAAAATTTTGCATTTTTGCTGACGAAAATCGTACTGTATACTTGAACAATTTATTTGAAAGAAAACGTCGTTTTTAGATGTCTAAATAAAATTTTAACGTCGTGTCAGGCGGAAACAATACCTCCCCTCCTTAACACCATTCCTTCAAGCCAGCGACTTTGCCTTGCATTCGTCGCCTACAAAGCATTCGTCAGCCACTTTCTTCACTTCACTGTCCAGAGGCAGTATTAAGAGCGCCAGTGTAGCTTTAGACTACACTTTCCGTGTTGGAATCCCATATTTTGTAAGGAAAACAAACAGAGCAATTAGTAGTGACCCCTTCAGGGATTTCGTATCCACCCTCCTCATTTTCCCCTGGCCATACAAACATAGAAAAGAAGCTTAAGGTGGTTCCACCTAAAATCTCTACCTTATGTTTCTAATTGCAAAACTTCTTTACATATTTTCTTCGAAATTAATGTATTCCCAAGGATGAAAATTTGCACATCGATAAAACTAACTCTAAGTTATAGCATGGGATACTTAATGCTTGCTAAAACATAACCATAATAAAGCAATCCAACATTTGTTTGTCTACTGACGTCATTAATATATAGGTCGCGCCATCTATTAACAGGTCTGATCATTACTCAAAGAAAAATGATTGATTTTTAATAGTATTATGGTAATGCTTTAGCAAGCTTTAAGTACCCCAACATGCTATAACTTAGAGTTAGTTTCATCGATCTGCGAATTTTCATCGTTGGGAATACATTAATTTCGAAGAAAATATGTAAAGAAGTTTTGCAATTAGAAAAATAAGGTAGAGATTTTAGGTGGAACCACCTTAAGCTAAGAAATTGAAAGAGTGGAGAACAATTGAATTTTCGTGGCCCTGTCAATGCTATTTTGATAACCTTTTTTGGAGACGCAGACAACGCACTTCGTAGGGGGAGATACGCAGGGCTTCACGAAGTAAAACACAAGACTTATTATTACTTGGCGAGTCCAGATTATATTTTAAAGGTATTAAAAAACGCACATTTTGAACTGAGGGAGCGGCACAGTAGGCAAGACAAATTTCAGGGTGGGCTCAAGCCCACCCTCGCATGCCCTTGGCGACGTCACTGCTGGTAAACTATAGGGATGTAAACATTTCATTTCTCTAAAACACGCGCAAAAGCTTTGAAAATGTGCTGTGCTATATTTTCCATTTTCTAAGACCAATTTTTCAGATTACATATTGATACGATTTCGTGGTACCACCGCTGACCACCTATTCTTTCGGTATCAAACCGAGGGATATTATGCATAAATTTCGATGCTTGCCTCAATCGAGGCGTGTCCGAGCGGTTTGATTTTTGATACGTGTGCGTGCGCTCGTACCATCCGGGAGCTGGTATGTATAGCGAAATCGTTCTCAGCTACCTGAAACACAGGAATTTTAATACCAGAGCCTATGGAGAAAAGAGAGTAAGAATTGAACACTTAAGAATTTTTATTGTCGGCGGAACCTACCGTCCGAGGCGTTAGCCTTGGCGTACAGACAGGAGATATTCTCCTACTTCTGAAATAAGTAAAGTCTTTGCTGGATTCTAAGCAACAGTCTTTCGCCGCTAGGCATATCAAAGTTCCAAAAGTTTGGACTCCGCTGTTGTATTTAGTTTGCCAAACCAATCGAAGTGATAACAAATAAACAAAAGTACTCACTTAATATTTGCCGCGGGTGAGTAATCCAGTGTGTAAGAGATGTGTTAAATCTCGCACACACACACTGACGCGGAAGAGCGCTTTATACGGCATGGATTACACTGCACCGGTGTGATAAGCGCAAGAGGCTGGTCACTTCCTTCGTTTCATCTTCCAAGAGGAGCAAAATGTGTCCCTTCGCGGAGAACCAGGGACCCGCGGCAGCCGATGAGGTCAGGATGAAAGTGGGGGGTAGCACTCGTTGACCCCGTCGATAGCTTCGTTGTCGTCATCTTGGAGCGTGCACTTGCTTGCGGTTTTGCGTATGTCCGCGAATTTACGCCTCCTCGGATGAGGATAACGCTTTCGTGGGAGGACTTCCAGAAGGGAAGTAGAAGATCTTTGCTTGGCGCGCATACCCCAATGCCTTATTCCTCGCTTGCGGTTTATTGGCGGGAGCAGTATATGAGATGATAACCATTGTCTATAGGCCCCTCCCTCTGGTAGCGGCTTATGACTTCTGCAAATAAAATCGCACCCTCTGTTACACAGCGGTAGAACAGCTCTTTCCGTCGGCTTTCTCTTAATTTCGCAAGCGCTCTCAATTCCAAATTTAGGTGAGGCTTACTACAGCCACCTAGTTCCTGCTAAGCATTCCCGCTACGTCTTACCTCTGCGGAGCGAGCTCTATCGCCAATATTATCTCTCGGTGCTCTCGTGGCTGTCTTACCCCTGCGAACTGCGAAACCCAACTGCCTTTATTTTCCCTCTGCCACCTCGCCCTCGCGGATGCGAACCAAAATTGTTTCTTTTAACTGTCAAGTGGCTTCGCCTTGTTCCTTTTCTGTCAACAACTTGGCGTTGCCCTCTCCCCTTTCGTACAGAGCGCTCGTCGCTTCTGTGAAGGAGGTGTCGTCACCGACCTTCGACCCCCTTTAACCATAATTTGAACGTCGGCAAGAAGCTTTTTGACTTAAATTGTGGAAAAGTAGGCATATTTATGAAGGCCTGGATGCCGCCGCATTGCCCAACTGAGTGGTCTCCTTGTTGTCGGGTGTGCTTCCACCGGCAACCTCACAATTCCTTTGTTTCCACCCAGCTAAAGCAAATTATCCGACTTCCCCAATTAAACGTGCTAATTTTTCCAATTAATTTTGTAATAGGCCAAATATTTAATTTAAACATTATCATAATTTAGCCACGCCCATCGAGTCCGTCCCCCTTTTATAATTATTAATTTAGACCCAAATTTTCGTATCAATATCTATAGGTTTTCCCCATTTCACCAACTGTCAGAACTAACTTTAGCAACTATCGGAACTAAAGTACTATCGATTAAGCTCATTCCGAAATCTAACCGTTATTACTATCTCTATGAGTCCGCATAAGCACCATTTGAGCGTGTAACCAACCAAGGCATGTAGGGGAGACTGGGGCACATAGGACCTAATAAGGAAAATCGAATAAAAATCGCAAGTTAAAACAGCACTAAAGAGAAAAAAAAATGACATAATGATATTTGTAATATTGTTGTGGTTATGGCATGGTTTTTTTTTTATATGTTCGTTTTATTTTCGGGGAAAAGCACAAAATTGGAAATAACTTAAATGGTCCTATCTGCCCCATAACATGGGGCACAGGGGACCATAAGGTGTCGTGTGCCCCGTTATGAAGACAATATATCGTATTCAGTTTATATCTTATATTTACGGATATTATTATGATTTATTAACAATGTATTCAATACAAGGTACAATGTTACAATTATAAAGAATATATATTTTGATTAAATATAAAACATAACATTGGAATAACGAAATGTTGCCAAATTAACGAAGCTATTGGCAAAATAGACATACGAGATGATCGATAACTTTCGAATTACAAAATATAGGCAAATTATTTAAAGTTATTGGCAAAACATGCATACTAGATTGTCGTCGTTTTCATCAACACACGCGCAGGCATCGTGTGCCCAGTTGTTGCACTCAAAACACTGTATCCACCCTTCTCCATCTTTGGATGAAGAAAATTCCTCTTTGCAATAGATGCATAGGACATCATCATCATCAGTTTCGCTGCTGTCTGCACTTGACCTCCAAAGTTGTCTGTCGCGAAGGTTTGTTTTCTTTGTTGGTATGGTGTTCATTTCTTTGCTTCCTGATGCCACAGATTTCGTGTAAGAGCTAGGTGATGGAATGGGAGACATTAGTTTTGAATCAGTCAAACCATGTTCAGGATCACTGCCACATTCTTGTTTCTGGCAAATTTTCTTTGCCTTACTGAAGCGCTTATTTACAGTCTTCTTTCCTTTGTGTGAAGCTTTTTGTTCACCTTCCGCGGTTCATCCTGTTCACCTCTTGCACTTTTAAATGGGGAGCTTGTCAATTCTTCTGCTCGCTGTGTTTTTTTCATCCTGTTCACCTCTTGCACGTTTAAATGGGGAGCTTGTCAATTCATCTGCTCGCTGTGTTTTTCTTTTACAAACTGTACCTTTTCGAATTTTAACAGTTTTAATGAAATTTCATTGAGGGCCTTTTGGAATTCAGGGTTTAAGACTGTTCTTGCCTCTCCTTTACTGGTAGGCCATCCTGGACTTGTATAAAGTATTTGTCTTGGGCTATCACCACTTGATGAATCCGTCTGCTCAGTAGAATTAGATGATGTTTCTAAGTTAGGCGTTTCATTAAGCAGAGATGGTAAAAATTCATCATCAGAAAAAATGTCTGGGTTGAAGGGCATAATACCTGTTACTAAGAAGCCTTTTATCGCCTTTTCTAGTGTTGCCACATGAAGATAAGCTGTTCCGAAAATATTTGTTGTGTCGTAAATTGTTATACAGTAGCGAACAAAAGTATTTGGCGAAACACTTTTTCGACCATAATATTTTTTTCTGCTGGACCAAATCGGGTCATTTTGGGATATAATATGTGTTATTCAGTTGTAAATATGACCCATATGCAGATGGATTGGAAACCTTAACACAGATCAGGTACCGAGCTTAATCGCAAAGATCATACAAATTGACCAACAAAGTAGGTGTGTATTACATTCATTTAATGCAACGATAACAGAAAACAAGTACGAGAAAATGACAAAACAATAACTACTACTTAGTGGGATAACCACGAGACTTAATAACAGCTGCACAACGGGCCGGCATCGGGCCCACTAGCTTCTCGACGGTGACCTGCGAATTTCGCGCCCATTTTGCAGACAGCTGTTCGAACTTCTGGGCCCTATTCCGAGAGGGTTTCTTCGCACATCGTCTCTCCAGCTCCTCCCACATGTGCTCGATGGGGTTGAGGTTGGAGATTGGCTTGGCCAGTCTAGAAGTGTGACCTGTTGCTGCTGGAAGGCTGCCTTCGCTACTCTGGAGGTGTGCTTCGGGTCGTTGTCTTGCTGCATGATCCATCCGGGTGGCATGTTCTGGTTTGCCCATGGGAAGAGATCGTTGATGAACATGTTCGTGTAGCTCTGGCCGGTCATTATTCCGTCAATCTTGATGATGGGGCACATTCCATTGCGAGAGAAGGCGCCGTAAACCATGAGCTATCCTCCTCCGTGCTTGACAGTCGGCTGAATGAACTGGGGGTTGAATCTCTGGCCACACGGACGTCGTACGTATCGGAGGCCATCACTTCCGAACAAGTTGAGCTTGCCCTCGTCGGTGAAAAGCACCATACTCCAGTCTGCCGCGGTCCAGTTTCGATGACGGCGCGCGAACGCGACTCTGGCTCGTCGATTCTTGAGTCCGATGAGTGGTTTCTTGGCGGGGCGTCTTCCATTCAATCCACCAGCAGACGACGGGAGACGGTCATTCGGCTGACGTTCAGGTCGTCGCTGTCGCGGAATTCGGTGGCGATGTCCACAGCAGTCAAGGTGGGATCAGCACGAGATCGACGGAGGATGCGTCTATCCTGACGCAACGTAGTGGAACGAGGACTACCACATCGCGGACTGTTCTCGACAGTCCCAGTCTTCTTAAAACGTTGCAGGATAGCTGAAATGGACTGATGTCGGATCTTCAGGGTCCTCGCAATGTCGGTGACGCGCATTCCGGATTCCATCATGTTCACGGACGCCTGGCAAGCTCCAACAGGGATCTCCGCCTTTTTACCCATTTATGAAAACCTAAGATTGACTTATTATCACACTACACATCACAAAAACCACAAAAATCACAACAAAAACATTAATACATGCAGCAAACAAATGGGTAATAATTGGCGACTCTTAAATATGGCCCATTTCGAACGACAAATTCACTCTGAGCGAAATACAAACTACGCGGCATTGTTACATACGAATCAACACATATCATACCACAAAATGACCCGATTTGGTACAGCAGAAAAAAAATTATGGTCGTAAAAGTGCTTCGCCAAATACTTTTGTTCGCTGCTGTACGTTGACCAGGATGATTTGTCATCCATTTGTCACATTCCCGTGCAAATTGGGCTTTTAAAGGACCATAAAAGGTAGCATCAAGTGGTTGCATCTTATGGCTAATATGAGGTGGAAGAGATATTAACATAATGTTGTTTTTTCCCATTCGTCTTTCGTTTGTACGTAAGTACCATCTGCACATCAGAAAAAAAAAGTAACATGACTTTACAGAAGTTACGGATAAGTACTATCAAAACGTAGGTAGGCCTACAACCACTATAAAGTATTTTTTGTAATCACAAAGATAATACTCCAATCCATGGGGGGCAAAGGACCGGGGGTCCTCTGTGCCCCAAATGATTTGGTTCTTTCTGCTCTATAACGAAGTAAATTTCTCCGTCATTTTTGTCCACGCCGGGACTTGAACCCGGATCCCCTCATTCCGAAATAAGTCACTCTCCCAATTGAGCTACGCGGACGTTCGTTCTGATTGCTATCTGCCTTTATGTCGTGTGCGTCCTGCTGGCAGGTACGTCTCAGCTCCGAACCGCCATTTTCTTTTATACAGCATGCTACAACCTTACAACCAAACGGTTTCTTTCGACTTTACTTGGAAACAAACGCTAATAGTTAACGCAAAATATTCAAGCGCTTAATATTTCTTACACTCTTGTAGTAAAACACATTAGTATTGCAATGTTAATTTAATGTGATGTAGCGCTTACCTCTAAAATCACAATTTCTCACGACAGCACAGGTTTGCGACTGATTATAGCAATGACCGACAGCGCATAACATAAACGTTGAAAGGTTCGTATTTGACGCATTTGCTTGTACCTGTCAGCACCTTCCGCACTAATATTGCCGTGGACCCTTGTGACCCGACGTTCCTACGTGCCCCAGTCTCTCCTACTGGTCTTCAAGAATTATATATATATATCATCATCATCATAATCATCATTGTCAACCATTATCAATCCACTGCTAGACGAAGGTCTCCCCAAGTTTCCTAAACAACGGTCTATCTTGTGCACTCCTCCAGGTTACTCCCGCATACTTTCGAATTTCATCCCCCCCATCTCCCTTGTGGTCATCTTCTGGGTCTTTTCCTGTCCCTTGGAATTCAATCTAAAATTTCGGCTGTCCATCGATGGTCTGTCCTTCTGGCAGTAAGTCCACCCCATTGCCATTTCAGGGATATAACTCTGATCATGATGTCTTCCACTCTTGTCATTTTTCGGATCCACGAGTTCCTCTTCTTATCTTTCCTGGTTACACCAAACATGCACCTCTACTTGATTCTTTGAGTTGTCTGCAGCCTTTGTATGTCTCTTTTAGTTAAGGTCCACGTCTCTGCACCATACGTAAGCACTGGAAGGATGCATTGATCAAACACTTTTCTTTTAAGACATAATGGCATATTGCTCTTGAAAATTATGCTGTATCTTCCAAAAGCACTACAGGCAAGTTTTATACGCCGATTAATTTCTTCATCAATGTGACCCTCACTTGATATCTGCTGTCCAAGATAAACGTACGTATCTGTTATCTCCAGCTTTTCTCCATCAATCTATAAATCTTCATTTCTTGTAAAAGCATTGTACATCACTTTTGTCTTCTGAAAGTTCATTTTTAATCCCACTTCTTTACTAGTTCCTGGATCATACTCTGCAGTTCTGATGGGGTAGTTGCAAAATCATCAGCAAAACGAAGGTGAGTTAGATAATCTCCATTAATCTTCATCACTTTGTTTTCCCAGTTCAGTGATTGAAAGACATTTTCCAATGTTGCATTAAAGAGCTTGGGAGATATGGTGTCACCTTGTCTCACTCCCTTTCCAATTTTTATGCGCGTTGTATTTTCAAACAGCCGAACCTTTGCACTTGCATTTTCGTAGATGTTATTAATAATACACTGCCGGAACGTGAAAAAGAACACAAAGAAGGAATTGGTGGACGATCATGAAATTTACATATGTTAATGGGGTCGAGTGTACGTAGGTGTGATGTTAATTTCGGGACCAACCGGTGAGCACTTACGCCACAGCACGGCATAATATGCAAATTATCGTCGGTGGTATTTAAGGAGTACGGCGAAGTGAATGTAATCAGTCGTCGGCGTACGGACACGTGCGAAGGCCCTGAAGAAGCTGCAATGCCTGGACATGGAAGACGTGTACGATTTCAGCAGTTATCGGACTTTGAGCGAGGTCGTCTAGTCTGACTCCGCGAGGCCGGGTTGCCGTATCGTCGTATTGCGGAGGGAATTGGACGGGAAGTATCGGTGGTGGTACGATGGTGGCGTAGATGGTCCGAGGAACATTCCCCTACGAGAAGACGTGGAACCGGGAGTCACAGACGGACTGATGAGCGGGCCGAACGACGCATAAGAAGAGCGGCGTTGTCAAGCACAACATCCATTGCGACGCAGATCCGAGCTGCCGTTGCACCTGAGGTGACTGTGCGAACAATCCGCAACCGTCTACTGGATGCAGGACTACGTGAACGTGTGCCTCTGGCATGTGTACCTGTGACTCCAGCCCACCGTCAGGCACGGCTGCAGTGGTGTCGCCAACGTTTGAACTGGAGAACGCAATGGTGATCTGTCGTGTTCAGCGATGAAGCAGATTCTGCTTAGGAGCCTCCTGTGGCCGTATGCGTGTTCGCAGACGCACAGGGGAGCGTTTCCACACTTCTTGCATCCGCCAGCGACACACAGGGCCTACACCTGGTCTCCTGGGGTGGGGAGCGATCAGCTATCACTCCCGTACACAACTAGTGTATGTACCGGATACGTTAAACAGCACCTCCTACATCAACAACATCATTCAGCCCGTTGTTGTGCCATTTGTAAGGTCGGTCCATTGTGGTGTTTTCCAGAAAGATAACGCACGCCTACACACGGCACGTGCAACGCAACATGCACTTCAGGGTGTGAGACAACTTCCATGGCCTGCACGTTCACCGGATTTGTCGCCCATTGAGCACGTGGCGGATTTTATGGGACAACGACTTATCCGGTCTCCACGGGCAGCCACGACCATCAACGATTTACGCGTTCAGGTTGAGGATGCTTGGAACTCAATACACCAAACTTACATCCAACATCTGTACGACAGACTCCATGCCAGAATTGCACAGTGTGACGCAGTTCTTGGCGGTTCAACCTCGTACTAACCATGTTACATGGAAATGTTATTTTTCAGTTTACCAGCAAATACAGCTGTATTTTGCCATAATTTTTTGATCACGTTATCCTCTGTATTCCGTTATTTTGCTGTATAAATTTTGTTGGTATCAGACGTCTTCTTCTTGGTGTTCTTTTTTCACTTTCCGCCAGTGTATTAATGTTATTCATCTTCAATACCGCAGGATTTCAAAGCCATTGTAACTGCTGATGGTTTCACCGAATCAAAGGCCTTTTCATAATGGATAAATGCGATGCACAATAGAATTTCATTTTCCCTCGCTCTTTCAAATAGTTCTCTCAGTACGTGGATATGATCTATAGTGCTGTAGCCACTCCTGAATCCAGCTTGTTCTCTCGGTTGAGCCATGTCCAGTGTTACCTTCAAACGGTGTGAAAGAACTTTAGTGAAGATTTTATAAACCACTGATAGGAGGCTGATACGTCTGTAGTTCCTGAGATCCTCAATGTCACCTTTTTTATGTAGCAGGATCATTGTAGTGTTGTTCCAATCCTTAGGAATCTTCCCTTCATTAAGGCATCGAGTGAAAATCTGGGCGAGTATTGTTTCAATTTCTCCACTTGCTTCCTGTATGATGTCTACAGTAATTTTATCTTCTCCTGGAGCTTTTTCCCGCTTCATGTTCTTGATTGCATGTGCAACTTCTGCTGGGAGGACTGGAAGAACTCTGGTACTGATACCTTTCATGATGTCTGGAGTACACGTATCATCCTTTTCATATAATGTGGAGTAGAAATATTTCACTCTTGTCAAAATTTCGCCTCTATTTCTTGTTACAGAACCATCTTCTTTTCTCAGTGCCATAATCTGTTTTCTTCCCTTACTGAGATGTCCCTTTGCTATCTTTAGGCTTTGGTTGTTTTCAATTGCTTTCCTCACTAGTTCACAGTTGAATTTCCTTACGTCTTCAGAGATACTTTTTCGTACTGTCTTGCATAGCTCTATATATTCCACTTTGGAAGTCACATCTTCTTTAGTTGTCCTCATCTCTCTTCTTTTTTGCATCAACATTTTGTTTTTTTCTGATAATTTGTTCACATGCAACTTGTTCTTAGACCCAGCTAATTTTGTCGCTGTGTCCATAAGAGCTTTGGTTACTTTTCTGTTAATTTCAGAAATATCCACTTCTTCCGATATTAGGCCTTCTAAAGCAGAGAATCTGTTCTTCCGTTCCAACTTGAAGGTATTATGGTGTTTTAATAAGGTTGGTTATGTCAATACATTTTGTTTGTCTTATGAGCTTGCCACGTTCGAGTTCAGTGTTGAGGTGCATCTTACATCTCACCATTCTATGGTCACTACCTGTGTCGAACTTGTTTAGCACACTGCAGTCTTCTATGACGAATTTTTTGTTACACATAATAAAATCAATTTCACTTGTCGTCCCATTTGGATGTCTCCATGTCCATTTCCCGTGTGGCTTTTTCTTGAAAAAGGAGTTCATGATGAAAACCCTTCTCCTTCTGCAAACTCTACAAGTGTATTTCCACGCTGGTTTCCATTGCCGTGACCGAATTTACCTACTGAAGTTTCATTCTTTTTTTTTTTTTTTTTGATTGGAGGTTTAACGACCACCGTGAGCAACTCAATGGGCTATAAGCAGTAGCCCGTCCCTAATTTGGGGTCACTGGTTCTAGGGAAGGGAGAGAGCCAGTGTCGTAAAACAAACACAACATCCTTGCCTCACCGGGATTCGAGCCTGCACCCCTTACGGACGAATGATCAGAGGCCAGCGCCTTAGACCACTGCGCCCCCGGGGCAGCGAAGTTTCATTCTGCTGCGGTTGCCCTATTTTTGCATTGAAATCTCCCATAATTATCTTTACGTGCTGCTTGCCTTTATTATTTAGATGACGAATTTCCTCATAAATTGGTTCAATTTCTTCTTCAGGATGACTTGTGGTGGGTGCATAAGTTTGAATAATCTGAGCCTTGTATCTTCTCGAGAGTTAGATAACGAGTCGTGCAGCTCTGTCAGAGGAACTTTCAACTTCTACAACTTTATCCTTCAGTTTCTTGTTTATTATAAATCCAACACCACTAGTTCTGCCAGTATCTGTCCCACGATAGTAGAAGAGATGACCACTTTTCAGTTCAATGAGATCTTCTCCTTTTCTCCTTACCTCACTTAGCCAGACGATGTCCCACTTGATCCTTTGTAGTTCCTTTTCCAATACAAGAAGCATTGAATCAGAAGATAGGGAGCGTCCTTCAACAACACGTAGCCAACGCCAGTATCAGACGGCAGCCTAGTCCTGGTCCTCCGGTGATTCTTAGCACCCTCTGCCTTCATGTCGCACTGTCAGCTGTCTTGGCCAGGTACATTCCAGCTGCCGGAGACTGAGGGTCAAGATATAAGTTGTGGAGTTATTTTGGGGGGTTTGGCCATAACTTACCACGCTGGCCAAGCGGATTGGTGAGTGATATATATATATATATATATATATATATATATTCCAAGGGACAGGAAAAGACCCAGAAGAAGACCACATGGAAGATGGGTGGATGAAATTCGAAAGTATGCGGGAGTGACATGGAGGAGACTGGCACAAGACAGACCGTTGAGGAGGAAACTTGGGGAGACCTTCGTCCAGCAGTGGATTGATAATGCTTGACAATGACGATGATGATGATAATGATATAAAATACATAAATAACGCAGACGCTACAAGCACAACAGTGACAACCATAAATAATATACTAAATATGTGACAACCGTAAATAATATAAGGTCAGCCACCGGGTGCCAATCTTCAGGGGAGAATGCACACGACGGCTGAGCTTCTGACAGGTTTCATGCGGACGTCCTGATTTAGCAACCTCGACCGAATAAAATTAAACTGAACATTCCATCCTCCCTACCTGTCAGGAAATATACTTTAAAATCAACTTAATTAACAAATTTAAACATTTAAAATAGACCTACTTTAAGCCTGACTGGTGCCGATGACCGGTAAACACAATTTACCGTGGCCACCCACCTTTAGAGTTCTTCATTAGGTTAATGTGTAGGTATAGGGTACGTTCAGAATTATATAGAAGAGTGTAGTTGTCCTTCCCCACTGTAAAATATACCATGTATGCTAGGAAAGAATGGTTAAATGCTCCGGTGCAACTCGGAAGAAAACACAGCTTTTTTATGTAGCCCTGAAAGTTAGTAAGGATGGGTTTCTGGTTTATTGATCTTACAAAATCTTAATCGTAATGAAGTAAGTAGTTCATGTGTTTCTAATAGTTTACTGAAATGATAGTTACAGAAGGCCTCTGGATATTCATTATTTAAACATCTCCAATATAATCTTCTCAGCTGTTTAATAATATTATGCTTTTTATTACATATTCGCGTAACTCGCAGGATTTGTGAAATAATCAAATTACGGAAAATACTTCTTGAGAGGTTGGAGGTCCAATGACTGTATATTTTTGCTTTAAAATTAAACAGTTCTTTTTTATCATAAATATCTACTTCTGGTTTACCTCACTTGAACTCTATCCGCAAATCAAGATAATTAATCCTGTTTATATCTGGGTTTGTCTTAAGTAAAGTTAGACCCCTGGGATAGATATCTACAGGTCTAAAGTCTCCTATATTGGTTTTAAAATAGATCAAATCATCAACATATCGAAAACATCTGACTTCTAAGTGGTGGTATTTTTCTTCATAAGCATGTAGGTACAAGTTGGCCAATAAACTTGAAAAATTAGTGCCCATAGAGACACCCATAATTTGTACTAGAATATTCTTCTGATCATATATATAGTTGTTAAATATACACAGTCCACAAAGAACATCCCAATAATTTTTATCATAATTAATAGATTCGTCAAAACGCATATAATAATGGTCGAGAACAGTACGGAGATCTTCCAAATCAATTGTAGTAAATAAATTAGTAAAATCAAAAGTTTCAACATTTTTCAAAGTGTCATTGACTTTATAATGAAGTTGAGAATTTTTCTATTGGCATTTATCATCCATGTTGAATCTTTTATATTGTTGAAAATGATTTGTAGCTTAGCTTGAAATATTTTTCCACCTTTTTATTAAAACTACTGCTTCCACAAGTGATAAATCGGAATTTCATAGGTGTTTTGTGAAATTTGGGAACAGCAAAAATATAAGGAAAATCAAGCTTGTCATTCCGAATTTTTAATAATTTATGAAAGGCAATTATTTTTTTCTTAATAGCTTGTATATCCTGATGAGTAATCCTATTGTAAACAGTTACATTAAAGATTTCTTTTAACATAATGGAATAATAAAATTTCTTACAAATAAAGGCAAAATTATTAGCACATTTATCAACAGAGGTCACCACAAGACTGTCTTGTAATTCTTTAATTAAAATTTTGATTTTTTTCCAGTTCCTTATATATTCATAACAGTGAAAATGTTTATCAACAAAGTATGTACATCTTTTTTAGTAGTGCATTTATCCATTTTTTGATAAAATTTCATTTTTAGCTACCTATCTTAAAGGCGAAAACGCAGCAATTCCCACTTGGGAATACTCTTCAAGTTATTCCTGCATACAAATATGTTGACACTCTGGGCAGAAGAATTTATAATTATAATAGGTTCTGCAGAGAATTGGGAAATTTGGACCCTCAAGACGTACCATGTTACTGTCATGAAGAGCAATACCAGCCTTATGTTGACAATGAACAGGGACACATTATTACAGGGAACGCAGGTATTATTGAAAGCTTAGAATTTCAAGGCCTTTTAAATAAACGCTCTAATTTTCGTCCAAATGTGTTTGTCCCTGTGAAAATTATTAAGAGGTGTTTGTCCAAAGATCTACACTGCTTTGCCTATGGAATTTAAGAGAAATATAGTCATCCTGTTGAGGATTTCTTCCAATGGATACATGCATTACTAAAAAAGATGTACATACTTTGTTGATAAACATTTTCACTGTTTTGAATATATAAGGAACTGGAAAAACATCAAAATTTTAATTAAAGAATTACAAGACAATTTTGTGGTGACCTATGTTGATAAATGTGCTAATAACTTGGCATTTATTTGTAAGAAATTTTGTTATTCCATTATGTTAAAAGAAATCTTTAACGAAACTGTTAACAATAGGATTACTAATCAGGATATACTAGCTATTAAGAAAAAAATAATTGCCTTTCGTAAATTATTAAAAATTCAGGATTACAAGCTTGATTTTCCTTATATTTTTGCTGTTCCCAAATTTCACAAAATACCTATGAAATTCTGATTTATCACTTGTGGAAGCAGTAGTTTTAATAAAAAAGCTGGAAAAATATTTCAAGGTAAGCTACAATCATTTTCAACAATATAATAAATGACAATAGAAAAATTCTCTACTTCATTAAAGTCAATGACACTTTGAAAAATGTTGAAACTTTTGATTTTACTAATTTATTTACTACAATTGATTTGGAAGATCTCCGTACTGTTCTCGACCATTATTATATGCGTTTTGACGAATCTATTAATTATGATAAAAATTATTGGGATGTTCTTTGTGGACTGTGTATATTTAACAACTATATATATGATCAGAAGAATATTCTAGTACAAATTATGGGTGTCTCTATGGGCACTAAGTTTTCAAGTTTATTGGCCAACTTGTACCTACATGCTTATGAAGAAAAATACCACCACTTAGAAGTCATTTGTTTTAGATATGTTGATGATTTGATCTATTTTAAAACCCATATTGCAGACTTTAGACCTGAAGATATCTATCCCAGGGGTCTAAGTTTACTTAAGACAAACCCAGATATAAACAGAATTAATTTTCTTGATTTGCGGATAGAGTTCAAGTGAGGTAAACCAGAACTAGATATTTATGATAAAAAAGAACTGTTTAATTTTAAAGCAAAAATATACAGTCATTGGACCACCAACCTCTCAAGAAGTATTTTCCGTAATTTGATTATTTCACAAATCTTGCGAATTACGCGAATATGTAATAAAAAGCATAATATTATTAAACAACTAAGAAGATTATATTGGAGATGTTTAAATAATGAATACCCAGAGGCCTTCTGTAACTATCATTTCAGTAAACTACACTGGCGGAAAGTGAAAAAAGAACACCAAGAAGGAGACGTCTGATACCAACGAAATTTATTCAGCTTAATGACGGAATACAGAGGATAACGTGATCAAAAAATTATGGCAAAATACAGCTGTATTTGCTGGTAAACTGAAAAATAACATTTCCATGTAACATGGTTAGTACGAGTTTGAACCGCCATGAACTGCGTCACACTGTGCAATTCTGGCATGGAGTCTGTCGTACAGATGTTGGATGTAAGTTTGGGGTATTGAGTTCCAAGCCACCTCAACATGGACGCGTAAATCGGGGATGGTCGTGGCTGGCCGTGGAGACCGGATAAGTCGTTGTATCATAAAATCCCCACGTGCTCAATGGGGTACAAATCCGGTGAACGTGCAGGCCATGTAAGTTGTCTCACACCCTGAGGTGCATGTTGCGCTGCACGTGCCATGTGTGGGCGTGCGTTATCTTGCTGGAAAACACCACGATGGACCAACCTTACCAAATGGCACAACAACGGGATGAATGATGTTGTTGATGTAGGAGGTGCTGTTTAACGTACCCGGTATAAACACTAGTTTTGTACGGGAGTGATAGCTGATCGCTCCCCACCGCAGGAGACCAGGTGTAGGCCCTGTGTGTCGCTGGCGGATGCAAGAAATGTGGAGACGCTCCCCTGTGCGTCTGCGAACACGCATACGGCCATCGGTGGCTTCCAAGCAGAATCTGCTTTCATCACTGAACACGGCAGATCACCATTTCCCGTTCTTGACGGCGGGCTGGAGTTAGAGGTACACATGCGAGAGATACACGTGCACGTAGTCCTGCATCCAGTAGACGGTTGCGGATTGTTCGCACAGTCTCCTCAGGTGCAACGGCAGTTCGGATTTGCGTCGCAGTGGATGTTCTGCTTGACAACGCCGCTCTTCTTATGTGTCGATCGGTCTGCTCATCAGTCCGTCTGTGACTCTCGGTTCCACGTCTTCTCGTGTGGGAATGTTCCTCGGACCATCTACGCAACCATCGTTCCACCACCGATACTTCCCGTCCAATTCGCTCCGCAATACGACGATACGACCACCCGGCCTAGCGGAGTCCGGCTAGACGATCTCGCTCAAAGTCTGATAACTGCTGAAATCCTATACATCTTCCATGTCCAGGCATTGCAGCTTCTTCAGGGTCTTCGCACGTGTCCGTACGGCGACGACTGATTACATTCACTTCGCCGTACTCCTTAAATACCACCGACGATAATTTGCATATTATGCCGTGCTGTGGCGTAAGCGCTCACCGGTTGGTCCCGAAATTAACATCACACCTACGTGCACTCGACCCCATTAACATATGTAGGTTTCATGATCGTCCGCCAATTCCTTCTTGGTATTCTTTTTTCACTTTCCGCCAGTGTATTAGAAACACATGAGCTACTTGCTTTATTACGATTAAGATTTTGTAAGATCAATAAACCAGAAACGTATCCTTACTAACTTTCAGGGCTACATGAAAAAACTGTGTTTTCTTCCGAGTTGCCCCGGAGCATTTAACCATTCTTTCCTAGCATACATGGCATATTTTACAGCGGGGAAGGACAACTACACTCTTCTGTATAATTCTGAACGTACCCTATACCTACGAATTAACCTAATGAAGAACTCTAAAAGGTGGATGGCCACGGTAAATTGTGTTTACCGGTCAAGGGCACCAGTCAGGCTTAAAGGAGGTCTATTTTAAATGTTTGAATTTGTTACTTAAGTTGATTATAAGGTATATTTCCTGACAGGTAGGGAGGATGGGATGTCCAGTTTATTTTTATTCGCTCGAGGTTGCTAAATCAGGACGTCCGCATGAAACCTGTCAGAAGCTCAGCCGTCGTGTGCATCCTCCCCTGAAGATTGGCACCCGGTGGCTGACCTTATATTATTTATGGTTGTCACATATTTAATAGAGTTCTATTGTGCTTGTAGCGTCTGTGTTATTTATGTATTTTATTTCAGGTGACATTGACCGCTGCAGCAGAGCGCGAGGTCAGGGCATTATATTTTTGCAACTTTATGTTTACTATGTTTTTGTATATATATATATATATATATATATATATATATATATATATACATATATATTGTTGACTGAGTACTGTCGATAATAATGTGTGTTAAGGGTTTCTGCGTAGCCTCCACTCATCGAGAGTATTGGTTTTAATAACCAGTACTTCTTGTGGTTCATCCTGTTCCCACTAAAGAGGCTCTAACGACTGATGAAGAGCGGCGCACCTATATCAGCGTAATTACAGGAAATGCTATCCCCACACTGACCAACCCCTTGGTCAGCATGGTGAGTTATGGGAAACCCTACCCCCTCCCCAAAGATGCTTACACAATTTCAAACTTGGCACTCAGTCTCCGGCAGCTGGAATCTACCTCGCCAAGGCAGCGCCGGTGCGACATGAAAGCAGATTGTGCTAAGAATCACCGGAAGATCGGACTAGGCTGCCATCAGATGCTGACCTTGGCTACGTTAAATGGACGATCCCTACCTTCTTATTCAAGACTCTTTGAATTGGAGCAGGAACTCCAAAAGACCAACTGGGACATTGTGTGGCAAAGCGGGGTAAGAAGAGGAGGAGAAGATCTCATTGAACTGAAAAGCGGACATTTTTTCTACTATCGTGGGACAGGTACTGGGAGAACTTAGGCTACGATACTGGTAGAACTTATAATCTTGGCTCCGTTAAATGGACGATCCCTATCTTCTTATTCAAGGCTCTTTGAATTGGAGCAGGAACTCCAAAAGACCAACTAGAACATTGTGGGGCAAATCGGGGTAAGAAGAAGAAAAGATCTCATTGAACTGAAAAGCGGACATCTTTTCTACTATCGTGGGACAGATAGTGCGATAACTTAGAACCTTGGCTATGTTAAATGGACGATCCCTATCTTCTTTAACTCCAAAAATTGTAGCCGCTTTCGACAAATGCAAAGTTAGTGATAGAAATGCGGTTTACATTTTTAATAGCAACAGCTGAAGCATTAGGTCATGATGTCCATGAACTTTCAATAAGTAGGTCTTCCATTCAACGATGCAAACAACGTTTGCGTCAAAATCACTGCTAACAGTTACAGATTCTCAGATTATTGAGCGCCTTCCGGTCATAATTACAAATGGATATATAGAACAAATACTGCAGATACCACGGTTGAGAGGCTCCAGTGGAAAAGAACAAGCTTTAGCAGTATATGAAACACTTGCTGTTGGGAGCTTGCAAACAAGGTAAAATCTTTGTGCTTTGACACTACTGCGTCCAATCTCAGCTATACTTAAAAGGAGCGGCAATTATTTTAAAGCAGATGTTGGAAAGAGATCTTTTATATCTTCCCTGCAGACATCATATATTTGAAATCATTCTTAAAAGCGTTTTTGAGCTGAAAATGCCCTCTTCATCAGGTCCAGATGTGCAAATTTTCAAACGCTTTCAACAGGCATGGCCTAAATTTAATAAAAAAAAAAATTCAAGTCTGGTATAGAAGAAAAAAATGTTCGAAAAGTTTTATGTTCCAACCTGACAGAAATCCGATCTATTATAATGCAGATCTACAAGTGCTGATTATAATAGATCGGATTTCTAGAGATGATAATAAAGAATTCTTTATTATGAGATGACAATAAAGCCTCGAGATAATAATAAAGAATTCTTTATTATCATCTCGAGCCTGTAAGAAATTTCGCTGACTTAGCATAAATTTTCATTGGAAACAACACAAAACAAATATCTTTTCGAGCTCCAGGAGCATACCATCAAGCGCGATGGATGGCAAAAGCACTTTATTGCTTTAAAATGTTTCTGTTTCGTGATGAATTTAAACTTACTTTCAAGGGAAAAAAAAGCCTTTCTGACATATGCATATTTCTTGTAAGAATATATTGTTACGACTGTAGGGTACGGTAATGAATTCGATTAGCAGGTTTTGCCAGAGGCGGGAACAGCGTTAATTCTTTGTTGAAAATCAACAGCTAGAGGTTTCCCGCATTGCAAAAGAGGCACTGCTCTGAAGGAAGGGTATGACTTCTGCCTGTATAACTTACCTGGTGCGGCGGTCGCTGTTGAGATTGCCCTGAAGTCTTAGCAGCCGAGATTGCGAATGGTACCCAATGGCACCCCACACCACCACACTTGGCGTTCGGTCCGTATGATGCTCGACAATGCATGCTCGAAGAAAGCGCTCACCACAATTCCGTGCAATGCGTATGCGACCATCATGGTAGTCCAAGTTGAATCGGGACTCGTCCGAAAACACATGTTGGCAATCGGCATGCCATTGTCTGTATTGAAAACACCATTCCAGTCATAGGCGTCCGTGGTTCAGGGTCAAAGGAATCTACCGCAAAGGGGTGCGTGCAACCAGTCCTCTGTGCAGCAGACGGTGGTGTCGAACTGTGGAGGCAGAAAATGAACCACCTGTTGCACTGCTCCACTGTTGTGCTATCAATTACGAAGATGCGAAACGGTTCGTCAATGCCATACGGAGGAGGTGTGGGTCATCCTGCGGTGTCGTCACATTTCGCGGTCCACTGCCAGATTGGCCATGCACCTGGTTCTCCTCGGTCCACTGCCGCCACACGCGCATCATTGTCGTGGCGTTATATCCCTCCCGGAACGAAAATGCACCTTCACGTAGACCAATCATTCGTCTCCGTTCAAACTCTGTCGTATGGTGATATTGCACCCTTCGTCGTCGCCGAGGCATTATAGAATCCTGGAAAACCTTTTACAACTCGCTGCTATATATATACATATATATATATATATCTTTGATATATATATATATATGTATATATATAGCAGCGAGTTGTAAAAGGTTTTCCAGGATTCTATAATGCCTCGGCGACGACGAAGGGTGCAATATCACCATACGACAGAGTTTGAACGGAGACGAATGATTGGTCTACGTGAAGGTGCATTTTCGTTCCGGGAGGGATGCAACAAAATTAGCTGGGTCTAAGAACAAGTTGCATGTGAACAAATTATCAGGAAAAACCAAAATGTTGATGCAAAAAAGAAGAGAGATGAGGACAACTAAAGAAGATGTGACTTCCAAAGTGGAATATATAGAGCTATGCAAGACAACTCGAAAAAGTATCACTGAAGACGTAAGGAAATTCAACTGTGAGCTAGTGAGGAAAGCAATTGAAAACAACCAAAGCCTTAAGATAGCAAAGGGACATCTCAGTAAGGGAAGAAAACAGATTATGGCTCTGAGAAAAGAAGATGGTTCTATAACAAAAAATAGAGGCGAAATTTTGACAAGAGTGAAAGATTTCTACTCCAAATTATATGAAAGGGATGATACATGTACTCCAGACATCATGAAAGGTACCAGAGTTCTTCCAGTCCTCCCAGCAGAAGTTGCTCATGCAATCAAGAACATGAAGCGGGGGAAAGCTCCAGGAGAAGATGGAATTACTATAGACATCATACAAGAAGCAAGTGGAGAAATTGAAATAGTACTCGCCCAAATTTTCACTCGATGCCTTAATGAAGGGAAGATTCCTGAGGATTGGAACAACGCTACAATGATCCTGCTACATAAAAAAGGTGACATTGAGGATCTCAGGAACTACAGACCTATCAGCCTCCTATCAGTGGTTTATAAAATCTTCACTAAAGTTCTTTCACACCGCTTGAAGGTAACACTGGACATGGCTCAACCGAGAGAACAAGCTGGATTCAGGAGTGGCTACAACACAATAGATCATATCCACGTACTGAGAGAACTAATTGAAAGAGCGAGGGAATATGAACTTCCATTGTGCATGGCTTTTATCGATTATGAAAAAGCCTTTGATTCGGTGAAACCATCAGCAGTTACCACGGCTCTGAAATCCTGCGGTATTGAAGATGCATACATTAATATTATTAATAACATCTATGAAAATGCAAGTGCAAAGATTCGGCTGTTTGAAAATACAACACACATAAAAATTGGAAAGGGAGTGAGACAAGGTGACACCATATCTCCGAAGCTCTTTAATGCCACATTGGAAAATGTCTTTCAATCACTGAACTGGGAAAACAAAGGGATAAAGATTAATGGAGATTATCTAACCCACCTTCGTTTTGCTGATGACATAGTCATTTTTGCAACTACCCCATCAGAGCTGCAGAGTATGATCCAGGAACTTGCTGACAAGAGTAAAGAAGTGGGATTAAAAATGAACTTTCAGAAGACAAAAGTGATGTTCAATGCTTTTACAAGAAATGAAGATTTATCGATTGATGGAGAAAAACTGGAGATAACAGATACATATGTTTATCTTGGACAGCAGATATCAAGTGAGGGTCACATTGGTGAAGAAATTAATCGGCGTACAAAACTTGCCTGGAGAGCTTTTGGAAGAAACAGCATAATTTTCAAGAGCAATATGCCATTATGTCTTAAAAGAAAAGTGTTTGATCAATGCATCCTTACGTATGGTGCAGAGACGTGGATCTTAACTAAAAGAGACATACAAAGGCTGCAGACAACTCAAAGAAGCATGGAGAGGTGCATGCTTGGTATAACCAGGAGAGATAAGAAGAGGAACTCGTGGATCCGAAAAATGACGAGAGTGGAAGACATCATGATCAGAGTTAAATCCCTGAAATGGCAATGGGCTGGACATACTGCCAGAAGGACAGACCATAGATGGACAGCCGAAATTTTAGATTGGATTCCAAGGGACAGGAAAAGACCCAGAAAAAGACCACATGGGAGATGGGTGGATGAAATTCGTAAATATGCGGGAGTGACATGGAGGAGACTGGCACAAGACAGACCGTTGTGGAGGAAACTTGGGGAGACCTTCGTCCAGCAGTGGATTGATAATGGTTGACAATGATGATGATGATGATATATATATATCAATTTTTACTAGCAAAAACAGTCTGGTTAATGTTTTCTACTTTTGACGTCAACAGCGCGTAGCCGACGAAAGAAGGCAGGTGTTGTTAGCTGGCTTGGAGGGTATATAAGGTGTGCTGTAGGCATTCTGAAAACATATCACTCGGTGCTGTCATGGATAAAAGGAGCGATTTATCAGATTTGCAAAAAGTGATGGTTATCCGCTTTCAGGCCCAGGGTGGCAGTATTTGTGAACAACGCTGTTTGCGAACTGTTTGCCTGCTGCTGTGGTTAAAGTGTATCGTGATTGGAAAAATGGCACCATTGCGAATAAGCGTCGTGGAAACGGCCGAGCACCACATGCCATTGATGTGAGAGGTGAACGTCGGCTTCGAAGGTGCGTGAGGGCCGATCGACACACTACAGTGGAACAATTCACTGGCCGAATGAACCAGGGGGATACCGGAAGTGTGTCTAAAACGACAATTCAGCTAACCCTGCTGCGTGTGGGGCTCCGATGCAGACGGATGGTCACTGCACCTATGCTAACGAAGGTGCATCGGCAGAAAATGCTTACATTTGCACAGCAGTATCGAAATTGGACCTCCGCTGATTGGAAAAGAATTACCTTCTCTGATGAGTCATGTTTTCTGCTTCATCGAACGGGTGGAAGTTGGAGTATAAGGCGAGAAGCATCGGAGATCAAACACTCTTCAACCGTTGCTGGAAAAACACAAGCTGGTGGGGGCAGCGTTATGGTTTGGGCAATGTTTTCGTGGCATTTCCTGGATCCACTCATACCTGTGAAAGGCACTATGGACCGAACTCGTTTTGAATACATCCTTGCAGACCACGTACACCCATACATGCTGATTGTCTTCCCTGGGGCGGATGGGATCTTCCAGCACGACAATGCGACGTGTCAAACAGCTAGAAATGTCCGAGAGTGGTTGGAAGAGCACGATTAAGACTTTAAAGTACTTTTCTGGCACCCTAATTTCCCAGACTGAAACCCAATTGAGTATCTGTGCCCTGTGGAACTACCTCGGTCGTGTTGTTGGCTCTACGGGTCCTCCATCAGCTGTCAGATGCACTGCAGTCAGCATGGCTCCACATACCTGTGGACACCTTCCTGCAGCTTACTGAGCCACTTCCAGCACGTCTAAATGCTGTCCGCGCTGCGTACGGCTGTTACTCTGGATATTAGATGGTGGTCACAGTAATGTGACTCGACCGTGTATATATATAGTTCTTTTTATTATCATATTTCATTTGAAGTCAATGTACATAGCAGTGTAATGTATTTTTCAGTTTTTCTTGTTTGAATTATTTGTTTAAAGTCAGTCATTACAACCATCAAGCATGCGTGCATCGCTTCAATTTAGTCTGTTACAGACTGTGCAGATATATCTCTGAATCATTTCGGCATGCACAAGTTTTGTGACGGTGCTACTTCGTTGTTCTAGTCTTGTTTAGGGAAATAATTAGACGAGAAATGTACAAATAAAAACAACTCCAAAACAAAATACCGCCTGTTGTTTTTGATAAAAAAATTCTTAGCTAGGCTATAACCATCTGAGTTTTCCCATTTTAATCGTAGATTTAAAGCTTAAATATGTCACAATAAAGTTTTTAGCCTTCGAAATTTTTTTTATCCAACACACCCGCTCCCTTCCCTTTATAATATTTCTGGGGAAAACCCTGCGCTATAGGAATATATAATACATATCTACCGGTGAAAATCGTTCTGTTAGGTTTTGGATGACAGGAGACTGTGTTGAAATGTGCTACGCATAATAAAACAAATCGAGTCCTGAACAAATTTTAAATAAAATTTATCGGCGAAAGGATTTTCTAAACCCGCTCAATATAATGTAGCATTAAATCACGTTCAAAACGGTGTTTGTACCTGACAATTACTCCCTTTAGAAAAATTTGCTTTAAAAAAATAAAAAAGAGGAAAGTAAGGAAGAAAGAAACTTGAGTCTCTTGAAAGCCACATTTCAACTAAACTGTTATGAAAATCATTCGGAAAGTTCAAACGCACACATGTTACATGGCAAGTTTCCAATAAAATTATTTTTATATTTATTTGGCCACTGTTTGCCGACTGCGTAATCGTATTGGTATCTTCGTGAGTAATCGCATTTTTGACTCATGTGAAGCAGTACCGGTGAATCGTTATTTCTTTTACGATCAATGTGGACATGAAATAGTGTATGAAAAAGAGAAATCTTCGTCGTAATTTTTCTGTTTTTCTGATGGGGGAGGGGGGGGCCTTCTTCGAACTCCAACAACTCTTCAGTTTCTTAAAACACTTCTCTCAGCAAAAGAGGTGAAGCGCACCATCCATCCGACTGAGACTGTCTCACCACCCGTAAGTTTAAACTTACGGGTGGTGACTAGTGGACCGAGGATATGCCACATTTATTTCAGTAATTACATATGGTAATTTGGGTGGACTAGATACATCCGACGATTTTATATTTTTGTTCAGTTGAGATGTTGTTCTATAAGTTTAACCCCATTCTCGTTCGGATCAATTTCTCGACAAAACGCACAGCCTACTCGTTGATTAATGCATTTTTTAGCAGTACATCACTAATAATTTTCATTCTTTTAATTTTTTGTACCTCCGAAAATCAGGTAAATGGGATTAATAATAACTGGTATATTTTTTTAAGTTTTTTACATTCCTTTTAAATTCAAAAATCTAAAATTTACCTTGCAGAGGCAACGTAAACGCGAGATGACCGCACACATTTCAAAAATATATTCCCCTCAAAAGCTGTTAATAATCAGAAGTGAGGGATGAAACCTGAACAATTCATAGGTGCAGTACTTACTTGATTTTTCACATTTTCCTTCATTCAATATGAGTTTTTTTTCGCGCGATCTTTCAGTACCACCTTTATGTTTTTTTGGGGTTTTTTTCTCAGTTAGTGATATATTCACACTTCACCGAACACTTTCATTTCACGCTGGCTGTGGCTTTAAAAATGCTAGTACCGCACCATAGGGATAAAAAAAGTAATTGCGCGGTATCTTCGCTATCGCCTTCTACATGCTCTCGTGCCGAATACAGCATTGGTTTTGCTCTTCCTTCGCTCAAGGCAAAAAGGGGAGCACTTCGATTGCTTCGGATGTAGGAATATCTCTGAGAGAGAATCGCTTTATGTTCTGTCAGTCCGTGGTTAAGGGTAGGAGGGGGTGATAGGCCACCTCAATACTGGTGTCCCTTTCAAGATTACAGAAGGGTAGGGCATACCAGGCTCCAAGTCTAATGACCTATGCCTTCAGCTTGATTAATTTATAACAGCTTGCTTGGTTCGGCGTCGCTTTCCTCAAGCCAGTACCTTTGCGTCTATTCAGAGCAAACGCTCAATAAAGATAGAAGGACAAGTTTCTTTTCTTTCCTCTCTCTTTTTTTTTTTTTTTTTTTTAAGGAAACAACTTTTCAGGCAGAAGTAAAAGGTCAAATGAAATAAACGATTATTTGCTTTTTCCAAAACAATTATACTGTACATCCGTACCCTGAAATTCAGACAAACAAGAATACCGGGAAATGTCCTGGTGGGCCAAGCAGCCCCTGGGCCTAGTATATGGTAGTTTTTCGACAGGTGCACGCTTTCGCGTTGGTGTCGGATTTACTGCAATCTGACTAACCCAGTCTATAAGAGCAGACCTTCGTTTCGATCATTCTCAAGGAATAAGAATTCGTAAGTTATATCGAAAGGACAACAGAAAATAACATTTTCTTTGTTTTTATCGTTTTTATAATTTTTTTCTCGTCTATTAACTAATTCGATTTGATCTACTCAAAATCTTGGCACCCCCAGAATCTGGCGCACAAGGCAGCCGCTTAGTTCGCCTAATGGTTGAACCTGCCCTGGTGGCCGGCCAGCTTGAAACTAAGCTGGTAGCTGTTGCCATAAGTCGAAAATCGTTATCTAGCTAACATTTGCAGCACTAATCACAAAACTTGTGGTGTGGCCAGCACTAATCACAAAACTTGTGGTGTGGCCAGCACTAATACAGCACTAAATATTGACAGTGAAAAATCCTTGAGATGATGATATTATGTATATGTGGCAGGTCAGCTTGACGTCAAAATGGCCGGCCACATTTAAATTTTAATAACTCGGTTTAATTTACAGCACTAATTGTCAAACTAGACCAGTAGCCAGCACTAATCGAGCACTAAATATTGACATCAAAAATTTTGCAAAATATTGATTTTAAGTGTATGTGGCCGGCCAGCTTGACACTAAGGTGGTAGCGGACGCCATTTTGAAATCGGAAATCGTAATATCTAGCTGAAATTTGCAGCACTAATCACAAAAATTTGTGTGTCACCAGCACTAATATAGCACTAAATATTGACATTGAAAAATCCCTGAAATGATGATATTATGCACATGTGGCCGGCCAGCTTGACATCAGGCTGGCCGGCCACATTAAAATTTTAATAACTCAATTTAATTTGCAGCACTAATTCTCAAATTTGGCCAGTAGCCAGCACTAATCGAGCACTAAATATTGACATCGAAAATTCTGCAAAATATTGATATTATGCATATGTGGCCGGCCAACTTGACGTCAAGCTGGCCGGCCTCATTAAAATTTTAATAACTTGGTTACTGGACAAGCACAAATTCTGTACTTCGAGCACGAATTAGCACTAATCTAGCACTAAATACTGACAAATTTTTTTCATGTTCCGATATGTGGTCCGGCCAGCTTGACGCACACAGTCAGCAGGTGTTCCCAATCAGCTTTATTCCCATACGGCTTTATATTATGCCCACAAAACGGGGAAACTTTACCTCCTAGAAAAGAGAAGTTGTACATACCTTTTAAAGGGAATTCACCCGGTTTTAAAGCACTTAGCGGCTTGCAAATCTGTGGAAGAATTGATCGAGCTCATGCGCACTGCGTATTAATCAGATTTCAGCCATTTTCAACACATTCCTTTGATATGCACCATTTTTTCCCATCGAGATTTTACGTAAAAGATCACCTCCTCGGCGTACCTCAGAACAAACTAAAATTTTGATGGAATTGAAGGCGTATCATCATGCGTAAGTTTCGAAGAACATTACTGAAACCAGATGAAAATTTTCGGAAGAAAATGACAATATTTCGGCAAAAGAGCTCAATCAAAATACATGATTTTGGGCACTCCGAGCATTGCATTTTTTTTAGCTTTCAAAATAGTTACACATAAAGAAAGTACCTTCAAAAAGTTGTTTCTAGATTGGCGGCAACTTGGCGCTAAAGCCGTTAGTGCAGAAATATTTCTACTATGCGCTTTTATATTTGAATATATACACTGAAGAGCAATTGAATTAGAGATACCTGTCTAGTAAGGTGTAGCACCACCTTTCGTCCTGATGACGGCAGCGATTCGTCTCGGCATGGACACGACAAGACACCGGAAGCGTTGGGAAGCCATACGGATCCACGACCCCTGAACAAGCTCCCACAGTTCACGAAGATTTGATGGAGGGGGGTGTCATAGCCTCGAACATCTCTCTCGATGGCATCCGAGATGTGCTCGATGGGATTGAGGTCAGGTGACCTAGCTGGCCAAGGAAGCGAGGTCACGTCGGTGGAGTGTTCATTCAACCATTCGGATACAATTCGGGAGCGATGGCACGGTGCATTGTCTTGTTGCATGATGAGGTCCCCAGTGGGATGTTGAAGACGCACAAACGAGAGCAAATGGTCGTCCACGATATCCCGGTAACGTTGACCTGTGAGGGACGATATCACACGTACCAGGGGTCCCATTTCAGTCCACGTAAACAGTCCTCAGACGAGAATGCCACTTCCACCAGCTTGAAGAGTACCCTGCTGGCAAGAAGGATCAATCGCTTCATGTGGTTTGCGCCGTACTCGTATCCTGCCTTCCGCATGTACCAGCGTGAATCTCGACTCATCAGTCCAGGCAACATTTTTCCATATGTCTAGGGTCCAGTGGCGATGTTCCCGCGCCCATACTAATCTTTGCACCCTGTGATGTGCGGTCAGCAGCGGTACCCTCGTGGGATGATGGCTTCTGTACCCCTTAGCGAGGAGATGGTTCTGGATGGTGTGACTGCTTACACGTTTTTGTGCACCAGCGTTAAATTGCCGAGTGATTTCTTGCACTGTGGCCCGTCTATCCGCTGTTACAATGCGAGCTAGCCGACGATGACCCCGCTCATCCACACGCTGTTGTCCACGGCAGTTGGCCCTTGCAGGGATGGTTTTACCGGATTCGATGTACTCTCGGTGCACCCGTGACACAGTGGCTCGTAAAAATCCCAGTGTCTGCACGACTTCCGAGATGGAGTGACCCATTCGTCGGGCCCCGACAATTTGCTTACGATCAAATGCGTTTAGATCCTTCGTCTTACCCATACTGCGTCCGACTCTTACTTATTCCCGTCGCATCACTCCTTATATTGTCGGATCGCTGCATACGTCATGTCGTTTCCGTTTACAGGGCCTCCCACAGCGCCACATTTGCATAACGCAAGCTGTCTCTATTTCAATTGCTCTTCAGTGTATATCGACGTTTCCCTCAAGAAACTGATTGGTTAACATTCTACGCTGGAATATCTATAAAATTTTTGAATCATCATCATCATTGTCAACCCTTTACAATCCACTGGTGGATGAAGGTTTACCCAAGTTTCTTCCACAAATCTCTGCCTTGCGCCAGTTTCCTCCATGTCACTCCCGCATGCTTTCGAATGTCATCTACGCATCTCTCATGTGGTCTTCTTCTGGGTCTTTTTCTGTCCCTTGGAATCCCGTCTAGAATTTCGGTTGTCCATCGGTGACCCGTTCTTGGCAGTCGTTGTGTTGGTGGCACTTACATTTTATGCATTCTGGTGTGATACAACTCGCTCTGCGCTCACGTGTGGCGGGCCCCACCTGTTTAAAGGTACTGTGTACGTTCTGAGCTACTTTTCTGGCGATATCGTCCCATGTATTTGTTATTATTCCTCCGTTTTCATATCATTAGCTCATTTGTTTACATTTGGAAGCTGCCAACATGGTGACTTCCGGTCTCTCCTTATCATATCTGAGCGTGGCGGATGCACGTCACGTCGCACTTCCGACGTTCATGGAAGTTGACCTACTCTCGTCCTCAAATGTGTCTGCTCAGGTGCCCTCTCATCTTCCTAGCACTCCTGCTCCGGTGTCTTCACTGGACTTGGCTGCGCCTCCTTCTTCCGCTTCTGCATCTGCCTCGGTACCCTCCCTGGGTACTACCGCTACTGCTTTGCTTTCTGCCTGTGCTCCTCTTTCCTCACTGCCTTCTGTGCCTGCCGGCTGAGCACAGACTTCCGAAGATGTCATTTGCCTCTAAAGTGCAGCGAAGCGTTACTTCTATCTCAGCTTTTTCTCAACCTGATGGTCTCTTGCAATCAACATCTATTATTCAGGTATCCAACCACAAGGTGAAGGTAACGATTGATGAAAATTCGTAGATTGGCAGTGAGTTCCATAACCTCCTGGATAGAGGTTTGCTCTTTCATGCTTTACCAAATACTCCTTTCCCACGCTACATTGATGCCCTCACAGGTCATGCGTCGTCTGCGTCTATTTCCGGAATTTCTCGTACCCCTCGTGGTATCTCAGTGCGGCTCCAGCACAAGGAGGGTGCTGACTTTTTCTTACACACATGCTTTCCATTGGAACAAACCACCTCGTCCATTCTCTTCTTTCCAAGCGTCCAGTGAGCATCACGTGCTATCCTGTTTGACAGGAAGTGCCTGATACTGTGCTTACTCTCCTTATCAATCATGTTTGTAAAATCGTTGGCAAAGTCCGTCGCATTTCTGATGCTGCACGCGGAACTCGATTTGCAAATGCTATCGGACCTCGCCGTCGGTTGTTTGTTGTTTTTTCCATTGTGAACTCCTTGGAGGATTGTCCTACAGACGCTACTGTTGAAATTGGCTCACGCACGTACAGTTTCAAGGATTTCACCACTCACTGCCTTACACAGGATCACACCACTGCCTCCTATGTACGTGCATGCTGTTGACTTTCTTCCAGCTCGCCTCCCAGTGCCGATCACAGTGGTTCTACTACCATCCCCTCTTCAAATGTTTTGCCAGACGCGACCTCTCCTTCTCTCCGTCAGACGCACCTTCCAGTCAAGGACAATGATCCCTTTCCTCCTCTTCCATACCGTACGGTAGTGTCTTCCACTACTGATGTATGTCCTGCGGAGTGTTGCGACTCGGATGTGTCAAGTAGTGCTATGACACTCCGAACCGAACGACTGGATCTCCTCCGTGTCTGACGCTAATCAGATAACCAACTACGGTCATGCCTGATGTTCCCCTGTTGCTGCACCTTCCTACTGCCTCGGCTGATGTTCCAGTGTTAACCGATGCTGATCGGGTACATACTGATTAATCGGCGCAACTTGTGTTCTCGTCTCCCGTTTCGGATGTTCTTCTAGATCCGCCAATGGATTCATCCGCCTCAACTTCGTCTTCGAAACGGATTGGTACTTCCAAAGGCTCTGTGAAACAGAAAAAGGTAAAACATCTTTCTTTTACTCCTTCTGTGGCCTCAGCTAGTGTTCCCGATGTTTCCTGTTGAAATGTTTCTCTGCCAAATGACTCTTCGAACAGTATACATCTCCGTTCTGGTCCTGTCAATCTTCTCTCAGATGATGGTAGTGCATCCTCCTTCTCTCCTTCAGATGGTGGTAGTGCATTATCCTATACAGGCAATTGATAAGTTTCCTCTATAGTTCCTGGACCACTGTCCAGACAGAAACTCTTACGTCTCTTTCAATCTACTCGTACGGTTGTCTGTACTGAAACATTTCTCCATTCACCTGATCTTGATCCATGTGCAGCGGTGATGCAATTTGAAGCTTATGTGTCCTTTTTTCAAATCCGTGAGTGTCACAGATCCTAGGTACCAGATTTTAATGGGACGATACACTCGCCGTCTCTCCTCCTTGAAAGATACCGCTGAGAAACAATTTTGTGATACCGTGCTTCCTCAAGCCGATGAACTTTAACGCTCCTTCCCAAACCGACACTTTTCGTTCTCTCTAGCAACGTTTTCCACCTTGTGGTCGCCTGGAATTTTTCTGGATTTGCGTTTCTCCATCTTCTGTTTCTATAACTGTGTGTTGCTCCCTTCATGTTATCACTCTCGCAATGCAATGTTATTTCATGAATTTGCTGTCGTGCCTTGTGTTTTTCTTTTGCTCTCACTGTATGTCCTTGCTGCATCAGTGTTTTCCTACGTCGCGGTTTATATTAGTGCTACCATTGTTAACTTTTTTCTCATAATGAAGTTGGAGTATCTCTGTACTGTGCCTTGCATTTTGACCGTCGTTATGTTTCATTATATTGGTGTTTTATGTACATACTGTATGCTCATCATGTACCCGTGTTACTTCGTATCGAATGATATGCCGTTCTGCTATTCCTTATTGGGGTGCATCGTATCTTTACTATATATGCAAATCGATATATTGCCGGCATTGCCTCACACTGTCGGCTCCCTGAAGTTATGGTCCGAACCCTTATGTGTTTATCTTTCACGCTCAGCTTTTCTGTAGCGTTGGTCTTATCCAACTGATTCCGCGTCTGTTTATATCGATGTCACGGCGCCGTGGTATTGTCCTCTTTATGTTTGCTCTCCAATTTGTGTAGCATTGTGGATATACCTGTATTTTCATCTTTATATTTTCTGTACTGTAATATTCAGCGACATCTTTTATGTTTGTAATCCCATTATAGCAATAAACTGCGTACTGCTTTGGTACCCACAGTTACCAAAACCAGAGCCATTGCCATTTCAGAGATTTTACTCTGATCATGACGTCTTCCACTCTTGTCATTTTCCGTATGTACGGTTTCTTCTTATCTTTCCTGGATACACCAAGTATGCATCTCTCCATGTTACTTTTAGTTGTCTGCAGTCTTTGTATCTTTTTTAGTTAAGGTCCATATCTATGCTCCGTAAGTAAGCACTGAAAGGATGCATTGATTAAACACTTCTCTTTTAAGACATAATGGCATATTCCTCTTGAAAACTGTACAGTTTCTCAAACCAAGCTTCGTACGGCAATTAATTTCTACATAAAGGCGAACTTTGCTTGATATGTGTTGTCCAAGGTAAATCTTAGCACCCTCTGCCTTCATGTCGCACTGGGGTGACATGGAAAAGACTGGCGCAAGCAGACCTTTGTGGAAGAAAATTGGTGAGACCTTCATCCCACAGTGGTTTGTAAATAGTTGGCAATGATGATGATTATTCAAATATTATATATATAATGCACATTCCAGCATACAATGCTACCCAATCAGTTTCTATAGAGGGAAACGCTGTTTTATAGATTCAAATATAAAAGCACATAGTGGAAATAATTCTGCACTAACGGCTGTAGCGTCATGTGGCCGCCAATCCACTGATAACTTTTTGAACGCACTTTTTATATGTCTAAGTATTTTGAAAGTTAAGAAAAAGTAATGCTCCGAGTTCCTAAAAATAGGTTTTTTGATTGCGCGATCTTCCCGGGTATTTTCCATATTCTTCCGTAAATTTTCATCTGGTTTCACTTATGTTCTTCGAAACGTACACATGATAATACGCTTACAAAAGCCTTCAATTCCATCGAAATTTTAGTTTGTTCTTAGGGACCCAGAGGAGGCGATATTTTACTTAAAATCTCGACGGGAAAAAGTGGTGCATATCGAAGGAATGTGTTGAAAATGGATGAAATGTGATTAATACGCAATGCACATGAGCATGATCAATTCTTCCACAGATTTGCACGCCGCTAACTCCCAATGAAACCTGGTGAATTCTCCTTAAAAGGTATGTACTTCTGCTTTCTAGCAGGTAAAGTTTCCCCCGTTTTATGGGCATAATACAAAGCCGTATGGGAATAAATGCTATTGGGAGTAAATACTGATTTAAATTTCCTTCCCGGCTTTACAGGCACTAATGACCGCTAATGACCCCAATATAAACGAGAGGGGAAATAACGCAGAGTAACCGTCTTCGCCTCCATTTCCTAGTCGTCAAACTATTAGAACCCAGAAGCGTCCTTCATCTTCATCTGCTGTTGCCATTAAAAACAGTTGTTATCAGTTCAGCAATTGATAACAACAGATATGATCCCCTCTCTATATGCTAAAATATTACAACTCTGAGGACCTGGTATTCGATTAGGGTCTCGTTTCTTCGGCCGTTATAATAATCAGTATTAAAATAATTGCTGACTTATTAAATGGTAGTAAACCTTCTAATATTTTCATTAGAAGAACTTTTCAAACCTTGAAAAAATTCTCCCTGAAAGGAAGTGTCATTGAACTGCGTTTGCAGAGTCTGTGATGTTATGAAACTAATGCTTTGACAAAGGGATGTATGGCTACCTCCAAAACCTTAAGTTCGGTAATCTCTACCCAAAGTTAATAATATCTCTACCTACCGCAACGTCCCGTGCAACGAAGAGAAGCAAAAGCAGTAATACAACAATCAAATATTTATCTTCAACAATATATCAAATAATGTCTTCTTAATAATTACGCACCATGGGAGGCTTAGCAAAATGTGAGAACTGAATTGCTAATAAGAAAGTAAATTATTTTCTCCCATTGTAGTGAAAGGGCAATAAAGACAAAGTTAAGTTTTTTATAACAATGGTTGATTTAATAATGTGTGTTTGCAGATTCTTTCCGAAAGCATTGTCTATTGCGCAATAATGGTGAAATAATATATAAAAACGCCATGTTCCGTGATTAGACATTAATTCTGGACTTATGTTCCAAATCTTTTTGTCCCCCGTAGGATTTGATCTGGATGAGCGGAATAATGGAAAGCCACCAAATTAAAAAAGATTTCGTTTGCAATCTAAAATCCAGAGGCTTCACGTCTAGATGCCTCGTAAGAAAAAAATTAAAGAAAAAAAGGAAATGCAACGCATTTTTTGCAGTTAGTTCCAAGAAATCTTCGCCGCTTACAAAAAATTGAGATATAACAAAAGTGCAGTAACTTTAGAAACAAAAAAATATAGTAAGCTAAATAATTTTATAAACTTTATTAGCATCCTTAATTCTATAAAGGGTAGAATAAGACAGACGGATTATGAGAACTATTGATAACATTCGATGCTTTGCAACAAAAAGTTCATACATTTAAGAAAATAATTTCGCAGCTAAGAAATAACACAAATATTTGTAAGTAAAGTGCATTTTAAAAGGCAATTCTTTCAGTAGAACTCAAGAAAAAATTGAAGCATAATTTTTTAAAACTGAGCAAAATTTGCGTGTTTATCCACAACACAAACACTTTTGTGTCCCTTCAATTTATGATTCCAGTTAAAAATTTCACGATTTTTTTTTTAATGCAGCTGATTGCTTAGGCTACGTATAAAACTTCTGCAGTCGCTATTTCCTAGTCAGATCTGGAAGTATCCTGTGAGCTTTGGTAATGAGAAGACAAGCGGTGTATTAAAAATGTCATTTCAGAAGGAAGATATATCGGAACTGTTGTTTAAAGTAACTTAAGAATTATTGTTTTTCTAAGTACAAATCTGACGCTATTTTACATATTGGTCGGCTTTACATAGTAGCTACCAAAATTAATGGGCCGAAACTACCGTGATGTAAGCATTTCAACTGATGACAGCACATAACTTTAAAGATCTTCTGTAGCGTCTTTTTTTCCATTTTCTAAGGTTAATTAGTCAGAATCCATAACTAAAACTGTTTCCCATTTCATCAACTATCAGAAGTAGCTTTCCTTTTAGAATTACCGCTATAGTTCATTCCGAAATCTAACCTTTAATATCATCTTTATGAGTCTGCACCAGTACCATTTGAGCTTGTACCCAATCTAGGCATGTACTGTCAACAAGAATGGCTGCTAGGGGCTTTTACCCGACTGAGACTTGTACTGGTTTTAATAACCAGTACTGTCGATGAGGAAGGCGTTAGCTGCTGTAATGGCTTTACCCGACGACAGAAATAATGATTCATTTGGATCTCTGACTCATCTACAAATATTTTCCTTTATAAAATTAACAAACATTATCCCTCTTCCTTTCCATTCCTATAGTTGTCTTTTCTAATATAACTGTATATCATAGCTCTTTTCTTTTGTTATGAGGCCCTCCTTCCTGAATAAAGCTTTGTAATGTAAGAGACCGAAATTTTTACAGATGGAAGGAATTAAAACTGATGATACAGTACAGTTTACATTTTTTAATTTGGTTGAAATTTTAAAAATGCTTTATATTAAAATCAATTACAGATGTTTTACTAGTTTCGGGAGATTCAAAACGACAGGTTGAGGTGATAAGCCAAAGTAGGCGAAGTTCAGTCGGAAAAGTAACTGGTTCCTGAACCAGGAGATATTTAATCGAATCCCATCCAGTGGCGTAACTATATATATATATATATATATATATATATATCATCATCATTGTCAACCATTATCATTCCACTGCTGGACGAAGGTCTCCCCAAGTTTTCTCCACAACGGTCTGTCTTGTGCCAGTCTCCTCCATGTCACTCCCGCATACTTTCGAATTTCATCCACCCATCTTCCATGTGGTCTTCTTCTGGGTCTTTTCCTGTCCCTTGGAATCCAATCTAAAATTTCGGCTGTCCATCGATGATCTGTCCTTCTGGCAGTATGTCCAGCCCATTGCCATTTCAGGGATTTAACTCTGATCATGATGTCTTCCACTCTTGTCATTTTTCGGATCCACGTGTTCCTCTTCTTATCTCTCCTGGTTATACCAAGCATGCACCTCTCCATGCTTCTTTGAGTTGTCTGCAGCCTTTGTATGTCTCTTTTAGCTAAGGTCCACGTCTCTGCACCATACGTAAGCACTGGAAGGATGCATTGATCAAACACTTTTCTTTTAAGACATAATGGCTTATTGCTCTTGAAAATTATGCTGTTTCTTCCAAAAGCTCTCCAGGCAAGTTTTGTACGCCGATTAATTTCTTCACCAATGTGACCCTCACTTGATATCTGCTGTCCAAGATAAACGTACGTGTCTGTTATCTCCAGCTTTTCTCCATCAATCGATAAATCTTCATTTCTTGTAAAAGCATTGTACATCACTTTTGTCTTCTGAAAGTTTATTTTTAATCCCACTTTACTCTTGTCAGCAAGTTCCTGGATCATACTCTGTAGCTCTGATGGGGTAGTTGCAAAAATGACTATGTCATCAGCAAAACGAAGGTGGGTTAGATAATCTCCATTTATCTTTATCCCTTTGTTTTCCCAGTTCAGTGATTGAAAGACATTTTCCAATGTGGCATTAAAGAGCTTCGGAGATATGGTGTCACCTTGTCTCACTCCTTTTCCAATTTTTATGTGTGTTGTATTTTCAAACAGCCGAATCTTTGCACTTGCATTTTCATAGATGTTATTAATAATATTAATGTATGCATCTTCAATACCGCAGGATTTCAGAGCCATTGTAACTGCTGATGGTTTCACTGAATCAAAGGCTTTTTCATAATCGATAAAAGCCATGCACAATGGAATTTCATATTCCCTCGCTCTTTCAATTAGTTCTCTCAGTACGTGGATATGATCTATTGTGCTGTAGCCACTCCTGAATCCAGCTTGTTCTCTCGGTTGAGCCATGTCCAGTGTCACCTTCAAGCGGTGTGAAAGAACTTTAGTGAAGATTTTATAAACCACTGATAGGAGGCTGATAGGTCTGTAGTTCCTGAGATCCTCAATGTCACCTTTTTTATGTAGCAAGATCATTGTAGCGTTGTTCCAATCCTCAGGAATTTTCCCTTCATTAAGGCATCGAGTGAAAGTTTGGGCGAGTACTGTTTCGATTTCTCCACTTGCTTCTTGTATGATGTCTACAGTAATTCCATCTTCTCCTGGAGCTTTTCCCCGCTTCATGTTCTTGATTGCATGTGCAACTTCTGCTGGAAGGACTGGAAGAACTCTGGTACTGGTACCTTTTATGATGTCTGGAGTACACGTATCATCCTTTTCATATAATGTGGAGTAGAAATATTTCACTCTTGTCAAAATTTCGCCTCTATTTCTTGTTACAGAACCATCTTCTTTTCTCAGTGCCATAATCTGTTTTTTCTCCTTACTGAGATGTCCATTTGCTATCTTTAGGCTTTGGTTGTTTTCAATTGCTTTCCTTACTAGTTCACAGGTGAATTTCCTCACGTCTTCAGTGATACTTTTTCGTACTGTCTTGCATAGCTCTATATATTCCACTTTGGAAGTCACATCTTCTTTAGTTGTCCTCATCACTCTTCTTTTTTGCATCGACATTTTGGTTTTTCCTGATAATTTGTTCACATGCAATTTGTTCTTAGACCCAGCTAATTTTGTTGCTGTTTCCATAAGAGCTTTGGTTACTTTTCTGTTAACTTCAGAAATATCCACTTCTTCCGATGTTAGGCCTTCTAAAGCAGAGAATCTGTTCTTCAGTTCCAATTTGAAGGTATTATGGTGTTTTTTAAGGTTGGTTATGTCAGTACATTTTGTTTGTCTTATGAGCTTGCTACGTTCGAGTTTAGTGTTGAGGTGCATCTTACATCTCACCAATCTATGGTCACTGCCTGTGTTGAACTTGTTTAGCACACTGCAGTCTTCTATGACGAATTTTTTGCTACACATAATAAAATCAATTTCACTTGTCGTCCCATTTGGATGTCTCCATGTCCATTTCCTGTGTGGCTTTTTCTTGAAGAAGGAGTTCAAGATGAAAAACCCCTCTGCCTCTGCAAACTCTACGAGAGTATTTCCACGCTGGTTTCTGTTGCCGTGACCGAATTTACCTACTGAAGTTTCATTCTGTTGCTGTTGCCCTATTTTTGCATTGAAATCTCCCATAATTATCTTCAAGTGCTGCTTACCTTTATTATTTAGATGACGAATTTCCTCATAAAATTCTTCAATTTCTTCTTCAGCATGACTAGTGGTGGGTGCATAAGTTTGAATAATCTGAGCCTGGTATCTTCTCGAGAGTTGGATGACGAGTCGTGCAGCTCTGTCAGAGGAACTTTTAACTTCTACAACTTTATCCTTCAGTTTCTTGTTTATTATAAATCCAACACCACTAGTTCTGGCAGTATCTGTCCCACGATAGTAGAAGATATGTCCACTATTCAGTTCAATGAGATCTTCTCCTTTTCTCCTTACCTCACTTAGCCCGACGATGTCCCACTTGATCCTTTGTAGTTCCTCTTCCAATTCAAGAAGCCTTGAATCAGAAGATAGGGAGCGTCCGTTATACGTCGCCAAGGTCAGCATCAGATGGCAGCCTAGTCCGGTCCTCCGGGGATTCTTAGCACCCTCTGCCTTCATGTCGCACTGACCGCTGCCTTGGCCAGGTACATTCCAGCTGCCGGAGACTGAGGGCCAGGATTTAAGTTGTGGAGTCATTTTGGAGGGGTTTGGCCATAACTCACCACGCTGGCCAAGCGGGTTGGTGAGTGTGGGATAGCATTTCCTCTAATCCCGATGGTATAGTTATACCGCTATTGGCGGTCGTCAGAGCCTCTTTAGTGGGAACAGGATGCACCACGAGAAGGCGGGGTTTACATTTGTCAAGGAGAGGCTGTGATGTTACGCATCAGCTGACCTTACATCACACTGGCGGAAAGTGAAAAAGGAACACCAAGAACGAATTGGCGGATGATCATGAAATTTACATATATTAATGGGTTCGAGTGTACGTAGGTGTGATGTTAATTTCGGAACCAATCGGTGAGCGCTTACGCCATAGCACGGCAAAATATGCAAATTGTCGTCGGTATTATTTAAGGAGTACGGCGAAGTGAATGTAATCAGTCGTCGGCGTACGGTCACGTGCGAAGACCCTGAAGAAGCTGCAATGCCTGGACATGGAAGACTTGTATGATTTCAGCAGTTATCGGACTTTGAGCGAGGTCGTCTATCGGACTCCGCGAGGCCGGGTGGTCGTATCGTCGTATTGCGGAGCGAATTGGACGGGAAGTATCGGTGGTGGTACGAAGGTGGCGTGGATGGTCCGAGGAACATTCCCACAGTAGAAGACGTGGAACCGGGAGTAACAGACGGACTGATGAGCGGACCGATCGACGCATAAGAAGAGCAGCGTTGTCAAGCAGAACATCCACTGCGACGCAAATCTGAGCTTCAGTTGCACCTGAGGTGACTGTGCGAAAAATCCGCAACCGTCTACTGGATGCAGGACTACCTGCACGTTTGCCTGTGGCATGTGTACCTGTGACTCCAGCCCACCGTCAGGGACGGCTGCAGTGGTGTCGCCAACGTCTGCACTGGAGAACGAAATTGGCGATCTGTCGTGTTCAGCGATGAAAGCAGATTCTGCTTGGGAGCCTCCGATGGCCGTATGCGTGTTTACAGACGCAGTGATCAGCTATCACTCCCGTACATAACTAGTGTTTGTACCGGGTACGTTCAACAGCCCCTCCTACATCAACAACATCATTCAGCCCGTTGTTGTGCCATTTGTAAGGTCGGTCCATCGTGGTGTTTTCCAGCAAGATAACGCACGCCCACACACGGCACGTGCAACGCAACATGCACTTTAGGGTGTGAGACAAGTTCCATGGCCTGTACGTTAACGGATTTGTTTCCCATTGAGCACGTGTGGGATTTTATGGGGCAACGACTTCTCCGGTCTCCACGGCCAGCCACGACCGTCCCCGATTTACGCGTCCAGGTTGATGATGCTTGGAACTCAATACCCCAAACTTACATCCAACATCTGTAAGACAGACTCCTTGCCAGAATTGCACAGTGTGACGCAGTTCATGGAGGTTCAACCTCGTACTAACCATGTTACATGGAAATGTTATTTTTCAGTTTACCAGCAAATACAGCTGTATTTTTCCATATTTTTTTATCACGTTATCCTCTGTATTCCGTTATTTTGCTGTATAAATTTCGTTGGTATCAGACGTCTCCTTCTAGGTGTTCTTTTTTCACTTTCCGCCAGTGTATATTATATACATACTGTATAATATAGTGTTTAGGACCCCCTCCCCCTGCACACACGCAGGAGCAAAGCATTTGCTGAGGCGCGATCTAACGGGCACGACATAGGAGTCTCTGTAGGCGAATTGCGGAACATAGGGAATACAACTGCAAAACTATGAGAGATAGGGCAGAAAGGTAAATTACAAAGCTGTAGAACTGACTTTGCTTATTAGGAATCCGACTGACCGACTCCGCCATAAAATGAAGAATACATTGATCCTTTCACATACGAAAGAATGTACGCGGTGCATTGAGAAGCAGTATAAAAACACTATATGTTTGTTAGCAGGTCTGAGAAACCGATTACCAGCGAAGGAATACTGTTACGAATCTGGAAATCAAGGTGGTCAATTTTCAGATTGTGGAATGGGTTTTAGACAAAGAATAACATCTAATCAATGTACAAATTAAAAAAAACGATCACAGTCATAAAGTCACTCTATTCGTCTGGTGTGGCTGGGGTTACCGGACTTTATTTTACATCTAGAATTCACAAACATTACTACCATTGACAAAATTCCGCAATAGATAAAGGCGAATCTGTAATACAGATTTGACATCACAGAATTTTAAGAACATTGCCCAGAAAACTAAGGGGAAATCGGAAAATGCCAGACCTTTTTCGACATATTTCCCAAGAGGAATTGCAAATGCACCATATTTCTTTCGTGCAATATGTAATAAAATGTTATCGATATTTTGCTTCAAGAACTTTCCTAACCAGGGAGGCTATTTACTTCAAGATTTACACATACTTTTCAAACAATTGAACATGGGGTTGATCCATTATCTTTTAATTTAATTTATATATATATGTAACACTTTGCAAAAATGAATTGAATGTCAGAAACTCACAATAAATATTAAACAGTAACAAAAAAGAATAACATTACAATACGAAAAAATCAACTTGTCGTTTTGTTGCATTGCGGAAACCATCAGCAAATTCCAAAATTTTCCTGCGTACGTCATTAAGTTCTACAAACTTGTTGATAGCATTTTCAACATTTAAAGAAAAAAGTCGTTTCCTATGTACATGACATACTATAAAAATTGTTCTGCCTTTTTTTTTTGGAACATGGCGTTGCGTAGGTGTGTCTTTAGTCGTCGAAGAGCACTAAAACTTCTTTCCGCTTCACAAGACGATGATGGGACAACAAGCAAGAGCCACAGGAGTTTCTCCACCTCTGAGAACAACTGTTTAACTTTTCCAGTAAGGCCTCAAAAAATATCAGCAGCTTCAGAAACAGGGGCGAAATGATATGATGAACGAATCATAGGTAGCTGAACTTTCGTGCTCTTGATTTCAAACTCAGGATAATCATTAATATTTTCTGTATGATTCCTTAAAATCATATTTTCCTGTATGATTCCTCAGTCTTCACTTTCAAGACATTAAGTGAAGACTGAGAGAATCATCTTTTCAAACCTGCTGAAGAAACATCGATGATTTCATAACAAAATCAGTCTGAAATATAGTTCATTATTTAGTTTTCTAAATAAACAAACACGTCGCTCCTTCCACGTTCCAGAAACCCATAGCAACCGAAAAATTGTCTTTGCTATGTGTTTCTGGAACGTGGAAAGAGCGATGTATTTGTTTATTTACTGACGCCACGTATTTGGAGGATTTTCATTCACTTTTCTATTGGACGACGTTCCAAAATCCAAAAGTTTAGGAACATACCTATGGCGTTTTTGTCGGATAGACTCAAGTTCAAAGTGCTTTACTTTTTCACTAGTTTTCACTGAAGATGTCGGAAAAAAAATCATTAAGCAATTTTTCTAATCGCTGTGTGGTCAGAGATCAGCATTCGTCATCCCTGTTACAGTCTAATTTCAACCCTGAAGTGAACAGTTCAAGTTTTCTAGTAATTCAAAAATCTGAATGACCATCTTTAGTCGGAGTCAAGCATTTTCTTGGGAAAAGCGATCAAACAGACCATTGGCTTTTGTTTTTGCCTCGCCAGCTCTAGACTCAACAATTTCACTAAGGGCATCTAATACTAAGATCATACTGTATTAAAACAATTTGGATAGCATGGGCTCAAACTGTCCATCTTGTCGGACAGAATGGCTTTAATGTCAATCTGCATTCAGCTTTATCGTTCTCTTGTACAATCTGGGATAACACCCTTCCGACTGTGTTTCGAAAATACACCCAGTTCATGGACCCAATGGACGGCATCTCTAACAAACGGATGGGCATTGACAACAGATTCCATTACTATGTTAGAACAATGGGCGCCACAATGGACATATAGAGCGAGATGATTTTTTTCCTTAATGAAAGCCAGACATCCCAAGTAGGCACCAGACATGTTGTCTGTTCGATCATAAGTCTGTGCTCTCATTAAAGGCAATGGAAGATTAAATCGCAACAAAATAATCTTCCATGACACGGCACAGCTCTTTCCCAGTTGTTGCTTTCGTTTCGTACATTCCAACAGAAACCTCCTGTGCATGAAGATCTTTGTCAACGAATCGTATGCAACATGACTCTTGTTCAGTATTGGCAGCTATATGTTAATTTACCTTCTGTAAAAATCTCATCTCCGATTTCACGTACAATACTGTTGCCCATCAATTGAAGCAACTCGTTTTGCACAGCAATTAAAGTATAAGAATTATGTCGATGTAACCACTGTTTCAAGTCAGGATCATCTTCACTGCGAAGAACCAAAAGGTTTTCGAAGTTTCCACTTTCATCTTCATGACCTCTTATAGCTTGGCCTTGCCCGATTCGATATCGAAGACGAGTAAGTATCAAAAGTAAACATTTACTAGCACCTTTCATTGTTTCCGATTTGGTTGCATAACTGGCTAGAAATTGGATTTCTTTGTTGATTGCAATGGTTTACAGCTAGGATATGGCTATGCGATCGATGGTGCATTTCAAAACGGCTGTTTTTTCCCAAGGCCTATATATGTGACTTTCCTAATACAGAGGTGATGGAAGAGTCAAGACGGCAAGTTCCTGCTTTAAGTCAAGTTCGGTGTAGATGAGTCGGAAGAACTTAACTACCCATGATTATTTTGGGATTGGGAGAAGGCCTCTTCTCGAATGAGCTGTGAAAGACTTCCACGTAGACAACAGCTCCGCTGGAACGTTGTGGTTTTTTTCATGTAAATTAAGAATCGTATTTAATGGCTTATATTTTTCTATAGCGTACCTACAAAAACTAATGGCTGGTAAACAGGACGTCGCTAGACTTCGAAATCAAGATGGGCGACAGGGGCCGAGGGTTAATTTTGGTGCAGCAAGCTTGATAGCAACTTTCATTTTACGAAACACTAAAATAACGAACTTTTAACGCTTTCTTTTATTGTTAAAGGTTTAACGACCACCGTGAGCAACTCAATGAGCTATAAGCAGTCAGCCGTCACTAACTTTAGGGCACTGGTTCCAGGGAAGGGAGAGAGCCCGTGCTGTTAGAAAAAAACATCCCTGCCTCACCGGGATTCCAACCCGGACCCTTCTCCAAATAATGGTTATAAGCTAGCGCTTAGACCACTGCGCCACCGTGCAGGCGGCTTTAATGCTTTTCACTCCCGCGTACAAAGGAATTCGTGGTGAAATCCCTTCCCCCTCTACATGGACACGCATACATACATGGATCTGAGTAGTTTCGTCACTGGTGTAACATACAAATGTTGGTCAAATATCGCCTTCAGGTTTCTGCTTGCTCTGAATGCATTGTCTTAAATTGTTTTTCAAAATTTTGCATTTTTGCTGACGAAAATCGTACTGTATACTTGAACAATTTATTTGAAAGAAAACCTCGTTTTTAGATGTCTAAATAAAATTTTAACGTCGTGTCAGGCGGAAACAATACCTCCCCCTCCTTAACACCCTTCCTTCAAGCCAGCGACTTTGCCTTGCATTTGTCGCCTACAAAGCAGTCGTCAGCCACTTTCTTCACTTCACTGTCCCGAGGCAGTATTAGGAGCGCCAGTGTAGCTTTAGACTACACTTTCCGTTTTGGAATCCCATATTTTGTAAGGAAAACAAACAGAGCAATTAGTAGTGACCCCTTCAGGGATTTCGTATCCACCCTCCTCATTTTCCTCTGGCCATACAAACATAGAAAAGAGGTGGTTCCACCTAAAATCTCTACCTTATGTTTAAAATGGTAAAGCTTCTTTACATATTTTCTTCGAAATTAATGTATTCCCAAGGATGAAAATTTGCACACCGATAAAACTAACTCTAAGTTATAGCATGGGATACTTAATGCTTGCTAAAACATAACCATAATAAAGCAATCCAACATTTGTTTGTCTACTGACGTCATTAATATATAGGTCGCGCCATCTATTAACAGGTCTGATCATTACTCAAAGAAAAATGATTGATTTTTAATATTATTATGGTAATGCTTTGCAAGCTTTAAGTACCCCAGCATGCTATAACTTAGAGTTAGTTTCATCGATCTGCGAATTTTCGTCGTTGGGAATACATTAATTTCGAAGAAAATATGTAAAGAAGTTTTGCAATTAGAAACATAAGGTAGATATTTTAGGTGGAACCACCTTAAGCTAAGAAATTGAAAGAGTGGAGAACAATTTAATTTTCATGGCCCTGTCAATGCTATTTTGATAACCTTTTTTGGAGACGCAGACAACGCACTTCGTAAGGGGAGATACGCAGGGCTTCACGAAGTAAAACACAAAACTTATTATTACTTGGCGAGTCCAGATTATATTTTAAAGGTATTAAAAAACGCACATTTTGAACTGAGGGAGTGGCACAGTAGGCAAGACAAATTTCAGGGTGGGCTCAAGCCCACCCTCGCATCCCCTTGGCGACGTCACTGCTGGTAAACTATAGGGATGTAAACATTTCATTTCCCTAAAACACGCGCAACAGCTTTGAAAATGTGCTGTGCTATATTTTCCATTTTCTAAGACCAATTTTTCAGATTACATATTGATACGGTTTCGTGGTACCACCGCTGATCACCTATTCTTTCGGTATCAAACCGAGGGATATTATGCATAAATTTCGATGCTTGCCTCAATCGAGGCGTGTCGAGCGGTTTGATTTTTGATACGTGTGCGTGCGCTCGTACCATCCGGGAGCTGTTATGTATAGCGAAATCGTTCTCAGCTACCTGAAACACAGGAATTTTAATACCAGAGCCTATGGAGAAAAGAGAGTAAGAATTGAACACTTAAGAATTTTTATTGTTGGCGGAACCTACCGTCCGAGGCGTTAGCCTTGGCGTACAGACAGGAGATATTCTCCTACTTCTGAAATAAGTAAAGTCTTTGCTGGATTCTAAGCAACAGTCTTTCGCCGCTAGGCATATCAAAGTTCCAAAAGTTTGGTCTCCGCTGTTGTATTTAGTTCGCAAAACCAATCGAAGTGATAACAAATAAACAAAAGTACTCACTTAATATTTGCCGCGGGTGAGTAATCCAGTGTGTAAGAGATGTGTTAAATCTCGCACACACACGGACGCGGAAGAGGGCTTTATACGGCATGGATTACATTGCACCGGTGTGATAAGCGCAAGAGGCTGGTCACTTCCTTCGTTTCATCTTCCAAGAGGAGCAAAATGTGTCCCTTCGCGGAGAACCAGGGACCCGCGGCAGCCGATGAGGTCAGGATGAAAGTGGGGGGTAGCACTCGTTGACCCCGTCGATAGCTTCGTTGTCGTCATCTTGGAGCGTGCACTTGCTTGCGGTTTTGCGTATGTCCGCAAATTTACGCCTCCTCGGATGAGGATAACGCTTTCGTGGGAGGACTTCCAGAAGGGAAGTAGAAGATGTTTGCTTGGCGCGCATACCCCAATGCCTTATTCCTCGCTTGCGGTTTATTGGCGGGAGCAGTATATGAGATGATAACCATTGTCTATAGGCCCCTCCCTCTGGTAGCGGCTTATGACTTCTGCAAATAAAATCGCACCCTCTGTTACACAGCGGTAGAACAGCTCTTTCCGTCGGCTTTCTCTTAATTTCGCAAGCGCTCTCAATTCCAAATTTAGGTGAGGCTTACTACAGCCACCTAGTTCCTGCTAAGCATTCCCGCTACGTCTTACCTCTGCGGAGCGAGCTCTATCGCCAATATTATCTCTCGGTGCTCTCGCGGCTGTCTTACCCCTGTGAACTGCGAAACCCAACTGCCTTTATTTTCCCTCTGCCACCTCGCCCTCGCGGATGCGAACCAAAATTGTTTCTTTTAACTGTCAAGTGGCTTCGCCTTGTTCCTTTTCTGTCAACAACTTGGCGTTGCCCTCTCCCCTTTCGTACAGAGCGCTCGTCGCTTCTGTGAAGGTGGTGTCGTCACCGACCTTCGACCCCCTTTAACCATAATTTGAACGTCGGGAAAAAGCTTTTTGACTTAAATTGTGGAAAAGTAGGCATATTTATGAAGGCCTGGATGCCGCCGCATCGCCCAACTGAGTGGTCTCCTTGTTGTCGGGTGGGCTTCCACCGGCAACCTCACAATTCCTTTGTTTGCACCCAGCTAAAGCAAATTATCCGACTTCCCCAATTAAACGTGCTAATTTTTCCAATTAATTTTGTAATAGGCCAAATATTTAATTTAAACATTATCATAATTTAGCCACGCCCATCGAGTCCGTCCCCCTTTTATAATTATTAATTTAGACCCAAATTTTCGTATCAATATCTATAGGTTTTCCCCATTTCACCAACTGTCAGAACTAACTTTACCAACTATCGGAACTAAAGTACTATCGATGAAGCTCATTCCGAAATCTAACCGTTATTACTATCTCTATGAGTCCGCATAAGCACCATTTGAGCGTGTAACCAACCAAGGCATGTAGGGGAGACTGGGGCACATAGGACCTAATAAAAAAAATCGAATAAAAATCGAAAGTTAAAACAGCACTAAAGAGAAAAGAAAATGACATAATGATATTTGTAATATTGTTGTGGTTATGGCATGGTTTTTTTTTATATGTTCGTTTTATTTTCGGGGGAAAAGCACAAAATTGGAAATAACTTAAATGGTCCTATCTGCCCCATAACATGGGGCACCGGGGACCATAAGGTGTCGTGTGTCCCGTTATGAAGACAATATATCGTATTCAGTTTATATCTTATATTTACGGATATTATTATGATTTATTAACAATGTATTCAATACAAGGTACAATGTTACAATTATAAAGAATATATATTTTGATTAAATATAAAACATAACATTGGAATAACGAAATGTTGCCAAATTAACGAAGCTATTGGCAAAATAAACATACGAGATGATCGATAACTTTCGCATTACAAAATATAGGCAAATTATTTAAAGTTATTGGCAAAACATGCATACTAGATTGTCGTCGTTTTCATCAACACACGCGCAGGCATCGTGTGCCCAGTTGTTGCACTCAAAACACTGTATCCACCCTTCTCCATCTTTGGATGAAGAAAATTCCTCTTTGCAATAGATGCATAGAACATCATCATCATCAGTTTCGCTGCTGTCTGCACTTGACATCCAAAGTTTTCTGTCGCGAAGGTTTGTTTTCTTTGTTGGTATGGTGTTCATTTCTTTGCTACCTGATGCCACAGAATTCGTGTAAGAGCTAGGTGATGGAATGGGAGACATTAGTTTTGAATCAGTCAAACCATGTTCAGGATCACTGCCACATTCTTGTTTCTGGCAAATTTTCTTTGCCTTACTGGCGCGCTTATTGACAGTCTTCTTTCCTTTGTGTGAAGCTTTTTGTTCACTTTCCGCGGTTCATCCTGTTCACCTCTTGCACGTTTAAATGGGGAGCTTGTCAATTCTTCTGCTCGCTGTGTTTTTTTCATCCTGTTCACCTCTTGCACGTTTAAATGTGGAGCTTGTCAATTCATCTGCTCGCTGTTTTTTTCTTTTAGAAACTGTACCTTTTCGATTTTAACAGTTTTAATGAAATTTCATTGAGGGCCTTTTGGAATTCAGGGTTTAAGACTGTTCTTGCCTCTCCTTTACTGGTAGACCATCCTGGACTTGTATGAAGTATTTGTCTTGGGCTATCACCACTTGATGAATCCGGCTGCTCAGTAGAATTAGATGATGTTTCTAAGTTAGGCGTTTCATTAAGCAGAGATGGTAAAAATTCATCATCAGAAAAAATGTCTGGGTTGAAGGGCATAATACCTGTTACTAAGAAGCCTTTTATCGCCTTTTCTAGTGTTGCCACATGAAGATAAGCTTTTCCGAAAATATTTGTTGTGTCGTAAATTGTTATACAGTAGTAGCGAACAAAAGTATTTTGTGAAACACTTTTTCGACCATAATATTTTTTTCTGCTGGACCAAATCGGGTCATTTTGGGATATAATATGTGTTATTCAGTTGTAAATATGACCCATATGCAGATGGATCGGAAACCTTAACACAGATCAGGTACCGAGCTTAATCGCAAAGATCATACAAATTGACCAACAAAGTAGGTGTGTATCACATTCATTTAATGCAACGATAACAGAAAACAAGTACGAGAAAACGGCAAAACAATAACTACTACTTAGTGGGATAACCACGAGACTTAATAACAGCTGCACAACGGGATGGCATCGAGTCCACTAGCTTCTCGATGGTGACCTGCGGAATTCGCGCCCATTTTGCAGACAGCTGGTCGAACTTCTGGGCCCTATTCCGAGAGGGTTTCTTCGCACATCGTCTCTCCAGCTCCTCCCACATGTGCTCGATGGGGTTGAGGTTGGAGATTGGCTTGGCCAGTCTAGAAGTGTGACCTGTTGCTGCTGGAAGGCTGCCTTCGCTACTCTGGAGGTGTGCTTCGGGTCGTTGTCTTGCTGCATGATCCATCCGGGTGGCATGTTCTGGTTTGCCTATGGGAAGAGATCGTTGATGAACATGTTCGTGTAGCTCTGGCCGGTCATTATTCCGTCAATCTTGATGATGGGGCTCATTCCATTGCGAGAGAAGGCGCCGTAAACCATGAGCTATCCTCCTCCGTGCTTGACAGTCGGCTGAATGAACTGGGGGTTGAATCTCTGGCCACACGGACGTCGTACGTATCGGAGGCCATCACTTCCGAACAAGTTGAGCTTGCCCTCTTCGGTGAAAAGCACCATACTCCAGTCTGCCGCGGTCCAGTTTCGATGACGGCGCGCGAGCGCGACTCTGGCTCGTCGATTCTTGAGTCCGATGAGTGGTTTCTTGGCGGGGCGTCTTCCATTCAATCCACCAGCAGACGACGGGAGACGGTCATTCGGCTGACGTTCAGGTCGTCGCTGTCGCGGAATTCGGTGGCGATGTCCACAGCTGTCAATGTGGGATCAGCACGAGATCGACGGAGGATGCGTCTATCCTGACGCAACGTAGTGGAACGAGGCCTACCACATCGCGGACTGTTCTCGACGATCCCAGTCTTCTTAAAACTTTGCAGGATAGCTGAAATGGACTGATGTCGGATCTTCAGGATCCTCGCAATGTCGGTGACGCGCATTCCGGATTCCATCATGTTCACGGCCGCCTGGCAAGCTCCAACAGGGATCTCCGCCTTTTTACCCATTTATGAAAACCTAAGATTGACTTATTATCACACTACACATCACAAAAAATACAAAAATCACAACAAAAACATTAATACATGCAGCAAACAAATGGGTAATAATTGGCGACTCTTATATATGGCCCATTTCGAACGACAAATTCACTCTGAGCGAAATACAAACTACGCGGCATTGTTACCCACGAATCAACACATATCATACCACAAAATGACCCGATTTGGTACAGCAGAAAAAAAATTATGGTCGTAAAAGTGCTTCGCCAAATACTTTTGTTCGCTGCTGTACGTTGACCAGGATGATTTGTCATCTATTTGTCACATTCCCGTGCAAATTGGGCTTTTAAAGGACCATAAAAGGTAGCATCAAGTGGTTGCATCTTATGGCTAGTGTGAGGTGGAATGTTGTTTTTTCCCATTCGTCTTTCGTTTGTACGTAAGTACCATCTGCACATCAGAAAAAAAAAGTAACATGACTTTACAGAAGTTACGGATAAGTACTATCAAAACGTAGGTAGGCCTACAACCACTATAAAGTATTTTTGTAATCACAAAGATAATACCCCTATCCATGGGGCACAAAGGACCGGTGGTCCTCTGTGCCCCAAATGATTTGGTTCTTTCTGCTCTATAACGAAGTAAATTTCTCCGTCATTTTTGCCCACGCCGGGACTTGAACCCGGATCCCCTCATTCCGAAATAAGTCACTCTACCAATTGAGCTACGCGGACGTTCGTTCTGATTGCTATCTACCTTTATGTCGTGTGCGTCCTGCTGGCAGGTACGTCTCAGCTCCGAAACGCCATTTTCTTTTATACAGCATGCTACAACCTTACAACCAAACGGTTTCTTTCGACTTTACTTGAAAACAAACGCTAATAGTTAACGCAAAATATTCAAGCGCTTAATATTTCTTACACGCTTGTAGTAAAACACATTAGTATTGCAATTTTAATTTAATATGATGTAGCGCTTACCTCTAAAATCACAATTTCTCACGACAGCACAGGTTTGCGACTGATTATAGCAATGACCGACAGCGCACTGAACATAAACGTTGAAAGGTTCGTATTTGACGCATTTGCTTGTACCTGTCAGCCCCTTCCGCACTAATATTGCCGTGGACCCTTGTGACCCGACGTTCCTACGTGCCCCAGTCTCTCCTACTGGTCTTCAAGAATTATATATATATATCATCATCATCATCATAATCATCATTGTCAACCATTATCAATCCACTGCTGGACGAAGGTCTCCCCAAGTTTCCTCCACAGCGGTCTATCTTGTGCCAGTCTCCTCCAGGTTACTCCCGCATACTTGCGAATTTCATCCACCCATCTCCCATGTGGTCATCTTCTGGGTCTTTTCCTGTCCCTTGGAATTCAATCTAAAATTTCGGCTGTCCATCGATGGTCTGTCCTTCTGGCAGTATGTCCACCCCATTGCCATTTCAGGGATATAACTCTGATCGTGATGTCTTCCACTCTTGTCATTTTTCGGATCCACGAGTTCCTCTTCTTATCTTTCCTGGTTACACCAAACATGCACCTTTCCATGCTTGTTTGAGTTGTCTGCAGCCTTTGTATGTCTCTTTTAGTTAAGGTCCACGTCTCTGCACCATACGTAAGCACTGGAAGGATGCATTGATCAAACACTTTTCTTTTAACACATAATGGCATATTGCTCTTGAAAATTATGCTGTTTCTTCTAAAAGCTCTCCAGGCAAGTTTTGTACGCCGATTAATTTCTTCATCAATGTGACCCTCACTTGATATCTGCTGTCCAAGATAAACGTACGTATCTGTTATCTCCAGCTTTTCTCCTTCAATCGATAAAACTTCATTTCTTGTAAAAGCATTGTACATCACTTTTGTCTTCTGAAAGTTCATTTTTAATCCCACTTCTTTACTAGTTCCTGGATCATACTCTGCAGTTCTGATGGAGTAGTTGCAAAATCATCAGCAAAACGAAGGTGAGTTAGATAATCTCCATTAATCTTTATCACTTTGTTTTCCCAGTTCAGTGATTGAAAGACATTTTCCAATGTTGCATTAAAGAGCTTGGGAGATATGGTGTCACCTTGTCTCACTCCCTTTCCAATTTTTATGCGTGTTGTATTTTCAAACAGCCGAACCTTTGCACTTGCATTTTCGTAGATGTTATTAATAATACACTGCCGGAACGTGAAAAAAGAACACCAAGAAGGAATTGGTGGACGATGGGGGATGAAATTCGAAAGTATGCGGGAGTGACATGGAGGAGACTGGCACAAAACAGACCGTTGTGGAGGAAACTTGGGGGCCGCCCCGGTGGCGCAGTGGTCTAAGGCGCTGGCCTCTGATCGTTCGTCCGTAAGGGGTCCGGGTTCGAATCCCGGTCAGGCATGGATGTTGTGTTTGTCTTACGGCACTGGCTCTCTCCCTTCCCTGGAACCAGTGACCCTAAATTAGGGACGGGCGACTGCTTATAGCCCATTGAGTTGCTCACGGTAGTCGTTAAACCTCCAATAAAAAAAAAAAAAAGAAAAAAAGTTGGGGAGACCTTCGTCCAGCAGTGGATTGATAATAGTTGACAATGATGATGATGATGATATAAAATACATAAATAACGCAGACGCTACAAGCACAACAGTGACAACCATAAATAATATACTAAATATGTGACAACCGTAAATAATATAAGGTCAGCCACCGGGTGCCAATCTTCAGGGGAGAATGCACACGACGGCTGAGCTTCTGACAGGTTTCATGCGGACGTCCTGATTTAGCAACCTCGACCGAATAAAATTAAACTGAACATCCCATCCTCCCTACCTGTCAGGAAATATACTTTAAAATCAACTTAATTAACAAATTTAAACATTTAAAATAGACCTACTTTATGCCTGACTGGTGCCCATGACCGGTAAACACAATTTACCGTGGCCACCCACCTTTAGAGTTCATCATTTGGTTAATGCGTAGGTATAGGGTACGTTCAGAATTATATAGAAGAGTGTTGTTGTCCTTCCCCACTGTAAAATATACCATGTATGCTAGGAAAGAATGGTTAAATGCTCCGGGGCAACTCGAAAGAAAACACAGTTTTTTTATGTAGCCCTGAAAGTTAGTAAGGATGGGTTTCTGGTTTATTGATCTTACAAAATCTTAATGGTAATGAAGTAAGTAGTTCATGTGTTTCTAACAGTTTACTGAAATGATAGTTACAGAAGGCCTCTGGATATTCATTATTTAAACATCTCCAATATAATCTTCTCAGCTGTTTAATAATATTATCCTTTTTATTACATTATCGCGTAATTCGTAGGATTTGTGAAATAATCAAATTACGGAAAATATTTCTTGAGAGGTTAGAGGTCCAATGACTGTATATTTTTGCTTTAAAATTAAACAGTTCTTTTTTATCATAAATATCTATTTCTGGTTTACCTCCCTTGAACTCTATCCGGAAATCAAGAAAATTAATCCTGTTTATATCTGGGTTTGTCTTAAGTAAACTTAGACCCCTGGGATAGATATCTTCAGGTCTAAAGTCTGCTATATTGGTTTTAAAACAGATCAAATCATCAACATATCGAAAACATCTGACTTCTAAGTGGTGGTATTCTTCTTCATAAGCATGTAGGTACAAGTTGGCCGATAAACTTCAAAACTTAGTGCCTATAGAGACACCCATAATTTGTACTAGAATATTCTTCTGATCATATATATAGTTGTTAAATATACACAGTCTACAAGGAACTTCCCACTAATTTTTATCATAATTAATAGATTCGTCAAAACGCATATAATAATGGTCGAGAACAGTACGGAGATCTTCCAAATCAAATGTAGTAAATAAATTAGTAAAATCAAAAGTTTCAACATTTTTCAAAGTGTCATTGACTTTATAATGAAGTTGAGAATTTTTCTATTGGCATTTATCATCCATGTTGAATCTTTTATATTGTTGAAAATGATTTGTAGCTTAGCTTGAAATATTTTTCCAGCTTTTTTATTAAAACTACTGCTTCCACAAGTGATAAATCGGAATTTCATAGGTGTTTTGTGAAATTTGGGAACAGCAAAAATATAAGGAAAATCAAGCTTGTAATTCCGAATTCTGAATAATTTATGAAAGGCAATTATTTTTTCTTAATAGCTAATATATCCTGATTAGTAATCCTATTGTAAACAGTTACATTAAAGATTTCTTTTAACATAATGGAATAATAAAATTTCTTACAAATAAAGGCAAAATTATTAGCACATTTATCAACAGAGGTCACCACAAGACTGTCTTGTAATTCTTTAATTAAAATTTTGATTTTTTTCCAGTTCCTTATATATTCATAACAGTGAAAATGTTTATCAACAAAGTAGTTCATCTTTTTTAGTAGTGCATTTATCCATTTTTTGATAAAATTTCATTTGGAGCTATCTTAAGGCGAAAACGCAGCAATTCCCACTTGGGAATACTCTTCAAGTTATTCCTGCATACAAATATGTTGACACTCTGGGCAGAAGAATTTATAATTATAATAGGTTCTGCAGAGAATTGGGAAATTTGGACCCTCAAGACTTACCATGTTACTGTCATGAAGAGCAATACCAGCCTTATGTTGACAATGAACAGGGACACATTATTACAGGCAACACAGGTATTATTGAAAGCTTAAAATTTCAAGGCCTTTTGAATAAACGCTCTAATTTTCGTCCAAATGTGTTTGTCCCTGTGAAAATTATTAAGAGGTGTTTGTCCAAAGATCTACACTGCTTTGCCTATGAAATTTCAGAGAAATATAGTCATCCTGTTGAGGATTTCTTCCAATGGATAAATGCACTACTAAAAAAGATGTACTACTTTGTTGATAAACATTTTCACTGTTTTGAATATATAAGGAACTGGAAAAACATCAAAATTTTAATTAAAGAATTACAAGACAATTTTGTGGTGACCTGTGTTGATAAATGTGCTAATAAATTTGCATTTATTTGTAAGAACTTTTGTTATTCCATTATGTTAAAAGAAATCTTTAATGAAACTGTTTACAATAGGATTACTAATCAGGATATACTAGCTATTAAGAAAAAAATAATTGCCTTTCATAAATTATTAAAAATTCAGGATTACAAGCTTGATTTTCCTTATATTTTTGCTGTTCCCAAATTTCACAAAATACCTATGAAATTCCGATTTATCACTTGTGGAAGCAGTAGTTTTAATAAAAAAGCTGGAAAAATATTTCAAGGTAAGCTACAATCATTTTCAACAATAAAATAAATGACAATAGAAAAATTCTCTACTCATTAAAGTCAATGACACTTTGAAAAATGTTGAAACTTTTGATTTTACTAATTTATTTACTACAATTGATTTGGAAGATCTCCGTACTGTTCTCGACCATTATTATATGCGTTTTGACGAATCTATTAATTATGATAAAAATTAGTGGGATGTTCTTTGTAGACTGTGTATATTTAACAACTATATATATGATCAGAAGAATACTCTAGTATAAATTATAAGTGTCTCTATGGGCACTAAGTTTTCAAGTTTATTGGCCAACTTGTACCTACATGCTTATGAAGAAAAATACCACCACTTAGAAGTCATTTGTTTTAGATATGTTGATGATTTGATCTATTTTAAAACCCATATTGCAGACTTTAGACCTGAAGATATCTATCCCAGGGGTCTAAGTTTACTTAAGACAAACCCAGATATAAACATGATTAATTTTCTTGATTTCCGGATAGAGTTCAAGGGAGGTAAACCAGAACTAGATATTTATGATAAAAAAGAACTGTTTAATTTTAAAGCAAAAATATCCAGTCCTTGGACCACCAACCTCTCAAGAAGTATTTTCCGTAATTTGATTATTTCACAAATCTTGCGAATTACGCGAATATGTAATAAAAAGCATAATATTATTAAACAACTAAGAAGATTATATTGGAGATGTTTAAATAATGAATACCCAGAGGCCTTCTGTAACTATCATTTCAGTAAACTACAGTGGCGGAAAGTGAAAAAACACCAAGAAGAAGACGTCTGATACCAACGAAATTTATACAGCAAAATAACGGAATACAGAGAATATTGATCAAAAAATTATGGCAAAATACAGCTGTATTTGCTGGTAAACTGAAAAATAACATTTCCATGTAACATGTTTAGTACGAGTTTGAACCGCCATGAACTGCGTCACACTGTGCAATTCTGGCATGGAGTCTGTCGTACAGATGTTTGATGTAAGTTTGGGGTATTGAGTTCCAAGCATCCTCAACATGGACGCGTAAATCGGGGATGGTCGTGGCTGGCCGTGGAGACCGGATAAGTCGTTGTCCCATAAAATCCCCCACGTGCTCAATGGGGTACAAATCCGGTGAACGTGCAGGCCATGTAAGTTGTCTCACACCCTGAGGTGCATGTTGCGTTGCACGTGCCATGTGTGGGCGTGCGTTATCTTGCTGGAAAACACCACGATGGACCAACCTTACCAAATGGCACAACAACGGGCTGAATGATGTTGTTGATGTAGGAGGTGGTGTTTAACGTACCCGGTATAAACACTAGTTTTGTACGGGAGTGATAGCTGATCGCTCCCCACCCCAGGAGACCAGGTGTAGGCCCTGTGTGTCGCTGGCGGATGCAAGAAGGGTGGAGACGCTCCCCTGTGCGTCTGCGAACACGCATACGGCCATCGGTCGCTTCCAAGCAGACTCTGCTTTCATCGCTGAACACGACAGATCACTATTTCCCGTTCTTGACGGCGGGCTGGAGTCAGAAGTACACATGCGAGAGACACACGTGCACGTAGTCCTGCATCCAGTGGACGGTTGCGGATTGTTCGCACACTCTCCTCAGGTGCAACGGATTTGCGTCGTTGTGGATGTTCTGCTTGACAACGCCGCTCTTCTTATGTGTCGATCGGTCTGCTCATCAGTCCGTCTGTGACTCTCGGTTCCACGTCTTCTCGTGTGGGAATGTTCCTCGGACCATCTACGCAACCATCGTAACACCACCGATACTTCCCGTCCAATTCGCTCCGCAATACGACGATACGACCAGCCGGCCTAGCGGAGTCCGACTAGACGACTTCGCTCAAAGTCCGATAACTGCTGAAATCATACACATCTTCCATGTCCAGGCATTGCAGCTTCTTCAGGGTCTTCGCACGTGTCCGTACGCCGACGACTGATTACATTCACTTCGCCGTACTCCTTAAATACCACCGACGATGATTTGCATATTATGCCGTGCTGTGGCGTAAGCGCTCACCGGTTGGTCCCGAAATTAACATCACACCTACGTGCACTCGACCCCATTAACATATGAAGGTTCCATGATCGTCCGCCAATTCCTTCTTGGTGTTCTTTTTTCACTTTCCGCCAGTGTATTAGAAACACATGAGCTACTTGCTTTATTACGATTAAGATTTTGTAAGATCAATAAACCAGAAACGTATCCTTACTAACTTTCAGGGCTACATAAAAAAAACTGTGTTTTCTTCCGAGTTGCCCCGGAGCATTTAACCATTCTTTCCTAGCATACATGTCATATTTTACAGCGGGGAAGGACAACTATACTCTTCTACATAATTCTGAACGCACCCTATACCTACGAATTAACCTAATGAAGAACTCTAAAAGGTGGATGGCCACGGTAAATTGTGTTTACCGGTCAAGGACACCAGTCAGGCTTAAAGGAGGTCTATTTTAAATGTTTGAATTTGTTACTTAAGTTGATTTTAAAGTATATTTCCTGACAGGTAGGGAGGATGGGATGTCCAGTTTATTTTTATTCGGTCGAGGTTGCTAAATCAGGACGTCCGCATGAAACCTGTCAGAAGCTCAGCCGTCGTGCGCATCCTCTCCTGAAGATTGGCACCCGGTGGCTGACCTTATATTATTTATGGTTGTCACATATTTAATAGAGTTCTATTGTGCTTGTAGCGTCTGTGTTATTTATGTATTTTATTTCAGGTGACATTGACCGCTGCAGCAGAGCGCGAGGTCATGGCATTATATTTTTGCAACTTTATGTTTACTATGTTTTTGTATATATATATATACATATATATTGTTGACTGAGTACTGTCGATAATAATGTCTGTTAAGAGTTTCTGCGTAGCCTCCCTCATCGAGAGTATTGGTTTTAATAACCAGTACTTCTTGTGGTTCATCCTGTTCCCACTAAAGAGGCTCTAACGACTGATGAAGAGCGGCGCACCTATATCAGCGTAATTAGAGGAAATGCTATCCCCACACTGACCCACCCCTTGGTCAGCATGGTGAGTTATGGGCAACCCTACCCCCTCCCCAAAGATGCTTACACAATTTCAAACTTGGCACTCAGTCTCCGGCAGCTGGAATCTACCTCGCCAAGGCAGCGCCGGTGCGACATGAAAGCAGAGGGTGCTAAGAATCACCGGAAGATCGGACTAGGCTGCCATCAGATGCTGACCTTGGCTACGTTAAATGGACGATCCCTATCTTCTTATTCAAGACTCTTTGAATTGGAGAAGGAACTCCAAAGAACCAACTGGGACATTGTGGGGCGAAGCGGGGTAAGAAGAGGAGGAGAAGATCTCATTGAACTGAAAAGCGGACATTTTTTCTAATTTTCTACTATCGTGGGACAGGTACTGGGAGAACTTAAGCTACGATACTGGTAGAACTTATAATCTTGGCTCCGTAAAATGGACGATCCCTATCTTCTTATTCAAGGCTCTTTGAATTGGAGCAGGAACTCCAAAAGACCAACTAGAACATTGTGGGGCAAATCGGGGTAAGAAGAAGAAAAGATTTCATTGCACTGAAAATCGGACATCTTTTCTAATATCGTGGGACAGATAGTGGGACAGCTTAGAACCTTGGCTACGTTAAATGGACGATCCCTATCTTCTTATTCAAGGCTCTTTGAATTGGAGCAGGAACTCCAAAATACCAACTAGAACATTGTGGGGCAAATCGGGGTAAGAAGAATAAAAGATCTCATTGAACTGAAAAGCGGACATCTTTTCTACTATTGTGGGAAAGATACTGGGAGAACTTATGCTACGATACTGGTAGAACTTATTATCTTGGCTACGTTAAATGGACGATCCCTATCTTCTTATTCAAGGCTCTTTGGATTGAAGCAGGAACTCCAAAAGACCAACTAGAACATTGTGGGGCGAATCGGGGTAAGAAGAAGAAAAGATCTCATTGAACTGAAAAGCGGACATCTTTTCTACTATCGTGGGACAGATAGTGCGATAACTTAGAACCTTGGCTATGTTAAATGGACGATCCCTATCTTCTTTAACTCCAAAAATTGTAGCCGCTTTCGACAAATGCAAAGTTAGTGATAGAAATGCGGTTCACATTTTTAATAGCAACAGCTGAAGCATTAAGTCATGATGTCCATGAACTATCAATAAGTAGGTCTTCCATTCAACGATGCAAACAACGTTTGCGTGAAAATCACTGCTAACAGTTACAGATTCTCAGATTATTGAGCGCCTTCCGGTCATAATCACAAATGGAAATATAGAACAAATACTGCAGATACCACGGTTGAGAGGCTCCACTGGAAAAGAACAAGCTTTAGCAGTATATGAAACACTTGCTGTTGGGAGCTTGCAAACAAGGTAAAAGCTTTGTGCTTTGACACTACTGCGTCCAATCTCAGCTATACTTAAAAGGAGCGGCAATTATTTTAAAGCAGATGTTGGAAAGAGATCTTTTATATCTTCCCTGCAGACATCATATATTTGAAATCATTCTTAAAAGCGTTTTTGAGCTGAAAATGCCCTCTTCATCAGGTCCAGATGTGCAAATTTTCAAACGCTTTCAACAGGCATGGCCTAAATTTAATAAAAAAAAATTCAAGTCTGGTATAGAAGAAAAAAATGTTCGAAAAGTTTTATGTTCCAACCTGATAGAAATCCGATCTATTATAATGCAGATCTACAAGTGCTGATTATAATAGATCGGATTTCTAGAGATGATAATAAAGAATTCTTTATTATGAGATGATAATAAAGCCTCGAGATAATAATAAAGAATTCTTCATTATCATCTTGAGCCTGTAAGACATTTCGCTGACTTAGCAGAAATTTTCATTGGAAACAACACAAAACAAATATCTTTTCGAGCTCCAGGAGCATACCATCAAGCGCGATGGATGGCAAAAGCACTTTATTGCTTTAAAATGTTTCTGTTTCGTGATGAATTTAAACTTACTTTCAAGGGAAAAAAAAGCCTTTCTGACATATGCATATTTCTTGTAAGAATATATTGTTACGACTGTAGGGTACGGCAATGAATTCGATTAGCAGGTTTTGCCAGAGGCGGGAACAGCGTTAATTCTTTGTTGAAAATCAACAGCTAGAGGTTTCCCGCATTGCAAAAGAGGCACTGCTCTGAAGGAAGGGTATGACTTCTGCCTGTATAACTTACCTGGTGCGGCGGTCGCTGTTGAGATTGCCCTGAAGTTTTAGCAGCCGAGATTGCGAATGGTACCCAATGGCACCCCACACCACCACACTTGGCGTTCGGTCCGTATGATGCTCGACAATGCATGCTCGAAGAAAGCGCTCACATTAATTCCGTGTAATGCGTATGCGACCATCATGGTAGTCCAAGTTGAATCGGGACTCGTCCGAAAACACATGTTGGCAATCAGCATGCCATTGTCTGTATTGAAAACACCATTCCAGTCATAGGCGTCCGTGGTTCAGGGTCAAAGGAATCTACCGCTAAGGGGTACGTGCAACCAGTCCTCTGTGCAGCAGACGGTGGTATCGAACTGTGGAGGCAGACAATGCCCCACCTGTTGCACTGCTCCACTGTTGTGCTAACAATTACGAAGATGCGAAACGGTTCGTCAATGCCATACGGAGGAGGTGTCGGTCATCCTGCGGTGTCGTCACATTTCGCAGTCCACTGCCAGATTGGCGATGCACCTGCTTCTCCTCGGTCCACTGCCAGATTGGCGATGCACCTGCTTCTCCTCGGTCCACTGCCAGATTGGCGATGCACCTGGTTCTCCTGTGGCCACACGCGCATCATTGTCGTGGCGTTATATCCCTCCCGGAACGAAAATGCACCTTCACGCAGACCAATCATTCGTCTCCGTTCAAACTCTGTCGTATGGTGATATTGCACCCTTCGTCGTCGCCGAGGCATTATAGAATCCTGGAAAACCTTTTACAACTCGCTGTTACATATATACATATGTATATATATATATATATATATATATATATATATCAATTTTTACTAGCAAAAAAAGTCTGGTTAATGTTTTCTACTTTTGACGACAACAGCGCGTAGCCGACGAAAGAAGGCAGGTGTTGTTAGCTGGCTTGGAGGGTATATAAGGTGTGCTGTAGGCATTCTGAAAACATATCACTCGGTGCTGTCATGGATAAAAGGAGCGATTTATCAGATTTACAAAAAGTGATGGTTATCCGCTTTCAGGCCCAGGGTGGCAGTATTTGTGAACAACGCTGTTTCCGAACTGTTTGCCTGCTGCTGTGGTTAAAGTGTATCTTGATTGGAAAAATGGCACCATTGCGAATAAGCGACGTGGAAACGGCCGAGCACCACATGCCATTGATGTGAGAGGTGAACGTCGGCTTCGAAGGTGCGTGAGGGCCGATCGACACACTACAGTGGAACAATTCACTGGCCGAATGAACCAGGGGGATACCGGAAGTGTGTCTAAAACGACAATTCAGCTAACCCTGCTGCGTATGGGGCTCCGATGCAGACGGATGGACACTGCACCTATGCTATCGAAGGTGCATCGACAGGAAAGGCTTACATTTGCACAGCAGTATCATAAATTGGACCTCCGCTGATTGGAAAAGAATTACCTTTTCTGATGAGTCATGTTTTCTGCTTCATCGAACGGGTGGAAGTTGGAGTATAAGGGGAGAAGCATCGGAGATCAAACATTCTTCAACCGTTGCTGGAAAAACACAAGCTGGTGGGGGCAGCGTTATGGTTTGGGCAATGTTTTCGTGGCATTTCCTGGAACCACTCATACCTGTGAAAGGCACTATGGACCGAACTCGTTATGAATACATTCTTGCAGACCACGTACACCCATACATGCTGATTGTCTTCCCTGTGACGGATGGGATCTTCCAGCACGACAATGCGACGTGTCAAACAGCTAGAAATGTCCGAGAGTGGTTGGAAGAGCACGATTAAGACTTTAAAGTACTTTTCTGGCACCCTAATTTCCCAGACTGAAACCCAATTGAGTATCTGTGCCCTGTGGAACTACCTCGGTCGTGTTGTTGGCTCTACGGATCCTCCAGCAGCTGTCAGATGCACTGCAGTCAGCATGGCTCCACATACCTGTGGACACCTTCCTGCAACTTACTGAGCCACTTCCAGCACGTCTAAATGCCGTCCGCGCTGCGTACGGCTGTTACTCTGGATATTAGATGGTGGTCACAGTTATGTGACTCGACTGTGTATATATATAGTTCTTTTTATTATCATATTTCATTTGAAGTCAATGTACATAGCAGTGTAATGTATTTTTCAGTTTTTCTTGTTTGAATTATTTGTTTAAAGTCAGTCATTACAACCATCAAGCATGCGTGCATCGCTTCAATTTAGTCTGTTATAGACTGTGCAGATATATCTCTGAATCATTTCGGCATGCAGAAGTTTTGTGACGGTGCTACTTCGTTGTTCTAGTCCTGTTTAGGGAAATATTTAGACGAGAAATGTACAAATAAAAACAACTCCAAAACAAAATACCGCCTGTTGTTTTTGATAAAAAAAATTCTTAGCTAAGCTATAACCATCTGAGTTTTCCCATTTTAATCGTAGATTTAAAGCTTAAATATGTCACAATAAAAATTTTTAGCCTTCCAAATTTTTTTTTATCCAACACTCCCGCTCACTGCCCTTTATAATATTCCTGGAAAAAACCCTGCGCTATAGGAATATATAATACATATCTACCGGTGAAAATCGTTCTGTTAGGTTTTGGATGACAGGAGACTGTGTTGAAATGTGCTACGCATAATAAAACAAATCGAGTCCTGAACAAATTTTAAATAAAATTTATCGGCGAAAGGATTTTTCTAAACCCGCTCAATATAATGTAGCATTAAATCACGTTCAAAACGGTGTTTGTACCTGACAATAATTCCCTTTAGAAAAATTTGCTTTAAAAAAATAAAAAAGAGGAAAGTAAGGAAGAAAGAAACTTGAGTCTCTTGAAAGCCACATTTCAACTAAACTGTTATGAAAATCATTCGGAAAGTTCAAACGCACACATGTTACATGGCAAGTTTCCTATAAAATTATTTTTTATATTTATTTGGCCACTGTTTGCCGACTGCTTAATCGTATTGGTATCTTCGTGAGTAATCGCATTTTTGACTCATGTGAAGCAGTACCGGTGAATCGTTATTTCTTTTACGATCAATGTGGACATGAAATAGTGTATGAAAAAGAGAAATCTTCGTCGTAATTTTTCTGTTTTTCTGATTGGGGGGCATTCGAACTCCAACAACTCTTCAGTTTCTTAAAACACTTCTCTCAGCAAAAGAGGTGAAGCGCACCATCCATCCGAAAGACACTGTCTCACCACCCGTAAGTTTAAACTTACGGGTGGTGACTAGTGGACCCAGGATATGCCACATTTATTTAAGTAATTACATATGGTAATTTGGGTGGACTAGATACATCCGACGATTTTATATTTTTGTTTAGTTGAGATGTTGTTCTATAAGTTTAGCCCCATTCTCGTTCGGATAAATTTCTCGACAAAACACACAGCCTACTCGTTGATTAATGCATTTTTTAGCAGTACATCACTAATAATTTTCATTCTTTTAATTTTTTGTACCTCCGAAAATTAGGTAAATGGGATTAATAATAACTGGTGTATTTTTTTAAGTTTTTTACATTCCTTTTAGATTCAAAAATCTAAAATTTACCTTGCAAAGGCAACGTAAACGCGAGATGACCGCACACATTTCAAAAATATATTCCCCTGAAAAGCTGTTAATAATCAGAAGTGAGGGATGAAACCTGAACAATTCATAGGTGCAGTACTTACTTGATTTTTCACATTTTCCTTCATTCAATATGAGTTTTTTTTCACGCGATCTTTCAGTACCACCTTTATGTTTTTTTGGGGTTTTTTTTCTCAGTTAGTGATATATTCCAGGTTTTTCTCAGTTAGTGATATATTCACACTTCACCGAACACTTTCACTTCACGCTGGCTGTGGCTTTAAATATGCTAGTACCGCACCATAATGATAAAAAAAGTAATTGCGCGGTATCTTCGCTATCGCCTTCTACATGCTCTCGTGCCGAATACAGCATTGGTTTTGCTCTTCCTTCGCTCAAGGCAAAAAGGGGAGCACTTCGATTGATTCGGATGTAGGAATATCTCTGAGAGAGAATCGCTTTATGTTCTGTCAGTCCGTGGTTAAGGGTAGGAGGGGGTGATAGGCCACCTCAATACTGGTGTCCCTTTGAAGATTACAGAAGGGTAGGGCATACCAGGCTCCAAGTCTAATGACCTATGCCTTCAGCTTGATTAATTTATAACAGCTTGCTTGGTTCGACGGCGCTTTCCTCAAGCCAGTACCTTTGCGTCTATTCAGAGCAAACGCTCAATAAAGATAGAAGGACAAGTTTCTTTTCTTTCCTCTCTTTTTTTTTTTTTTTTTTTTTTAAGGAAACAACTTTTCAGGCAGAAGTAAAGGTCAAATGAAATAAACGATTATTTGCTTTTTCCAAAAACAATTATACTGTACATCCGTACCCTAAAATTCAGAAAAACAAGAATACCGGGAAATGTCCTGGTGGGCCAAGCAGCCCCTGGGCCTAGTATATGGTAGTTTTTCGACAGGTGCACGCATTCGCGTTGGTGTCGGATTTACTGCAATCTGACTAACCCAGTCTATAAGAGCAGACCTTCGTTTCGATCATTCTCAAGGAATAAGAATTCGTAAGTTATATCGAAAGGACAACAGAAAATAACATTTTCTTTGTTTTTATCGTTTTTCTAATTTTTTTCTCGTCTATTAACTAATTCGATTTGATCCACTCGAAATCTTGGCACCCCCCAGATTTTGGCGCAGAAGGCAGCCGCTTAGTTCGCCTAATGGTTGAACCTGCCCTGGTGGCCGGCCAGCTTGAAACTAAGCTGCTAGCTGTTGCCATAAGTCGAAAATCGTTATCTAGCTAACATTTGCAGCACTAATCACAAAACTTGTGGTGTGGCCAGCTTTAATACAGCACTAAATATTGACAGTGAAAAATCCTTGAGATGATGATATTATGTATATGTGGCAGGTCATCTTGACGTCAAAATGGCCGGCCACATTTAAATTTTAATAACTCGGTTTAATTTACAGCACTAATTGTCAAACTAGACCAGTAGCCAGCACTAATCGAGCACTAAATATTGACATCAAAAATTCTGCAAAATATTGATTTTAAGTGTATGTGGACGGCCAGCTTGACACTAAGCTGGTAGCGGACGCCATTTTGAAATCGGAAATCGTAATATCTAGCTGAAATTTGCAGCACTAATCACAAAAATTTGTGTGTCACCAGCACTAATATAGCACTAAATATTGACATTGAAAAATCCCTGAAATGATGATATTATGCATATGTGGCCGGCCAGCTTGACATCAGGCTGGCCGGCCACATTAAAATTTTAATAACACAATTTAATTTGCAGAACTAATTCTCAAATTTGGCCAGTTCCCAGTACTAATCAAGCACTACATATTGACATCGAAAACTCTGCAAAATATTGATATTATGCATATGTGGAAGGCCAGCTTGACGTCAAACTGGCCGGCCACATTAAAATTTTAATAACTCGGTTTAATTTACAGCACAAATTTTCAAACTTGGCTAGTAGCTAGCACTAATCGAGCACTAAATATTGACATCGAAAAATTCCTGAGAAAAAAAATGTTATGTATATGTGGCCGGCCAACTTGACGTCAAGCTGGCCGGCCTCATTAAAATTTCAATAACTTGGTTACTGGACAAGCACAAATTCTGTACTTCGAGCACGAATTAGCACTAATCTAGCACTAAATACTGACAAATTTTTTTCATGTTCCGATATGTGGTCCGGCCAACTTGACGCACACAGTCAGCAGCTGTTCCCAATCAGCTTTATTCCCATACGGCTTTATATTATGCCCACAAAACGGGGAAACTTTACCTCCTAGAAAAGAGAAGTTGTACATACCTTTTAAAGGGAATTCACCCGGTTTTAAAGCACTTAGCGGCTTGCAAATCTGTGGAAGAATTGATCAAGCTCATGCGCACTGCGTATTAATCAGATTTCAGCCATTTTCAACACATTCCTTTGATATGCACCATTTTTTCCCATCGAGTTTTACGTAAAAGATCACCTCCTTCGCGTACCTCAGAACAAACTAAAATTTTGATGGAATTGAAGGCGTAGCATCATGCGTAAGTTTCGAAGAACATAACTGAAACCAGATGAAAATTTTCGGAAGAAAATGACAATTTTTCGGCAAAAGAGCTCAATCAAAATACATGATTTTGGGCACTCCGAGCATTGCATTTTTTTAGCTTTCAAAATAGTTACACATAAAGATAGTACCTTCAAAAAGTTGTTTCTAGATTGGCGGCAACATGGCGCTATAGCCGTTAGTGCAGAAATATTTCTACTATGAGCTTTTATATTTGAATATATACACTGAAAAGCAATTGAATTAGAGATACCTGTCTAGTAACGTGTAGCACCACCTTTCGTCCTGGTGACGAAAAGTGGTGCTACACGTGGTGGTGCTGCAGCAATTCGTCTCGACATGGACACGACGAGACACCGGAAGCGTTGGGAAGCCATACGGATCCACGACCCCTGAACAAGCTCCCACAGTTCACGAAGATTTGATGGAGGGCGGGGGGGTCATAGCCTCGAACATCTCTCTCGATGGCATCCCAGATGTGCTCGATGGGATTGAGGTCAGGTGACCTTGCTGGCCAAGGAAGCGAGGTCACGTCGGTGGAGTGTTCATCCAACCATTCGGATATAATTCGGGAGCGATGGCACGGTGCATTGTCTTGTTGCAGGATGAGGTCCCCAGTGGGATGTTGAAGACGCACAAACGGGAGCAAATGGTCGTCCAGGATATCCCGGTAACGTTGACCTGTGAGGGAAGATATCACACGTACCAGGGGTCCCATTTCAGTCCACGTAAACAGTCCTCAGACGAGAATGCCACCTCCACCAGCTTGAAGAGTACCCTGCTGGCAAGAAGGATCAATCGCGTCATGTGGTTTGCGCGATACTCGTATCTTGCCATCCGCATGTACCAGCGTGAATCTCGACTCATCAGTCCAGGCAACATTTTTCCATATGTCTAGGGTCCAGTGGCGATGTTCCCGCGCCCATACTAATCTTTGCACCCTGTGATGTGCGGTCAGCAGCGGTACGCTCGTGGGATGATGGCTTCTGTACCCCTTAGCGAGGAGATGGTTCTGGATGGTGTGACTGCTTACACGTTTTTGTGCACCAGCGTTAAATTGCCGAGTGATTTCTTGCACTGTGGCCCGTCTATCCGCTGTTACAATGCGAGCTAGCCGACGATGACCCCGCTCATCCACACGCTGTTGTCCACGGCAGTTGGCCCTTGCAGGGATGGTTTTACCGGATTCGATGTACTCTCGGTGCACCCGTGACACAGTGGCTCGTAAAAATCCCAGTGTCTGCACGACTTCCGAGATGGGGTGACCCATTCGTCGGGCCCCGACAATTTTATTACGATCAAATGCGTTTAGATCCTTCGTCTTACCCATACTGTGTCCGACTCTTACTGATTCCCGTCGCATCACTCCTTATATTGTCGGATCGCTGCATACGTCATGTCGTTTCCGTTTACAGGGCCACCCACAGCGCCACATTTGCATAACGCAAGCTGTCTCTAATTCAATTGCTCTTCAGTGTATATCGACGTTTCCCTCAAGAAACTGATTGGTTAACATTCTATGCTGGAATATCTATAAAATTTTTGAATCATCGTCATCATTGTCAACCCTTTACAATCCACTGGTGGATGAAGGTTTACCCACGTTTCTTCCACAAATCTCTGCCTTGCGCCAGTTTCCTCCATGTCACTCCCGCATGCTTTCGAATGTCATCTACGCATCTCTCATGTGGTCTTCTTCTGGGTCTTTTTCTGTCCCTGGAAATCCCGTCTAGAATTTCGGTTGTCCATCGGTGACCCGTTCTTGGCAGTCGTTGTGTTGGTGGCTCTTACATTTTATGCATTCTGGTGTGATACACCTCGCTCTGCGCTCACGTGTTGCGGGCCCCACCTGTTTAAAGTTACTGTGTATGTTCTGAGCTACTTTTCTGGCGATATCGTCCCATGTATTTGTTATTATTCCTCCGTTTTCATATCATTAGCTCATTTGTTTACATTTGGAAGCTGCCAACATGGTGACTTCCGGTCTCTCCTTATCATATCTGAGCGTGCCGGATGCACGTCACGTCACACTTCCGACGTTCATGGAAGTTGACCTACTCTCGTCCTCAAATGTGTCTGCTCAGGTGCCCTCTCATCTTCCTAGCACTCCTGCTCCGGTGTCTTCACTGGACTTGGCTGCGCCTCCTTCTTCCGCTTCTGCATCTGCCTCGGTACCCTCCCTGGGTACTACCGCTACTGCTTTGCTTTCTGCCTGTGCTCCTCTTTCCTCACTGCCTGTGCTCCTCTTTCCTCACTGCCTTCTGTGCCTGCCGGCTGAGCACAGACTCTTCCGAAGATGTCATTTGCCTCTAAAGTGCAGCGAGTCGTTACTTCTACCTCAGCTTTTTCTCAACCTGATGGTCTCTTGCAATCAACATCTATTATTCAGGTATCCAAATACAAGGTGAAGGTAACGATTGATGAAAATTCGTAGATTGGCAGTGATTTCTTTAACCTCCTGGATAGAGGTTTGCTCTTTCATGCTTTACCAAATACTCCTTTCCCACGCTACATTGATGCCCTCACAGGTCATGCGTCGTCTGCGTCTATTTCCAGAATTTCTCGTACCCCTCGTGGTATCTCAGTGCGGCTCCAGCACAAGGAGGATGCTGACTTTTTCTTACACACGTGCTTTCCATTGGAACAAACCACCTCGTCCGTTCTCTTCTTTCCAAGCGTCCAGTGAACATCACGTGCTATCCTGTTTGACAGGAAGTACCTGATACTGTACTTACTCTCCTTATCAATCATGTTTGTAAAATCGTTGGCAAAGTCCGTCGCATTTCTGACGCTGCACGCGGAACTCGATTTGCAAATGCTATCGGACCTCGCCGTCGGTTGTTTGTTGTTTTTTCCATTGTGAACTCCTTGGAGGATTGTCCTACAGACGCTACTGTTGAAATTGACTCACGCACGTACAGTTTCAAGGATTTCACCACTCACTGCCTTACACAGGATCACACCACTGCCTCCTATGTACGTGCATGCTGTTGACTTTCTTCCAGCTCGCCTCCCAGTGCCGATCACAGTGGTTCTACTACCATCCCCTCTTCAAGTGTTTTGCCAGACGCGACCTCTCCTTCTCTCCGTCAGACGAACCTTCCAGTCAAGGACAATGATCCCTTTCCTCCTCTTCCGTACCGTACTGTAGTGTCTTCCACTACTGATGTATGTCCTGCGGAGTGTCGCGACTCGGATGTGTCGAGTAGTGCTATGACACTCCGAACGACTGGATCTCCTCCGTGTCTCACGCTAATCAGATCACCAACTACGGTCATGCCTGATGTTCCCCTGTTGCTGCACCTTCCTACTGCCTCGGCTGATGTTCCAGTGTTAACCGATGCTGATCGGGTACATACTGATTCCTCGGCGCAACTTGTGTTCTCGTCTCCCGTTTCGGATGTTCTTCTAGATCCGCAAATGGATTCATCCGCCTCAACTTCGTCTTCGAAACGGATTGGTACTTCCAAAGGCTCTGTGAAACAGAAAAAGGTAAAACATCTTTCTTTTACTCCTTCTGTGGCCTCAGCTAGTGTTCCCGATGTTTCCTGTTCAAATGTTTCTCCGCCAAATGACTCTTCGAACAGTATACATCTCCGTTTTGGCCCTGTCAATCTTCTCTCAGATGATGGTAGTGCATCCTCCTTCTCTCCTTCAGATGGTGGTAGTGCATTATCCTATACAGGCAATTGATAAGTTTCCTCTATAATTCCTGGACCACTGTCCAGACAGAAACACTTACGCCTCTTTCAATCTACTCGTACGGTTGTCTGTACTGAAAAATTTCTCCATTCACCTGATCTTGATCCGTGTGCAGCGGTGATGCAATTTGAAGCTTATGTGTCCTTTTTTCAAATCCCTGAGTGTCACAGATCCTAGGTACTAGATTTTAATGAGACGATACACTCGCCGTCTCTCCTCCTTGAAAGATACCGCTGAGAAACAATTTTGTGATACCGTGCTTCCTCAAGCCGATGAACTTTAACGCTCCTTCCCAAACCGACACTTTTCGTTCTCTCCAGCAACGTTTTCCACCTTGTGGTCGCCGGGAATTTTCTGGTTTCGTGTTTCTCCATCTTCTGTTTCTATAACTGCTTGTTGCTCCTCCATGTAATCACTCTCGCAATGCAATGTTATTTCATGAATTTGCTGTCGTGCCTTGTGTTTTTCTTTTGCTCTCACTGTATGTCCTTGCTGCATCAGTGTTTTCCTACGTCGCGGTTTATATTAGTGCTACCATTGTTAACTTTTTTCTCATAATGAAGTTGGAGTATCTCTGTACTGTGCCTTGCATTTTGACCGTCGTTATGTTCTATTATATTGGTGTTTTATGTACATACTGTATGCTCATCATGTACACGTGTTACTTCGTATCGAATGATATGCCGTTCTGCTATTCCTTATTGGGGTGCATCGTATCTTTACTATATATGCAAATCGATATATTGCCGGCATTGCCTCACACTGTTGGCTCCCTGAAGTTATGGTCCGAACATTTATGTGTTTATCTTTCACGCTGAGCTTTTCTGTAGCGTTGGTCTTATCCAACTATAGAAACTGATTGGGTAGCATTCCCTTTATAGCAATAAACTGCGTACTGCTTTGGTACCCACAGTTAATAAAACCAGAGCCATTGCCATTTCAGAGATTTTACACTGATCATGACGTCTTCCACTCTTGTCATTTTCCGTATGCACGGTTTCTTCTTATCTTTCCTGGATACACCAAGTATGCATCTCTCCATGTTACTTCTAGTTGGCTGCAGTCTTTGAATCTTTTTTAGTTAAGGTCCATATCTATGCTCCGTAAGTAAGCACTGAAAGGATGCATTGATTAAACACTTCTCTTTTAAGACATAATGGCATATTCCTCTTGAAAACTGTACAGTTTCTCAAACCAAGCTTCGTACGGCAATTAATTTCTACAAAAATGCGAACTTTGCTTGATATGTGTTGTCCAAGGTAAATCTTAGCATCCTCTGCCTTCATGTCGCACTGGGGTGACATGGAGAAGACTGGCGCAAGGCAGACCTTTGTGGAAGAAAATTGGTGAGACCTTCATCCCGCAGTGGTTTGTAAATAGTTGACAATGATGATGATTATTCAAATATTATATATATAATGCACATTCCAGCATACAATGCTACCCAATCAGTTTCTATAGAGGGAAACGCTGTTTTATAGATTCAAATATAAAAGCACATAGTGGAAATAATTCTGCATTAACGGCTGTAGCGTCATGTGGCCGCCAATCCACTGATAACTTTTTGAACGCACTTTTTATATGTCTAAGTATTTTGAAAGTTAAGAAAAAGTAATGCTCCGAGTTCCTAAAAATAGGTTTTTTGATTGCGCGTACTTCATGGGTATTTACCATATTCTTCCGTAAATTTTCATCTGGTTTCACTTATGTTCTTCGAAACGTACACATGATAATACGCTTACAAAAGCCTTCAATTCCATCGAAATTTTAGTTTGTTCTTAGGGACCCAGAGGAGGCGATATTTTACTTAAAATCTCGATGGGAAAAAATGGTGCATATCGAAGGAATGTGTTGAAAATGGATGAAATGTGATTAATACGCAATGCACATGAGCATGATCAATTCTTCCACAGATTTGCACGCCGCTAACTCCCAATGAAACCAGGTGAATTCTCCTTAAAAGGTATGTACTTCTGCTTTCTAGCAGGTAAAGTTTCCCCGTTTTATGGGCACAATACAAAGCCGTATGGGAATAAATGCTATTGGGAGTAAATACTGATTTAAATTTCCTTCCCGGCTTTACAGCCACTAATGACCGCTAATGACCCCAATATAAACGAGAGGGGAAATAACGCAGAGTAACCGTCTTCGCCTCCATTTCCTAGTCGTCAAACTATTAGAACCCTGAAGCGTCCTTCATCTTCATCTGCTTCTGTTGCCATTAAAAACCGTTGTTATCAGTTCAGCAATTGATAACAACAGATATGATCCCCTCTCTATATGCTAAAATATTACAACTCTGAGGACCTGGTATTCAATTAGGGTCTCGTTTCTTCGGCCGTTATAATAATCAGTATTAAAATAATTGCTGACTTATTAAATGGTAGTAAACCTTCTAATATTTTCATTAGAAGAACTTTTCAAACCTTGAAAAATTCTCCCTGAAAGAAAGTGTCATTGAACTGCGTTTGCAGAGTCTGTGATGTTATGAAACTAATGCTTTGACAAAGGGATGTATGGCTACCTCCAAAACCTTAAGTTCGGTAATCTCTACCCAAAGTTAATAATATCTCTATCTACCGCAACGTCCCGTGCAACGAAGAGAAGCAAAAGCAGTAATACAACAATCAAATATTTATCTTCAACAATATATCAAATAATGTCTTCTTAATAATTACGCATCATGAGAGGCTTAGCAAAGGGTGAGAACTGAATTGCTAAAAAGAAAGTAAATTATTTTCTCCCATTGTAGTGAAAGGGCAATAACGACAAAGTTAAGTTTTTGATAACAATGGTCGATTTAATAATGTGAAAGAAATGTGTTTGCAGATTCTTTCCGAAAGCATTGTCTATTGCGCAATAATGGTGAAATAATATATAAAAGCGCCATTTTTCGTGATTCGACATTAATTCTGGACTAATGTTCCAAATCTTTTTGTCCGCCGTAGGGTTTGATCTGGATGAGCGGAATAATGGAAAGCCACCAAATTAAATAAAATTTCGTTTACAATCTAAAATCCAAAGGCTTACACGTCTAGATGCCTCGTAAGAAAACAAGGAAATGCAACGCATTTTTGCAGTTAGTTCCAAGAAATCTTCGCCGCTTACAAAAAATTGAGATATAACAAAAGTGCAGTAACTTTAGAAACAAAAAAATATAGTAAGCTAAATAATTTTATAAACTTTATTAGCATCCTTAATTCTATAAAGGGTAGAATAAGACAGACGGATTATGAGAACTATTGATAACATTCGATGCTTTGCAACAAAAAGTTCATACATTTAAGAAAATAATTTCGCAGCTAAGAAATAACACAAATATTTGTAAGTAAAGTGCATTTTAAAAGGCAATTCTTTTTTTTTCTGTAGAACTCAAGAAAAAAAATGAAGCATAATTTTTTAAAACTGAGCAAAATTTGCGTGTTGATCCACAACACAAACACTTTTGTGTCCCTTCAATTTATGATTTCATTTCAAAATTTCACGATTTTTTTTAATGCAGCTGATTGCTTAGGCTACGTATAAAACTTCTGCAGTCGCTATTTCCTAGTCAGATCTGGAAGTATCCTGTGAGCTTTGGTAATGAGAAGACAAGCGGTGTATTAAAAATGTCATTTCAGAAGGAAGATATATCGGAACTGTTGTTTAAAGTAACTTAAGAATTATTGTTTTTCTAAGTACAAATCTGACGCTATTTTACATATTGGTCGGCTTTACATAGTAGCTACCAAAATTAATGGGCCGAAACTACCGTGATGTAAGCATTTCAACTGATGACAGCACATAACTTTAAAGATCTTCTGTAGCGTCTTTTTTCCATTTTCTAAGGTTAATTAGTCAGAATCCATAACTAAAACTGTTTCCCATTTCATCAACTATCAGAAGTAGCTTTCCTTTTAGAATTACCGCTATAGTTCATTCCGAAATCTAACCTTTAATATCATCTTTATGAGTCTGCACCAGTACCATTTGAGCTTGTACCCAATCTAGGCATGTACTTGCCTTCAAGGCTAAGTACTGTCAACAAGAATGGCTGCTAGGGGCTTTTACCCGACTGAGACTTGTACTGGTTTTAATAACCAGTACTGTCGATGAGGAAGGCGTTAGCTGCTGTAATGGCTTTACCCGACGACAGAAATAATGATTCATTTGGATCTCTGACTCATCTACAAATATTTTCCTTTATAAAATTAACAAACATTATCCCTCTTCCTTTCCATTCCTATAGTTGTCTTTTCTAATATAACTGTATATCATAGCTCTTTTCTTTTGTTATGAGGCCCTCCTTCCTGAATAAAGTTTTGTAATGTAAGAGACCGAAATTTTTACAGATGGAAGGAATTCTTACTGATGATACAGTACAATTTACATTTTTTTATTTGATTTAAATTTTAAAAATGCTTTATATTAAAATCAATTAAGGATGTTTTACTAGTTTCGGGAGATTCAAAACGACAGGTTGAGGTGATAAGCCAAAGTAGGCGATGTTCAGTCGGAAAAGTAACTAGCTCCTGAATCAGGAGATATTTAATAGAATCATAGAATCCCATCCAGTGGCTAACTATATATATCATCATCATCATCATTGTCAACCATTATCAATCCACTGCTGGACGAAGGTCTCCCCAAGTTTCCTCCACAACGGTGTGTCTTGTGCCAGTCTCCTCCATGTCACCCCTGCATACTTTCGAATTTCATCCACCCATCTCCCATGTGGTCTTCTTCTGGGTCTTTTCCTGTCCCGTGGAATCCAATCTAAAATTTCGGCTGTCCATCGATGATCTGTCCTTCTGGCAGTATGTCCAGCCCATTGCCATTTCAGGGATTTAACTCTGATCATGATGTCTTCCACTCTTGTCATTTTTTGGATCCACGAGTTCCTCTTCTTATCTCTCCTGGTTACATCAAGTATGCACCTCTCCATGCTTCTTTGAGTTGTCTGCAGCCTTTGTATGTCTCTTTTAGTTAAGGTCCACGTCTCTGCACCATACGTAAGCACTGGAAGGATGCATTGATCAAACACTTTTCTTTTAAGACATAATGGCATATTGCTCTTGAAAATTATGCTGTTTCTTCCAAAAGCTCTCCAGGCAAGTTTTGTACGCCGATTAATTTCTTCATCAATGTGACCCTCACTTGATATCTGCTGTCCAAGATAAACGTACGTGTCTGTTATCTCCAGCTTTTCTCCATCAATCGATAAATCTTCATTTCTTGTAAAAGCATTGAACATCACTTTTGTCTTCTGAAAGTTCATTTTTAATCCCACTTCTTTACTCTTGTCAGCAAGTTCCTGGATCATACTCTGCAGCTCTGATGGGCTAGTTGCAAAAATGACTACGTCATCAGCAAAACGAAGGTGGGTTAGATAATCTCCATTAATCTTTATCCCCTTGTTTTCCCAGCTCAGTGACTGAAAAACACCCTCCAATGTGGCATTAAAGAGCGTCGGAGATATGGTGTCACCTTGTCTCACTCCCTTTCCAATTTTTATGTGTGTTGTATTTTCAAACAGCCTAATCTTTGCACTTGCATTTTCATAGATGTTATTAATAATATTAATGTATGCATCTTCAATACCGCAGGTTTTCAGAGCCATTGTAACTGCTGATGGTTTCACCGAATCAAAGGCTTTTTCATAATCGATAAAAGCCATGCACAATGGAAGTTCATATTCCCTCGCTCTTTCAATTAGTTCTCTCAGCACGTGGATATGATCTATTGTGCTGTAGCCACTCCTGAATCCAGCTTGTTCTCTCGGTTGAGCCATGTCCAGCGTTACCTTCAAGCGGTGTGAAAGAACTTTAGTGAAGATTTTATAAACTACTGATAGGAGGCTGATAGGTCTGTAGTTTCCGAGATCCTCAATGTCACCTTTCTTATGTAGCAGGATCATTGTAGCGGTGTTCCAATCCTCAGGAATCTTTAATTCATTAAGGCATCAAGTGAAAATTTGGGCGAGTACTGTTTCGATTTCTCCACTTGCTTCTTGTATGATGTCTACAGTAATTCCATCTTCTCCTGGAGCTTTTCCCCGCTTCATGTTCTTGATTGCATGTGCAACTTCTGCTGGAAGGACTGGAGGAACTCTGGTACTGGTATCTTTCATGATGTCTGGAGTGCATGTATCATCCCTTTCATATAATTTGGAGTAGAAATCTTTCACTCTTGTCAAAATTTCGCCTCTATTTCTTGTTACAGAACCATCTTCTTTTCTCAGTGCCATAATCTGTTTTCTTCCCTTACTGAGATGTCCCTTTGCTATCTTTAGGCTTTGGTTGTTTTCAATTGCTTTCCTCACTAGTTCACAGTTGAATTTTCTTACGTCTTCAGTGATACTTTTTCTTACTGTCTTGCATAGCTCTATATATTCCACTTTGGAAGTCACATCTTCTTTAGTTGTCCTCATCTCTCTTCTTTTTTGCATCAACATTTTCGTTTTTCCTGATAATTTATTTACATGCAACTTGTTCTTAGACCCAGCTAATTTTGTTGCTGTTTCCATAAGAGCTTTGGTTACTTTTCTGTTAACTTCAGAGATGTCCACTTCTTCCGATGTTAGGCCTTTTAAAGCAGAGAACCTGTTCTTCAGTTCCAACTTGAAGGTATTATGGTGTTTTTTAAGGTTGGTTATGTCAATAGATTTTGTTTGTCTTATGAGCTTGCCACGTTCAAGTTTAGTGTTGAGGTGCATCTTACATCTCACCAATTTATGGTCATTACCTGTGTTGAACTTGTTTAGCACACTGCAGTCTTCTATGACGAATTTTTTTGTTACACATAATAAAATCAATTTCACTTGTCGTCCCATTTGGATGTCTCCATGTCCATTTCCTGTGTGGCTTTTTCTTGAAGAAGGAGTTCAAGATGAAAAACCCTTCTGCCTCTGCAAACTCAACGAGAGAATTTCCACGCTGGTTTCTGTTGCCGTGACCGAATTTACCTACTGAAGTTTCATTCTGTTGCCGTTGCCCTATTTTTGCATTGAAATCTCCCATAATTATTTTCAAGTGCTGCTTACCTTTATTATTTAGATGACAAATTTCCTCATAAAATTCTTCAATTTCTTCTTCAGGATGACTTGTGGTGGGTGCATAAGTTTGAATAATCTGAGCCTGGTATCTTCTCGAGAGTTGGATAACGAGTCGTGCAGCTCTGTCAGAGGAACTTTCAACTTCTGCCACTTTATCCTTCAGTTTCTTGTTTATTATAAATCCAACACCACTAGTTCTGCCAGTATCTGTCCCACGATAGTAGAAGAGATGTCCACTTTTCAGTTCGATGAGATCTTCTCCTTTTCTCCTTACCTCACTTAGCCCCACGATGTCCCACTTGATCCTTTGTAGTTCCTCTTCCAATTCAAGAAGCCTTGAATCAGAAGATAGGAGCGTCCATTGTACGTTGCCAAGGTCAGCATCAGATGGCAGCCTAGTCCGGTCCTCCGGGGATTCTTAGCACCCTCCGCCTTCATGTCGCACTGGCCGCTGCCTTGGCCAGGTACATTCCAGCTGCCGGAGACTGAGGTCCGAGATTTAAGTTGTGAAGTCATTTTGGAGGGGTTTGGCCATAACTCACCACGCTGGCCAAGCGGGTTGGTGAGTGTGGGATAGAATTTCCTCTAATCCCGATGGTATAGTTATACCGCTATGGGCGGTCGTCAGAGCCCCTTTAGTGGGAACAGGATGCACCACGAGAAGGCGGGGTTGACATTTGTCAAGGAGAGGCTGTGATGTTACGCATCACCTGACCTTACATTTCACTATATATATATATATATATATATATATATATATATATATATATATATAACACTGGTGTAAAGTGAAAAAAGAACACCAAGAAGGAATTGGCGGACGATCATGAAATTTACATATGTTAATAGGGTCGAGTGTACGTAGGTGTGATGTTAATTTCGGAACCAACCGGTGATCGCTTACGCCACAGCACGGCATAATATGCAAATTATCGTCGGTGGTATTTAAGGAGTACGGCGAAGTGAATGTAATCAGTCGTCGGCGTACGGACACGTGCGAAGACCCTGAAAAGCTGCAATGCCTGGATATGGAAGACGTGTACGATTTCAGCAGTTATCGGACTTTGAGTGAGGTCGTCTAGTCGGACTCCGCGAGGCCGGGTGGTCGCATCGTCGTATTGCGGAGCGAATTGGACGGGAAGTTTCGGTGGTGGTACGATGGTGGCGTAGATGGTACGAGGAACATTCCCATATGAGAAGACGTTGAACCGGGAGTCACAGACGGACTGATGAGCAGACTGAACGACGCATAAGAAGAACGGCGTTGTCAAGCACAACATCCACTGCGACGCAGATCCGAGTTGCCGTTGCACCTGAGCCGACTATGCGAAAAATCCGCAACCGTCTACTGGATGCAAGACTACGTGCACGTGTGCCTCTGGCATGTGTACCTCTGACTCCAGGACACCGTCAGGCACGGCTGCAGTTGTGTCGGCTACGTCTGCACTGGAGAACGCAATGGTGATCTATCGTGTTCACCGATGAAGTAGATTCTGCTTGGCAGCCTCCTGCGGCCGTATGCGTGTTCGCAGACGCACAGGGGAGCGTTTCCACCCTTCTTGCATCCGCCAGCGACACACAAGGCCTACAGCTGGTCTCCTGGGGTGGGGAGCGATCAACTATCACTCCCGTACACAACTAGTGTTTGTACCGGAGAAGTTAAACAGCACCTCTTACATCAACGACATCATTCAGCCCGTTGTTGTGCCATTTGTAAGGTCGGTCCATCATGGTGCTTTTCAGCAAGATAACGCACGCCCACACACGGCATGTGCAGCGCAACATGCACTTCAGTGTGTGAGACAACTTCCATGGCCTGCACGTTCACCGGATTTGTCCCCCATTGAGCACGTGGGGGATTTTATGGCACGACGACTTATCCGGTCTCCACGGCCAGCCACGACCATCCCCGATTTACGCGTTCAGGTTGAGGATGCTTGGAACTCAATACACCAAACTTATATCCAACATCTGTACGACAGACTCCATGCCAGAATTGCACAGTGTGACGCAGTTCATGGCAGTTCAACCTCGTACTAACCATGTTACATGGAAATGTTATTTTTCAGTTTACCAGCAAATACAGCTGTATTTTGCCATAATTTTTTGATCACGTTATCCTCTGTATTCCGTTATTATGCTGTATAAATTTCGTTGGTATCAGACGTCTCCTTCTTGGTGTTCTTTTTCACTTTCCGCCAGTGTATTAATGTATGCATCTTCAATACCGCAGGTTTTCAGAGCCATTGTAACTGCTGATGGTTTCACCGAATCAAAGGCCTTTTCATAATGGATAAATGCGATGCACAGTGGAATTTAATTTTCCCTCGCTCTTTCAAATAGTTCTCTCAGTACGTGGATATGATCTATAGTGCTGTAGCCACTCCTGAATCCAGCTTGTTCTCTCGGTTGAGCCATGTCCAGTGTTACCTTCAAACGGTGTGAAAGAACTTTAGTGAAGATTTTATAAACCACTGATAGGAGGCTGATATGTCTGTAGTTCTTGAGTTCCTCAATGTCACCTTTCTTATGTAGCAGGATCATTGTAGTGTTGTTTTTAATCCTTAGGAATCTTCCCTTCATTAAGGCATCGAGTGAAAATTTGGGCGAGTACTGTTTCAATTTCTCCACTTGCTTCCTGTATGATGTCTACAGTAATTTTATCTTCTCCTGGAGCTTTTCCCCGCTTCATGTTCTTGATTGCATGTGCAACATCTGCTGGGATGACTGGAAGAACTCTGGTACTGGTACCTTTCATGATGTCTGGAGTACACGTATCATCCTTTTCATATAATGTGGAGTAGAAATATTTCACTCTTGTCAAAATTTCGCCTCTATTTCTTGTTACAGAACCATCTTCTTTTCTCAGTGCCATAATCTGTTTCCTTCCCTTACTGAGATGTCCCTTTGCTATCTTTAGGCTTTGGTTGTTTTCAATTGCTTTCCTCACTAGTTCACAGTTGAATTTCCTTACGTCTTCAGTGATACTTTTTCGTACTGTCTTGCATAGCTCTATATATTCCCTTTTGGAAGTCACATCTTCTTTAGTTGTCCTCATCTCTCTTCTTTTTGCATCAACATTTTGGTTTTTCCTGATAATTTGTTCACATGCAACTTGTTCTTAGACCCAGCTAATTTTGTCGCTGTTTCCATAAGATCTTTGGTTACTTTTCTGTTAATTTCAGAAATATCCACTTCTTCCGATATTAGGCCTTCTAAAGCAGAGAATCTGTTCTTCCGTTCCAATTTGAAGGTATTATGGTGTTTTAATAAGGTTGGTTATGTCAATACATTTATTTTGTCTTATGAGCTCGCCACGTTCGAGTTTAGTGTTGAGGTGCATCTTACATCTCACCATTCTATGGTCACTACCTATGTTGAACTTGTTTAGCACACTGCAGTCTTCTATGACAAATTTTTTGTTACACATAATAAAATCAATTTCACTTGTTGTCCCATTTGGATGTCTCCATGTCCATTTCCTCTGTGGCTTTTTCTTGAAAAAGGAGTTCATGATGAAAACCCTTCTGCTTCTGCAAACTCTACAAGCGTATTTCCACGCTGGTTTGTATTGCCGAGACCGAATTTACCTACTGAAGTTTCAGTTTCATTCTTTTTTTTTTTTTTTTTTTTTTTTGATTGGAGGTTTAACGACCACCGTGAGCAACTCAATGGGCTATAAGCAGTCGCCCGTCCCTAATTTGGGGTCACTGGTTCCAGGGATGGGAGAGAGCCAGTGCCGTAAGACAAACACAACATCCATGCCTCACCGGGATTCGAACCCGGACCTCTTACGGACGAATGATCAGAGGATAGCGCCTCAGACCACTGCGCCACCGGGGCGGCGAAGTTTCATTCTGCTGCGGTTGCCCTATTTTTGCATTGAAATCTCCCATAATTATCTTTACGTGCTGCTTGCCTTTATTATTTAGATGACGAATTTTCTCATAAAATTCTTCAATTTCTTCTTCAGGATGACTTGTGGTGGGTGCATAAGTTTGAATAATCTGAGCCTTGTATCTTCTCGAGAGTTAGATAACGAGTCGTGCAGCTCTGTCAGAGGAACTTTCAACTTCTACATCTTTATCCTTCAGTTTCTTGTTTATTATAAATCCAACACCACTAGTTCTGCCAGTATCTGTCCCACGATAGTAGAAGAGATGACCACTTTTCAGTTCAATGAGATCTTCTCCTTTTCTCCTTACCTCACTTAGCCCGACGATGTTCCACTTGATCCGTTGTAGTTCCTCTTCCAATACAAGAAGCCTTGAATCAGAATATAGGGAGCGCCCATTATACGTAGCCAAGGTCAGCATCAGATGGCAGCCTAGTCCGGTCGTCCGGTGATTCTTAGGAACCTCTGCCTTCATGTCGCACTGTCAGCTGATTTGGCCAGGTACATTCCAGCTGCCGGAGACTGAGGGTCGAGATTTAAGTTGTGGAGTCATTTTGGAGGGGTTTGCCCATAACTCACCACGCTGGCCAAGCGGGTTGGTGAGTGTGATATATATATATATATATATATATATATATATATATATATATATATATATATATATATATATATAAAATATATATATATATATATATATATATATCAGGTGATGGTCAGGTGATGCGTAACATCACAGCCTCTCCTTGACAAATGTCAACCCCGCCTTCTCGTGGTGCATCCTGTTCCCACTAAAGGGGCTCTGACGACCGCCCATAGCGGTATAACTATACCATCGGGATCAGAGGAAATGCTATCCCACACTCACCAACCCGCTTGGCCAGCGTGGTGAGTTATGGCCAAACCCTCCAAAATGATTCCACAACTTAAATCTTGGCCCTCAGTCTCCGGCAGCTGGAATGTACCTGGCCAAGGCAGCGGCCAGTGCGACATGAAGGCAGAGGGTGCTAAGAATCCCCGGAGGACCGGACTAGGCTGCCATCTGATGCTGACCTTGGCTACTTACAATGGACGCTCCCTATCTTCTGATTCAAGGCTTCTTGAATTGGAAGAGGAACTACAAAGGATCAAGTGGGACATCGTGGGGCTAAGTGAGGTAAGGAGAAAAGGAGAAGATCTCATCGAACTGAAAAGTGGACATCTCTTCTACTATCGTGGGACAGATACTGGCAGAACTAGTGGTGTTGGATTTATAATAAACAAGAAACTGAAGGACAAAGTTGTAGAAGTTGAAAGTTCCTCTGACAGAGCTGCACGACTTGTTATCCAACTCTCGAAAAGATACCAGGCTCAGATTATTCAAACTTATGCACCCACCACAAGTCATCCTGAAGAAGAAATTGAAGAATTTTATGAGGAAATTTGTCATTTAAATAATAAAGGTAAGCAGCATTTGAAGATAATTATGGGAGATTTCAATGCAAAAATAGGGCAACGGCAACAGAATGAAACTTCAGTAGGTAAATTCGGTCATGGCAACAGAAACCAGCGTGGAAATACTCTCGTTGAGTTTGCAGAGGCAGAAGGGTTTTTCATCTTGAACTCCTTTTTCAAGAAAAAGCCACACAGGAAATGGACATGGAGACATCCAAATGGGACGACAAGTGAAATTGATTTTATTATGTGTAACAAAAAATTCGTCATAGAAGACTGCAGTGTGCTAAACAAGTTCAACACAGGTAGTGACCATAGATTGGTGAGATGTAAGATGCACCTCAACACTAAACTTGAACGTGGCAAGCTCATAGGACAAACAAAATCTATTGACATAACCAACCTTAAAAAACACCATAATACCTTCAAGTTAGAACTGAAGAACAGGTTCTCTGCTTTAGAAGGCCTAACATCGGAAGAAGTGGACATCTCTGAAGTTAACAGAAAAGTAACCAAAGCTCTTATGGAAACAGCAACAAAATTAGCTGGGTCTAAGAACAAGTTGCATGTGAACAAATTATCAGGAAAAACCAAAATGTTGATACAAAAAAGAAGAGAGATGAGGACAACTAAAGAAGATGTGACTTCCAAAGTGGAATATATAGAGCTATGCAAGACAGTAAGAAAAAGTATCACTGAAGACGTAAGGAAATTCAACTGTGAACTAGTGAGGAAAGCAATTGAAAACAACCAAAGCCTAAAGATAGCAAAGGGACATCTCAGTAAGGGAAGAAAACAGATTATGGCACTGAGAAAAGAAGATGGTTCTGTAACAAGAAATAGAGGCGAAATTTTGACAAGAGTGAAAGATTTCTACTCCAAATTATATGAAAGGGATGATATATGCACTCCAGACATCATGAAAGATACCAGTACCAGAGTTCCTCCAGTCCTTCCAGCAGAAGTTGCACATGCAATCAAGAACATGAAGCGAGGAAAAGCTCCAGGAGAAGATGGAATTACTGTAGACATCATACAAGAAGCAAGTGGAGAAATCGAAACAGTACTCGCCCAAATTTTCACTCGATGCCTTAATGAAGGAAAGATTCCTGAGGATTGGAACACCGCTACAATGATCCTGCTACATAAGAAAGGTGACATTAAGGATCTCGGAAACTACAGACCTATCAGCCTCCTATCACTAGTTTATAAAATCTTCACTAAAGTTCTTTCACACCGCTTGAAGGTAACACTGGACATGGCTCAACCGAGAGAACAAGCTGGATTCAGGAGTGGCTACAGCACAATAGATCATATCCACGTGTTGAGAGAACTAATTGAAAGAGCGAGGGAATATGAACTTCCATTGTGCATGGCTTTTATCGATTATGAAAAAGCCTTTGATTCGGTGAAACCATCAGCAGTTACAATGGCTCTGAAAACCTGCGGTATTGAAGATGCATACATTAATATTATTAATAACATCTATGAAAATGCAAGTGCAAAGATTAGGCTGTTTGAAAATACAACACACGTAAAAATTGGGAAGGGAGTGAGACAAGGTGACACCATATCTCCGAAGCTCTTTAATGCCACATTGGAGGGTGTTTTTCAGTCACTGAGCTGGGAAAACAAGGGGATAAAGATTAATGGAGATTATCTAACCCACCTTCGTTTTGCTGATGACGTAGTCATTTTTGCAACTACCCCATCAGAGCTGCAGAGTATGATCCAGGAACTTGCTGACAAGAGTAAAGAAGTGGGATTAAAAATGAACTTTCAGAAGACAAAAGTGATGTTCAATGCTTTTACAAGAAATGAAGATTTATCGATTGATGGAGAAAAGCTGGAGATAACAGACACGTACGTTTATCTTGGACAGCAGATATCAAGTGAGGGTCACATTGATGAAGAAATTAATCGGCGTACAAAACTTGCCTGGAGAGCTTTTGGAAGAAACAGCATAATTTTCAAGAGCAATATGCCATTATGTCTTAAAAGAAAAGTGTTTGATCAATGCATCCTTCCAGTGCTTACGTATGGTGCGGAGACGTGGACCTTAACTAAAAGAGACATACAAAGGCTGCAGACAACTCAAAGAAGCATGGAGAGGTGCATGCTTGGTGTAACCAGGAGAGATAAGAAGAGGAACTCGTGGATCCGAAAAATGACAAGAGTGGAAGACATCATGATCAGAGTTAAATCCCTGAAATGGCAATGGGCTGGACATACTGCCAGAAGGACAGATCATCGATGGACAGCCGAAATTTTAGATTGGATTCCAAGGGACAGGAAAAGACCCAGAAGAAGACCACATGGGAGATGGGTGGATGAAATTCGAAAGTATGCAGGGGTGACATGGAGGAGACTGGCACAAGACAGACCGTTGTGGAGGAAACTTGGGGAGACCTTCGTCCAGCAGTGGATTGATAATGGTTGACAATGATGATGATGATGATATAAAATACATAAATAACGCAGACGCTACAAACACAATAGTGACAACCATAAATAATATATTAAATATGTGACAACCATAAATAATATAAGGTCAGCCACCGGGTGCCAATCTTCAGCGGAGGATGCACCCGACGGCTGAGCTTCTGACAGGTTTCATGCGGACGTCCTGATTTAGCAACCTGGACCGAATAAAAATAAACTGGACATCCCATCCTCCCTATCTGTCAGGAAATATACTTTAAAATCAACATAAGTAACAAATTTAAACATTTAAAATAGACCTACTTTAAGCCTGACTGATGTGCCGCCCCGGTCTAAGGCGCTGGCCTCTGATCATTCGTCCGTAAAAGGTCCGGGTTCGAATCCCGGTGAGGCATAGATGTTGTGTTTGTCTTACGGCACTGGCTCTCTCCCTTCCCTGGAACCAGTGACCCTAACTTAGGGACGGGCGACTGCTTATAGCCCATTGAGTTGCTCACGGTGGTCGTTAAACCTCCAATCAAAAAAAAAAAAAAAAAAAAAGCCTGACTGGTGCTCATGACCGGCAAACACAATTTACCTTTGCCATCCACCTTTTAGAGTTCTTCATTAGGTTAATGTGTAGGTATAGGGTACGTTCAGAATTATATAGAAGAGTGTAGTTGTCCTTCCCCACTGCAAAATATACCGTGTATGCTAGGACAGAATGGTTAAATACTCCGGGGCAACTCGGAAGAAAACAGTTTTTTTATGTAGCCCTGAAAGTTAGTAAGGATGGGTTTCTGGTTTATTGATCTTACAAAATCTTATTCGTAATGAAGTAAGTAGTTGATGTGTTTCTAATAGTTTACTGAAATGATAGTTACAGAAGGCCTCTGGATATTTATTATTTAAACATCTCCAATATAATCTTCTCAGCTGTTTAATAATATTATCCTTTTTATTACATATTCGCGTAATTCGCAGGATATGTAAAATAATCAAATTACGGAAAATACTTCTTGAGAGGTTAGAGGTCCAATGACTGTATATTTTTGCTTTAAAATTAAACAGTTCTTTTTATCATAAATATCTACTTCTGGTTTACCTCCCTTGAACTCTATCCGCAAATCAAGATAATTAATCCTGTTTATATCTGGGTTTGTCTTAAGTAAACTTAGACCCCTGGGATAGATATGTTCAGGTCTAAAGTCTGCTATATTGGTTTTAAAATAGATCAAATCATCAACATATTGAAAACATCTGACTTCTAAGTGGTGGTATTTTTCTTCATAAGCATGTAGGTACAAGTTGGCCAATAAATTTGAAAACTTAGTGCCCATAGGGACACCCATAATTTTTACTAGAATATTCTGCTGATCATATATATAGTTGTTAAATATACACAGTCTGCAAAGAACATCCCAATAATTTTTAATATAATTAATAGATTCGTCAAAACGCATATAATAATAGTCGAGAACAGTACGGAGATTTTAAAAATCAATTGTAGTAAATAAATTAGTAAATTCAAAAGTTTCAACATTTTTCAAAGTGTCATTGACTTTATAATGAAGTTGAGAATATTTCTATTGGCATTTATTATTCATGTTGAATCTTTTATATTGTTGAGAATGATTTGTAGCTTAGCTTGAAATATTTTTCCAGCTTTTTTATTAAAACTACTGCCTCCACAAGTGATAAATGGGAATTTCATAGGTATTTTGTGAAATTTGGGAACAGCAAAAATATAAGGAAATTCAAGCTTGTTATTACGAATTTTTAATAATTTATGAAAGGCAATTATTTTTTTCTTAATAACTAGTATATGCTGATTAGTAATCCTATTGTAAAATGTTACATTAAAGATTTCTTTTAACATAATGGAATAATAAAATTTCTTACAAATAAAGGCAAAATTATTAGCACATTTATCAACAGAGGTCACCACAAGACTGTCTTGTAATTCTTTAATTAAAATTTTGATTTTTTTCCAGTTCCTTATATATTCATAACAGTGAAAATGTTTATCAACAAAGTAGTTCATCTTTTTTAGTAGTGCATTTATCCATTTTTTGATAAAATTCCATTTGGAGCTATCTTAAAGGCGAAAACGCAGCAATTCCCACTTGGGAATACTCTTCAAGTTATTCCTGCATACAAATATGTTGACACTCTGGGCAGAAGAATTTATAATTATAATAGGTTCTGCAGAGAATTGGGAAATTTGGACCCTCAAGACTTACCATGTTACTGTCATGAAGAGCAATACCAGCCTTATGTTGACAATGAACAGGGACACATTATTACAGGGAACGCAGGTATTATTGAAAGCTTAGAATTTCAAGGCCTTTTAAATAAACGCTCTAATTTTCGCCCAAATGTGTTTGTCCCTGTGAAAATTATTAAGAGGTGTTTGTCCAAAGATCTACACTGCTTTGCCTATGAAATTTCAGAGAAATATAGTCATCCTGTTGAGGATTTCTTCCAATGGATACATGCATTACTAAAAAAGATGACTGCTTTGTTGATAAACATTTTCATTGTTTTGAATATATCATCATCATCATCATCATTGTCAACCATTATCAATCCACTGCTGGACGAAGGTCTCCCCAAGTTTCCTCCACAACAGTCTGTCTTGTGCCAGTCTCCTCCATGTCACCCCTGCATACTTTCGAATTTCATCCACCCATCTCCCATGTGGTCTTCTTCTGGGTCTTTTCCTGTCCCGTGGAATCCAATCTAAAATTTCGGCTGTCCATCGATGATCTGTCCTTCTGGCAGTATGTCCAGCCCATTGCCATTTCAGGGATTTAACTCTGATCATGATGTCTTCCACTCTTGTCATTTTTCGGATCCATGAGTTCCTCTTCTTATCTCTCCTGGTTACACCAAGCATGCACCTCTCCATGCTACTTTGAGTTGTCTGCAGCCTTTGTATGTCTCTTTTAGTTAAGGTCCACGTCTCTGCACCATACGTAAGCACTGGAAGGATGCATTGATCAAACACTTTTCTTTTAAGACATAATGGCATATTGCTCTTGAAAATTATGCTGTATCTTCCAAAAGCACTACAGGCAAGTTTTATACGCCGATTAATTTCTTCTTCAATGTGACCCTCACTTGATATCTGCTGTCCAAGATAAACGTACGTGTCTGTTATCTCCAGCTTTTCTCCATCAATCGATAAATCTTCATTTCTTGTAAAAGCATTGAACATCACTTTTGTCTTCTGAAAGTTCATTTTTAATCCCACTTGTTTACTCTTGTCAGCAAGTTCCTGGATCATACTCTGCAGCTCTGATGGGGTAGTTGCAAAAATGACTACGTCATCAGCAAAACGAAGGTGGGTTAGATAATCTCCATTAATCTTTATCCCCGTGTTTTCCCAGCTCAGCGACTGAAAAACACCCTCCAATGTGGCATTAAAGAGCTTCGGAGATATGGTGTCACCTTGTCTCACTCCCTTTCCAATTTTTACGTGTGTTGTATTTTCAAACAGCCTAATCTTTGCACTTGCATTTTCATAGATGTTATTAATAATATTAATGTATGCATCTTCAATACCGCAGGTTTTCAGAGCCATTGTAACTGCTGATGGTTTCACCGAATCAAAGGCTTTTTCATAATCGATAAAAGCCATGCACAATGGAAGTTCATATTCCCTCGCTCTTTCAATTAGTTCTCTCAGCACGTGGATATGATCTATTGTGCTGTAGCCACTCCTGAATCCAGCTTGTTCTCTCGGTTGAGCCATGTCCAGTGTTACCTTCAAGCGGTGTGAAAGAACTTTAGTGAAGATTTTATAAACTACTGATAGGAGGCTGATAGGTCTGTAGTTTCCGAGATCCTCAATGTCACCTTTCTTATGTAGCAGGATCATTGTAGCGGTGTTCCAATCCTCAGGAATCTTTCCTTCATTAAGGCATCGAGTGAAAATTTGGGCGAGTAGTGTTTCGATTTCTCCACTTGCTTCTTGTATGATGTCTACAGTAATTCCATCTTCTCCTGGAGCTTTTCCCCGCTTCATGTTCTTGATTGCATGTGCAACTTCTGTTGGGAGGACTGGAGGAACTCTGGTACTAGTGTCTTTCATGATGTCTGGAGTGCATATATCATCCCTTTCATATAATTTGGAGTAGAAATCTTTCACTCTTGTCAAAATTTCGCCTCTATTTCTTGTTACAGAACCATCTTCTTTTCTCAGTGCCATAATCTGTTTTCTTCCCTTACTGAGATGTCCCTTTGCTATCTTTAGGCTTTGGTTGTTTTCAATTGCTTTCCTCACTAGTTCACAGTTGAATTTCCTTACGTCTTCAGTGATACTTTTTCTTACTGTCTTGCATAGCTCTATATATTCCACTTTGGAAGTCACATCTTCTTTAGTTGTCCTCATCTCTCTTCTTTTTTGCATCAACATTTTGGTTTTTCCTGATAATTTGTTCACATGCAACTTGTTCTTAGACCCAGCTAATTTTGTTGCTGTTTCCATAAGAGCTTTGGTTACTTTTCTGTTAACTTCAGAGATGTCCACTTCTTCCGATGTTAGGCCTTCTAAAGCAGAGAACCTGTTCTTCAGTTCTAACTTGAAGGTATTATGGTGTTTTTTAAGGTTGGTTATGTCAATAGATTTTGTTTGTCTTATGAGCTTGCCACGTTCAAGCTTAGTGTTGAGGTGCATCTTACGTCTCACCAATCTATGGTCACTACCTGTGTTGAACTTGTTTAGCACACTGCAGTCTTCTATGACGAATTTTTTGTTACACATAATAAAATCAATTTCACTTGTCGTCCCATTTGGATGTCTCCATGTCCATTTCCTGTGTGGCTTTTTCTTGAAGAAGGAGTTCAAGATGAAAAACTGCAAACTCAACGAGAGTATTTCCACGCTGGTTTCTGTTGCCATGACCGAATTTACCTACTGAAGTTTCATTCTGTTGCCGTTGCCCTATTTTTGCATTGAAATCTCCCATAATTATTTTCAAGTGCTGCTTACCTTTATTATTTAGATGACAAATTTCCTCATAAAATTCTTCAATTTCTTCTTCAGGATGACTTGTGGTGGGTGCATAAGTTTGAATAATCTGAGCCTGGTATCTTTTCGAGAGTTGGATAACAAGTCGTGCAGCTCTGTCAGAGGAACTTTCAACTTCTACAACTTTATCCTTCAGTTTCTTGTTTATTATAAATCCAACACCACTAGTTTTGCCAGTATCTGTCCCACGATAGTAGAAGAGATGTCCACTTTTCAGTTCGATGAGATCTTCTCCTTTTCTCCTTACCTCACTTAGCCCCACGATGTCCCACTTGATCCTTTGTAGTTCCTCTTCCAATTCAAGAAGCCTTGAATCAGAAGATAGGGAGCGTCCATTGTAAGTAGCCAAGGTCAGCATCAGATGGCAGCCTAGTCCGGTCCTCCGGGGATTCTTAGCACCCTCTGCCTTCATGTCGCACAGGCCGCTGCCTTGGCCAGGTACATTCGAGCTGCCGGAGACTGAGGGCCAAGATTTAAGTTGTGGAATCATTTTGGAGGGGTTTGGCCATAACTCACCACGCTGGCCAAGCGGGTTGGTGAGTGTGGGATAGAATTTCCTCTAATCCCGATGGTATAGTTATACCGCTATGGGCGGTCGTCAGAGCCCCTTTAGTGGGAGCAGGATGCACCACGAGAAGGCGGGGTTGACATTTGTCAAGGAGAGGCTGTGATGTTACGCATCACCTGACTGGAAAAATATAAGGAACTGGAAAAACATCAAAATTTTAATTAAAGAATTACAAGACAATTTTGTGGTGACCTATGTTGATAAATGTGCTAATAACTTTGCATTTATTTGTAAGAAATTTTGTTATTCCATTATGTTAAAAGAAATCTTTAATGAAACTGTTTACAATAGGATTACTAATCAGGATATACTAGCTATTAAGAAAAAAATAATTGCCTTTCATAAATTATTAAAAATTCAGGATTACAAGCTTGATTTTCCTTATATTTTTGCTGTTCCCAAATTTCACAAAATACCTATGAAATTCCGATTTATCACTTGTGGAAGCAGTAGTTTTAATAAAAAAGCTGGAAAAAATATTTCAAGCTAAGCTACAAATCATTCTCAACAATATAAAAGATTCAACATGGATAATAAATGCCAATAGAAATATTCTCAACTTCATTATAAAGTCAATGACACTTTGAAAAATGTTGAAACTTTTGAATTTACTAATTTATTTACTACAATTGATTTTTAAAATCTCCGTACTGTTCTCGACTATTGTTATATGCGTTTTGACGAATCTATTAATTATATTAAAAATTATTGGGATGTTCTTTGTAGACTGTGTATATTTAACAACTATATATATGATCAGAAAAATATTCTAGTACAAATTATAAGTGTCCCTATGGGCACTAAGTTTTCAAATTTATTGGCCAATTTGTACCTACATGCTTATGAAGAAAAATACCACCACTTAGAAGTCATTTGTTTTAGATATATTGATGATTTGATCTATTTTAACTATTTTAAAACCCAAATTGCAGACTTTAGACCTGAAGATATCTATCCCAGGAATCTAAGTTTATACTTAAGACAAACCCAGATATAAACAGGATTAATTTTCTTGGTTTGCGGATAGAGTTCAAGGGAGGTAAACCAGAACTAGATATTTATGATAAAAAAGAACTGTTTAATTTTAAAGCAAAAATATACAGTTATTGGACCACCAACCTCTCAAGAAGTATTTTCCGTAATTTGATTATTTCACAAATCCTGCGAATTACGCGAATATGTAATAAAAAGCATAATATTATTAAACAACTAAGAAGATTATATTGGAGATGTTTAAATAATGAATATCCAGAGGCCTTCTGTAACTATCATTTCAGTAAAATACACTGGCGGAAAGTGAAAAAAGAACACCAAGTAGGAGACGTCTGATACCAATGAAATTTATTCAGCATAATAACGGAATACAGAGGATAACGTGATCAAAAAATTATGGCAAAATACAGCTGTATTTGCTGGTAAACTGAAAAATAACATTTCCATGTAACATGGTTAGTACGAGGTTGAACCGCCATGAACTGCGTCACCCTGGTCAATTCTGGCATGGAGTCTGGCGTACAGATGTTGGATGTAAATTTGGGGTATTGAGTTCCAAGCATCCTCAACATGGACGCGTAAATCGGAGATGGTTGTGGCTGGCCGTGGAGACCGGATAAGTCGTTGTCCCATAAAATCCTACGCGTGCTCAATGGGGTACAAGTCCGTGAACGTGCAGGCCTTGTAAGTTGTCTCACACCCTTAGGTGCATGTTGCGTTGCACGTGCCATGTGTGGGCGTGCGTTATGTTGCTTGAAAACACCACGATGGACCGACTTTACAAATGGCTCAACAACGGGCTGAATGATGTTGTTGATGTAGGAGGTGCTGTTTAACGTACCCGGTATAAACACTAGTTACGTACGGGAGTGATAGCTGATCGCTCCCCACCCCAGGAGACCAGGTGTAGGCCCTGTGTGTCGCTGGCGGATGCAAGAAGGGTGGAGACGCTCCCCTGTGCGTCTGTGAACACGCATACGGCCATCGGTGGCTCCCAAGCAGAATCTGCTTTCATCGCTGAACACGACACATCACCATTTCCCGTTCCTGTCGGTGGGCTGGAGTCAGAGGTACACATGCTAGAGACACACGTGCACGTAGTCCTGCATCCAGTAGACGGTTGCGGATTGTTCGCACAGTCGCCTCAGGTGCAACGGCAGTTCGGATTTGCGTCGCAGTGGATGTTCTGTTTGACAACGCAGCTCTTCTTATGCTTCGATTGGTCTGCTCATCAGTCCGTCTGTGACTCTCATTTCCACGTCTTCTCGTGTGGGAATGTTCCTCGGACCATCTATGCCACCATCGTACCACCACCGATACTTCCCGTCCAATTCGCTCCGCAATACGACGATACGACCACCCGGCCTCGCGGAGTCCGACTAGACGACCTCGCTCAAAGTCCGATAACTGCTGAAATCGTACACGTCTTCCCTGTCCAGGCATTGCAGCTTCTTCAGGGTCTTCGCACGTGTCCGTACGCCGACGACTGATTACATTCACTTCGCCGTACTCCTTAAATACCACCGACGATAATTTGCATATTATGCCGTGCTGTGGCGTAAGCGCTCACCGGTTGGTCCCGAAATTAACATCACACCTACGTACACTCGACCCCATTAACATATGTAAGTTTCATGATCGTCCGCCAATTCCTTCTTGGTGTTCTTTTTTCACTTTCCGCCAGTGTATTAGAAACACATGAACTACTTGCTTCATTACGATTAAGATTTTGTAAGATCAATAAACCAGAAACCCATCCTTAGTAACTTTCAGGGCTACATAAAAAAACTGTGTTTTCTTCCGAGTTGCCCAGGAGCATTTAACCATTCTTTCCTAGCATACATGGTATATTTTACAGTGGGGAAGGACAACTACACTCTTCTATATAATTCTGAACGCACCCTACACCTACGAATTAACCTAATAAAGAACTCTAAAACGGCGCTGGCCACGGTAAATTGTAGTAGGTATATTTCAAATGTTTAAATTTGTTATTTAAGTTGATTTTAAAGTATATTTCCTGACAGGTAGGGAGGATGGGATGTCCAGTTTATTTTTATTCGCTCGAGGTTGCTAAATCAGGACGTCCGCATGAAACCTGTCAGAAGCTCAGCCGTCGTGTGCATCCTCCCCTGAAGATTGGCACCCGGTGGCTGACCTTATATTATTTATGGTTGTCACATATTTAATAGAGTTCTATTGTGCTTGTAGCGTCTGCGTTATTTATGTATTTTATTTCAGGTGACATTGACCGCTGCAGCAGAGCGCGAGGTCATGGCATTATATTTTTGCAACTTTATGTTTACTATGTTTTTGTAAGTGATTGCACATGCAATCACTTGTTTATGGTAGTGACCATAAACAAGTTCAACACAGGTAGTGACCATAGATTGGTGAGATGTAAGATGCACCTCAACACTAAACTTGAACGTGGCAAGCTCATAAGACAAGCAAAATCTATTGACATAACCAACCTTAAAAACACCATAATACCTTCAAGTTGGAACTGAAGAACAGGTTCTCTGCTTTAGAAGGCCTAACATCGGAAGAAGTGGACATCTCTGAAGTTAACAGAAAAGTAACCAAAGCTCTTATGGAAACAGCAACAAAATTAGCTGGGTCTAAGAACAAGTTGCGTGTAAATAAATTATCAGGAAAAACGAAAATGTTGATGCAAAAAAGAAGAGAGATGAGGACAACTAAAGAAGATGTGACTTCCAAAGTGGAATATATAGAGCTATGCAAGGCATTACGAAAAAAGTATCACTGAAGACGTAAGAAAATTCAACTGTGAACTAGTGAGGAAAGCAATTGAATTCAACCAAAGCCTAAAGATAGCAAAGGGACATCTCAGTAAATGAAGAAAACAGATTATGGCACTGAGAAAAGAAGATGGTTCTGTAACAAGAAATAGAGGCGAAATTTTGACAAGAGTGAAAGATTTCTACTCCAAATTATATGAAAGGGATGATACATGCACTCCAGACATCAGGAAAGATACCAGTACCAGAGTTCCTCCAGTCCTTCCAGCAGAAGTTGCACATGCAATCAAGAACATGAAGTGGGGAAAAGCTCCAGGAGAAGATGGAATTACTGTAGACATCATACAAGAAGCAAGTGGAGAAATCGAAACAGTACTCGCCCAAATTTTCACTCGATGCCTTAATGAAGGAAAGATTCCTGAGGATAGGAACACTGCTACAATGATCCTGCTACATAAGAAAGGTGACATTGAGGATCTCGGAAACTACAGACCTATCAGCCTCCTATCAGTAGTTTATAAAATCTTCACTAAAGTTCTTTCACACCGCTTGAAGGTAACACTGGACATGGCTCAACCGAGAGAACAAGCTGGATTCAGGAGTGGCTACAGCACAATAGATCATATCCATGTGCTGAGAGAACTAATTGAAAGAACGAGGGAATATGAACTTCCATTGTGCATGGCTTTTATCGATTATGAAAAAGCCTTTGATTCGGTGAAACCATCAGCAGTTACAATGGCTCTGAAAACCTGCGGTATTGAAGATGCATACATTAATATTATTAATAACATCTATGAAAATGCAAGTGCAAAGATTAGGCTGTTTGAAAATACAACACACATAAAAATTGGAAAAGGAGTGAGACAAGGTGACACCATATCTCCGAAGCTCCTTAATGCCACATTGGAGGGTGTTTTTCAGTCACTGAGCTGGGAAAACAAGGGGATAAAGATTAATGGAGATTATCTAACCCACCTTCGTTTTGCTGATGACGTAGTCATTTTTGCAACTAGCCCATCAGAGCTGCAGAGTATGATCCAGGTATTTGCTGACAAGAGTAAAGAAGTGGGATTAAAAATGAACTTTCAGAAGACAAAAGTGATGTTCAATGCTTTTACAAGAAATGAAGATTTATCGATTGATGGAGAAAAGCTGGAGATAACAGATACGTACGTTTATCTTGGACAGCAGATATCAAGTGAGGGTCACATTGATGAAGAAATTAATCGGCGTACAAAACTTGCCTGGAGAGCTTTTGGAAGAAACAGCATAATTTTCAAGAGCAATATGCCATTATGTCTTAAAAGAAAAGTGTTTGATCAATGCATCCTTCCAGTGCTTACGTATGGTGCAGAGACGTGGACCTTAACTAAAAGAGACATACAAAGGCTGCAGACAACTCAAAGCAGCATGGAGAGGTGCATACTTGGTGTAACCAGGAGAGATAAGAAGAGGAACTCGTGGATCCGAAAAATGACAAGAGTGGAAGGCATCATGATCAGAGTTAAATCCCTGAAATGGCAATGGGCTGGACATACTGCCAGAAGGACAGATCATCGATGGACAGCCGAAATTTTAGATTGGATTCCAAGGGACAGGAAAAGACCCAGAAGAAGACCACATGGGAGATGGGTGGATGAAATTCAAAAGTATGCAGGGGGGACATGGAGGAGACTGGCACAAGACAGACCGTTGTGGAGGAAACTTGGGGAGACCTTCGTCCAGCAGTGGATTGATAATGGTTGACAATGATGATGATGATGATGATATATACATATTGTTAACTGAGTACTGTCGATAATAATGTCTGTTAAGGGAATTCTGCGTAGCCTCCCTCATCGAGAGTATTGGTTTTAATAACCAGTACTTCTTGTGGTTCATCCTGTTCCCACTAAAGAGGCTCTAACGGCTGATGAAGAGCGGTGCACCTATATTAGCGGAATTAGAGGAAATGCTATCCCTACACTCACCAACCTATTGGTCAGCATGGTGAGTTATGAGCAACCCTACCCCCTCCCCAAAGATGTTTACACAATTTCAAACTTGGCACTCAGTCTCCGGCAGCTGAAATCTACCTCGCCAAGGCAGCGCCAGTGCGACATGAAAGCAGAGGGTGCTAAGAATCACCGGAAGATCGGACTAGGCTGCCATCTGATGCTGACCTTGGCTACGTTAAATGGACGATCCCTATCTTCTTATTCAAGACTCTTTGAATTGGAGAAGGAATTCCAAAAAACCAACTGGGACATTGTGGAGCAAAGCGGGGTAAGAACAGGAGGAGAAGATCTCATTGAACTGAAAAGCGGACATTTTTTTCTACTTTTCTGCTATCGTGGGACAGGTACTGGGAGAACTTAGAACCTTGGCTACGTTAAATGGACGAACCCTATCTTCTTATTCAAGGCTCTTTGAATTGGAGCAGGAACTCCAAAAGACCAACTAGAACATTGTGGGGCAAATCGATGTAAGAAGGAGAAAAGATCTCATTGAACTGAAAAGCGGACATCTTTTCTACTATCGTGGGACAGATAGTGCGATAACTTAGAACCTTGCCTATGTTAAATGGACGATCCCTATCTTCTTTAACTCCAAAAATTGTAGCCGCTTTCGACAAATGCAAAGTTAGTGATAGAAATGCGGTTCACATTTTAATAGCAACAGCTGAAGCATTAGGTCATGATGTCCATGAACTATCAATAAGTAGGTCTTCCATTCAACGATGCAAACAACATTTGCGTCAAAATCACTGCCACCAGTTACAGATTATCAGATTATTGAGCGCCTTCCGGTCATAATTGCAAATGGAAATATAGAACAAATACTGCAGACACCACGGTTGAGAGTCTCCACTGGAAAAGAACAATCTTTAGCAGTATATGAAACACTTGCTGTTGGGAGCTTGCAAACAAGTTAAAAGCTTTGTGCTTTGACACTATATCGTCCAATCTCAGCTATACTTAAAAGGAGCGGCAATTATTTTAAAGCAGATGTTGGAAAGAGATCTTTTATATCTTCCCTGCAGACATCATATATTTGAAATCATACTTAAAAGCGTTTTTGAGCTGAAAATGCCCTCTTCATCAGGTCCAGATGTGCAAATTTTCAAACGCTTTCAACAGGCTTCAAACGCCTAAAATTAATAAAAAAAAATTCAAGTCTGGTATAGAAGAAAAAAATATTCGAAAAGTTTTATGTTCCAACCTGACAGAAATCCAATCTATTATAATGCGGATCTACAAGTGCTGATTATAATAGATCGGATTTCTAGAGATGATAATAAAGAGTTCTTTATTATGAGATGATAATAAAGCCTCGAGATGATAATAAAGCCTCGAGATGATAATAAAGAATTCTTTATTATCATTTCGAGGCTCTCAGAAATTTTGCTGACTTAGCAGAAATTTTCATTGGAAACAACACAAAACAAATATCTTTTCGAGCTCCAGGAGCATACCATCAAGCGCGATGGATGGCAAAAGCACTTTATTGCTTTAAAATGTTTCTGTTTCGTGATGAATTTAAACTTACTTTCAAGGGAAAAAAAAGCCTTTCTGACATATGCATATTTCTTGTAAGAATATATTGTTACGACTGTAGGGTACGGTAATGAATTCGATTAGCAGGTTTTGCCAGAGGCGGGAACAGCGTTAATTCTTTGTTGAAAATCAACAGCTAGAGGTTTCCCGCATTGCAAAAGAGGCACTGCTCTGAAGGAAGGGTATGACTTCTGCCTGTATAACTTACCTGGTGCGGCGGTCGCTGTTGAGATTGCCCTGAAATCTTAGCAGCCGAGATTGCGAATGGTATCCAATGGCACCCCACACCACCACACCACCACACTTGGCGTTCGGTCCGTATGACGCTCGACAGCGCCAGGAGTACTCTGAAGGAAGGGTATGACTTCTGCCTGTATAACTTACCTGGTGCGGGGTCGCTGTTGAGATTGCCCTGAAATCTTAGCAGCCGAGATTGCGAATGGTACCCAATGGCATCCCACACCACCACACCACCACACTTGGCGTTCGGTCCGTATGACGCTCGACAGCGCCAGGAGTACTCTGAAGGAAGGGTATGACTTCTGCCTGTATAACTTACCTGGTGCGGGGTCGCTGTTGAGATTGCCCTGAAATCTTAGCAGCCGAGATTGCGAATGGTATCCAATGGCACCCCACACCACCACACCACCACACTTGGCGTTCGGTCCGTATGACGCTCGACAGCGCCAGGAGTACTCTGAAGGAAGGGTATGACTTCTGCCTGTATAACTTACCTGGTGCGGGGTCGCTGTTGAGATTGCCCTGAAATCTTAGCAGCCAAGATTGCGAATGGTACCCAATGGCACCCCACACCACCACCACACCACCACACTTGGCGTTCGATCCGTATGACGCTCGACAGCGTCAGGAGTGCTCTGAAGGAAGGGTATGACTTCTGCCTGTATAACTTACCTGGTGCGGCGGTCGCTGTTGAGATTGCCCTGAAGTCTTAGCAGCCGAGATTGCGGACATCATGTCCTCCCTAAACAGAACCGAATTTGTTCCTCTCAATCATCCGTAGCCATGTTTCTTCGTCCACAGGTAAGCAAGAGTCCATTCCGACCGTTGCCAGGCGAGTTGCAGCACGGGGATTACATTCGAGGAGACCAATCTGTCGCCTACTACTCACCAGAGAGCATCGGCGGCATCGGTGTTGGACCCGATCAAGGAACGATAGTGTCCAGTAGCGTTATGTTACCTTTAGTGACGAGTCACGATTTGCACTTGGCGCAGATGACCGACGCATACGTCTAGAGAAGAGTCGACCAGCGCACGGATCCTGGCTTTACCGTGGAACGGCATAGGGCACAGACACCCGGACTGACTGTCTAGGAAGTATTTCCTACAATAGCTGGACACCCTTCGTAGTCCTCCGTACTACCCTCATGGCTCAACGGCACGTCAACGCATTCTAAGGCCTGTTGTGTTACCCTTCATGTCTCACATCACCGAGAAATTTTTCAACTGGATAATACCCAGCCACACATGACTCTGTAATGTCGACATATTTGTATTGTCAGCCCGATCGCCCGATCTCTCACCGAACAAACATGATGGGACCACACCTACGCCCATCTCTGAATGTCGGCGAACTGGTCCGCAATTTGGATACCATCTGGCATGCCATACTTTAGAACAGTATCCGTAAACTGTACGTGTCTATACAATGCTGGGTTTCTGCTTGTATCCGAGCCAGAGGTGGCGCTGCAACGTACTTACTTGTTCCACTCATGTAGCTGTTTTATCCGAAGAAATGGCCCAACTACTGTGGAATTGCAATTATTTCCTCTTCTGTACATGTTACATTACACATAGCAATTTCCATCTCGATTGGATTATTTCTGGGTGCTTCGTTTTTCTTTACTTTTCTTTCTTTCCTTTGTGTGTGTGTGTGTGTGTGTGTGTGTGTGTGTGTGTGTGTGAAGATTGTATTAGCTGTTTTGGTTTAAGAGGATTAGGGCTCAGGAAGAACTTGATTACCCTACCCCAAAGGGAAAAGGTGATAAACAGCAAACACCCCCGATCATCAGAACAGTTTCCATACAAGCACTCTTCATCGCAACTCAGAGGAGGCAGGCAGTGAAAAGATTTCAACACAGATGTTTTTCCTTGCCTGGAAGCAGCATGAAAGTTTTATATCACAGCCAGTTAAATATTCGCCTTAAACAACGAAAAGTGTGGGAAGCGTGAATACTTCCCTCACTTACCACTAAAAGGAAGGCTAAATTATTTTAACAGTTCCTTTCAAAACAAGAATATTGATAAGAACTCGAAAATTTGGAGTATCAACAACAGCAAGAAAAAATATACTATATTACTAATATGAGAAAGTAAAATATCCCTTGACAATGCAAATGAAGTGGTCACTAAGGACTGATTTGTTTCAGTCCGTGAAAACCAAAACAAAACTGGCAGACCAATTATTGGTTTCTGGGGCCCCTCAAGCTCTGGGGCCTTAGGTGACGCCTAGTGGGAAATCCGCCCCAGGGACTACACGCACGCAGACCGTTACGACGTCTGCCCTTAACACCACTGAATCGTCCCCAAAGACTGCAATGGTGCCGTGCCAGACTGTCAAGGAGCCACTCAGAATGGCAGCGGGGGATCATTGGGTGCCGGTCAAAACACCGACAGGACAAAACACCGACAGGACAAAACACCGACATCTCGTTTCTATTTTGTTTCCCCAACAGCAGTCGGCGCTGTATGTCAAGGATCAAGTAATATCAGAAAGTTTGTACGACGGCTTTTAACGGCAGAAAAACAAAAATTTTGCGGCATTACTGTTTTCAATTTATAACTACCAAATTTGGTGTACAATCTCATAGTTAGACCGTAGACGGATTTTGGAAGGGGTCGAGACCCCGGATATAGGGGCTCCCACACAAAATTTTCGTAAAATCTACAGTTTTCAGTTTAGAACCAAATTTGATATACTACCTCATGGTACACTAAGGTAGACTGTAGATGATTTTTGGAAGGGATCGGGTTCAAGGGAGCCCCATACAAAATTTTCATAAATTCTAGCTTTCAATTTAGAACCACCAAATTTGGTATACTATCTCATGGTGCTCTAAGTTAGCCCGTAGACGGTTTGGGGAAGCGGTCGGGGCCTGGGGTCAAGGAAGCCCCCTTACAAAATTTTCTTAAAATCTACAGTTTTCAATATATACTGACGGGGGAAAAAATCCCAACACCAAGAAGGGGTTGTGTTAGATAAACGACAGTTGGTTGGCGGTGAGAGTACATCTGTAAGATGACGTCTATGCAAATTTCGCACTCGGCGCATACGTGTGGCGCTAGTAGCGACCCTCGGAATATGCAAAGCAGGTTTGCTATAAATACGCGCTGTAATGTTCGTGAGCGTTAGTTATCGTCGAGATTCGACGTAGTGTGTTGATGTTAGTCAAGAATGCCTTTAAGAAGACGAAGAAGCCATTATCAACAGCTCACGGAGTTTGAACGAGGTCGTGTAATAGGGCTACGAGAAGGTGGATTTTCGTTCCGCAATATTGCAGAACGACTTGGCAGGAATGTAGCCACTGTGCATGATTGTTGGCAGCGGTGGTCAAGGGAAGGTACTGCCTCAAGAAGACCGGGTTCCGGCCGGCCACGTGGCACTACTGAGAGGGAAGACCGCCGTGTACGGTGTATGGCCGTGGCGCATCGTGCCGCGTCTGCGGCAGCAATTCGAGCTGCAGTTGCCACCACAGTGACACAACGAACTGCTACAAATCGGTTACTTGAAGGACAGCTCCGAGCCAGACGCCCTGTAGCGTGCATTATACTTACTCCAAACCACTGCCGTTTGCGACGTCAGTAGTGTCAAGCTAGAGCTCATTGGAGGACGCAGTGGAGATCTGTTGTGTTTTCTGATGAAAGCCGGTTCTGCCTGGGTGCCAGTGATGGCCGTGTGTTGGTTAGAAGGAGGCCAGGTGGGCGCCTGCGCAACCAACCTGTCTGCGGCCGAGACACACTGGACTTACACCTGGAGTTATGGTCTGGGGAGCAATTTCCTATGACAGCAGGAGCACTCTCGTGGTTATCCCACGCACCCTGACGGCACAGTTGTACGTCGGTCTAGTGATTCAACCTGTTGTGCTGCCGTTCATGAACAGCATTCCAGGGGGTGTTTTCGAACAGGATAACGCTCACCCGCATACCGCTGTTGTAACCCAACATTTTCTACAGAGTGTCGACATGTTGCCGTTGCCTGCTAGATCACCAGATCTTTCACCAATCGAGCATGTATGGGACATCATTGGACGACAACTCCAGCGTCACCCCCAACCAGCATTAACCGTCCCTGTATTGACCGACCAAGTGCAACAGGCATGGAACTCCATCCCACAATCTGACATCCAGCACCTGTACGACACAATGCATGAACGTTTACGTGCTTGCAGTCAACATTCTGGCGGTTACACCGGTTATTAATGTACCAGCATTTCACATTTAAAATGGCCCTTCTCGCGCTTACATTAAGCTGTGATCTTGAAACCGTAATCGATTAAATATGTTACCTATACAAATGTATTGCCGCCATTTCATTCCTCTACAACTATTTTTTCGTGGTGTTGGGGGTTTTTTTTCCCGTCAGTGTAGAACCACTAAATTTCGTATACTACCTCATGGTACTCTAAGTTAGACCGTAAACCCTTTTAGGAATGGATAGGGGCCCGGGGTCAAGGGGCCCCCATGCAAAAGTTTCGTAAAATCTACAGTTTTCAATTTAGAACAACCAAATTTGGTACACTATCCCATGGTGCTCTAAATTAGCCCCTAGACGGTTTGAGGAAGGGGTCGGGGCCCGGAGTCAAGGGGGCCCCCAAGCAAAATTTTCTTAAAATCTACAGTTTTCAATTTAGAACAACCAAATTTGGTACACTATCCCATGGTGCTCTAAGTTAGACCGTGGACGGTTTGAGGAAGCGGTCGGGGCAAGGGGTCAAGGAGGCCCCATACAAAATTTTCGTAAAATCTACAGTTTTCAATTTAGAACAACCAAATTTGGTTCACTATCCCATGGTGCTCTAAGTTAGCCCCTAGACGGTTTAAGGAAAGGGAGAAGGGGTCGGGGCCGGGGTCAAGGGGGCCCCATACAAAATTTTCGTAAATTCTACAGTTTTCAATTTAGAACCACCAAATTTTGTATACTACCTCATGGTAGTACTCTAAGTTAGACCGTAACCCCTTTTTGGAAGCGATCGGGGCCCGAAGTAAAGCCCCCCTCCCCCAAAATTTAGTAAAATCTACAGTTTTCAATTTAGAACCACTAAATTTGGTATAATATTTCATGGTGCTGAAAGTTAAACCGTAGACCGTTTTTGGAAGTGGTCGGGGCCCGGTTTTAAGGGGCCCTTATACAAAATTTTCGTAAAATCTACAGTTTTCAATTTAGAACCACCAAATTTGGTATTATACCTCATGGTACAGTAAGTTAGACCGTAAACCCTTTTTGGAAGGGATCGGGGCCTGGGTCTTGGAGGCCCCATACACAATTTTCGTAAAATCTACAGTTTTCAATTTAGAACCACCAAATCTCGTATACTAGCTCATAGTACTGTAAGTTAGACCGTAAACCCTTTTTGGAAGGGATAGGGGCCCGGGGTCAAAGGGGCCCCATACAAAATTTTTGTAAAATCTACAGTTTTCAATTTAGAACCACCAAATTTGGTATTATACCTCATGGTACTGTAAGTTAGACCGTAAACCCTTTTTGGAGGGGCCTGGGTCTTGGGGGCCCCATACACAATTTTCGTAAAATCTACAGTTTTCAATTTAGAACCACCAAATCTCGTATACTAGCTCATGGTACTGTAAGTTAGACCGTAAACCCTTTTTGGAAGGGATAGGGGCCCGGGGTCAAAGGGGCCCCATACAAAATTTTTGCAAAATCTAGAGTTTTCAATTTAGAACCCCCAAATTTTGTATAATACCTCGTAAACCCTTTTTGGAAGGGATCAGGTCCCGGGGTCAAGGGGGCCCTATACAAAATTTTCGTAAAATGAATTAATATTTAGTGCCTAAGTAAAAGAGCAATGCTATTAACTTGATTTGATGTACAAACGTTATGAATATGACATTGGTAGAGTAAAAATATTAAAAAAGCTTAGACCTTAGGAATTAATATTTCGTTCTTAAGTAAAAAAGCGCGATATTATTAACTTGATTTGATAGGTAAACGTTATGAATGTGACATCGGTAGAATAAAAACGGTTAAAAAGGCCTAGGCCTTGGCGTTATGAATTAATATTTCGTGTTTAAGTAAAACCGCAATATTATTAACTTGATTTTATATGTAAACGTTGTGAATATGACACCGGTAGAATAAAAACTGTTCAAAGAGCTTAAGCTTAGGTCCTGTGAATTAATATTTAGTGCCTAAGTAAAAGCGTAATGCTATTAACTTGATTTGATACGTAAACGCTATGAATATGAAGTCGGCGTATTAAAAGCTGTTAAAAAGGCCAAGGTGTAGGACCTATGAAATAATTAAGTTACAAAAAAATATTACAAGCTGGACATGTTATGTAAATATTTAGCGCCTAAGTAAAAATTCAGCGTTTTTAAAAAATTCCACCTTATCGTCCTTTTCTGAACAGAGCATGAGTCGTGCTGTAGTTCCGTTGTTCCGTCGAACATTGCACACCGTAGTTTAAAGAAATGTACGGAATCCGGCAATTTATTTCGTCAAATTAAAGTACAGTTCTCGTTTGGCTTACATATTATAGAGTTCCCAATTCAATTCTCAATATAGTCCAAGAAATGGCAATCTGTATAGTCCCCCAATCCCTTCCCCTAACTTTTATGGCCAGTTGTGAGCCGGCATGAAGCTTCAGACAACCAAAAGAGCTCCTTTCCGTCGTGAGGCAGCTTGGAAAACTGCCACACATAATTCGGAAACTTGGAAAACGGCCTGACTGGAAATCTGCCACACATTCAAAGTGTTCCTCAAAGGAACAACAATTTGTGGCCAGCCCCTTAGTGAAAAACATGTGGCAATTTTCCTGTGTGGCAGTTTGTCAATGTGTAGCAGTTTTCCAAGTTGCTGAAAGATATGTGGCGATTTTCCTGTGTGTCAGTTTACAGTGAACCGCATTTGTGCACGACGGCCCCTTAGTGAAAACTATGGGGCAGTTTACCTGGGTAACAGTTTTCCAATGTGTGGCATTTTTCCAAGTTGCTGAAGAATATGTGAAGCTTTTCTTGTGTGACGGTTTACCGGATGTCTTATAAAACATCTGAAAGTTGCGGGGGAAATGGAAATGCCGACCCCGGCAATTTACCGTCCACATATTTGTTTTAAGCAGCGTGAAAATGGAAATCACAAGCAAGCCCAGAAATCTCCCCCACATTCGAGGTTTTGAGTAAAATACAATTTGTGTGCTGTACCTGACTCAAAAAGGTGGGGGAGATTTATGTGGGGGAATTTTCCTATGGGGGAGTTTTCCTATGTGGGGGACTTTTTCGTGCATCTGTATGCAACATATTGCCATTTATTGTGTCGACAAGGAAACCGAAGCATCTTACGATTAGTATGGTTTCTCAAAGTTATTTATGGTTATTTACATTTTGTAAATTTTTTCTTACATCACAAAGATGCAAAATCCGTTTGGCCGTTCACCAGAATATAAGGGCTCATTACGTCAGCTAAATTATGTAAAGGAACAGTAGCAACGGCTCCACTGCAAAATATTTTTTTCCGTATATTTTCGTTGGTAGCCGGAAAACCGCCACACAGGAAAATTGCGACACGTATTTCAGTAACTTGGAAAACTTCCACACAGGAAAATTGCCACATGTTTTTCATTAAGGGGCCAATTGCCATTCCTCCGAGGAACACTTTGAATGTGTGGCAGTTTTCCAAGTTTCCGAATTATGTATGGCAGTTTTCCAAGATGTCTAACGACGGGAAGGAGCTCTTTTGTTTGTCTGAATTTTTCATGCCAGTTCATACGAGTTTACGGCAACTGGTCACAAAAGTTCAACTGGAGGGAGGGGGTATAAAAATTGCCGTTTGTTGGCCTATATCCAGAATTGAATTAGGGACTCGAAACAAATTTCGAGAAAACGTTCTGTGTAAGACAAGCCAGAAATGTACTTTAATTTGAAGAAATAAATTGCCTTGACTTAGTACATTTCCTAAAACTACCCCCCCCAGTGGCGCAGGCTTAACATAGTGTATTTCATTCAGTTCAACTAAATAATCGCTTGGTTCTCATAAAGTAGACCAAGCTCCACTTTATGAGGCCGAAGCTTTTTATTTCCAAGAAAATAATAAAGAGCAAAATAAGTAAAAACGTTTTTTACATATTCAGTATTGCTCATTTGATAGGAAACTTGATAGCCATCCCCGTATTGTGTTTGATATGTTCTCACGATGTGTGGGAAATGTTTAAAACAATTATCATAAATAAAATAAATAAAAATACAGAAACGTATAACCTCTTGCTCCTTTATTTATCAATTTTTTTTTATTTTTTTTTTTTTGTGCTTCTCGTTCTTTGTTCAAGTAACCTTACTAATTTCTCACTTTTTTTTTTATAAATGTTTGGAAATAAAGCATTTCTGGATATTTCTATAAAATCACAGGCTCAATTTTATTTTTAAATAAAAGAATATTTCTGTTTCCTTGTGCATTTACTAATGAACAATTACAATCGTGTTTTAAAATATACGACGTTGACGTAGTTTATCGTTTTGCCTTTTTTACGCTTTCCAACCGTACGTTGAAGAAGCGTATATGCTCCAGCTTTTTCCGTCCGTCTGTCGGCACGATAACTCACGTAAAAATGGTTCGATTTCGATGACATTTTAGTATGTGGTAAGGGACCGCCAGGGGACGAACCCTATTGAAAATGGGTGCAGTGGGGTCAAAGGTCACGACATAAGAGCGGAATTCATTCAATTGTCCTTATGCGTCATAACTTGCGTAAATATGGTTCGATTTCAATGAAATTTTAGTATGTGGTAGGAGACCACCTGAGGACGAACCCTATTGAAAATGGGTGCAGTGGGGTCAAAGGTCACGACATAAGAGCGGAATTCATTCAATTGTCCTTATGCGTCATAACTTGCGTAAATATGGTTCGATTCCAATGAAATTTTAGTATGTGGTAGGGGACCACCTGAGGATGAACCCTATTGAAAATGGGTGAAGTGGGGTCAAAGGTCACGCCATAAGAGTGGAATTCATTCAATTGTCTTTATGCGTCATAACTTGCGTAAATATGGTTCGAATTCAATGACATTTTAGTATGTGGTAGGGACCACCAGGGGACGAACCCTATTGAAAATGGGGGAAGTGGGGTCGAAGGTCAGGACATAGGAGCGGGATGTATTCCATTGCCCTTATGCGGCATAAGGTGCGTAAAAATAGTTCGATTTCGATGAAATTTTAGTATGTGGTAGGGGACCACCTGGAGAGTAACCCTATTGAAAATGGGACAAATGGAATCAAAGGTCAGGACATAGGATCGAGATCCACTCCATCGCCCTTATCCCACACTATGAAGGTGGACGTCAAGTAATTTTGCTTCCTATATTTCCAATGGAAAACCTTTTGTACACATTTCCTTCACAATTAGTGTGTTCCCAAGAATGGAAATTTGAACATCGATTAAAATAACTTCATACTATAACTTGGAATACTTAACATTTTGTAAAACATAAGCATAATTAGATTAAAAAACAATAACGTTTCCTTTGGTGGTGTTGAAACCAGAAAAAAGATGGCGCGACCTGTGCTTTGATGACGTCAATGGACAAATATATGTTGGATTGCGTAATTACGGTTATGGTTTAGAAAATATTAAGTATTCCAAGTTATGAAATGAAGCTATTTTAATGGATGTTCAAATTTTCATCCTTGGGAAAGCATTGTTTGTGAAGAAAATGTGTACAGAAGTTTTTCCATTGGAAGTATAGGAAGCAAAATTACTTGACGTCCACCTTAAAGTAGTAATTCTTGTATGTATGTATGTACATTTTATTTTGAAAACGGCTCTAAGAATTTTGATGAAAGACCTACAGTTTTCTGGTACTAGAAATCGATTTAGCTTGATCTCGACTTTAGGAGAATTCGTTTAGTGGGTTAAATACCCACTCCGAATTATAACGTTTTTATTGGCATGGCGTCGTTCCATTAATGTTACCAATGCTTAGAAATCTTATGACATCACAATCTCGCGTTTGACAATGTTGGCGCGCGGTCACGCCATCTGTCTCATTACGTAACGCGTTGTGTGTGGATCCTATTAAAGTTTTATGACGTCACACTCTTGCGGCGAGCAGATGGTCGCGATTCCCATCTGCCTCATTACGTCACGCGTTGTGCGCGTATGTCCGTCCGCACGATAACTCGCGTAACAATGGTTCGATTTCGATGAAATTTTAGCATCTGGTAGGGGATCACCTGGGAAGGAACCCTATTTAAAGTGAGCGAAATGGGGTCAAAGGTCAGTACATAGGAGCGGGATCCATTTCACTGCTGTTATGCGCCATAACTAACGTAAAAAAGGTTCGATTTCGATGAAATTTTAGTATGTGGTAGGGGACCACCTGGCGACAAACCCTATTGAAAATGGGCGAAATGGGGTCAAAGGTCAGGACATAGGAGCGGAATCACTTCCATCGTCATTATGCGTCCTAACTTACGTAAAAATGCTACGATTTTAGTAAAATGTTAGTATGTTGTAGGGGTCTGCCTGGGGACGAATTCTGTTGAAAATGGGTGAAATGGGGTCAAAGGTTAGGACACAGAAGCAGTATCAATTCCATAGCCCTTATGCATCATTACTTACGTAAAAATGCTTCGATTGCGACAAAACTTTATCATGTTATTTCGGAGGTATGCCGAACCGGTTCTGTTGAATATCATCTAAATAGGATCAAAGGTCAGGGCACAGGACCGAGATTTATTTCACAGCCATAATTCTCATAACTTGAGTGATAACTTGAGTAATGATTTCTGGTATGTTGGAAAGCGTATCATAATCAATGCATTGTATGATTTTACTAACTTGTTTTATTGTTATTTTGAGAATAGAAGAAGCGTGCCCCCCCCAATAATTTGGTGAAGTCCACCCCCTCCCTGGTTTTACGGAACTGACTCTCTCCCTTCCATGGAACCAGTGGCATTAAATTAGGGACAGACGATTGCTTATAGCCCACTGAGTTGAGTTGCTCTCGGTGGTTGTAAAACTCTCAACAACAACAACAACAACAACAACAAAAAATCCCTTATATGAGAAAGTGTAAGAGTTTACCGGTACAAAACTTTTTCCATATAGGATTATTTCGCCAAACGTCCAAAACCACATCGTGAGAACTTTCAGTACCAATGTGCCTCTCTCCCCCAATCACTTTAATACTGGTATTTTTCATTTTTGCACTGATAAGGTTTTAGTTTCAATTTTATTGTTTTTTAGCATAATCATTTAAATATCCCTTTCTAGAGATTTGGCTATTTAGAAGTAAAGCGAAAAGGAAACATACATGTGTAAGTTTTTTTTACAAAAAGTAAAGCAAATTGTTCACTTTACGTGAAAGCATTCCGAGTAGTGAACTACTCGGCATTCTTCGCGGTGTAATAAGAAAAAGACGAACTGTTAGCTCCCCATCCATTCATATGGATGGACGGAAGAGTCCCCCACAGGAAAAGTCCCCCACCTCTTTCAGTCAGGGACCGTGCACAAATTGCCTTTGACACAAAATATCGAACGTGGAGAAATTTTGGGGGTCGGCTTTTCCTTATTTTTTAATGCAACCTACATATGTTTACCACTTTTACAGTAGTTTATGTTAGCAAGATGGGGTGGGGAAATTTCCGGATTAGTATTTCGACTAATACCGCGGTTTTCAGTAAAAAACGATCTTACAATTAGTAGGCTGATGGGGTAGGGGGAAAGTCCGGTTTTGGTAATTCCGTATTCACTGCAATCTACAGATGCTTTGTAAGTAGTAGAAAAATGTGGGAGACATTTTCGGGGACGGCACTTCGACTTTTATTCTAGTTTGTAGCAAAAAACGATATTACAAGTAGCAGGATGGGGTGGGAGAAATTTCCGGGGTCGGTTATTCTTTCTTGAGGTCTGCAATGTCGTTATACTGAAAGCCATGCGCAACAGCCGAATAAATTAAAATCAGGTTATCCTCTGAATCGATGGCGCGCACATTTATTTCTTCTCGAAAGTTTTCGGTTGCAATTTTCTTGTTGTTTGAGGAGTTGCCATTGTTTCGGGATTTTGATAGAATCACCTGAAATTTCAGGATTCGTTAGAATATAAGCATTGCATCCGTCGGTTCGCTTGCGTTCACTTACGAAACATGTGGTGTTCATAAACTCTGTATTTGATATAGATGTAGCCATTGGCGCACCCACGGAGAGGGCTTTTGGGGCTTAAGCCCCTCCAAGGAGATTATGAGCAACGTACGTCACAAATTAAACATTCAAAAATATTGTTTTACATGTTCAAAAAATTATATAGTGTCTGACATAATGTCTTCCATTACAGGTGTCTTCTTTCCAAAGCCACAAGGAGATTAAGTACGTCACAAATTAAACATTATTTTACATGTTCAAAAAATTACATAGTGTCTTCTATTACATGATGTCTTCTTCCCAAAGCCACAAAGAGATTAAGAGCGACGTACGTCATACCCGTATATAAACTATAGGCGTACACTATATATATATATATATATATATATATTTATATATATATATATATAGATGCATACATTAATATTATTAATAACATCTATGAAAATGCAAGTGCAAAGATTCGGCTGTTTGAAAATACAACACACATAAAAATTGGAAAAGGAGTGAGACAAGGTGACATATCTCCGAAGCTCTTTAATGCCACATTGGAAAATGTCTTTCAATCACTGAACTGGGAAAACAAAGGGATAAAGATTAATGGAGATTATCTAACCCACCTTCGTTTTGCTGTTGACATAGTCATTTTTGCAACTACCCCATCAGAGCTACAGAGTATGATCCAGGAACTTGCTGACAAGAGTAAAGAAGTGGGATTAAAAATGAACTTTCAGAAGACAAAAGTGATGTACAATGCTTTTACGAGAAATGAAGATTTATCGATTGATGGAGAAAAGCTGGAGATAACAGATACGTACGTTTATCTTGGACAGCAGATATCAAGTGAGAGTCACATTGGTGAAGAAATTAATCGGCGTACAAAACTTGCCTGGAGAGCTTTTGGAAGAAACAGCATAATTTTCAAGAGCAATATGCCATTATGTCTTAAAAGAAAAGTGTTTGATCAATGCATCCTTCCAGTGCTTACGTATGGTGCAGAGACGTGGACCTTAGCTAAAAGAGACATACAAAGGCTGCAGACAACTCAAAGCAGCATGGAGAGGTGCATGCTTGGTGTAACCAGGAGAGATAAGAAGAGGAACACGTGGATCCGAAAAATGACAAGAGTGGAAGATATCATGATCAGAGTTAAATCCCTGAAATGGCAATGGGCTGGACATACTGCCAGAAGAACAGACCATCGATGGACAGCCGAAATTTTAGATTGGATTCCAAGGGACAGCAAAAGACCCAGAAGAAGACCACATGGAAGATGGGTGGATGAAATTCGAAAGTATGCGGGAGTGACATGGAGGAGACTGGCACAAGACAGACCGTTGTGGAGGAAACTTGGGGAGACCTTCGTCCAGCAGTGGATTGACAATGGTTGACAATGATGATGATGATGATGATATATATATGAATTTTGACAAGAGTGAAAGATTTCTACTCCAAATTATATGAAAGGGATGATACATGCACTCCAGACATCATGAAAGATACCAGTACCAGAGTTCCTCCAGTCCTTCCAGCAGAAGTTTCACATGCAATCAAGAACATGAAGCGGGGAAAAGCTCCAGGAGAAGATGGAATTACTGTAGACATCATACAAGAAGCAAGTGGAGAAATCGAAGCAGTACTCGCCCAAATTTTTACTCCATGCCTTAATGAAGAGAAGATTCCTGAGGATTGGAACACCGCTACAATGATCCTGCTACATAAGAAAGGTGACATTGAGGATCTCGGAAACTACAGACCTATCAGCTTCCTATCAGTAGTTTATAAAATCTTCACTAAAGTTCTTTCACACCGCTTGAAGGTAACACTGGACATGGCTCAACCGAGAGAACAAGCTGGATTCAGGAGTGGCTACAGCACAATAGATCACATCCACGTACTGTGAGAACTAATTGAAAGAGCGAGGGAATATGAACTTCCATTGTGCATGGCTTTTATCGATTATGAAAAAGCCTTTGATTCGGTGAAACCATCAGCAGTTACAATGGCTCTGAAAACCTGCGGTATTAAAGATGCATACATTAATATTATTAATAACATCTATGAAAATGCAAGTGCAAACATTCGGCTGTTTGAAAATACAACACACGTAAAAATTGGAAAGGGAGTGAGACAAGGTGACACCATATCTCCGAAGCTCTTTAATGCCACATTGGAGGGTGTTTTTCAGTCGCTGAGCTGGGAAAACAAGGGGATAAAGATTAATGGAGATTATCTAACCCACCTTCGTTTTGCTGATGACGTAGTCAATTTTGCAACTAGCCCATCAGAGCTGCAGAGTATGATCCAGGAACTTGCTGACAAGAGTAAAGAAGTGGGATTAAAAATGAACTTTCAGAAGACAAAAGTGATGTTCAATGCTTGAAGATTTATCGATTGATGGAGAAAAGCTGGAGATAACAGACACGTACGTTTATCTTGGACAGCAGATATCAAGTGAGGGTCACATTGATGAAGAAATTAATCGCCGTACAAAACTTGCCTGGAGAGCTTTTGGAAGAAACAGCATAATTTTCAAGAGCAATATGCCATTATGTCTTAAAAGAAAAGTGTTTGATCAATGCATCCTTCCCGTGCTTACGTATGGTGCAGAGACGTGGACCTTAACTAAAAGAGACATACAAAGGCTGCAGACAACTCAAAGTAGCATGGAGAGGTGCATACTTGGTGTAACCAGGAGAGATAAGAAGAGGAACTCCTGGATCCGAAAAATGACAAGAGTGGAAGACATCATGATCAGAGTTAAATCCCTGAAATGGCAATGGGGTGGACATACTGCCAGAAGGACAGATCATCGATGGACAGCCGAAATTTTAAATTGGATTCCAAGGGACAGGAAAAGACCCAGAAGAAGACCACATGGGAGATGGGTGGATGAAATTCGAAAGTATGCAGGGGTGACATGGAGGACTGGCACAAGACAGACCGTTGTGGAGGAAACTTGGGGAGACCTCCGTCCAGCAGTGGATTGATAATGGTTGACAATGATGATGATGATGATATATATATATGTGTGTGTGTGTGTGTGTACACACATTGTGTGCGTATACTATATATACGTATATATAGCCCCCTCCAACAAGAATTCCTGGGTGCGCCACTGGATGTAGCCATGTAAAGCTACTTTAATTCCCCGCGTATGCTGAAGAATTTTTCCATTTGCTAAGGATGATGGAGTCTCTCAACTAAATGAACGACCGAAAAGTCAGGACTCGGGAAAACTATGGGGGAAACCAAATGCCCCTCATCAAGGACACAGAATTTTCAGCATTGGAACTAAAATTACCAGTAGCAAAACCTTCGACTGCGATTAAGAAAACGTGTGGTGTTACTTTTTCTGCAATCCAATATATCCGTCAGAATCCTGTGGGGAAGGGGGAGGGACTTTACCGGTAATATCGGTCTACAGATGGGGAACAAAAGAACTTTTCTTTCTTCTGCGAAACTATACTCGGAGCAAAGGTAAGCTGATTACACTGTCAATGCTGTGAAACGGATTCACCGACAAGTTCGTATCTCTTGTTTATCTGCAAGGTTTATCTGTAATTCTTCCCATACCCTTCTCCTTAGAACCCTAAGGGTGATGGGAGGGAAAATAAAAGGAATCCTCCCACTCATGCTTCCATCGTGATGTCCCCCTCAACTAATAACCACCAGACAAAAGATTTCTTCGTTTTCAAAAACACATCTGGGTGGATAAGATAACCCTTCGTTAAACATATTCCTTACTATTCCATTTCATCAGTTATACATAAACTTTCGGTGTTCCCAAAGTGTTCCAAAGATATTTTTTTAGTTACATGTTGAACCAAAGTGTTCCAAAGATATGCAGTACGCATATTTAATTTTTTTTTTTTTTAAATACAATGGACTGCGCTACGTTTCCAGACTTACTGAGAAAACAGCATGTTATCACTGTAGGATATGGTATTCCATTTATTATTTAGCTAAAAATAGTTTTTGAATGAATGAAATAGGAAATCCACTGTGCAAATGTTGTATAAGGCACAGAAATTTCTCAAGGGTTTTCGAATGTATTATTTGGTTTTTATCACATTACAGCGATACGGAAACTCCTGAATTCAGGATTATTTCTTAATACATACTTTCAGGGCCGCCTGGACGATCGGTGCAATCGCCCAGGAAGCGCGCTTACGAGGCCCAGCAGTTAAAAAAATTAAAACAAAACCTTTTTGGGGAGAATTTCTCATTTATTATTATTACGTTTTGTTAAGTTTTTTGGGGCGCGAGGACCTTAAAGATATTTTTTTAATTCTTTTTAGTTGCCAATCGCCCCTACTTTCAAATAGTTATCGCCCTTTGTTATACAAATACCGAAATTTGTAAATTTTGAATGATTATTATAACCACATTAATCGTTTCCCCATTCGTTAAATAGCAAATTAAACGTGTGGCTTCCTTCTGATATATTCTACAATTTGTGTGTAAACCAGGTACTTGAATTTAAGAAAACAAAAAGAACAGTATCAGAGTTGTTCGGGATTAGAGGAAATGCTATCCCACACTCACCAACCCGCTCGGCCAGCGTGGTGAATTATGGCCAAACACCTCCAAAATGAATGCACAACTTAAATCTTGGCCCTCAACACCTCCAAAATGAATCCACAACTTAAATCTGGACCGCCCCTGCTGCCCTCCCCCTCCTCGCTACGGCTCAGTCTCCAAGGCAGCGCAGAGTCGTAGCGAGGGAGGGGGGCAGCAGGGGCGGTCGTCCTGGGCGCCGAGCTGGAGGGGGGCGCCATCGAGACGTAGATTTTTTTATATAAATGTAATAAATGTGAAATTAATTTATACGCGTAATTAAAAAAATGTATAAAATTTAAACTTCTTTATGCTTTAAGAATAAAATGGCGACCAGATGAAACCTAAATTAAAGGAGAACTCCAACCGTCTGAACGCCAAATATTCGGATCGATTTGGCTTGGGTGTGACAGTACATTTTAGTTGCTATGTTCATGAAACATTTGAGACGCGCACGCAGCGGCTAGTGTAGGTTAGGACTTTACAGGGGAAGGGCTAGTACGCCCCTTTGAAGTGCTGAACACCGACCCGTGTCTGAAAGGTTGGGTAAAAAATGGGTAGTGTACTTGTTTCTATGTCATCACGCTGGCCTTTTGGCTCAGCTCAGTTCCCTCCAGGACAGAACTTCCCTCTGGTATGACGGTGTTTTACGCCAGCACTTTTTCTTGGTGTATCATATTTGTTTCGCGTTGTATTTTATTTAAGTTGTACACTGAAAACCCAAACTGATGCTCTTAGCGAGAAGAAACAGATTTTAAAATGGACACCAGAAGACATATATCAAGAGGCATTGTAATTCCAGCACTTTACCTCAAATCATATGATTTTTGATTTTGAGATCAGAAAAGTATATTTGCTATATTAAGCAAAATACTTTTTAAAGAAAGAGCATGCATAACAGAAAATGTTCATTTAAAATTATCCAATTTATACTATAACATCAATGTTTTCCGATTTTTAGGCCCCCAAAAATCATGAACTTTTGTTTTCCAAAAAGATAATTTTTGATATTTGAGTGCGCCTTGCAGTAGATGACACCCTGTAATCGGGTAAATACGGTAGTAACTTTGACTGAAAGTGCCTTTCATGTGGTGCTCTGACAGAAAGCTCCCAGGCTTTTGGCCAGTGCAGGTACGTCATCGACCACGGCTGCATGTCTCAGGGGGTGAAATGTAGGCGACGGGTGCTGTGACCTTCACGGTCTCCTCTGTCCATAATCCATCACCCCTTACGTGTATTGAGAACGAATGATGGATGGCGACGATTCGTCGACAAGGAAGCCTACAGTGCGCATGCGCGGAACAAACATTACTCAGTTAAGGTTGCAACAGTTTAAATGTAATATTTGCCGTTACACTGTGACGACATTTGTTTGCTTAACGTTGTCTGTATAGCTTGATTGATTGAGTAGCGCGCTGAATTAGTGCACTATGCCACGTGACGTGCGTGTGTGTGTCGAAATGGGACCTACAAAGTTGTCTGGAGCACAAGGCAGAAAACGAAAAAAGCAACAAGAGGCGGATAACGCAGACCAAGTCAAGCAGTGGCAAAAACTGGGAGGGGTAAAGAAGGTGGATCCGTCAACCGCTGCGCTCCCACTACAGCAAGTGATTGAAAGTAAGCCATCTACATTAACACTTTTAGAAAATGAAAACGTTACTGAAGTAACTGAGAATATAACTGGTAGTGCTAGTGTGCATTCAAATGATTCTACGCCTTATTTTAACCCGTCCTTTCCAACATTGAGTCCTTATGAAGGCGTACAGGAACAGGATTTGGAAGATGAACAAACCAAAATTCAACTTAATTTTAATGATCCCACAACATGGCCTGATTTGAATTACCATGTGAGAAACTTTTTAGTTGAACATGGTCCAGAACAAAAATAAAATGGTAATTTTCTTTTATCAATTAATGCAGAAAAAAGGCATTTTACGGGAAATTGGTTCCACAAAAAAACTTTTGAATTTAGAAAATGTAGAGCGGGATTGGTTAATTTACAGTGAAGCAACAAAAGTTATTTATTGTTTCCCTTGCATGCTATTTGGAAAGCATTTGAAATCACATTTGGCAAATCCAAAAGTGGGATTTTCTGAGTGGAAAAAATTACACCCTCGAATTCCAGAGCATGAAAATTCTGTAGAGCACCGTGAGTGCTATTTTTCCTGGAAAAGCTTTTGAAAAAAGGATTAAAGAGGGCTGTGCAATTGATACTGAACTACAGCAAATTATTACAAAAGAGAGAGAGAAATGGCGGCACATTCTCAGAATCATTGTCGATTGCATTTTGTTTTGTTCAGTCAACAACTTGGCCTTTCGAGGTTCAAGTACAAAGATAGGTGAAGACAGATGTGGATTTTTTTACATTTGCTAGAGTTTGTTTATCATTATGATAAACAGCTAAAAGAGTATATTACCATAGCCAAAGAAAAACCAGGAATTCCAAATTACCTTTCCCCAACAATTCAAAACAAGTTCATCAATTTAATAGGTGACACTGTATGCCAAGAAATACTAAGAGACATAAGAGAGGCAAAATATTTCTCAATTTCATTTGATTGTACACCAGATGTAGCCCATCAGGAACAAATGTGCCAGATTATTAGGTACGCGAAAGTTTCAGAGGATGTTTGCTCTATTGAAGAAAGTTTCATCGATTTCATAAAAACTACTGAAACGACTGGGGCTGGTTTAACCGAAGAATTTCTACAAAAAATAGAAGCCGATGGGCTTGACATTCGTAATTGCCGAGGGCAAGCATACGATAATGGTTCAAACATGGCGGGGAAGTATTCAGGAGTCCAGGCCCGTATACAAACAATTTGCAGCCATGCACGTTTTATGCCATGTGCTGCTCATTCATTGAACTTGGTTGGTGTTCACGCTGATGGAGTCTCTTCAGATATTTCACATTTTTTGGCACAGTGCAAGAACTGTAGAAAATATTTGCTCACAATGTCAAAATGTGGGAAATATTATCCAACAAACTTTCTACCACTCTCAAGCGTCACTGTGATACAAGATGGGCATCCAAATACTCTGCTGTTCATGCACTTTATTCATAGCTTGATAAAGTCCTTGAAGCCTTAGAGGAAATTTCTGACAACCCTCAATTCCATGATGACTGTTTACCAGTGGTTAAAAATCTTCTGAAACAGATTAATTATAAGTTTGTTTGTTACTCTGTCATGTGGGACAAAATACTAAATCAGATCTCCCGCGTGAATGAACAACTACAGCGCAAAGATGTGACCGTGGACTGTGCAGTTATTCACTTGACAGGATTGAAAGCTGCTTTACAAGACATCCGGGATACAGGGATTGATGTTATACTGGGCGAAGCATCGGACATCTGTGCCGCAACATCTCTTGACGGCTTCTTCGAGGAGAAAAGGGCAAGGAAGAGGAAACGACTGACATTGAAAGAAAGTGAGGACTGTTTTGACAGGAAAACAAAGGTTCAGTGTGGACTTTTATGCTGTTTTGGACAAAGTCTTAGAACAAATGGAATGGCGTTATAAATGTTTGATTGAAGTGTTAGATGACTTTAATTTCTTAACGGGCAAGTCTTTGCAATCTATGACCGTAGAAGAGTTAAAGGCTAATGCAATGCGCTTAGCAAATAAATATGATAAGGATCTGGATGCTACTGAAATAGAGGGGAAATAGCTAGTTTTAAGTTTCAGGCCACTTCTTTATTTTAAAAAATTCAGGATTTTTCAAATGCAACCTCTCTTGACCTATTAAATTTAATCCACCAAATGTCTCTTGCTACATCTTATCCAAACTTAGTAATTGCTTTCAGATTATTCTTAACATTACCAATTACTAATTCGTCTAGTGAACGAGGTTTTAGTAAGCTGAAAATAATAAAAAATTACTTAAGGTCATCAATGTGACAAGAGAGGTTAACGTACTTGGCAATTCTGTCAATAGAAAAATATATTGCTAAAACTATTAATTATGATCAAATAATAAATGATTTTGCTGCTGTTAAAGTTCGAAAGGTACATTTGTAAATACAAAATCATTCTGTTAAGGCTTAAGCATAATTTTAAACAAATGCTACTTGTACTCATTTTTTAAGTTGTTCATAAGCACTTGAGGTAGCAATGAATTATAAATAAAAAGCATTCTTCATTCAAACTATGTTCAATGTTTTTTCTTTCTTCAACAATCCCTATTGAAGCTCACATAGTCACCACAGGCTATTGAATAGGATTACCAATACAAGTTTTTTTTTTTAATTATATTATCAGCAATATTTTATACAAAAAAATTTACATTTTATTACTTTTTCATACAATTAGCAAATTATATACGGGACAATAATTGCAAATAACAATAAACATCGCAATATTTTTTTTATACAGGTATTGTACTATATCTGCAAACAGGTATATAATAAAATCTGACACCATCGCCTGTTCCACTTGGACTGGGGCAGGGGGGCGCCAATTTCACTGCTTGCCCCGGGCGCCAATACCTCTAGCTACGGCCCTGGGCAGCGGCCAGTGCGGCATGAAGGCAGAGGGTGCTAAGAATCCCCGGAGGAGGGGACTAGGCTGCCATCTGATGCTGACCTTGGGTACGTATAATGGGCGCTCCCTATCTTCTGATTCAAGGCTTCATGAATTGGAAGAGGAACTACAAAGGATCAAGTGGGGCATCGTCAGGCTAAGTAAGCTAAGGAGAAAAGGAGAAGATCTCATTGAACTGAAAAGTCAAAATCTCTTCTACTATCGTGGGACAAATACTGGTAGAACTAGTGGTGTTGGATTTATAATAAACAAGAAACTGACGGATAAAGTTGTAGAAGTTGAAAGTTCCTCTGACAGAGCTGCACGACTCGTTATCTAACTCTCGAGAAGATACAAGGCTCAGATTATTCAAACTTCTGCACCCACCACAAGTCATCCTGAAGAAGAAATTGAAGAATTTTATGAGGAAATTCGTCATCTAAATAATAAAGGTAAGCAGCACTTGAAGATAAATATGGGAGATTTCAATGCAAAAATAGGGCAACGGCAACAGAATGAAACTTTAGTAGGTAAATTCGGTAACGGCAACAAAAACCAGCGTGGAAATACTCTCCTAGAGTTTGCAGAGGCAGAAGGGTTTTTCATCTTGAACTCCTTTTTCAAGAAAAAGCCACACAGGAAATGGACATGGAAACATCCAAATGGGATGACAAGTGAAATTGATTTTATTATGTGTAACAAAAAATTCGTCATCGAAGACTGCAGTGTGCTGAACAAGTTCAACACAGGTAGTGACCATAGATTAATGAGATGTAAGATGCACCTCAACACTAAACTCGAACGTGGCAAGCTCATAAGACAAACAAAATGTATTGACATAACCAACCTTAAAAAACACCATAATACCTTCAAGTTGGAACTGAAGAACAGATTCTCTGCTTTAGAAGGCCTAACATCGGAAGAAGTGGATATTTCTGAAGTTAACAGAAAAGTAACCAAAGCTCTTATGGAAACAGCAACAAAATTAGCTGGTTTCAAGAACAAGTTGCATGTGAACAAATTATCAGGAAAAACCAAAATGTTGATGCAAAAAAGAAGAGAGATGACGACAACTAAAGAAGATGTGACTTCCAAAGTGGAATATATAGAGCTATGCAAGACAGTACGAAAAAGTATCACTGTAGACGTAAGGAAATTCAAGTGTGAGCTAGTGAGGAAAGCAATTGAAAACAACCAAAGACTAAAGATAGCAAAGGGACATCTCAGTAAGGGAAGAAAACAGTTTATGGCACTGAGAAAAGAAGATGTTTCTGTAACAAGAAATAGAGGCGAAATTTTGACAAGAGTGAAAGATTTCTACTACAAATTATATGAAAGGGATGATACATGTACTCCAGACATCATGAAAGGTACCAGTATCAGAGTTCTTCCAGTCCTCCCCGCAGAAGTTGCCCATTCAATCAAGAACATGAAGCGGGCAAAAGCTCCAGGAGAAGATGGAATTACTGTAGACATCATACAAGAAGCAAGTGGAGAAATCGAAGCAGTACTCGCCCAAATTTTTACTCGATGCCTTAATGAAGGAAAGATTCCTGAGGATTGGAACAACGCTACAATGATCCTGCTACATAAAAAAGGTGACATTGAGGATCTCAGGAACTACAGACATATCAGCCTCCTATCAGTGGTTTATAAAATCTTCACTAAAGTTCTTTCACACCGCTTGAAGGTAACACTGGACATGGCTCAACCGAGAGAACAAGCTGGATTCAGGAGTGGCTACAGCACAATAGATCATATCCACGTACTGTGAGAACTAATTGAAAGAGCGAGGGAATATGAACTTCCATTGTGCATGACCTTTATCGATTATAAAAAAGCCTTTGATTTGGTGAAACCATCAGCAGTTACAATGGCTCTGAAATCTTGCGGTATTGAAGATGCATACATTAATGTTATAAATATCATCAATGAAAATGCAAGTGCAAAGATTCGGCTGTTTGAAAATATGACACACATAAAAATTGGAAAGGGAGTGAGACAAGGTGACACCATATCTCCCAAGCTCTTTAGTGCCACTTTGGAAATGTCTTTCAAACACTGAACTGGGAAAACAAAAGGATAAAGATTATTGGAGATTATCTAACTCACCTTCGTTTTGCTGATGACGTAGTCATTTTTGCAACTACCTTATCAGAGCTGCAGAGTATGATCCAGGAACTTACTGACAAGAGTAAAGAAGTGGAATTAAAAATGAACTTTCAGAAGACAAAATGGATGTACAATGCTTTTACAAGAAATGAAGATTTATCGATTGGTGGAGAAAAGCTGGAGATAACAGATACGTACGTTTATCTTGGACAGCAGATATCAAGTGAGGGACACATTGATGAAGAAATTAATCGGCATGTAAAACTTGCCTGGAGAGCTTTTGGAAGAAACAGCATAATTTTCAAGAGCAATATGCCATTATGTCTTAAAATAAAAGTGTTTGATCAATGCATCCTTCCAGTGCTTACGTATGGTGCAGAGACGTGGACCTTAACTAAAAGAGACATACGAAGGCTGCAGACAACTCAAAGTAGCATGGAGAGGTGCATGCTTGGTGTAACCAGGAGAGATAAGAAGAGGAACTCGTGGATCCGAAAAATGACAAGAGTGGAAGACATCATGATCAGAGTTAAATCCCTGAAATGGCAATGGGCTGGACATACTGCCAGAAGGACAGACCATCGATGGACAGCCGAAATTTTAGATTGGATTCCAAGGGACAGGAAAAGACCCAGAAAAAGACCACATGGGAGATGGGTGGATGAAATTCGAAAGTATGCGGGAGTGACATGGAGGAGACTGGCACAAGACAGACCGTTGTGGTGGAAACTTGGGGAGACCTTTGTCCAGCAGTGGATTGATAATGGTTAACAATGATGATGATATATATGAGCGCGTATAAAAATTTGTTGGTAGGGCAGGACGGCGAGGGGCACTTCAGAGTTCATGGTTTGTGATGTTAACCAACAGGCCGAATCCTATCCAAGAAAAAGAACTCCATACCGTGATGGAGATCCCGCCGAACTGAACAGTTGTAAACCCACCTATTTGGGAGACCCGGAGAGCTATCTCGTAAACAAGGCAATTTAGGAAAGATTTCCAATTACGAAGTTGTACAACGTTCTTACCTTAGTGTAAATCCGCAGAAAAATTTACAATGACTTCCAAAATTCAGGCTGTGCTCTGTTAAGCTGTAGCATACCTACACGGAAAAGTTATTTTCCCCGCAAATCTTGAAATGTTTCTGTCTTTTCCTGATCCTCTCTAAACCTAGGTAATGACGAATCTAGGTTTAAAAGTCCGAGGAAAAAAAGGTCCAGGTAAAAAGTCCGAGGAAAAAAGGTCCAGGTAAAAAAGTCCGAGGAAAAAAAGTCCGAGACTGTTGGTAAACGCGGAAAAAAGTCCAGGAAAAAAAACTCCGAGGAAAAAAAGGCCAGGAAAAGAAGTCCGAGATGGGCGTTTTGATTGTCATCATGGGCATACTAATAAGTCGATTAGACATACTGCTTGAATGTTGGGGTGGGGTGGGGAGACATACTTTCATTATTTACCTAGTGTGCTGGGGTTGCCGAAAAACCGCCACACAGGAAAGCTGCCACACGTTTTTCATTAAGGGACCGGGCACAAAGTGCTATTCCTCCGAGGAACACTTTGAAAGAGTGGCAATTTTCCAAGTTTCCTGATTATGTGTGGCAATTTTCCAAGTTTCCTGATTATGTGTGGCAGTTTTCCAAGGCGCCTAACGACGGGAAGGACCTCCTTTGTTTGTCTGAATTTTCACGCTGGTTCATACCAGTTTAGGGTGACTGGCCACAAAAGTTCACTGGAGGGAGGGGGGTATAAAAATCGCCGTTAATTTCTTAAAACTACAGTGTTCGACGAAGCAACAGAATTACACATGACTCATGCTGTGTTCAGAAAATGACGATAAGGTGGGATTTTTTAATAACGCTGCACTTGTGCTTAGGCACTAAATATTTACATAACATGTCAAGTTTGTAGTACTTTTCTTTTACTTAATTAATTCATAGGGCAGTAGAGGAAAAGGGGGCATTCTAGCGCTGGGGCAGTCCTCCCATAGACTTAAAATTGGCTGCCCACGAGGCTGTCCACGAGGCTGCCCACGCGGCTGCCCACGAGGCTGTCCACGCGCCTGCCCTCGCGGCTGCCCACGATGCTGTCCCCGAGGCTGCCCCAGCTGTCCCCTTTTCAGAATTTTTGTCACGTGATCGTCCTAATGATGTGCTGCCCCTAGCGGTGCTTCTTGGAACTTTCGATGGGTCTTTGATTTTGAGGGATGGCAACGACCGAGAGGGAAAGGGGTGGATATAGGGGGATGTCAACTCGATGTGCTGCCCCTGGCGGTGCTTCTTGGAACTTTCGATGGATCTTTGAATTTGAGGGATGGCAATGACCGAGAGGGAAAGGGGTGGATATAGGGGGATGTCAAATCGATGTGCTGCCCCTAGTGGTGCTTCTTGAAACTTTCAATGGATCTTTGTTTTTGAGGGATGGCAACGACCGAGTGGGAAAGGGGGCGGATATAGGGGATGTCAACTCGATGTGCTGCCCCTAGCGGTGCTTCTTGGAACTTTCGATGGATCTTTGATTTTGAGGGATGGCAACGAACGAGTGGAAAAAGGGGTGTAAACTCGATGTTGTGCCCCTGGCGGTGCTTCTTGGAACTTTCGATGGATCTTTGATTTTGAGGGAAAGCAACAACCGAGTGGGGTCCGTTGGGATTTTTTGTATTTATTCCAGTGGTTTTCAAGCGGGATTTTTCCTCCTCTTCCATGTTATTTTTCCCCAGAGGAAATTTTTACGTAACGATGCTGGGGAATTTTCTTTCCAATGGAATAAAAAATGCTCCAATGGTCTTAGCGAGGTCCTAACTTACGATGATTTGGTTTCAAAAAATTGGTCAGGTGGTCTCGTGTACTACGTATTCACTCTATTTTTTTTTAATTACTTTTACGTTATTTCATCATGTATTTTTCATATTTTCTGTATGTTTTGAGGGAGTTTTTTCGTGTAGATGTAATGAATTTTCTGGGGAACTTTTCTGTTTCCTTTATTCAATTTTATTACAGATCATGAGACGAGGAAATGCTTCTTTAGAAACGATTTCGTTCCTGTTCGCAGTAATTATTGAACTTTTTCATTTTTTTTTTGTGTGTGAAATGACTTCATGCTAATTCTGAGTCTTTCGCCTTTGCAATATTATTTTCTCGTAATTTTTTCGTGTGTTCAAGAACTCTACAGGTCTTTCACAGTTAAAATTCTGATGAAACAATATTTTCTTACTTTATTTCGCATATCATTATAGCTTCCCAATTTCGCTATTTTACTTCCATCTTTCTTTTTTTTTTTTTGAAATTTCGTAAAACTTTTCAGTATGTCAGTAATTTTTTTCTTACTTGGTTAAACTTGTGACTCCTTTTATTTAGACTCTTTTTTTTTGAAATTTCATTTCAACAAAACGATTATTTTAGATGTAGCAAATCATCAGATTTTTGTTTCCTTATATAGCATATTTTCAAACTTGCTGAAAAATATCCCTCAAAGCTTGCATGTAGTCAAATATGCATTTTTTTATTCTTTCCTAGTTTGCTATACTTTTCGTGGACTGTCCCAACAAGAAAGCATTCATTGTCAAGACATACAATCTAAAACCTTTTTTCTTACGATAAAATTTGTATTCTTTGGGCTGTATATTTTTCTCTCTCGTCCGAAAAAAACGTTCATTCTAGAGGCAAAACTAGTGATTCCGTTCTTCCCATAAACATTATTTTTTTTAACGTTTTACTAACTCACCAGAAAAGCAGTTATTCCCCACCTCCATAGCGAAAATAAAGAAATTCTTACTTCTTTTCCATACATATCGACTCAATCTATTTCTTTTCGAAATGCTGGTCATGACATTTCAACTAAAATTTCATACTTTCACCAAAAATCATATTCTCAAACGAGCTATTTTTTTTTTTTACTTTATTTCATGTATAACTAAATTTTTATTGTTTCCTCACCTCATCAAAGTTAATAAGAACTCCCTAATCTCATTCCTTTCCCTCATTTAGTTCGCCTTAAATTGAGATGTTTCAAAACTTCGCGTATATTTCTTTCACTAAATGTCCAGTTCTGCCGTATCTATCCCATCATTTTTAACTTCTGTGCCTGCTGCATTTTTCTTTAGACGTTTAGTTTCATTGACCTTTTCTTTCGTTTCAATTAGGTTTTCATTATCGTATTTTTTATTCATTGCCTCAGCAGAAAAAGCTTTCATTCTGGAGACCTAGCGACTAAGTCCGTACTTCCTCTAAACATTTTTATTTCACGTTTTACTAATTCGTAAGAAAAGCAGGTGTTTCCAAACTCTCATAGTGAAAATATCGTATTCCCCTTATTTTACTTATTATATTTTTCCTACTATTCAGTGTTGTATGATTCTTAAAACTTTGGTTTATTTTTATGAAACTTCTTTTTTTTCTTAGTTTTTTTTTTTTCTGATTCAACCTATCAATCTTTTCCTATCGATTTAATTGCTCTTATTTTACCATTCGACTTTACTTTTGAACAGAAATGTATCTAAAATATTCAGATGTATTTTAGCCTCTAAGAGGCCGATTCTTCCCTATTTCAAATAAAGTCATTGTAGGATTTTAGTGTAAATGCCCCTAAATCTTTAGAACTTCCTTTTCATAGTTAGATACTAATTCCTCGAGGTTTAAATTAAAACATGAAAGAAGAGTGTTTTTACGCTCTCTCCAGTGAAAGAAGAATGTTTTTACGCTGTCCCCAAGAAATTAACTTTGGAATCTCCCTTCTTTCTACCGGAAAATGACTATCTTGTGCAACTGTTTTCACGCGTCTACTGCTTGCTGGAAAACCTCATATGACATGAAATCACTTTGCTTGGTAGATTAAACTAAATTCTGGTTTTGAACTTTGAACGCAAACTCAACCTTGCAAAAGCATAGTTTTCTGAGCGAACTTAAACTGTCTAAGATGACAAAAATCTAAAACTGGTGACTCAATGGGACAGAGCGTTTGAACTTTGCCGTTCATTCAAGATTTAAGAGATCCGTAGTGAACCACTACAAGGGAAATAAGCAGACCCTGATTTAGTCCACTGTTTCCAAGGAAGGTAGAAAGCTAGTGTCGTAATTCAAAAGCTCATAACTCAAGCCTCCCCAGGATTCAATTTCGGACGGACGATTATTCAGATGTCAATGCTTAGACATTGAAAAATTACTTCAGACAAATATTTTCTTACTTAAAAGTGCTTCAAGTCAGAATTTGTATTACCTAAGATTTCCCTTAGTCAATATTTTTTCTATCTTAAAAACTTCTAAAGGGTTGATTTTGAAAAAAAAACGAGTTCTCCTAAAAACGTAAAATTTCCACAGAACTGTATGAGGAACCCAAAAAATTGACGAAGCTTGAATGTTAAGTCTTTCAACCCATTTGTTTCTCGTCATGTTTCATTCCATAAACTTTCTTCAAATTCCTATATATCCAAGAATTTTGTTAAATGTCCAAGTTCGACTCCCCCAGAAATTTTCTGAAAATGATAGTTTCTCTTTTGAAAAAAATTTCAAAATAAGAATCCCTTCAATGAAACAAGAAATTCCTATTCAAAGCATTCCATCCCTCTTTCTACTTCAAATACTCACTTTGTAAATCTAAGGAGCTGTTTTTGTTTTGTTTTTTTAATATTCATATATTTTCCCTCTAACTTTAGAAGATATTTTCCCAAAATGTATGTACATATTACGATAGTAAAACATCATACAACTGCTTGATGTTCATTTCACTTCACGCTGTCTTAAGGAAATTCTTTCATTTTCTCATAACACATAGACAAGTTATTTTTCTTTCCATTCACTTCAAAGACTTGAGATCAACTTAATGGAGTCCTTTGATTAAAACTTTCATAGAAAAACATAAATGTACTGAAAATGTCAGTTTTCTTAAAGAACTCATAAGAATAAGAATTTTTTTACTGAAACAAGTTTCCCCTGTTCAAAGCATTAAGTGGCTCTTTTCGCAGCAAATTCTGTATTTCCTCATGTAAACTTTATTCTTTTTCTACTTCATATCGTCATTCGTTTCTTGTTTTTCCCTATGTAACTTAAAACTTCTCTTCTTAATCTATTTTTCATAAAGTATCATTCTTTTGAGTTGATTTTTACTCTCTCTTTCTTTCTTTTTTTTATATGCATTCCTAAGTTCATATTGAGAAGGGTTTAAATTTTGATTGAAAGATGTTTGCAAAGATCGTTTCAGGAAAAGTTGAAAACAGATAAGGTTCGTTTCGGAAAAGTTGAAAACAGATAATGTTCGTTTCGGAAAAGTACATTCTCTTACAGGGTTAAAAATGGAACACTTCATATTTTCTTAGGGGCGGTTTTGATGAAACACGTTTCAGTAAAAACAGTGAAATTCCCATTGAATAACATGGGGAACTATGAAATTTAAGAAGCACGTTTTCGTTCAAAGAAAATATTTTAAAAAGTCTATTTTCGATTCAGTTGAAAACGAATCAGGTAGAAAACGGAATGCAGTAGAAACAGTCACAGCAAGTTCCTGAAAGTCGAAAATAGATGAGGTTGAAAATGGGTGTACTAAAAATGTCTTAGGAAAGAAATTTTTATGAAACACAGACTGTTTAGTTTTCCCAGGCTAGGGGGTCTTCAGTGAGAGCGCTTCTTCTTTTCAACTCAAAGAATAAAGCGAGTCAGTTTGAAACATTTCAAACTCCCCGAAAATAAGCCGTGTACTCTGGTTTCAACTCAATACAGTAAAGCATTGTTCTCAGACCAGTCGGAATTTCGCCCCGATTGGTTATCTAATGGAAAACCTCAGACCCATCTCCAATAACAATCCCCAAATATTCTTAAGAAAAGTCTAGCCAAAAAGCACTAGTTCCCCATTAAATCAATTGCATTCATCCTGTTACAGTTTTACACATTTCAAAAAAAGAAGTTTACATTCTCACTTTTACTTTAAAATTCTTGAAAAGCTTAATATTTTGACTCATTTCCATAAAAAAAATAATTTCCCTTAAAATTTAATTTAAAAAAATAATAATTACTCTGAAAATTTATGCCTTAAAACTAAAAAAATATTTACGCTTAATATTTCAATAAATAATAAATATTCACAAACTCACCTTCTACCTTGCCAATAAAAAATTTAAAAGAAAGTACATTCATTTCTGAATTTATATAACCGAAATCATTATTTCTCCAAGTAGTTCTTTTCCCATGATTGTAGAGAGGAACTCTTCTGAAATCTTCCCTTTTCCACATGTGTTCGACACAGACTGTTTAGTTTTTCCAGGCTAGGGGGTCTTCAGTGAGAGCGCTTCTTCTTTTTAACTCAAAGAATAAAGCGAGTCAGTTTGAAACATTTCAAACTCCCCGAAAATAAGCCGTGTACTCTGGTGTCGGCTCAATACTGTAAAGCATTGCTCTCAGACCAGTCAGAAATCCCGCCGATTGGTCACCTAATTGAAAACATCAGGACCATTTCCAATAACAATACCCAAATTTCCTTAAGAAAAGTCTAGCAAAAAAGCACCAGTTCCCCATTAAAACAATTGCATTCGTCCTGCTACTGTTTTAAACATTTCGAAAAAGAAATTTCTTTTACTTTTTAAAATTCTTGAAAGCTTAAATTTTTGTCTCATTTTAATAAAAAAATAATTTCAACTTAAAATTTAATTTAAAAAAATATTTCGCTTTAAATGTATGCCTCAAAACAAAAAAATATTTACGCCTAATATTTCAATAAATAATAAATATTCACAAACTCACCTACACACTTGCCAATTAAATAAAAAAAACTACATTAACAATTCTCCAGTCCACTTGAATTCCCTAACATGAACTTTGATTACAGAAGAAAATACGGAAACAGTCATAAAAAGATTTTCTCCTAAATGAAAATAATGTTCTGGAATTGATTACGGCCTGAATACAATAGGACACCTTTTCTCAGGTTGAACCTCCAGAACACAAGTGGAGACGAATGAAAACTCATCACAATTTTCAGATGGAATCAAAGCATTTAAACAGCTGGGAGAACCGCCACACTGCTTCTTAGCGAAAGAAACAGAAACGTCTGGAAGATTCACACTGCTTCTTTCCCAATGAATAAATGTGGAAAAAATAAAATAACGTTAGCCAGCTGATGGAAAAAAGAATTTGAAAGACTTGATGACGTCTTACTTTATTCAAACTTACAACAGAACTAAAATTCACTCAGCGTTTCCTTTGCATACTGTGACCAATGCAAGACCCTTATCACAACACGTGTTGGTGTGTCACCATGCGTCAACGCTTCACGGTGACTATACCCTTATCTTGTCATTTCGTGATGAAACGCTTTCGACTCTAATCAGACAAAGCTTATTTTCAGGTAAATTCTTAGAGAAAAACGGAAGGATTTCATTATAATTAATTTTCATATCTTGAGAGAATAAAACTAAAATATATTCGGTAAGAAATTCTCCAAGGTTGAATTTTCCATAAAATGAGAGAGGAATGCGGAAAGCGAAATAATTTAATCAGACACCTTGAAAGAATTCATCTCAGATTTAAAGCCGCTTTTGAAAAAAAACAAAAAAAAACAGTAAACTATGAAATACTTTGTTCTTCACATAAAGAAAACACAGTATACGATTTCAATATTCCCTTTTTTCTTAAAATTTCTCCAACGTAATGACTTAGGTCAACTGAGTCCAGAAATGCTTCATCTACTTTAGTATTTCGATTCCGAGGGAGTTCTTTCCGATACTGTTAAGCTATTTTCTCAAAATCCAGTTGTAAAACAATTTTGGTCCTGTTTATTTGATTGTCGTCGTAGGAGAATTCCAATCCGTTCATGTCCACCATGTCATACATTCTGTCCCCGAGAGTTTTTCAAGCAGAAAAGAGCCATCATTCCACAGAAATTCTTTTTTTTTTTTTTTTTTTGGTGTTTGTAATGTTTCCAAAGTCAAATTATATTTTTCCAAGGCTTTCTTAATTAAAGCTGAAAACGAAATGGAACGAAGAAACGCCTGGTGTATGACTCTTAACATAGTAGATTTCTTATCAACTACTTTAGTTCAATGTTCTCCGCTCAGAGAAATTTCAGATTTCAAAATTTCACCATCCTGACCCACTTTTTCATGAGTGAAATCCAATACATGGTGAAAATTTTGACTTATGCATTCTTTTGAGTGGGGAATCGCTCTCATGAAAGGTGTCAACGGTTAAAATCGACATTGATTAAAATTGGGGAGAGGAAAAATATAAGAATCAAATAAATAATGCATAGGCAGGAATCCCGAAAACATAAAAAATATAAGTTTTATATATAAAAAAAAAATCCATGAAAAATATTGGAGGGGCGAAAGATTTCTCACATCGTCTTCCACTCCTCCCAAAATTTAACGAAGTCCATTAAATCTCTGTTGTCAGTACACGTATTTGTTTAATTTTGGGTGGAATGGAAGACGATGTGGGAAATCCTTTGCCCCTCCAAAATTTTTCATGGAATTTTTTTTATATATATAAAACTTATATTTTTTATGTTTTCGGGATTCCTGCCTATGCATTATTTATTTGATTCTTATATTTTTCCTCTCCCCAATTTTAATCAATGTCGATTTTAACCGTTGACACCTTTCATGAGAGCGATTCCCCACTCAAAAGAATGCATAAGTCAAAATTTTCACCATGTATTGGATTTCACTCATGAAAAAGCGGGTCAGGATGGTGAAATTTTGAAATCTGAAATTTCTCTGAGCGGAGAACATTGGACTAAAGTGGTTGATAAGAAATCTACTATGTTAAGAGTCATACAACAGACGTTTCTTCGTTCCATTTCGGTTTCAGTTTTAATTAAGAAAGCCTTGGAAAAAAATATTTTGACTTTGGAAACATTACAAACACCAAAAAAAGAATTTCTGTGGAATGATGGCTCTTTTCTGCTTGAAAAAACTCTCGGGGACACAATGTATGACATGGTGGACATGAACGGATTGGAATTCTCCTACGACGACAATCAAATAAACATGACCAAAATTATTTTACAACTGGATTTTGAGAAAATATCTTAACAGTATCAGAAAGAACTCCTCGGAATCGAAATACTAAAGTAGACGAAGCATTTCTGGACTCAGTTGACCTAAGTCATTACGTTGGAGAAATTTTTAAGAAAAAAGGGAATATTGAAATCGTATACTGTGTTTTCTTTATGTGAAGAACAAAGTATTTCATAGTTTACTGTTTTTTTTGTTTTTTTTTTTTCAAAAGCGGCTTTAAATCTGAGATGAATTCTTTTCAAGGTGTCTGATTAAATTATTTCGCTTTCCGTATTCCTCTCTCATTTTATGGAAAATTCAACCTTGGAGAACTTCTTACCGAATATATTTTAGTTTTATTCTCTCAAGATATGAAAATTAATTATAATGAAATCCTTCCGTTTTTCTCTAAGAATTTACCTGAAAATAAGCTTTGTCTGATTAGAGTCGAAAGCGTTTCATCACGAAATGACAAGATAAGGGTATAGTCACCGTGAAGCGCTGATGCATGGTGACACACCAACACGTGTTGTGATAAGGGTCTTGCATTGGTCACAGTATGCAAAGGAAACGCTGAGTGAATTTTAGTTCTGTTGTAAATTTGAATAAAGACGTCATCAAGTCTTTCAAATTCTTTTTCCATCAGCTGGCTAACGTTATTTTATTTTTTCCACATTTATTCATTGGGAAAGAAGCAGTGTGAATCTTCCAGACGTTTCTGTTTCTTTCGCTAAGAAGCAGTGTGTCGGTTCCCCCAGCTGTTCAAATGCTTTGATTTCATCTGAAAATTGTGATGAGTTTTCATTCGTCTCCACTTGTGTTCTGGAGGTTCAACCTGAGAAAAGCTGCCCTATTGGATTCAGGCCGTAATCAATTCCAGAACATTATTTTCATTTAGGAGGAAATCTTTTTATGACTGTTTCCGTATTTTCTTCTGTAATCAAAGTTCATGTTAGGGAATTCAAGTGGACTGGAGAATTGTTAATGTAGTTTGTTTTGTTTTTTTTAATTGGCAAGTGTGTAGGGGAGTTTGTGAATATTTATTATTTATTGAAATATTAGGTGTAAATATTTTTTTTGTTTTGAGGCATACATTTATAGAGTAATTTTTTTTTAATTAAATTTTAAGTGAAATAATTTTTTTATTGAAATGAGACAAAAATTTAAGCTTTCAAGAATTTTAAAAAGTAAAAGATATTTCTTTTTCGAAATGCTTAAAACAGTAGCAGGACGAATGCAATTGTTTTAATGGGGAACTGGTGCTTTTTGCTAGACTTTTCTTAAGGAGATTTGGGTATTGTTATTGGAAATGGTCCTGATGTTTTCAATTAGGTGACCAATCGGGAGGATTTCTGACTGGTCTGAGAGCAATGCTTTACAGTATTGAGCCGAAACCAGAGTACACGGCTTATTTTCGGGGAGTTTGAAATGTTTCAAACTGACTCGCTTTATTCTTTGAGTTGAAAAGAAGAAGCGCTCTCACTAAAGACCCCTAGCCTGGGAAAACTAAACAGTCTGTGTCGAACACATGTAGAAAAGGGAAAATTTCAGAAGAGTTCCTCTCTACAATCATGGGAAAAGAACTACTTGGAGAAATAATGATTTCGATTATATAAATTCAGAAATGAATGTAGTTTTTTTTTAATTTTTTATTGGCAAGGTAGAAGGTGAGTTTGTGAATATTTATTATTTATTGAAATATAAAGCGTAAATATTTTTTTAGTTTTAAGGCATAAATTTTAAGAGTAATTATTAATTTTTAAATTAAATTTTAAGGGAAATTATTTTTTTTATGGAAACGAGTCAAAATATTAAGCTTTTCAAGAATTTTAAAGTAAAAGTGAGAATGTAAACTTCTTTTTTGAAGTGTGTAAAACTGTAACAGGATGAATGCAATTGATTTAATGGGGACTAGTGCTTTTTTGCTAGAATTTTCTTAAGAATATTTGGGTATTGTTATTGGAGATGGGTCTGAGGTTTTCCATTAGATAACCAATCGTGGCGAAATTCCGACTGGTCTGAGAGCAATGCTTTACTGTATTGAGTCGAAACCAGAGTACACGGCTTATTTTCGGGGAGTTTGAAATGTTTCAAACTGACTCGCTTTATTCTTTGAGTTGAAAAGAAGAAGCGCTCTCACTGAAGACCCCTAGCCTGGGAAAACTAAACAGTCTGTGTTTCATAAAAATTTCTTTCCTAAGACATTTTTAGTACATCCATTTTCAACCTCATCTATTTTCGACTTTCAGGAACTTGCTGTGACTGTTTCTACTGCATTCTGTTTTCTACCTAATTCGGTTTCAACTGAATCGAAAATAGACCTTTTAAAATATTTCCTTGAACGAAAACGTGCTTCTTAAATTTCATAGTTCCCCATGTTATTCAATGGGAATTTCACTGTTTTTACTGAAACGTGTTTCATCAAAACCGCCCCAAAGAAAATATGAAGTGTTCCATTCTTAACCCTGTAAGAGAATGTACTTTTCCGAAACGAACATTATCTGTTTTAAACTTTTCCGAAACGAACCTTATCTGTTTTCAACTTTTCCTAAAACGATCTTTGCAAACATCTTTCAATCAAAATTTAAACCCTTCTCAATAAGAACTTAGGAATGCATAGAAAAAAAGGAAGAAAGAGTAAAAATCAACTCAAAAGAATGATACTTTATGAAAAATAGATTAAGAAGAGAAGTTTTAAGTTACATAGGGAAAACAAGAAACGAATGACGATATGAAGTAGAAAAAGAATAAAGTTTGCATGAGGAAATACAGAATTTGCTGCGAAAAGAGCCACTTAATGCTTTGAACAGGGGAAACTTGTTTCAGTAAAAAAATTCTTATTCTTATGAGTTCTTTAAGAAAACCGGCATTTTCAGTACATTTATGTTTTTCTATGAAAGTTTTACTCAAAGGACTCCATTAAGTTGATCTCAAGTCTTTGAAGTGAATGGAAAGAAAAATAACTTGTCTATGTGTTATGAGAAAATGAAAGAATTTCCTTAAGACAGCGTGAAGTGAAATGAACATCAAGCAGTTGTATGATGTTTTACTATCGTAATATGTACATACATTTTGGGAAAATATCTTCTAAAGTTAGAGGGAAAAATATATGAATATTAAAAAAAAAAAAAAAAAACAGCTCCTTAGATTTACAAAGTGAGTATTTGAAGTAGAAAGAGGGATGGAATGCTTTGAATAGGAATTTCTTGTTTCATTGAAGGGATTCTTATTTTGGAATTTTTTTTCAAAAGAGAAACTATCATTTTCAGAAAATTTCTGGGGGAGTCGAACTTGGACATTTAACAAAATTCTTGGATATATAGGAATTTGAAGAAAGTTTATGGAATGAAACATGACGAGAAAGAAATAGGTTGAAAGACTTAACATTCAAGCTTCGTCAATTTTTTTGGTTTCTCATACAATTCTGTGGAAATTTTACGTTTTTAGGAGAACTCGTTTTTTGTTTTTTTTTTAAATCAACCCTTTAGAAGTTTTTAAGATAGAAAAAATATTGACTAAGGGAAATCTTAAGTAATACAAATTCTGACTTGAAGCACTTTTAAGTAAGAAAATATTTGTCTGAAGTAATTTTTCAATGTCTAAGCATTGACATCTGAATAATCGTCCGTCCGAAATTGAATCCTGGGGAGGCTTGAGTTATGAGCTTTTGAATTACGACACTAGCTTTCTACCTTCCTTGGAAACAGTGGACTAAATCAGGGTCTGCTTATTTCCCTTGTAGTGGTTCACTACGGATCTCTTAAATCTTGAATGAACGGCAAAGTTCAAACGCTCTGTCCCATTGAGTCACCAGTTTTAGATTTTTGTCATCTTAGACAGTTTAAGTTCGCTCAGAAAACTATGCTCTTGCAAGCTTGAGTTTGCGTTCAAAGTTCAAAACCAGAATTTAGTTTAATCTACCAAGCAAAGTGATTTCATGTCATATGAGGTTTTCCAGCAAGCAGTATAGGCGCGTGAAAACAGTTGCACAAGATAGTCATTTTCCGGTAGAAAGAAGGAGATTCCAAAGTTAATTTCTTGGGGACAGCGTAAAAATATTCTTCTTTCACTGGAGAGAGCGTAAAAACACTCTTCTTTCATGTTTTAATTTAAACCTCGAGGAATTAGTATCTAACTATGAAAAGGAAGTTCTAAAGATTTAGGGGCATTTACACTAAAATCCTGCAATGACTTTATTTGAAATAGGGAAGAATTGGCCTCTTAGAGACTAAAATACATCTGAATATTTTAGATACATTTCTGTTCAAAAGTAAAGACGAATGGAAAAATAAGAGCAATTAAATCGATAGGAAAAGACTGATAGGTTGAATCAGAAAAAAAAAAACTAAGAAAAAAAAAGAAGTTTCATAAAAATAAACCAAAGTTTTAAGAATCATACAACACTGAATAGTAGGAAAAATATAATAAGTAAAATAAGGGGAATACGATATTTTCACTATGAGAGTTTGGAAACACCTGTTTTTCTTACGAATTAGTAAAACGTGAAATAAAAATGTTTAGAGGAAGTACGGACTTTGTCGCTAGGTCTCCAGAATGAAAGCTTTTTCTGCTGAGACAATGAATAAAAAATACGATAATGAAAACCTAATTGAAACGAAAGAAAAGGTCAATGAAACTAAACGTCTAAAGAAAAATGCAGCAGGCACAGAAGTTAAAAATGATGGGACAGATACGGCAGAACTGGACATTTGGTGAAAGAAATATACGCGAAGTTTTGAAACATCTCAATTTAAGGCGAACTAAATGAGGGAAAGGAATGAGATTAGGAAAGTTCTTATTAACTTTGATGAGGTGAGGAAACAATAAAAATTTAGTTATACATGAAATAAAGTAAAAAAATAGCTCGTTTGAGAATATGATTTTTGGTGAAAGTATGAAATTTTAGTTGAAATGTCATGACCAGCATTTCGAAAAGAAATAGATTGAGTCGATATGTATGGAAAAGAAGTAAGAATTTCTTTATTTTCGCTATGGGGTGGGGAATAACTGCTTTTCTGGTGAGTTAGTAAAACGTTAAAAAAATAATGTTTATGGAAAGAACGGAATCACTAGCTCTGCCTCTAGAATGAATGTTTTTTTCGGACGAGAGAGAAAAATATACAGCCCAAAGAATACAAATTTTATCGTAAGAAAAAAGGTTTTAGATTGTATGTCTTGACAATGAATGCTTTCTTGTTGGGACAGTCCACGAAAAGTATAGCAAACTAGGAAAGAATAAAAAAATGCATATTTGACTACATGCAAGCTTTGAGGGATATTTTTCAGCAAGTTTGAAAATATGCTATATAAGGAAACAAAAATCTGATGATTTGCTACATCTAAAATAATCGTTTTGTTGAAATGAAAATGAAAAAAAAAAGAGTCTAAATAAAAGGAGTCACAAGTTTAACCAAGTAAGAAAAACATTACTGACATACTGAAAAGTTTTACGAAATTTCAAAAAAAAAGAAAGATGGAAGTAAAATAGCGAAATTGGGAAGCTATAATGATATGCGAAATAAAGTAAGAAAATATTGTTTCATCAGAATTTTAACTGTGAAAGACCTGTAGAGTTCTTGAACACACGAAAAAATTACGAGAAAATAATATTGCAAAGGCGAAAGACTCAGAATTAGCATGAAGTCATTTCACAAAAAAAAAAAAAAAATGAAAAAGTCCAATAATTACTGCGAACAGGAACGAAATCGTTTCTAAAGAAGCATTTCCTCGTATCATGATCTGTAATAAAATTGAATAAAGGAAAAAGAAAAGTTCCCAGAAAATGTATTACATCTGCACGAAAAAACTCCCTCAAAACATACAAAAAATATTAAAAATACATGATGAAATAACGTAAAAGTAATTAAAAAAAATAGAGTTAATACGCGGTACACGAGACCACCTGACCAATTTTTTGAAACCAAATCATCGTGAGTTAGGACCTCGCTAAGACCATTAGAGCATTTTTATTCCATTGGAAAGAAAATTCCCAGCATCGTTACGTAAAAATTTCCTCTGGGGAAAAATAACATGGAAGAGGAGGAAAAATCCCGCTTGAAAACCACTGGAATAAATACAAAAAATCCCAACGGACCCCACTCGGTTGTTGCTATCCCTCAGAATCAAAGATCCATCGAAAGTTCCAAGAAGCACCGCCAGGGGCAGCACATCGAGTTTACACCCCTTTTTCCACTCGTTCGTTGCCATCCCTCAAAATCAAAGATCCATCGAAAGTTCCAAGAAGCACCGCTAGGGGAAGCACATCGAGTTGACATCCCCTATATCCGCCCCCTTTCCCACTCGGTCGTTGCCATTCCTCAAAACCAAGGTCCATTGAAAGTTCCAAGAAGCACCGCTAGGGAGCGGCACATCGAGTTGACATCCCCCTATATCCACCCCCTTTCCCTCTCGGTCGTTGCCATCCCTTAAAATCAAAGATCCATCGAAAGATCCAAGAAGCACCGCTAGGGGGCAGCACATCATGTGGACGATCACGTGACAAAAATTCTGACAAGGGGACAGCTGGGGCAGCCTCGTGGGCAGTCTCGTGGGCAGCCTCGTGGGCAGCCAATGTTAAGTCTATGGGAGGGCTGCCCCTGCGCTAGAATGCCCCCTTTTCCTCTACTTAGGGACTGTACCGTGGCCCTTTTAACAACTTTTAATCCCCCGACTTCATATTCATAACGTTTACGTATCAAATAAAATCAATAGCATTGCGCTTTTGCTTAGGAACTAAATATTAATTTATAGGCCCTAGGCCTAGGCCTTTTTAGTCGTTGCTGTGAACGTCATTGCATGTCGTCGTTCTGTCTGTGGTTGGCAAGCCTGAAAGATTAGCAGCCACAACCGGCTGATTAGGGAACTTTTGCTTTACGAGTTTGAACTCGCCCATAACGCAGCTCAAGCAACACGAAACATTTGTCATGCGAAAGGGGAAGGTTCCGTGGACCACAGCACCGCAAATATGTGGTTCAAGAAATTTCGCTGAAGTGACAGAGACCTCGACGATCAGCGAAGGTCAGGTAGGCCGCGAACTGTGGATTCGGCGACCGTGGGCCAGGCCATAGAGGCAAATCCGGCAACCAGCACTCGGAGATTATCAGGCGAGCTGGGCATATCACAGACCACAGTAGTTCATCACTTTCAGGATCTCGGCAAGGTCTACAGGAGCTGCCGCATTGGCCCTCACGAACTGATGCCAGCTGAAGCAAACCGCAGAGTGGAAGTGTGCCTGAAACTCCTAGAAAATCCGCGCGAGTGTGGGGCACTTCGAATGTGTGGCAGTTTTTCAAAGGTATCTAACGATGGGATGAGCTCTTTTGTTTATTTTTATTTTGAGGTTGGTACATATGACTTTAGGGCAACTGGCCACGAAAGTTTAAGAGGGGTGGGTTCTACGTCAATTCGTCGCGTGCGTCAATTCGTCGACTGCGTCAATTCGTCGCCTACGTCAATTCGTCGCGCGTCAGTTCGTCGACTGCGTCAATTCGTCGCGGACAAATTCGTCGACTACGTCAATTCGTCGACTACGTCAATTCGTCGCGTTTACAGATTTTGGTTACATACAAAACGAATGCAGGAAAACGTACGATTTCGAACGTCTTGCTCCCTGATCAAATTTAAAAAAGTTTAGAAACGCAGACAGGATAGGAATATTACGTTTTTCTGTGGCACTAAAAATTTAGACGGTAAACGGTTTTTGGAACGGGGCAGGGCCCGGTTGGTCAGAGCTCCCCATATACAAAATTTTCGTAAAATCTACAGTTTTCAATTCAGAACCACCAAATCTGGTATACTATCTCGTGGTATTCTAACTTAGACTGTAGACGGTTTTGGGAAGCGGTTGGAGAGGGGGAAGGGGGTTAGGGCCCCTCCCCCCTACAGAATTGTCGTAAAATATAGTTTTCAATTTAGAACTGCCAAATTTGGTATATTATCTCATCGTACTCTAACTTAGACGGTAGACGGTTTTGGAACGGGTCAGGGGCCCGGCTGGTCAGAGCCCCCCATACACAAAATATTCGTAAGATCTACACTTCAAAATTGCCTTTATTCTTCAGTAAAATAACATTTCTACGTACAGTTTTCAATTCAGACCACCAAATCAGGTAACCTATCTCATAGTACTCTAACTTAGACGGTTGTCGGTTTTTGGAACGGGTCAAGGCCCGGGGAGTCAGAGCCCCCCCCCCCCTACATACAAAATTTTCGTAAAATCTAGTTTTCATTTCAGAACCATCAAATTTGGTATCATGAAACTAACTTACACGCTAAACGGTTTTTGGAAGGGGTTGGAGCCCGCGGGGTCGGAGCCCCCTCCCCTCATAAAAAATTTCGTAAAAACCACAGTTTTCATCTTAGAACCACCAAATTTGGTATACTATCTTATGGTACTCTAACTTAGACGGCAGACCGTTTTTGGAACGGGTCAAGGCCCGGGGGTCAGAGCCCCCACATACAAAATTTTCTTAAAAACTAGTTTTCCATTCAGAACCACCTAATCTGGTATACTATCTCATGGTACTCTAACTTAGACGCTAGACGGTTTTTGGAAGGGGTTGGAGCCCGGGGGACAGACCCCCCCCTTCCCCGAATAAACACTTTTTCGAAAAATCTACAGTTTTCAATTTAGAACCACCAAATTTGGCATACTATCTCATGGTACTCTAACTTAGACACTAGACGGTTTTTGGAAGGGGTTGGAGCCCGCGGGGTCGGAGCCCCCACCCCTCATAAAAAATTTTGTAAAATCTACAGTTTTCACCTTAGAGCCACCAAATTTGGTATACTATCTTATGGTACTCTAACTTAGACGGCAGACCGTTTTTGGAACGGGTCAAGGCCCGGGGGCCAGAGCCCCCCTTATGCAAAATTTTCTTAAAAACTACAGTTTTCAATTCAGAACCACCTAATCTGGTATACTATCTCATGGTACTCTAACTTAGACGCGAGGCGGTTTTCGGAAGGGGTTGGAGCCCGGGAGGTCGGAGCCCCCACCCCTCATAAAAAATTTCGTAAAATCTACAGTTTTCATCTTAGAACCACCAAATTTGGTATACTATCTTATGGTACTCTAACTTAGACGGCAGACCGTTTTGGGAACGGGTCAAGGCCCGGGGTCAGAGCCCCCCACATACAAAATTCTCTTAAAAACTACAGTTTTCAATTCAGAACCACCTAATCTGGTACTCTAACTTAGACGCTAGACTCTATCTCATGGTACTCTAACTTAGACGCTAGACGGTTTTCGGAAGGGGTTGGAGCCCGGGAGGTAGACCCCCCCCCCCGAATAAACACTTTTTTGTAAAATCTACAGTTTTCATCTTAGAACCACCAAATTTGGTATACTATCTTATGGTACTCTAACTTAGACGGCAGACCGTTTTTGGAACGGGTCAAGACCCGGGGGTCAGAGCCCCACACATACAAAATTTTCTTAAAAACTAAAGTTTTCAATTCAGAACCACCTAATCTGGTATACTATCTCATGGTACTCTAACTTAGACGTTAGACGGTTTTCGGAAGGGGTTGGAGGCCGGAGGGTCAGACACCCCCCCCCCCCCCCCCCCCGAATAAACACTTTTTCGTAAAATCTACAGTTTTCAATTTAGAACCACCAAATTTGGTATACTATCTCATGGTACTCTAACTTAGACGCTAGACGGTTTTTGAAAGGGATTGGAGCCCGCAGGGCCGGAGCCCCCCCCCCCCCCCTCATAAAAAATTTCGTAAAATCTACAGTTTTCATCTTAGAACCGCCAAATTTGGTATACTATCTTATGGTACTCTAACTTAGACGGCAGACCGTTTTTGGAACGGGTCCAGGCCCGGTTGGTCAGAGCCCCCACATACAAAATTTTCTTAAAAACTACAGTTTTCAATTCAGAACCACCTAATCTGGTATACTATCTCATGGTATTCTAACTTAGACGCTAGACGGTTTTTGGAAGGGGTTGGAGCCCGGGGGTCAGACCCCCCCCCCTAGAATATTTTTTTTTGTAAAATCTACAGTTTTCAATTTAGAACCACCGAATTTGGTATACTATCTCATGGTACTCTAACTTAGACGGTAGACTGTTTTTGGAACAGGTGAAGGCCCAGGGGTTAGAGCCCCCCCCCCTTAATTTTTTTTGTAAAATCTGCAGTTTTCAATTAAGAACCATTAAGTATGGTATCATGAAACTCAAACTTAGACGCTAGACGGTTTTTGGGAGGTTGAAGCCCGGGGATGAGAGCCCCCCCCCCTCCGTCACAAAAATTTCGTAAAATCTACAGTTTTCAATTTAGAACCACCAAATCTGGTATACTATCTCATGGTACTCTAACTTAGACGGTAGACCGTATTTGGATCGGGTCAAGACCAGGGGGTCAGAGACCCCCCATAATTTTTTTTTCGTAAAATCTACAGTTTTCAAGTTTTCAATTTAGAACTACCAGATTTGGTATACTATCTCATGGTATTCTAACTTTGACGGTAGACCGCTTTTGGAACGGGTCAAGGCCCGGGGGTCAGAGCCCCCTACATACAAAATTTTCTGAAAAACTACAGTTTTCAATTCAGAAACACCAGATCTGGTATACTATCTCATGGTACTCTAACTTAGACGCTAGACGATTTTGGAAGGGGTTGCAGATTTTTTTGTGAAGGGGGTAAGGACCCCTTTCATAAAAAAATCGCAAAATCTAGTTTTCAATTTAGAACCTCCAAATTTGGTATACTATCTCATGGTACTTTAACTTAGATGGTCGACGGTTTTTTGGGACGGGTCAAGGCCCTGGAGGTCGGAGCCCCCCCCCTCCCCCGCCTCGCACACACACAGAGACATACAACATTTTCTTAAAAACTACAGTTTTCAATTCAGAACCACCAAATTTGGTATCATGAAACTCTAACTTAGACGCTAGACCGTTTTTGGAAGGCGTTGGAACCCCGGGGTGAGAGCCCCTCCCCTCCTCATAAAAATTTCGTAAAATCTACCGTTTTCAATTTAGGACAACCAGATTTGGTATACTACTTATGGTTATCAAACTTAGACGGTAGACGGTTTTTGGAAGGGGTCGGGGCCCGGGTCAAGGTAGCCCCATGCAAAATTTTCGTAAAAAGTTCCGTTTTTTACTCTTAAGAATACCCTATCTACGTTCTAAGGCGCTCTTTGGCCTTTTGAGGGTCTTGCACCATAAACCATCAACCAACCAACTAACCAACCTACGGTCTAAGTTAGGGACTGTAGATAACAATAAAGTGCAAAAATATGCGTTTAATGGTGTATTAAAAACACAAATCTATATAGTTTAGCTTTCACTACCAACGAGCGGCTTATCAGAAAGAAATATAATGTAATGTAAACAGAGAGTTCCGGATATTCAAAATTCAAAACGGTAAGAAAAAGATGATCAATGCCAATGTGAAGTCGTATGCATGCGACATCACATAGGTACATTGCATTTCTGTGTCGCGGGATTCACAGAAGCACACGCCAGATGTACGGCAGTTCTATAGATGTCTCCTAGAAGGTAAGTATTCCCATTCCTTTCTTTTTTGTTTCGCAAAATTAAATTAACTAAATCAAAAAATTTAAAATAAGTTTACTGGAAAATTGCAGGAATATCTTTTTCATTCATTAACTTTCACCCGCTGAACTTGGTGATTCCACAAATAACAATATGTACCTGGCAAATAACTGGTATCCCTGCTAGTACAAATTATATTAATGATTTATTTGCGTCCAGTTCAATCTAGTATGTCCATAAGAGCGTTTGGGGCCGTATGAAAAATACATTTCAACGTGTGCCGCTACGGCGGCGGAGTGATCTAGGCGCTGGCTTCTGACCACTTGTCGAGAAGGATCCTGGTTCAAATCCCGGTGAATCATGGACGTTGTGCTTGATTTCTGGCACTGGCTGTCCCCCTTCCCAGGAACCAGTGGTCCAAAATTGGGAACGTCCGACTGCTTATAGCCCACTGAATTGATCACGGTGGTCATTAACCCCCCCCAAAAAAAAGATTGCGACGTGTCCATTGCTATTCGTTGTGGACCGTACAAAAAGTATGTTTTTGATATCAACGTGTCCGCTTCCATATAGGCTGGCCATAAAATGTTAGGGGACCGTACAAAATTGCACTTTTGTTTTCACCTTGTCAGCGCTTCGGTATATGGTTGAAGTATACGTATATATAGTTGGGCCATTTCAGCACGTAGTTTGGTTTATATAGAAAATCAAGATAATGTTACATTTTTACTCAGCTACAACACATTAATCCCAAAGGCTATTTGTTGAAATCTTTAATCCGCCGTGCTCATATTCACAACGTTAACATAACATGCCAAGTTATTAATGTTGCAGTTTTACCCTGTCACAAAACTTTAGTTACAAGACCTTAGGCGTAAACTTTTTTTAGGAATTTTTAGTCCGACGTATTCATAAGGTTTCGATAACATGCCAAGGTTATGGTACTGCGTTTTGACTGAGGCACAAAAATTAATAAACAGGCCTTAAGCCTTTTTATCAGTTTTCAATCAACCGTGCTCATATACATAAAATTTTCAGAGAAAGTCAAGTTTACTGTGTTGCGCATTTACTCGAGTACAAAACTACAAACAGCCATTAACTTTCACCCGCTGAACTTGGTGATTCCTCAATTAATCCATTAACAAGTCTTTTAAGTGATTGTATGCTATGGTCATATTGATAATGTTTGATGACAAGTCAGGTTAATGATGTTGCACTTATTAAAGACTTGAAAAGGTGTAGAGGCTAGTAATTATTATTTGAAGTCTAAGTAAAAGCTCATTTTTAACTTGACTCGTCATGAAATCCTTATGAATATGGCATTTATTTTATTTTGTACATTTTACAAAGCGTATGCATTTTTTTTGCCATTTGTTTTATTTTGTGTTGTACTTGTTACATAGCGTTTCGCATTTTTGTAATGCTTGTGACTTGTGATTGCATTTTGAATTTTTATTTGTTTCACATTTTGGATTGCATTTTGAATTTTTATTTGTTTCACATTTTGGATTGCATTTTGAATTTTTATTTGTTTCGCATTTTGGATTACTTTTTTGACATTTTATGTTTTTGACATGCTATTTTGAAAATTTTGTCTTTTTTAATTTTGCGTTGTGTTTTACATTCTTGCATCTTCGGCGGAATTACATTCTTGAAAAATTCAAATACAAGTTAGTAAAAGGTATAATTCAATTAGTGAGAAATACCAGCACATTTTAGTAAAGGATAGAATTATATGAAATTCCTCTTAAAAAAGTCCAGCATGTTAACATTGTCTCTGTGCACCAAAGAAGTTCGAATTCCTTTTTATCTTGCCAGCGTTTCTCTTCTGGGTGGATTTGTTGGAATCTGTGCTGTCACTCTTTCGATTTTAGCCATAGTTGTTCTCTGCTCTTTCGCAATTTCACTGATTATTTCGTACAGTCACAGTTTTTTCTCTCCCAGAATTGTATTCCAGCGTCTGTCTAATCTTTCAAGTTCGTTTTGTGTTCTGGGAAAGCCAAATAAATTGTTTTCACTTACTGACCAAATTGTTGGCGGGAACAGCGGAGGGCTTCTGCTCGGATTGTTTCTTCTGCTTCCACGAAATTTTCCAAGAACATAATTTTCCTCAAACCACTGAACTACAGAATCTGCATATTCTAGTAAAATTGATTTCACTTCTTCAAAAGCAGCTGGAATTTCATCAGATGAAAAAAATGCGAGTGCTTGCAAATGTCTGACTTTGAGAGCAAACTCACTGTTTTCCCTATATTCCAAGGCTATGCCAGAGGATGGATATTCCTCAGCACATTTTTTCCGAGATGAAACCAACAACATTTGTGTGTGCTGCTTCCAAATTCCTTTTTAGCAGCATTATAACGGTAGCTATTTCAAAATCTATTATTATGCGTATATTGTGGTGCAAGCTGAATATCATAGTCTGATGCATAGTCTTGTAAATCCTACAAAAATACTGTATAATACTATTATATTCTTTATACTTGCTGGAAAGTAACCCATAAACTAGTGGGACAAGTCTGTGCATCTCTGGATTCGTTTCAACCATAGCATGAATGGAACATAATTGCCTAAAAAAGGTTGGACAAGTTTCAAATGTCCCATCCATAATCCAGAGGGGTGCTTCTTTAAGCTTTCGTAAATTATTCTCTGTTAAAAATAAAATAATTCTTTGATGTCCAAATGCGCTACCTCTGCCAAGAAATTTTGCACCATCTTCTCCTGTAAATTTATTGGGGCATCGATCCGTTCTGAAGTCGTAGGCTCCGCAGGCATGTCTTGGCATGTCTTCTCTTTTTTACAACTTGCCTTAGTGCATCCATATTAGGCATGTAAGCTGCATTTACTGTAGCCATTGACGTTGTCACGGTTTGAATAATTTGTGCAGGGACTTCGTCCGTATTTCTCGCTCGTTCTTTCATTTGCGCTCTTGCAACAGCAACATCACTTTTCTCCGGTCTTGGAGCATGATTATGTGGTTTCTCATTGCGCATCCTGTGTTCATCTCCAATAAGAATGGTACTAGCAAAGCCAGTACAATTTCCATAATTTCTTTCAATACAGTGACAATACCGTAAATCACCTCGCACTCTGTTATGGCAAAATAAATACCCTTTCCATTTCAGCAAATCATTTTCTTTTTGTGAGTTAACTATTTATGTTGCATTCTTCATCTGCATAGTGCCTTCGGAAAACAATGCACTTTCTCTTTCCAAAATATTTAGAATGATATATTTCCACTATTATCACTTGACAACGCACAATAAAGGTTTCAACAAGCACGTTCTCTGTTCTCCAGTCAACTACGAACTAATGAGCAACCATTCAATAAAACACTCAGAATACAGACAATCACGTGAAGCTTGTTCCTCCAGTTAGGGTTTAAGCGAAGTTCAAGATTTTCGTACCTGCGGTCACAAGAAGTGGTTAATTTTAAGGATCGGCATCTTATCTTTTGTTTTTCCAAAACGCAGAGGTACATGTATTTCACAGCTGGGACGCTCCAGGCGGGGTATCAACAGATGCGAAGAACCCGGAAGCCAGGTTCCGGAGGCGGCAGCAGGCGCGGACTGGGCAGCTGTACTCTGGGCCGGTAGGCGTCATGCTAATTCTAAAAAATAAATTCAAATTTTTTGTGTTGCACCATGTGTATGAAAGAAAATTGTTATACTGAAAAGACAATTTGTTTACCCCGTAACATATAAAACGAAACCTACGTCCCTACGTGCCAAATTATCTGTAAGCCAAACGCAGTTTTTCATGCAACACCTTCCCCCGACCTTCTAAGTTCAGATCTGTCTCGTTCGACTTATTTCCTGTACCGCCCCTCTCTTTCGCTAATTGCAGTTAATTGCCGTGAAATTGGTGTTTTACGTTGGGGTGTATTGCCGTCTGTCCTGAAGACTATAGTGAAAGCGGTGAACCCCAGAGGAAAAGTATTCCATCAAAAGCAACAGAAATCCAATGCGAGAGCAAAACTTTGTTCGTTCGCATTACATCCAAGCAATTTAGGCAAAGTAGGAAGTGTGTTTTTCTACTACGACACCAGAAGATTGTCGCGAATGCTCAGGCAATTACGATACATATGTGTCCTTAAGACTTCTCTTTCAAGACGTCCAAAGGCCTGCACTAGGGGATGGGGAGGGATACAGTGCGGATGCTCTTTTTTGTTGCAGTTAGAAATTCTTAAGCTCATTCTTCCACTTTGCCTGGTTACCAGTAAGTACTGTCTCATGCCTCAACCATTGCACAGATTTGTTGTTTTTGTTTTCATTCTGTGAGTTAACAGCGGGAAAATATCTGAACTGCGTTGTTTCAGTTGGAAATTTTTTTTACTTCAGCAACAGGGCTTCACGTATAATTGCAAAATACTTCGATAGAATAAACATACCTTACATAAAGAGTTTGCATGAGAAAATAGATTAATAATAAGGAAAATATTCTAAAACCAAAAAAATAATTGCGGAGCCGAAAAAGATAGGTAGAGGAAACAAAAGGCTCTAAGAAAAAGTTCATATTTAAAGAAACCTGTAGTCGCTTAATGAGTAAGTTTTATAACTCAATACAAAATCATGTGCTGTATTTGAAAAAAAAATTATAAGCAAATAGGCATCGTGACTGTCCACATTTCCCCTTTTCATCCTGTCGACATTACAACCACCACAGAAAAGAAAATAACAAAAACATAACAAAAACACCCATACAAAGTAAAATGCCCAAAACATAAAAAGAAGTAACCACACAAAATGAAATGCCCAAAACATTAAAAAAACTGCAACCACACAAAACAAAATACCCAAAACATGGTAAGAATTTCTGTTGAAAGCACAATGAAGGTATACGATAGGAGAAATATATGTTTTTAAAACTTAATACAAGTGTCAAAACTGAAATAAAAAGAAATATTCCAAATTTCATTGTTACTTTAGATATTTTGACCTGTTGACATTTCGTAAATTGTACTTGCACTCGGTCAAAAAATATTACTTACGAGGACTCTTTAGTAACTTTTAATCGCTGTGGTCGTATTTATAAGGTTTGCATAACAAATCAAGTTCATAATGTTGCGCTTTCACTTAGGCACCAAATGCTAATTATTGGCCGCTAGGCCTAGGCCTTTTAAATAATTTTTGATAAGCGTAACACTCTTAAATTGATTTGTCATGCAAACCTCATATAATCACAGCATTATAAAAATTACTATAAATGCATATGCCTAGGTCTCGGGCGTATCTATTAATGCTTTGTGCTCTAGTAACATTTAAACAGAATTCATTTTATTTTCTATGAAAACTACATAAATATCAGCTCGGAGGACTGAAAACTATCAAAAATCTCTAGGCCTAGGGTCTGCTTAATAGTTCCAACCTCAGAAAAGCGCATTGCTAAAATCTTGGACTTCTATGAAAGCATTATGAAAACTAGCACGGCACACTGAAAACTGCTAAACAGGCCCAGTCCTAGGGCTTTCTAATTATTGTTTTGTACCTGACTAAAAGTGTAACATTATCTTTAGTTCTTACTAGCAGGGGTACCCGGTATTTCCCAGGTAAATATTACTATTTCTAAAATCACCAAGTTCAGCGGGTGAAAGTTAATGAATGAAAAAGCTATTTCCGTAAATTTCCAGGAAACTTATTTTAAATCTTTTGATTTAGTTAATTTAATTATACGAAGCAAAAAAAGAATTTACATTATTTACATTACATTGTATTTCTGCCTGATAAGGCAACCGTTGGTGGTGAAAGCTAACGTTTATTAATTTGTGTTTTTAATACACAATGAACCGGATATTTTTTCACTTTATTGTTATCTACGGCCTGTAACCTAGACCGTAGGTGGGGTAATGGAGTGCTGTATTGGGATGCAGTTCTTAAGAGTAAAAATTGTAATTTTTACGAAAATTTTGAATGGGCCCCCTTCACACCGGGCACCGACCCTTTCCGTCTGCGGTCTAAGTTACAATACAATGAGGTAGTGTACTAAATTTGGTCGTTCTAAATTCGAAACTGTAGGTTTTACAAAAATTAGCATGGGGGGGGGGGGGAGCTCGGAACCCCTGGCTCCAACCGTTTCCAAAAACCGCCTGCATTCTCAGTTAGAGTACCATAACATAGTATACCAAATTTGGTGGTTTTAAATTGAAAACTGTAGATTTTACGAAAAAATTTTATGGGGAGGGCTCCGACCCCGTGCCTAACCCGTTCCCAAAACCGTCTACCATCTAAGTTAGAGTACCATGAGATAGTATACCAAATTTGGTGGTTCTGAATTGAAAACGGTGTATTTTACGAAAATTTTGTACCGGGGCGGGCTCTAACCCCCCGGGCACCGACCCGTTCCAAAAACCGTCTACCGTCTATGTTAGAGTGCCATGATATAGTATACCGAATTTGGTGGTTCTAAATTGAAAACTAGATTTTACGAAATTTCGTATGAGGGGGGGGGCTCTGAACCCCGGGCTCCGACCCTTTCCAAAAACCGTCTACAGTCTAAGTTAGAATACCATGAGATAGTATTCCAAATTTGGTGGTTCTAAATTGAAAACCACTGTATTTATTAACAGAATTCCATTGTCATGTACATAGAAATGTTATTTTACTGAAGAATAAAGGCAATTTTGAAGTGTAGATTTTACGAAAATTTAAAATTTTGTACGGGGTTGCTCCGACCCCCGAGCCCCGACCCGTTCCAAAAACCGTCTCCCGCTAAGTTAGAGTTTCATGACACAAAATTTGGTGGTTTTGAATTGAAAAATAAAGATTTTAAGAAAATTTTTGCATGTGGGGGAGGGGGTCTTACCCCCGGGCCTTGATCCGTTCCAAAAACCTGTTACCGTCTAAGTTAGAGTACCATGAGATAGTATACAAAATTTGGTGGTTCTAAATTGAAAACTATAGATTTTACGAAAGTTTGTGTGTAGGGGGGTAACCACCCTTGCCCCGACCCGTTCTGAAAACCGTCTACCGTTTAATTTAGAACACCATTATATAGTATACTAAATTTGGTAGCTCTAAACTGAAAACTTTAGTTTTTACGAAAAAAATTATGGGCGGAGGGACTCTGACCCCGTGCCCGACCCGTTCCAAAAACCGTCTACCGTCTAAGTTAGAGTACCATGAGAGAGTATGCCAAATTTGGTGGTTCTAAATTGAAAACTCTAGATTTTACGCGGCATTTTTATGGGGAGGCCTTACCCCCGGGCTCCAACCCCCCTCCCAAAAACGGTCTACTGTCTAAGTTAGAGTAACATGAGATAGTATACCAAATTTGGTGGTTCTAAATTGAAAACTGTAAATTTTACGAAAAAGTTTTTATTCCGGGGAGTGGTCTGACCCCCCGAGCTCCAACCCCTTCCAAAACCCGTCTAGCGTCTAAGTTAGAGTACCATGAGATAGTATACCAGATTTGGTGGTTCTGAATTGAAAACTGTAGTTTTTAAGATAATTTTGTATGTGGGGGCTCTGACCCCCGGGCCTTTACCCGTTTCAAAAACGGTCTGTCGTCTAAGTTAGAGTACCATGAGATAGTATACCAAATTTAGTGGTTCTAAATTCAAAACTGTAGATTTTGCGAATTTTTATATGAGGGGGGCCCTTACCCCCGGGCTGCAACCCCTTCAAAAATCGTCTAGCGTCTAAGTTAGAGTACCATGCGACAGTATACCAGATTTGGTGGTTCTGAATTGAAAACTGTAGTTTTTAAGAAAATTTTGTATGTGGGGGCTCTGACCCCCCGGGCCTTGACCCGTTCCAAAAACGGTCTACTGTCTAAGTTAGAGTACCATTAGATAGTATACCAAATTTGGTGGTTCTAAATTAAAACTGTAGATTTTACAAAAAAAAATTATTCGGAGGGGGTCTGATCCCCCGGGCTCCAACCCCTTCCAAAAACCGTCTAGCGTCTAAGTTAGAGTACCATGAGATAGTATACCAGATTAGGTGGTTCTGAATTGAAAACTGTAGTTTTTAAGAAAAATTTTTATGTGGGGGCTCTGACCCCCGGGCCTTGACCCGTTCCAAAAACGGTCTGCCGTCTAAGTTAGAGTACCATAAGATAGTATACAAAATTTGGTGGTTCTAAGATGAAAACTGTAGATTTTACAAATTTTTTATAAAGGGGGGCGACCGCGCGAGCTCCAACCCCTTCCAAAAACCGTCTACCGTCTAAGTTAGAGTACCATGAGAGAGTATGCCAAATTTGGTGGTTCAAAATTGAAAACTCTAGATTTTACGCGGCATTTTTGTTGGGAGGCCTTACTCCCGGGCTCCAACCCCTTCCAAAAACGGTCTACTGTCTAAGTTAGAGTACCATGAGATAGTATACCAAATTTGGTGGTTCTAAATTGAAGACTGTAGATTTTACGAAAAAGTTTTTATTCGGGGGTGGTCTGACCCCCCGAGCTCCAACCCCTTCCGAAACCCGTCTAGCGTCTAAGTTAGAGTACCATGAGATAGTATACCAGATTTGGTGGTTCTGAATTGAAAACTGTAGTTTTTAAGATAATTTTGTATGTGGAGGGCTCTGACTCCCCGGGCCTTTACCCGTTCCAAAAACGGTCTGTCGTCTAAGTTAGAGTACCATGAGATAGTATACCAAATTTGGTGGTTCTAAATTGAAAACTGTAGATTTTGCGAATTTTTATATAAGGGGTGCCCTTACCCCCGGGCTGCAACCCCTTCAAAAAATCGTCTAGCGTCTAAGTTAGAGTACCATGCGATAGTATACCAGATTTGGTGGTTCTGAATTGAAAACTGTAGTTTTTAAGAAAATTTTGTATGTGGGGGCTCTGACCCCCGGGCCTTGACCCGTTCCAAAAACGGTCTGCCGCCTAAGTTAGAGTACCATAAGATAGTATACCAAGTTTGGTGGTACTAAGATGAAAACTGTAGATTTTACGAAATTTTTATGAAGGGGGGGGCCCGACCCCGCGGGCTCCAACCCCTTCCAAAAACCGTCTAGCGTCTAAGTTAGAGTACCATGAGATAGTATACCAAATTTGGTGGTTCTAAATTGAAAACTGTAGATTTTACGAAAAAGTTTTTATTCGGGGGGGTCTGACCCCCCGGGCTCAACCCCTTCCAAAAACCGTCTAGCGTCTAAGTTAGAGTACCATGAGATAGTATACCAGATTAGGTGGTTCTGAAGTGAAAACTGTAGTTTTTAAGAAAATTTTGTATGTGGGGGCTCTGACCCCCCGGGCCTTGACACGTTCCAAAAACGGTCTGCCGACTAAGTTAGAGTACCATAAGATAGTATACCAAATTTGGTGGTTCTAAGATGAAAACTGTAGATTTTACGAATTTTTTATGAGGGGGAGGGCCCGACTCCGTGGGCTACAACCCCTTCCAAAAACCGTCTAGCGTCTAAGTTGGAGTTTCATGATACCAAATTTGATGGTTCTGAAGTGAAAACTAGATTTTACGAAAATTTTGTATGTAGGGGGGGGGCTCTGACTCCCGGGCCTTGACCCGTTCCAAAAACCAACTACCGTCTAAGTTAGAGTACAATGAGATAGGATACCTGATTTGGTGGTTCTGAATATAAAACTGTAGATCTTACGAATATTTTGTGTATGGGGGCTCTGACCAACCGGGCCCCTGACCCGTTCCAGAAACCGTCTACCGTCTAAGTTAGAGTACCATGAGATAATATACCAAATTTGGTAGTTCTAAATTGAAAACTATATTTTACGGCAATTCTGTAGGGGGAGGGGCCCTAACCCCCCCCCCCCCCCCTCCAACCGCTTCCCAAAACCGTCTACAGTCTAAGTTAGAATACCACGAGATAGTATACCAGATTTGGTGGTTCTGAATTGAAAACTGTATATGGGGGGCTCTGACCAACCGGGCCCTGCCCCGTTCCAAAAACCGTTTACCGTCTAATATTTTTAGTGCCAAAGAAAAACGTAATATTCCTATCCTGTCTGCGTGGCCAAACTTTATAAATTTGATCAGGGAGCAAGACGTTCGAAATTGTACGTTTTCCTGCATTTGTTTTGTATGTAACCAAAATCTGTAAACGCGACGAATTGACGTAGTCGACGAATTGACGTAGTCGACGAATTTGTCCGCGACGAATTGACGTAGTCGACGAATTGACGTAGTCGACGAATTTGTCCGCGACGAATTGACGCGCGACGAATCGTCGTGGTCGACGAATTGACGCAGGCGACGAATTGACGTAGTCGATGAATTGACGCACGCGACGAATTGACGTGACACCAGAGGGGTGGGGTTGGCATAAAGATTGCCCTTTCTCGGCCTATACTGAGAATTTAACTTATCAATATTTCTCTTTTACTTAATTAATTCGCAGGCCCTACACCACGGCCTTTTTATCAGTTTTTAATCAATCGCCTTCATGTTCATAACGTTTACATATCAAACCAAGTTGATAACGGTGCGCTTTTTCTTAGGCACTAAATATTTATTCATAGAACCTATACCTTTTAAACAGTATTTATTCTACCGATGTCATATTCATAACATTTACGTATCAAGTTAATAATATTGACATAACTGAGAAATATAAGAAGAGGGAGGTCCGGACCAAAGCCCACAGGACACTTGCCCACCGGACACATGCCCACTACGGATAATTTGTAGATAATACGTAACATCGGAGGACGTTTCCGATCTAGTGTAAGAAAACTGATCACATAAATATTTATGAACCTTATAAAAATTGCACTTTGTTTTAGGAATGTTGAAATTTAAGGGGGTTACCCCCAAACCTAAACTAATATATATATCACCTTTCTTATGGGTTCAAGAAGCTCAAACTTAAAACATTAGACAACGCTATCAATAGACGAAAGAAAATTTTGAATTTAGGGGTGTTAAACCCCTAAACGTAAACTAACATATATAATATTTTTCATGGGCTCTAAAAGCTCAAACTATATCCAGGTTGTAACTTGAAATCTTCTAAAAAGGCTCGCGGCCAAGGTGCTTTGTAAAGAGCCGCGATATAATCTGTTGAGTACCTTTTATTAAGTTTTATAAACTGTTTACAAGAATATCTAAGTTGCATAGCAAATATCTAAGTTGTAACTTAAATCTAAAAAGGCCGGCTGCCTAGGTGCCTTGTAAAGAGCTGAGAACTGATCCATTGAGTGCCTTTTGTAATGTTGTGCAAAATGTTTAGAAATACGAAACATCTAGGTTGTAACTACTTAAAATCTTCTAAAACGGCCGGCGGCCTAGGTGCCTCGTAAGGAGCATAGAAATAATCTGTTCAGTGACTTTTATTATGTTTTATGAAATGTTTACAAATACGAAAAATCAAGGTTGTAATTTAAAATCTTCGAAAAAGGCCCGTAACGTGGGTATCTTGTCAACACCTGAAGATCGATTTGTTGAGCCTTTATTGCATGACATGCGAAATATTAAAGCCATAACTCAAGATTTAGTTAGTGGCAAAGCTTCTACATAAACCTTGTGTCGTTATGATCTTACAAACGCATTTATTTCCCTAGGAAACTCGTACATTTCGTTTTGTTCCACTAGGAAAACTTCCACACTTTGACAAGATCTGTGAAAGAAACGCAATTGCGATGTATGCATTTTGTATATGACCCCGTAACGTCGCAGACTCCGGGGGGGGCAATCTCCTGGTACGAATTTGCCATTTCCCGTAGAGATCTGGTGTGTTGTTTTTGATTTGCTTTGCGCTTGCTTTATTTTGGGATCTATCCCCCCTCCAGGAGACAATTAGAATTATTTTTCAAAACGTGTGTTGGGTCACACTACATGCAAATTAAAAATTTCGGCGGGTGGACAAATCCGGTGGGTTTACATCATGTCCTAAACGTGCGTTGGGCCACACGGCATATACGAAATTAAAATTTCAGCGGGTGTACACCATATCCCAAATTCAAAGCAGGTCCTGATGCTTAAATTTCGACAATATGGTTGCACATACCTGCCAAGTTTTACGATTTACCCGTAAAATTTACGGAACTTTATTTATTTAACTTAATCCATTCAAAGTAAAGCGCCGATGTAAGTTACGAATAACTTTTCAGTTACATGTGTTTATGTGGGAACATTTGCAGCAATTTTCCCACGTTTTAGGTTTATTGTTTTGCGTTGTATCAGACACTAAAACAGTAAAACTTGCGCCGCGCTTAAACTGGACTGCACCAACCAAGTGGTCTTGTTTAATCTTGGGCTTGGTTCTGTCCATCTCTCTCTATCTCTCTCTCGCTATGCCCCCCCCCCTCTCCTTTTCAGACAATGCATTGTTCGTCCCTGGTTCGTCCCTCTGGTCGCAACTTCTCAGTAGGCCAGCGTGGGGTGTGTTTTGCATTCGAGCACGTGTCTTTATTACTCCCAGTTCAAAATTATATCTCAGAACGTAGTTATCGTAGAAAAAAAAATTCAAACGGATTTTAAATCTGTGGAATTTTTAAGCCCAGATCGATACCCAAAATGACGAAATTACGCAAAAAGCTGCCAGTTTTGTGAAATTAAGAATGCGTTGGGGCATGGTTTCGTAACTTCTTCTCTTGCAATAAATTTGACCTAAAGAAAGAATGTTACTATAAGAGAAAGTTAAAAAAAAAAAAAAAAAAAAAAAAGTAAATCCAATGTTCATTCGAGCCAGTGCTTTTTAAGTTTTCTACGCTTTCCAACCGTGCTTTGTTCGTCGCTCGTTAACGTGCATAAAAATTTCTTGGCTTCATTCAATTAATATGTTGGGGTACTATTTTTTCCTCTGCAAATTGCATCTCTTTAAGCGGTTATTGTTTTACTATATCAGTTTTACTTGCATTTTTTTTCAAGTATCAATAAATTTAGTATTAGTGATTCGCTATGAGCAGCAATATAAAGGGGGAGGGAGGGGGAGTACTATCAAATATTCCGTGATGCGTGTTCTGCGGAATTTTCATGTATTGTAAAATCTTCAAAAAAATTAAAAACCTGCATTTTGCACTACGTGTTGATGTAATTTCAGCGTTTCACGTGGTGGAAAGAATGATATTGCTAATGATGGATGGAAAAGTCTCCCACAGGAAAACTCCCACTCAGAAAAACTGTCCCTCATTCGGAAAAGTTCCCCACACTGAAAAAGTTTCCCTTAGGAAAAGTCCCCTACCTTTTTCAGTCAGGGACCGTGCACAAATTGCAGTTTACGCAAAATATCAAATGTGGGGGAGATTTCCGAGGTAACTGTAGGGGCGAACGTACCCAGCTAATTATGTGGGCACGCCCTAAATTATGTTTCGCAGTCGTCCACGTAATAGGACCCCCTCACAGCCAATAGAAGCACCAGGTTCGTTCCTAAGAACTTACCCCAATATTAATATTGAGTGAACGGACGCTCCTCCCCACTTTACTATAACGAATATCTGTGAACCAGGAGGACAGATTGAGACTGCCGAAAAACTACAGATAAAAACTACCAATGACTACAAAGTAATTGCTGAAAGATTTAATTGAAATGTAACAACATTTAATGAATAATATAGGAGGCTTTTGCAGGTAAGCTTGTACGTAGAAAAAGAAAACGCTCTCCGTAGTGATAAATCAAATGTCTTTCTTCCAGTGGAAAGAGAAGAGTTTGTAATCGGCCAACCTACCAACTGGCGCCTATCATCTACCGATACTCATGAATTAGAGAGAGAGTCTTTCTCGATAACGCCTAAGACCTGTATCTCTCCGTGGTTTCCTATCTACCCGACGAACAACGCAATCGCTGAGAGTCCCCGTCTCGGGGACCTGTTTGACCAAATTTCTAAGTTACACTCTCCGGCAAGCGGAAGAAATCGCGAGAGTCTGTCTTCCTGAGACCTGTGCCGCAGATTTTCCTTAACCTAGAAAATAATAGTTCCACACCGTATATGGTATGACTGGACCATCTCGTACCCCTACTCTGAGTACACACGCACCCGAAAAACCTTCGAGTCGCTTCAGCTGAAGCTTCCCTGATCCTCTCCGTTCCGCGAACAACCGACAGACTACCCTTTTCGCTTGGCGCTCTGCCCTCGTCCGCCTCCTCACTGTACGTACGTCACTGCCGCTTCCTGTGCCCGAGGGCCTACTACTCCTCCCCCTGTTGGCAAGCGAGGTCATCGTGGCCAGCGCGATTGCTCCTTTCCCTCGACGGCGTCGACACCTTATCCGTTCGGCGGGCGTTTGTTCTTTCCACTGGATAGCCGGACCGTTTGATCGGTGGCGTTTCTTAGACGGGCTTAACCTACCGCAAAAGATACAAGCATATATGAACACAATAGATTTTCCTGCCCACATACAATGCTGATGTGCAGACAGCCAGACTTCTCGGCGTCTGTCCTTCGTTAAACAATGTTTGCCGGATGCCATTATCTTAATGGGTCGATCTTTATCGTACCCGAGAAAGGTGTATCTTTTCCTGAGCGTGAGAACTTCTGACTTTCTTTGTAGATTCCAAATATTTTACAAAATGTTCTGGAACTTTCGAAAGTGCTTTGTCTTCGTGGAATACATTCTAGGTTCCATTAGAAAAATACATATATTTAGGTTTTTCGTCGTACGCCAATACAACATACATAAATTTTTGTGTTACATTATAAAACCTAATGTCTTTGTTACTAGTTCATTTAATGTGTGATTTCCTGATTACACAGGCGTAATGTTCCATTAATTATGTGTCGTGCATCGTTGATGTTCCCGCTCTCACAGTAACCATTTTCATGCTGTTTAAAACAAGATGCATCCGTTCAACGAGCACAAATATGTGGGAGAATTTTCCGTGGTCGTCATTTCAACTTTTACCGCCGTTTATACATAGTAAAAACAGTCTTACAATTAGCTGGACCGGGTGGGGGAAATTTCCGGTGTCGGCATTTCAACTTTTACGCACTTTTTAGTAAAAAACGGTCTTACAAGTAACTGGATGGGGTGGGGGAAATTTCTGGGTTAGTATTTCAACTGTGACCACAGTTTTTAGTGGGTTTCTTAAGTTTTTTAGTGTAAAAAAAATTTCACCGCAGTTTACAGTACAAAACGGTCTTACAATCAGCAAGCTGACAAGGGGGGAGGAATTCCGGGGTCGGCATGTTTTATTCCATCGTGCTCATGTTCCAAACGTTTACGTAACATTTCAAATTATTATTACTGCGGTACAACTCAGGCAGAAAATATTATTAGGTCTAACACCTAGGCCTTTCTAAAAGTTTTCATTCCGTCACATTCCCATATTCCTAAAATTTATATAACAAGTAATGTCAAAATGGGCTTCTACTTATGCAGCAAACATTGATTAACAGGCCGTAGGTCCAGAACTTTTAAACACTTTTTTCTTCGCCTATGTGATATCCGTAAAGTTTATGTGAGAGCTGAAGCATTATTTATGCGAGAGAGATAATCAGATAAACATTATACCTGTATAATCAGGAAATTCATACATTAATGGACTAATGATGGCAACATTATGCCTATATCATATTAAACCAATGTGTGATATATGGACTTATGATGCGAACATCCATGTATATGAATATTAACAAAACTTTAAACGTGGTCCAGTGGACATAGAAGAAAATGGATGATTCTAAAACTTTTCGAAATTATTTGTGTGATACAAAGAAGGGCTGGGTTTCGCACGCTCGGAGAAAGGAACATTCCTTTCCTAAGCAAGATAACTATCAGCCATTAAGCTAACGACATCCGCCAGACATTTTCAGCGAAGAGCAGAAGTCAGGATGTCTGGCAAGCTGACCATTAGTTATTGTATGTATGTAGCAAAGTGTATTGTGTCTAATGTATTATTGTACTTTGAAGTAAGTTAAGTCTGTCCAAAAGAGCGCCGCTAACGGAGGTACATCAAACGGGCCGGCTATCTGGTGAGGGTCCGATATGTTCGTACACAGGATGGGCGCGTCCAACTGACGCGAAGATAGAAAAACGTCTGGTCGTCGCATGACGTAGGCGTGAGCACAGAGAGGGAGAGCGGGACGCCAGCAAGACAAGGAAGCGGAAGTGACGTACGTGCGGCGGGGGCGAAATAGAGAGAGAGGGAGAAAGAGAGAGAAGCGCGCGAAAACGTGAGTTAGTCTGATTTCGGTAAGGAGAGGAATAAGTTCTCCCGTAGTTGTAGCTCGAAGGAAGTCGAGTGCGAGCAGACCCAGGCGGTAGGGGTCCATGTATGTCGGTCGCGTACCGAACGGTAACGAGATGTTTTCGAAGTTAGAGTCTGTGATATAGGTCTCATATTCAGAGACTCTCACGGATATCTCCAGATATTCCGAAGGAGAAAGTTCTTCTAGGCAGCGAAGACGAAGGTTGGACTTGCATTTTGTTACCGCTCGAAAGGGGAAGATCACTGAGAGATATAGGTCTTATCTCAGAGAAGAAAGACTCTCTCTCAAGTTTTAGGGAATAACGTTAGTAGAGAGACGCTAAATCACCGTTGGCGAATTCCGAAATATTCACCAGATAATGGACGCTTTGATATGCAACCAAAGACGGCGACTCGACGGACGGAATGACTTTCAACCATCAGGCATATCTAATACAGTTGTTGAGTTTTTACCAAGTCATAATTCATTAATTTTGGACATTGGCAATTATTGTTTGAGTTTCAGCGGTCTCGATCCAACCTCATGATTCGCAGATTAATTATAACAAGGCAGGAAGGATTTCATCCATTCACCCAATCATGGTTTTGGAAAGGTTCTTAGGAACGAACATCATATATCTATTGGCTGGCTGTGTGTGTGGGGGCTATAACGTGGATGGCCTCGGAATATAGTTTTGGGCGCGTCCACATAGTTAGATGTGTAGGCTCGCCCCTACAGTTTACAAAAAAGTTAATAGCTTTGCGCGTTTACTTAGGCATTCATAATTGGCCAAGGCTCTTTTGACAGTTTTCATTCTACCGATGTCATTTTAATAACGTTTACATAACAAATCAAGGTAATAAACTTCTTACTTAGGCACTAAATATTAGTTAATAGGTCCTAGGCCTACGCCTTTTTAACAGTTTTCATTCTAACGATGTCATATTCATAACGTTTTTGCATGAACTCAAGTTAATCATATTGCACTTAGGCACTAATTATTAATTCATTGGCCCAAGGCCTAAGGCCTAGTGGTTAATATTGAATGCCTAAGTTAACTCGCCAAACTATTAACTTGAATTTTTTGTAAATTTTACAAATATCACATAGGCGAAGAAAAGGTGTTAAAAAGCCCTAGGCCTACGGCCTATTAATCAATGTATGGTGCATAAGTAAAAGCGCAGTATTACTGACATTACTTGTTACGTAAATTTCAGGAATATGGGAATGACGGAATGAAAACTTTTAGAAGGGCGTAGGCGTTAGGCCTAATATTATTTTTCTGCCTGCGTAACAACGCAATATTATTGACTTGTTACGTAAACATTATGAACATGAGAACGATGGAAAAGAAATCCCGACCCCGGAATTTTCCCCCACCCTGTCAGCCTGCTGACTGTAAGACCGTTTTCCACTAAAAACCGCTGTAAAAGTGGATATACCAACCTGGACATTTTCCCCCACCCAACCCTGCTAATTGTAACCCGATTTTTACTCTAAACTGCGGTAAAAGTTTGAAATGCCGACCCCGGAAATTTCCTTCACATTTTTTAGTACTTGTAAAACATCTGTAGATTGCAGTGAATACCGAATTGCCAACCCCGGAATTTTCCCCCACCATGTCAGCCTGCTGATTGTAAGATCGTCTCTCACTAAAACCGCGGTAACAGTCAAAATACTGACCCGGAAAATTTTCCCCACCTCATCCAGTTACTTGCAAGACATTTTTTTACTATGAACTCTAATAAAATTTTGAAATGCCGACCCCGGAAATTTCCCCCACATATTTGAGCACGTTGTACGGCTGCATCTTGTTTTAAACAGCTTGGGAATGGAAATGATGACCCCGGAAATCTCCCCAACTTTCGAAATTTTGTATCAAATGCAATTTGTGCATGGTCCGTGACTGAAAAGGATGAGCGACTTTTCCTGTGAGGGGCATTTCCTATGGGGGAGCTTTCCGATGTGGGAAACTTTTCCGAATGTGGGGAAGTTTTCCTGTTGGGCACTTTTCCGATTGCCTAAGGTGAACACATCCCCTTGTACAAATTTCTACTGTCTGAAACAGTGGCTTGAGAGAAAAGATCGTTTTCCGAACTTAAAATCATGAAAAATTACTTTTGATCTAATATGAAACAGAAACGACTTTCAAATATAAGTATCGTTAATACTGAAAATAAAATTGCCACGAATTTGGGAAAAGTTTGCAACCGGAAAGAAACAACAAAAAACTAGAACAGTTCATTTTAGCTGAAACTAAGCATAATTGCTTGCGGGCTTTCTTGAAGCCTCAGTTATCAGTTTATGGTTATTTAATATCAAAACCAGTAATCTGACTAATTTCCAATTCTGTTTTTAGTTTTATACAATTGATTAGTATATGTCCCCATATCAGATATTTTTTGGTTACAATAATTAAGGAGACGCCCGTCATCTATGTTCAATGTTTTATATATATATTCTTGTAGAAATGGCGGCATACCTGGGCTTGCGTGGGCGCTAAAAGCCCCTCACTTTTCCTCATTTTTAATTATATCCCTAAATGGGAAGTCAGGTAAATATTTTAAATCCTGTATTTCCTGCCATTTAAAATTCCGTATGATGCAGCTAAATGGTATTATTTTCTATTTTAATTGCTTAATCTTCTAAAACTTTGAATGTTTTAATGAAATCCCTAAGACACAACTCTGAAAAAAGGCCCGCTGCCTATAAGTGCCTTGTAAAGACCTGATAAATGATACGATGAGTGCTTTATATTAGGTTTTATAACATATTTACAAATATCAAATATCTAGGTTGTAACTTAAAATCTTCTAAAAAGTCCCGCGGCCTAGGTGCCTTGTAAAGACCTGAGAAATGATACGATGAGTGCCTTTTATAAGGTTTTATAAAAGGTTTACAAATACCAAATATCTAGGTTGTAACTTAAAATATTCTTAAAAGGCCCGCGCCTAGGTGCTTTGCAAACAGCTGAGAAATGCTCCATTGAGTGCCTTTTACCAGGCTTATGTAGAATGTTTACAATTACCAAATATACGGAAATGATCTTTCAAAAGGATATAATGAGCAGAAAAACTTAAATCATTATTCCTTTCTAGAAAATAGAACAGTTTATCGTTGGTAAGATGATACAATTGGACGAATCGGCGTTAGACCAATCGTACCATTGGACGAATCGGCATTGGAAGAATCGGACATTGGATGAATCGGACATTGGATCAATCGGCATTGTACCAATCGTCGTTGGACGAATCGTCCGAAACCGGTTGGAAACACATTCGTCCAGTAGGGCCGCCCTTTGCACATGAGTTTCGTAGTATGACAATGCGTAGTCCTATTCGGCAGAGACAGTAGAGAAATTTCTTGGTAAGCGAGCCGTTGCTGCGTTGAATAACCCACCGTATTATCGTGATTTCCATTGTGCATGGCTTTTATCGATTATGAAAAACCCTTTGATTCGGTGAAACCATCAGCAGTTACAATGGCTCTGAAATCCTGCGGTATTGAAGATGCATACATTAATATTTTTATTAACATCTATGAAAATGCAAGTGCAAAGATTCGGCTGTTTGAAAATACAACACATATAAAAATTGGAAAAGGGGTGAGACAAGATGACACCTTATCTCCGAAGCTCTTTAATGCCACATTGGAAAATGTCTTTCAATCACTGAACTGGGAAAATAAAGGGATAAAGATTAATGGAGATTATCTAACCCACCTTCGTTTTGCTGATGGCATAGTCATTTTAGCAACTACCCCATCAGAGCTGCAGAGTATGATCCAGGAACTTGCTGACAAGAGTAAAGAAGTGGGATTAAAAATTAACTTTCAGAAGACAAAAGTGATATATATATATATATATATATACAAAATAAGCTGTCTATACATGAGATAAAAGCAAACCACGTCTTCAATGAGCAAATTAAAATCAATTTATTTACAAATTAAAAGCGGGTTAAAAGCAGACTAGCGCTTTCGGGGATCTCCCGTCCCCATCTACTGGTCAATGCGCCACGGGATCTAACAGAGTCAACCCTTATATACAAGATAACACGACCCAGCATGCACCACGTCACCAACAGACCGTGATGTGACAGTATAAACACAAATTATAATATTTCAATACCAAGGCAATAAAAACATAAATATAAGAATACAAAAAATATTTACAAAATGTACTGTTCCGCTGTTTCAAATTCCTCATGTGTCAAAGTCTCTTGTGGAGCAACCATTTTTCGCCAAGGTCTTGGTACAAATGTGGGAGATCTAAATTACAACAGTTGTCTCCGTAGGCAATAATATATAAACTTTCTGAAAAGAAAACAGTAGTTTTGTTGACATTGGAGTTCAAGATTTTAACATTCTCCCAGACAGGGGTGTAACCACCCTGTTTGACTGCCATAGTACAGGCTGTATTAACAGATCCTGTCCGGAGGGTGTACTTGTGTTCACCCAACCGGGTGTTCAAAGTCCTAATTGTAGAACCTATATAAAATTTGTCAATAACACCCGAATCCTCTTGGGCGAGCGGAATGCAGTATACACCATATTTCATGAGTTTGGATACTTTATCTCTGTCATTTCTCAGTATGGTAAATACTTTTTTAGTGCAAATTCCAAATGTCAAATTATGCTTATGGCATATCTTCTTGAGGGTGTTAACTATATTGGAGGGAGATAATCCACCTTTCCAACGAATCTAGTGGTTTTATTGTCCGTGGACAAGGTCGTGAATCTCAACCTGGGGAATCTTCTCAATAGTTCGGGAAAGTAGTGCACTGGGTAACCGAAGATCCGTGCCATAGTTGAGGCCTTAGAGAATTCGTCTTGTCTTGCTCGGTTGGAAGAAGAGTGTATAAATGCGCGTTTAATTAGAAAACGAAGTGCTGATGCTTTTTGTTCAGGGGGGTGAGAAGAGTTAAACGGTATGATACATGGCGTGAACGTAGGTTTTCGGTAAACGGAGTATTTAATCTGGTGCCTGTTGAGGTCCCTTGACAACAAAAAATCAAGAAAAGGTAGCTTGCCCCCTGCTCAAGTTCTTTCGTAAATTTTTTTGTAGGAAAATGTGAAGATAAGCGGTCAATGAAAACATCCAGTTGGGGAAGCGAATAGGGCCAAAAAAGTAACATATCATCGACATATCTGATTATTAGTAATGGTTGAAGTGGAACGGCCAGCAAAACTTTGTCCTCCAGAGATTGTAAAAGAATCTCAGCTAGCACAGGGGAGAGTGGGGAGCCCATGGGCTCTCTGTTGGTAAATTTTATTATCAAATTTAAAATACGATCTTCTGGCCACTAATTTCAGTGCTGAAAGAATGGCATCAGTTTCCAGATGAGAGATAGAACTATCTTCTTGTAATTTATCAGCAATGATGGAATGCACCAGATCAAGTGGTACATTTGGGAATAGTGAAACCACGTCCAGAGATGCCATAAAAAAACCAGTTTGTGGAGGGTCAAATTCCTTGATTCGCTCAAGAGCCTGAGTAGAGCTTTTAATTGACACCGAGGAATAGAGTGTAAGGTGTTTCAAGTATGATGCTAGCATAGTCTCAAGGGGTCTAGTTGGGCTAGCATACCCTGCGACTAATAATCTGAGGGGGTGATTTGGTTTGTGTAGTTTCAGTTTACCAAATACTTCTGGCACTCTAGGTCCCACAGGGGGTTTCATTTTTGATGACACAGAGGCAGGAAGGAAACCTTGGTTTCGAAGTTTACTCAGTTCAGCTATAGTGGCAGAGATTGGATCTGATTTGAGCACTCGGTGGGCGATCAGCTCGATAGCCTGTGACATCTTTTACAAAAAATGAAGATTTATCGATTGATGGAGAAAAGCTGGAGATAACAAACATGTACGTTTATCTTGGACAGCAGATATCAAGTGAGGGTCACATTGATGAAAAAATTAATCGGCGTACAAAACTTGCCTGGAGAGCTTTTGGAAGAAACAGCATAATTTTCAAGAGCAATATGCCATTATGTCTTAACAGAAAAGTGTTTGATCAATGCATCCTTCCAGTGCTTACGTATGGTGCAGAGACGTGGACCTTAACTAAAAGAGGCATACAAGGACAACTCAAAGCAGCATGGAAAGGTGCATGTTTGGTGTAACCAGGAGAGATAAGAAGAGGAACTCGTGGATCCAAAAAATGACAAGAGTGGAAGACATCATGATCAGAGTTAAATCCCTGAAATGGCAATGGGCTGGACATACTGCCAGAAGGACAGACCATCGATGGACAGCCGAAATTTTAGATTGGATTCCAAGGGACAGGAAAAGACCCAGAAGAAGACCACATGGGAGATGGGTGGATGAAATTCGAAAGTATGTGGGAGTGACATGGAGGAGACTGGCACAAGACAGACCGTTGTGGAGGAAACTTGGGGAGACCTTCGTCCAGCAGTGGATTGATAATGGTTGACAATGATGATGATGATGATGATGATCGTGATCTGGTGCCGGCTCAGTGAGTTATCCCCCTCCCCTTCGATATCAGCACTAAAAGGAAGAAGTTTATTGATATTTCTAACATTCAAACGGCGTGACAACCCAACTGAAGAAAATAATGAAAGAGGCCTTTTACCACAGCTTTCAGTAATTATACGAACGACGTCAAAAGTGTATTGTATGAAGTATTTTAAACGCCAGTAAATTAAATGTTATTAAATATTACCTGTTGTTTATTTTTACTGTGCATTCACCGAGTTTTATTGAAGAGACATCACCGAATAGCGGTAACTTCTAAACAACGGTGAGTTTCAGCTGGTACAGAATATGTGCACTGCGAATAACATTAACGATAGCCTGCACACAACAGAACATCTTAACAGCGGTTAACGGGCACTCCCTTCAGTCCCGAAGAAGAAGCAACCGTCATCTTGTGCCCTAATAACGTATCACTTCCGTACTTTGTTGGAAGCGATACGTTAGGTACAAAGAACATTGCTAAAGGAACTTCGATTCCGTGGACTGAGCCGGCAAACATTGATATGAGTGGATAAAAAGAGCTGTTGAAGAATTTCACAGTTGACGTGAATATTAATAAAGCCGTCTTATTTGGTTTCACCATTCAAGCCTCCTGAATAGTAGGGGGAAAGGTATCGATAGAGAAATAAAATGCTTTTATTAATATACACATGTTGTAACGTATACTCTATATTCACTTTCCTTTTGATTTTCCTATCTCTGGTTATTTTATTTTTCTATGTAAATTATCTTCTTACTGAACGAGATGTTATTTCACCCGCTGAATGAGATCTTTAAATGAGTGTAAGTCATGACGTGGTGGCAGCCAGTATAAATAGGCGCGTTCAACGATACCAAGAGAGAGCGTTTGTTGTTGTATAGGGAGAGCGTTTGTTTATGTGGAAAAGAGCTTTTTGTTGATGTGCGTAGAGTGAGCTGTTGTTGTACGAAGTGAGCTGTGGTTTATGTGTCAGAAAGCTGTTGCTGTATAAAGAGATCTTCGTTTATCTGAGAGCCAGAAGTCTCACTAATAAAGAATTTGTTGTAAGTACGTTTTTCTCAGTTCATAGTTTTTGTCAGATCTCTGTCTGGCTGTTAGGTTTATTTCATTTAGTGTTATTAGTAACAACCAGCATAAGACTTTATTCATCTTAATTACTACTACAACATTACTACCAGTTATAAGCTTGTTCATTCTTATTACTACACTACTAGCAGGAAAGTTTATTCATAATTAATAACACAACAACCATTAGAAGAAGCGTTAGCTTAGAAGAAGCTGAATTCATTACATTATAATTGAAGGAAGCTATATTCACGATAATTAGCTTAGTAGTAGCAGAAGTGTTATTCATTATAATGTAAATACATTTATACGAGAACATCCGTTAAACTCCTGGCTTTAAACTCGAATTGCAAGACGAAACGAACTGTTTCTTGTGAATTGTTTTTCCAGTTGTTTTAATTAATGATTTTCACATCACACTGAAATTTAACATATGAAAGAATAATGTAGAGTGCACTACGTTCATACGGTTTAAACCCAAGCTTGTACTAGTGTGATTATAACTTCCTAATGTACGATATTTTCTAAAAATAAATAAATAAACAAATACATCGCTCTTTCCACGTTCCAGAAACACACAGCAACCAAAAATTGTTTTTCAGCCGCCGCTGTGGAATTGAACCACAAAACTCTCGATATCTAGCCGAGTGCGTTACATTTACACCACGGTGGCCAACAATCCACGGTGCTATGTGTATTTTTAAGTCAGCTTCTGTCATCATAAATCCGTAAGATGGGCTCAGCTACTGAGACGTCTCCATCTGGTAGGCATTAACGGCACTGGCTATATATATATATTATAGCAGTTAGTTCAAAATATACTTTATTGGCAAAAACATAGGGAATACAGGCGTACCACATATGGCAAAATAAACAACAAAACAATGAGCGATACTGATGAAATTTTACAGGTGAATGTGATACGACAGTCAACTAAGGATGACAAAATGTTAAAATCGTTAAGAAGGAACAATATATGCTTGAGGAAGATGATGCACGAGCAAAAGTAATGATTAATTAATAAAGCATGTGATGACGTGCAGAGTGAAAGCAGAGCACAAAACAACAGGTAAATATATTTACAAGAACATGGCTGTACAACGCAGTGCACAAAAAGAAGGGAACATGTAAAACACAACAAAAGCATATACTACGATAAAGGTACAGAAGTTCCCACAATCCAGGAAACCACACGATATGTGACAAAAACATGATAAGTATTACAGAACATAGTGGAAACTTGGGCGAACTCCCCAAGTGAAACACAAGGATACACAAAATACAAACAGCAAGCCGTGCAGTATTGCATCGGTCCAAAAAACAACGACATGGGACGAGCAAAAAATACATGACGTCAAAGAATGTGAAAATGCAAGACAGAAATAAAGTATAAATTAAAAGATGCAACACAATGCAGCAAGAAAAAACAGAAAGAACAAAGTATCGCAGGGCAATACCTCTCGTATTGCTCCTAGAGAACAAATACACGGTGCGCAACTCAATGAAGGTACAGGCAGCAAAAGCAGACACATGAGTGAAGAATAAGTATTAAGGACAGGTGCAACGAAGAAACAAATACAACACGGTACATGCACACGAATTACACAAAAATTGCAGAAAACCCCTACAATACAAATCATAAGCAGTTACATGACAAACACTTAGTAGACGCTGTGACGAAACACCAGGAAGAGAGAACACAAAATCTCGACTGACGCATTCAGATCTTCGAAGCTGGAAAAAAACAAAAATCAGAAAGAAAGATGAATGGAAGATCCAGTGATTTCGAACCAACCGGTCCCCTGCGCCCAGGTAGACCGGAAAGAGGCTTGAGATTGAGGGTGGAAGAAGCGAAGTTCTCCAGGCGTAGTCGAGACACGATGCGATTCCTAAAAATCGACCGTAAGGCCGCGCCAGCAGAGAGGATACTAGGTGTGGTAGCAGGAGAGCGGAGAGATTGATGATAAAGAAAAACGACATGTTTCACAAGTACGAAGAGATAGGCACAGGCATCCGGCAAAATAGCCGGGGGATGTTTGTAAGCAATAGCCACTCGTACGCTTGAAAAGGGATGTCTCTGGAGCAAATGGTGCCTACAAGACGAAAGGCAGTATTGAGAAGTGGAAGGAGAACGGGACAGTGACAGTAGACATGAGGAACATCACCTTCAACACCACAAAAGCAGCAGAGAGAAGTAGAAGAAATAGACATGTGAAAGAGAGAAGAAGGAACAGGAAGGCGGCGGTGAAGAAACCGCCAGTGGATGTTTCGCTCTAACGGGGTAGAAAGGGGAGAGAAAGAGGCAGACCAGATAGGCAGCAGAAGAGAAGGAGAAGCATCAGGAAGACCATGCGGAGAAGTGAGGGGCGCACGAAGGATCGCATAGATAGAGGCAGTGGAAAAAGAAGAAATGGGAGCAACAGAGTCCCGAAAGGGGAAGGAAGAAAGGAAGAGAGAGGCTCGGTCCAGAGACAGAAATAAGGCCAGTGTCAGAAACCAGAAGTGGGAAGAGGGTACGGAGAGCGGAGCGAAGAAGGTCATACTCCTCTTCCAAGGTGGAAGAAGGGTCAGGGAAAAGAGAAGAGAGGGGTTTCCAGGTCAAATCGGAAGTTAATAAAGCTTCGACAGTGAGAATTCCTGAGCGGAACCAAGAGGGGAAAAGAAAGTATGGTTGATCGGGTGGATGAATCAGAGTGGAAAAGAAAAGAGGTTCTGCAAGCAGGTCCAGGGTGGTAGAGGGAGGAGCGCGGAGTAGCGGGAGAGAATGAAATACCGCTAGAGCGTCGATAAGAAGTGGTGGGAGGCGTTTAGAAGTAGAAGGAGATGAATCCATCCGAAGAAAAAGGAGGAAAGTGAAGGATGGATCATGAAGAGAAATAAGAGTATTCAGGGTAGAAGAAAGTGCAGGGGAGGGCGAAAGGAGAAGACGAATGAAGGAGACGATTCGGTGAGCTCGATAATATGTTCTGACATCCGGGAAGTGAAGACCACCAAATGATGTTGGCAGAGAAAGCGTTGCAGCAGAAATCCAATGTCTAGATGACCATATCACTGAAGTGAAAATACTATTGATGGCAGAGAAATGATGCGATTTAAACACACAGGAATCCCAAGGATAGAAGCATTGTGAGAGAAGATATCGATGAACAATTTGAGCACGTTGAAAGTAAGAGGAAAAGGAAAACGTAAATCGCCAAAAACCAGCCGTGCGATGAAGTCGTGGGCGAAGAGCTTGCCAAGTGACGTTGCTTGTGGTAAAGGAGTGTCCAAAATGAGCTCCAAGAAATTTTTGGGTCGAGGAGGACCACACTGCTCCCCACGGCGAGTCAGTGCGGCCTCTCCAAGAACCACACCACAGGCCAGCACTTTTCTGAATATTCAGGGCAGCACCAGAGAGAGCAGCATACTGTTCATAAGTGGCAAGAAGAGTATCAAATTGGTCATCGCGGCGAAGACAAAAGGTAACATCATCTGCGTAAGCAGAAGACAAGAAAACGGTGATGCCGAGTACTAGAGACAATCGGTCCCACCGCAGGTAAGAGAGACGCCCGACTTGCAATCAAAAAGGGCTCAAAGGCGAGAGCAAAGAGTTGTCCTGATAATGGACAACCTTGTCTGATACCAGATCGAAAAGGAATCGGGGCCGTCAAAAATGTGGCCGTTCGAACGTGCAAATGGGCGCCCCGGTAGAGGCTAAGGATGAGAGAAACAAAAGCGGGAGGAAAACCATAGTGAGTTAATACGGCAGAAAGGTAAGCGTGAGAGACGTTATCAAAAGCGGATTTCTGGTCAAGATTAAACAAAGCTAAGGGTTCGGAATGTTTTAGTGCAAGAAAGGAAAGGTTATGAAGAAAGGAGATATTGTTAGAAATAGAACGACCAGGCACGGTATATGTCTGGTCGGGGGATATGAGGAACGGAAGAACAGAATTTAGGCGGCGAGAAAGGAGTTTAGTGAAGAATTTGTAGTCCAGGTTGAGAATAGAGATGGGGCGCCAATTCGACAAGTCCAGAAGGTCACCCTTCTTCGGCAGGAGGATGACATGTGCAACTGTAAATTCCGGCGGAAGCGCAGGAGAAGAAAGAGCACACGAATAAGCGGCAGAGAGAAAAGGCAGGAGTGACTGAAGAAAGGCCCGATAGAACGAGAGCGGGAGGCCATCAGGTCCCGGGGAAGAGTGAAGATTGAGGAGGCAAAAGCCTCTCTCAATTCAGGCAAAGAAAAATCAGCAATGAGAGGGGCGCAGAGAGAAGACGGGACCTGAGGGAGAGAAGAAAGAAAAGAGGAGGAAGAAAAAGAAGAACCCTGCGCAACCGCTCGGAACTTCTCCTGAAAGAAGTGACGGACATGAGAGCAGATGAGAGTTGTATTGCCAGTAACAGTGCCATCAGGCAATCGGAGATGTCTGATGGAAGATGACGTGCGTCGCATGGATTCCATCTTCGAAAGGACTTCGAAAGAATGCGTCGATGGTGAAATACGTAGGAGCCGAAGACGACGGACTGCTTGCTGAGCAAACGGTTTGAGGCAGGCATGAAGTTCATCACGGACGGAGGCGTAGTGCGGGTCAGACATTGGCGTCGCGGAGAGGAGTCTTCGTAGGTTACTCACCTCCATCGAGCGAGTGGTGGAAATAGTAAAGGAGAGTTGACGAACGAGCAAGAGAAGATCCCGTTTGACATCAAGCCACAAACTCAAGGCGCTTGGGGCCGTTGTGAGCAGCAGCTTATGATCAGAAAGGAACTTCTCAACTTCCTCACAAAAGGAACGGTCTTGCAAGAGAGTGTCATCAAACGTCCAATGACGACGCGTAGATGAAGGTGCAGGAAAGACGCAAATTGATAGTGAAACGGCAGAATGGTCGGAAGAAACAGTAGGTGAATGTCGAGCAGCAGTGATAGCAGGGAGTAAGGAAGCAGAAACATATATTCGGTCCAACCGCGCAGCAGTAGAACCGAACGTCGGCGGATTACACCACGTAAAGGAAATGGAATCAGGATTTAGCCGTCTGAAGGAATCGACAAGATGAAAATCATCAAGGAGCTGAGTCAGCTGTGAAACTAAATTCATGCGGTATTCGCCAAAAGACGAATTTCTGTCAAGAGAAGGCTGCAGCGTGCAATTAAAATCCCCCCCCCCCCAAGAACGAAATAATCCCCGGGAGGAATCGCTGCAATCGCTGCACGAATATTACTGAAAAGATGAGCAACATATATTTCATCAGTGGGAATATATACATTAAAGATATGAAAAGTAACATTATGCACACAAAAGGTAAAACACTGAAGAAAATCAAGGTGTAAATTTGTCACAGAAATAGAAGTCAGCTGAGTCAAAAACCGCTGGCGCACACCTACAGCTATACCACCATACTGCGAGAGGCGATACGAGTGGTAAAAGGTGTACGGCCAGCGTCTCCATAGGTGAGTGGGAGTGTCAGCAGAGCAGTGAGTTTCCTGGAGAAGGAGAACATCTCCACCAGCGGCAGAAATGTCCTCATAAACGAGGAGTTCAACACTGGTGTCGCGAACCCGCGACAATTCAAGGAAGTCACAGTGAAAGTGCCATGTCTCTAGTGGCAGTGACAATCTTTTCCAAATGGGAACGGAAATTGTTGTACCGCCGTTGGATGCACTTCTGAGTGGCAGCATCCTCGGCAGATGGACTCTTGATAGTATTGTAAAGAGTTAACAGTTGTGCCAGTTGATTCTCAACTGCTGGGTAGCGACCTTCAAATCGGTTGACATAGGTGGGTAAATTAGGAAGAAGAGTCTTGGCACAAGCAAAGTCGTGCAATTCGTTATAAGGGAGAGGAGTGTCCGGAAACACATTCATGTGTAGGCGTGCGGAAAATTCCTCAAGAGGCAGGAGGTAGATAACTGGCTTGGAAGACTTGACAGGGCGACCCGAAGCAGGTGATCCAGCAGGCTTAGTCGGAGAGGTGTGAGTAGAGTGGCCAGATTGTCGCCGTCGTTTCGTAGAGCCTCGAGGAGGTTTGGCATCCCTTTTGTCAGAACGGGTCCGGAGATAGCCCTCCGTTCCATCACTCATCGCTTGGTCGCTGACGCTTTGATAGGCTGTGTCATCAGCGGTCGAGGTCTCGGTATCAGACTGGTCAGTCGCAACGGACTCAGCAACTGCTGTAAGGTCCGCAGGAACACGAAAAGATGCTGAAGATTGTAAAACTGGGTAGTGTTTCTCGGAGAGAGAAGGTGGGACAACAATTGGCGTAGAGGTTGCTACCGAAGGTAGGTTGTTCGCAGGAACCACCGTAGGTAACGGAGCGCTACTAGGATCTTGATGAGAAGGCGTCGGATCTTGATAGACGGGCGAAACAGACTTTGGTGGAGCAACTGGACACTGCTTATAGTAGTGACCAACCTGATGACATTGACTACAATGGAATTCCGTCAGGAAGTTTATTTGCCTGACCTGATCTTCGCACCGAACAGTGAAGTGTGTTGGAAGCCGTTCGATTGCTTCTTGTGATGGAAATATGACCCTCGCAACACGGCGAGCACCTTGGATCGACGCATGTCGTGGATCACGTAACGGGTCGTTTCGGGCAGCAAGATGCGTTTGTATGCCTCCAACTACCCGACCAACCGAAGATAAGACAGCATACAGCATGAGATCTGTCACCTCCAACGGGACCGGGTAGAAAGAAACGTTAATGGGTCTTTGGCCCACTGGTTCTGCAGAAAGATGTCTATCACCAATGGTGAGACCAGATGTTAGGAGAGATTTCGCCATTTCAGCCGTGGCCAGATAAACAACTACAAGTCGTCCTCTACGATACATTTGCGGAATAGATTCAGATGGGAACCGCTGTGCAATGGCATCTGCATATACTCGCAAAGGAGTGTCCGGAAGGGCTTCGAAATGAACGCCTTTTGCAAGATTCTCAGTAAAAGCTGTGCCAGCTGGAGAGCTGGCTGGGATATTAAGCACGATATTATTGCCAGCTTGGGAAATGAAAGATTTCAGCTTTTCAGCTCCAACATAATTATTCTTGGATGCTGGACGAGATACTTTGGAGGCTGCAACAGAAGAAAACGAAGGTAATGACACGTTGGGCTCGGCAGTGCTAGAAGAGGCTGCATTTCCAGTGATGTCCATTGCGTCATCATCGATAGCGGAAGCCGGGAGATGTGACGTAGCTGGAAGAAGGCAAATTGGCAACGCCACGAGCGGACGCTTGCGTGGCAACACCCCCATCTAGGGCATCAGAAAAGGAAGAGAGATTAGGGCTATCACTATCTTTACCGGAAGTCGCCATCTTTAATGGCAGCGCCCAGTAGCGAGCTTGGCCAGCTCGGCCAAACGTAAATAAGATGAAATACAACAAAATAGGCACTCACCGCGCTCGAAACGAAGCAAAATGAAAGACGATACCTTTATACTTACAGGTGAACGTGAAATTAAGGAGCGAAGAGTCCAAGAACACACCCAAATCAGAAGAAAATCGCGGAGCAACAACACGCTGCGCAGTTAAATCCAAAGGGCGAGATCCAAGGTGAAAATCCTCCAAATTCGTGGCGACAGTAAATAAATAAATACATCGCTCTTTCCACGTTCCAGAAACACACAGCAACCGAAAAATTGTTTTTCAGCCGCCGCTGTGGAATTGAACTACAGAACTCTCGATATCTAGCCGAGTGCTTTACATTTACACCTCGTTTCTATGTAACTGAAAACGCAGATTCTTACTAATTCTGAGAAATGAAAATCCGCTTTTCAAAACTGTATTTAGAACGATACAAACAAATTTTATTTCAGCAGTTAAAGAAGAAAATTATAACTTCCTAATGTACGACATTTTCTCTGTAACCGAATACGCAGATTCTTATGAATTCTGGGAAATGAAAATCCGCTTTTCAAAACTGTATTTAGAACAATACAGACAAATTTTATTTCAGCAATTAAAGAAGAAAAGCTTGAATCCAAAATAAAATTCTTACTACAAAATGTATATAAAATAGAAACCTTTATCAGGAGTTTTTGTTTCAAAGTACTGTAAAATACACTGCCTGACAGAGAAAATGCCACACCATGAAGGAATGCTCGAAAACAGACCAAACTGCACACACAGATAGCCAAGTAGGTCCTGGAATAATGATTTAATTGTCACATACAGACAAAAAAAATTATAACAAATGATTTAATTGTCACTTCCATTCGGCACCCTACGCAGCCCTGGAACACCCTCCAGTGGCCAAATATACAGGATGATCAAAAGGAGTGTGGCTCTCATTTTGGGTGATACAGCGTTGACTCCAACGTGGAATCGAGGCAATGAGAGTCCGAATAGAGTTCTGGGGTATCGTGGACCATGTGGTGTTGATCCGAGTCCACAGTTCATCTTCATTTTGTGGGGGTGAGAGAGTACTCAACAGATATCCAATCGTGTCCCACAGATGCTCGATGGACGAAAGGTCTGGGAATCGTGTTGGTCACGAAAGCATCCGCACACCGTGTGAAGCATTCATGCTGATCCGAGCGGTATACGGCCGGGCGTTATCCTTTTGAAAAACCGCGTTTGGGATGCCCTGCAGATACGGGAGTGCCACGGGCCGCAGCACCTCGTCGCCATATCGGCGTGCCGTCAATGTGGCCGTAATGCGTACCAGAGGTTAGGGGCTGTATGAGCTGTTAGCACCCTATACCATGATTCCATGTTGCCGGGCCGTGTGGCGCTGCACAATGGCAGAGGAATCCGTCCGTTGGCCACGTCACCTACAGACTCTCACTCGGCGATCATCCGTGGTGAGACAGAACCGCAATTCGTCGCTGAACACCACAGTGTTCCATTCGGCACCCTACGCCTCCCTGGATCGACACAACGCCAAGCGGTGGCGACGGTGGCTCGCTGTTAAGGACAGCCTTCGCAACGGACGGCTGGACAGCAAACCAGATGCAGGCAATCGGCGCGACACTGTCCTCGTTGATATCGAAGCATCCAAGCCTCTCCATACACTCTGCAAAATGTCGTCTGTGGGTCCGCACAGGCATGACGTTGGATGCGACGATCGATGCGCTCGGACGTACGTCTTCGTGCTTCGGCCCCTACGACGTTGCACAGATACTTCCTGAGACCACTGTCTCTAAATGCGACCGTCGGTTGTGGCATCACGTTGCGTTTCTTCCGCAATATGACGCAAGGACCATCCGGTGGTACGAAGGCCTACGATGACACCTCTCGTGAACTCATCCGTTTGACGAAATCGCGTAGGACAGCGTCTTAACGGCATTGGCACCCCTTGTTCGTTCTCCAGACACGGTTGCAGTAGAAACACTCACTCCTCGCGGGCATGTCAACGTCTCGACTGATGGCCTCACGGGCTGGTTGTTCGCTTATATCCCGCGAGCCGTTCGTGCGATTGGCCCGCAAATGCAATCATTTCCATAACTGCCGCCCCGGTGGCGCAGTGGTCTAAGGCGCTGGCCTCTGATCATTCGTCCGTAAGGGGTCTGGGTTCGAATCCCGGTGAGGCATTGATGTTGTGTTTGTCTTACGGCACTGGCTCTCTCCCTTCCCTGGAACCAGTGACCCTAAATTAGGGACGGGTGACTGCTTATAGCCCATTGAGTTGCTCGCGGTGGTCGTTAAACCTCCAATAAAAAAAAAATTAAAAAATTCCATAACTTGTACATGTGCACCCACCCTGCAATTTGCATGGCACTGCGTGTGTCACGTCTTCGTGGTGTGGCATTTTCTCTGCCAGGCAGTGTATTTAGAAATCATTTTCGCGGTTTTAGTTTATTAACACTGGATGGCGGCAAAAGCATCAGTTCCAGAGGACTTGAGGGTGTTGGTCAACTGCACTGACTCCATTACGAAAAGAGTCAACTGCCCTAACAGCCTCTCCCGGCTAATGGGCTAACTGCCCTGGACACAGACATCCTACTCCACTCCACTCCACCCAAAGCGTCCATCCCCAGAGATTACTGCACTCAGAGAACACGGAATTTCAGGTGTGTTTCAATTACCTTTTCTTGGGAGTCTGCATTCTTCTTCCGAATTAGGACGAACATTGTGATTTGAGAGCAATTCCCTGAAAATGAAATTGATATAAGAGGTTGACTGCTTATCTTAGTATGCGGGTCTCAGAAAAAATAGTATTTTGTTATCTTAGTATGCGGGTCTCAGAAAAATACGCTGATTTCTTTGCCTTTATCCGCTTAGCGAACTTCCGGTACTTTCACTATTTATTACTGCATGTTTTATATTTTTAAAGATGGACATGTCTTGAACTATTGATAAGTCTATTGCAATAAAGTACATTGATATTCTTACTAGTTGTGGAATCTGAGGAAACATTTGCTGGAACAGTGAACCTGGACAGAGTCTATGGTAAAATCATGATCATGATCATATGTAGAGGTTTTTAGGAAGGGAGTGTCTGACCCCAGGTCTTAAACAACCCTTAGAAATAGGAAGCTAGGAAATTTGGGCTAGAGTGCCCGATAGGAAAGGGACACGAAAGCAAAGTAGAAACGGGAAGGAAGACGCCCTCATTTATTACCGGGGGCCAGTACCCGGGGTCCGATGGCTTAACGTGCCCATTCGACGCACGGCGGATATTTAGTGGATCGAGCGTTCGTACCTGCCTGGGATCGAACCTGAGGTCCTTTCCGCGGCAGTCACGAACGTTGCCTACTAGGCCACCCGCGGCCTATGGTAAAATCAACAGAGTTTATTACCGTTACCAAGGGGGATAACATGTGCAGATTGTCTCTTCATGCGCCAAAACATTTTTTTTTTTTTTAATTTTCTTCTATCATTTATTTTTTTATTTTTCTCTCTCATTTTAATTTTTTTTATTTTTTATTTCATTTTAATTTCTTTTTCTTTTTTAGATTATTTATTTTTCTCTCATTTTAATTTTCTTATTGTTTTTTTAGCTTTTTTATTTTTTTATCTGTCATTTTAACGTTTTTATTCTTTTTTTTTTTAGCTTTTTTTATTTTCTTTTTCTAATTCGTTTCTTTTTCTTAGCACTAATATTCCATTGCTGCTATTTATTTTTTTAATTAGTAAACAGTTATTTCCCGCAGTTGTATGATCAGTTTTAATGGCCGTTCCGAAGTATCCTCTATTGCTTTTCGTTTAACACTATTTGATATGATCAGTTTTGGTGGGTCATGGTTGTGACACAAGTTGAATTGTAAAATAACCGCGTCACTAGTATCCAGGTACACTTTTGCCAGTCATTTGCGTTCTGTACGACGCCACTTCCACCTTATCTCTGTTTCTACATCTTTATAGAATTTGGGCCCTGAATGTATCAATAAGTTTTTCCCTCTTTGGCTGTACACAAACTACATGTTACCTCTGTAATTGCTGTCTGAAGAATGATGCAATGCAACCACACCACTGTTTTGCAGAGTCGGTGGCGCATTGTCCAGCAGAGAGCATCTTATGCCGGAAGCTCCCTGTCCCCCTTCCCCTAGAGGAGGAGAGCAAAAATGTGTGGATCTTCTCCCTGGGGTCTTCTGTTTCCACCTCTCCCTTCTTAAGCCCCCCCCCCCCCCCCCCCACACACACACAGAGACTTTTACCTTCGCGCGGATTACGGTTAACCACCTGTGGTCGCTCGAGAGTTCGTCCCCCTGACTAGGTTTGACGACAGACACAAACTTAAAACTTCGCGCTTTTCATTCCCAAGTATCTCACTCAATCTTCGTTCCCAGCAAAAATCTAAAAAATATCGTTTTTCCTTTCCGCACAAAAGAGCAGAGAGTAGTAATAATTTCTGGCAAACGAAAAAAAAAAAAAAGAAAGAAAAAAAAAGGATAAAAAAAAAAAAAAAAAAAAAAGGAAGAAAAGTGTATATAAACGAATTTTCAACTACAGGTTGTCGAAGGCGAGAAGGGAGTCGAAAAATGCATTTGGATTTTTGGCTTCGACGTTCAGGATTTTCCGCACATAGACAAATGTTTCTCTGAAAAACTTAGACTACTTTGTGCTTGGCGCATGCGTACTGCACGACTTTCTATGACGAAACTCAAAAAGTACATATATGCATCGTACCTATGTGACTTGCAAAAACAAACTAAAAATTCTACCGACGCAGCTAAACAAAGCCGTAATATGTATTTGGATTATTTTAATAAGAGATGGAAAGTACCTTGGCAAGACCAAATGGTGGTAAATACCTAATTTAGAAATGTTAAATGTTGGAGTGGTCAGGGAAGTTATTGTTGGTGATTCTTTCAATCCGAAATATGTTAGTATGAAAATTTGGAAAATGATGTCTTAAATAAATTAATAGCAATATTTTGGATATCCATTATTTTATCTGTTTTTATAATTATTATTATTCTTTTTGATATTACAGAAATGTTTGAATGTGTTTACAAACGTAACAGAAATCTATACTGGTGAAACATTTTCACAGTAAATTACTGCTTCAAACAGGGCCGGCTGGACCATAGGGGCAACCGGGCCGTCGCCCTGCGCCCCGCGCCTGCAGGGGTCCCCGCAGTTAAGAAAACAAAATAATTTTCTGTGAAAAATTTAACTACATTTTTTTTGTAACTTTTGGGGCGCAAGGCCCTTAAAAATATATTTTTGAACTTATTTGTTTGTTTCCAATCTCCTCATTTTCGAATACGTTATCCCCCCTATTCGTCGTACGGACACTGAAATTTGCAGATTCGAAATGATTTTTGTAACCACCTTAATCTTTTCCGCATTCATGAAATAGCAAATTAAATTTCATCATTTTGTGGTCCCCTCTTTTTATATATCGAACAATTTGTGTGAAAACCTGATACTTGAATTTAAGGAAATAAAAAGAACAATATCCAAGTTACTTTCGGACTACACATGGAAGTCACTTTTCCAACATTACAAGAAATTGAAAAAAAAAAAAAAGGCAACTTTCATATATGAACGCGTATAAAAGTTTAGAATGTCACTAATTTGTCAGTTACTCCAATGTGCATTAAAAATCAATCGCTAAACATGCATCAGGGGAAAAAACTGTTTATACCAATTTATTTTAGAGGGATCCTTATTACATTTCCTGTACAAAAATATTCGCTAAGCAGGTATCGTTTTATCATTTTGTGAATAAGCTGTTATAAGAGTCACAATGCAACCTAAACATCTTTTTCCAGGGAAAGAAAATCGTAGATTTTAACACTTTTTACTCTTTCTCCCTCACTCCCTCTCCCTCTTTTTTTCACTCTTTCTTTCGCTATCTCTCTCCCCCTCTCTTTTTTCTCTCTTTCTTTCTGTATCTCTCTCCTCCTCTCTTTTTCTCTCTCTCTTCCCTCCTGTCTCTATTTCTCTTTCTTTTAATATCTTTTTTCTCTCTTTCTCTCTCTATTTCTCTTTCTTTTAATATCTTTTTTCTCTCTTTCTCTCTCTATTCCTCTTTCTTTCTCTCTCTTTTCTCTCTCTCTTTCTCTCTGAACTTTCAGTCCGTATTATGGTCTTTTTCTTAAGCTTAAAGCAAATACTTCTTTGAAATAATCATTTTGTCTTCCTCACGAACGATAATTTTCAGAAACGACTTTATTAAAATATGAGATTTATTTTTTAGTGCCCGCAATGAAATTTTGCTCCGGGCCCAGCAATGAAATTTCGCCCAGGGCCCCGCAAGAGCTCTATCCGGCCCTGGCTTCAAATTAAATCACGCTCTCATTTTTCAGCTACTTATTCTTTTATAAGATAATTTAACAAGGACAAATTTGTATTGGTTGTATCGAAGCTCAGAAATGGTGATACAGATTCTGTATGTATATACATATAAATTATAATAGTTAATACCATAAATTACAAGATTTACTTAATTTTATTAATTAATTTATTATTAGTTGAAATATTTAAAGCAATAAATGTAATATATTTTTCGTTGTTATTTTGTGTTATTTATTTTTATTTCTATCATTTAACTTAAATTTTTCAAAATAGGATTTTGTTTTTAAGAAAAGGAAGGTGTGGAATTAAAAACATACACATCTTTATCTGACAAACAAAACAAAAGGAAAAATATGAAAAAAAAGAAAACTGTTAAAAAATAGTGCGGTAAAAGAAACAGATTCTAAACAATGAAATGGTTTCGGAGCCCTCTTGGAAGGGCGGGGCAAAAGCAATATGGGTTAGCACACCTTTCTGTTGATAAGGCCCTGACATATCAACAATTGAGAACTGAAACAACAGAACTGAGTACTTTACTTGAGAAAAGGAGACTTAGTCCATCCACTCTTGTCTTCGTATAAGTTTGCACTTTACACTGAAGTGAGAGAAGTGCCATAATGTGCACTCGCACGACACCCTCCCACCAGTATACGAAACCAGTTACAGTGAACCCGTAAGTGCTCTTTGGCTGATTTTTGCCCAAATCACCAAAAACACAGTGCCTCCCCTCCCCTCATGAATATTGTAGTCATGAGAACAGATCGGCAGGTGATACAGTCACACCCCTCATACACACACTACGGTTCCACAATCAAAAGCACATGAACCTCCGATACGTGTTAGCAAAGAGAAGAACTCTCAAAGGCCCATTTCACCCCACCCAACGGTGACTCTCTCCTCCGCCAGGCCTCACACGCATTCTGAACCGGCACACCACACCCATCATAGTTCCCACTTTCAGTCACAAACATTCAAAAAACAAATAAATGAACAAACACACACGCACCCCCAGGAATCCACAACCTGAAAAAAGAGGCAAGCTTATTAATATTAGTAATGCATGAAAGAAAATTAGTTATTTACGTTTTCATAAAAAACTGGTTTTCTACGCCAAGTAAATTGCTAGTAAATTACCCGTAATTTACGTAAAATAAGTAACGAATAAATTACCTTGCCAAACATGTGCAGCACATGCAAAAACTTTTATTAGCGTGATCATATTTAAATATCCCCTTTTTTTTTAACTTCACAAATTAAATTAATACGGCGACTTGACCAATCGGCTTGTCTCAGCCCAATTATATATCCCCTCGCAAACCCGCTCGGCTTCACGTGGTGTGCACGGATCCGTCGTCATAGCATCCTGACAGTCTGGAGGTTAATGTACCAGTAATTCGCTGTCACAATCCGGTACGTTATTTTTTAATTAATCATTTGCATATTCTTCGGCCCTCTGGTACTTGCATGCAGAGTTTCATTAGGATGAAAGAACTTTCTCGGGGTGCCTTGTTCTCCCCACGAAAAATGTGTGCTTTTAGGCTTTAAAATAAAGAAATTCGAAAATGTTGCACTGTTTATCTTTTTCTTATTGAATAGTGTTAAAAGAAATTTTTATTGTATTGCAATAGCATTTTCTTATTGCTTCCTCCTCCCCTAGTTTAATACTGATCATTATCAAGTATTCTCACCTTTTCTATTCCTTAAGAAGAAAACAAATTAACATTTGAAAAAGCAATAAAAGTTTTTTTTTTTTTTATTGAAGGTTTAACGACCACCGTGAGCAACTCAATGGGCTATAAGCAGTCGCCCGTCCCTGATTTAGGCTCACTGGTTCCAGGGAAGGGAGAGAGCCAGTGCCGTAAGACAAACACACCATTCATGCCTCATCGGGATCCGAACCCGGACCCATCTCGGACGAATGGTCATAAGCCAGCGCTTAGACCACTGCGCCACCCGGCGGCCAATAAAAGTTTGAATGATACTCTTACTCGAAAAACTGTGGCTCCTACTTTTCCATTTTCAAGCTGGATCTTTCGCACTTAATCCTTATGCTTTTGTTTCGAATAACTGCGGTGGAGGTATAAAGAAAATCTTATGCATCTTTTTGACATAATAAAAGAAAGCGCAAACCCCAATTTTCTGATAAAGTAATAAGGAAAAATGTTTTCAAGAAACTCTTCATACTCTCGCTTATTTGCACTGACTGATGATATTCTTACTGTCCAACTTTTTTGGTCCATTTGATTACATTTGTCTATGCCATGGACGGCTGAATCTCTTCGTTTTAGAGAATCGTTCGCCACAAGAAAACTCCTCCACGAAAAGTCATCCATCTTTTTTAAGCGAAGTACTGTGCACAAATTGAAATTTACCCGTATTTTGTAACGTGGAGGACTTCTCCGGTTGCCAGTGTTTTCAAGTATTTTATTTTTGCTGGATACTATGCTCGTTGCCTACTAATATGACTAATTTGCTCATAACGTTTAAACAAGATGATTTTCTAAAGCTGAAGCAATGGAGAGGGCATGCTTTGTTATTGAAACTTATTCCAGTTTCATGACAATTTATACGAAATGTATTGATAAATTTAGCGAAACTTCATTTTCAGCGCCTTTGGCGTTAAATTCGCCAAGTAACTATAGCAACTGAAGATGTACTAATGTAGCCAGTTTTGCCAAACGTATCAAACACAAAAAGAACTTTTGCCGTAACCGAAATGGTTTCTCGTAGCGTTAAGCTGAAATTTATTAAATTTCCAATTCCAGAACTAGAGGGAAATTTATGAACTGGTAGTGAAATTTAAAATGGCCAAAATTTAATGAAATTTTATACCCTATCATTCGCAAAAATAATTTTTGAAGAATCTGTGAAAACCACATTTATTGTACTTCAGTACCTCTAGCAGGAAATTAATGAACTGATTCCAAAATTTAAGTATTTGAGAAAGAACTGTTAAGCCTAATCTGAGAGGCACAAAAATATTTCTTCACAAGAGAACTTTAATTTCTTGAATGTTCGACTTTGACAGCCTTTAGTCGTAAATTCATAAAGAATATGGGATATTTAAAGTGTCAAACCTAGTGCCCTTTGATTTCCTATTAGCCTCAAAAATAATTTTTGAAATATCTGTAAAAACAAAAAGTTCGATGTGCGCGAACAGTCAAACTGATTACGTTAGCACTGCTTCTGACAAAACGTCCTAATAATTTATGATACAATCGCATTTCAAAAAGCGCAAAAATATTTTTCTTGACTTTTACTTTTTTTTTTTTTTTTTTATCTGACGGATGTAAATTTCTGAGGCGATGAGAAGGGGAAGGAGGGGCCCCAGAATCGTTTAGCGCCTAGGGCCCCAAAATATTTAAAGTCGCCTCTGCGAAAACGCGAAGCATGGGCTCGCCCAATCAGAAGCTCCCATCGTCGATGCCACGCTTCAACTTGTTCTGAGTGCGTGGGATCACTCCTGAATTCACTGACCACAGAGTTGGTGGGAAGAGTGGCTCGTTTCGTCGTTCTTCACCGCTACGTGTTGTACGACGAACTTTTCCCAAGACATAGTAGTCTTCAAACCATTTGACTAAGTCTTCCGCTTCGTCATCAAACAATAGTTTTATCTCGTTAAAGGCATTATCAATATCTTCAGGAGGAAGAAAAGCAAGCGCCGGAAGATGTCAAACTATCAAGCTGAACTCTTCATTACTACAATATCTCGATTGCAGGCCAGGAGTAGCCTGAACTTTGCGCCAAATGTTTTGCCCAAGATGAAAGAAGCATCCGTGGTGTCTAGCACCTGAAAAGGCGGCCCTTACAGCATTGAAGACTGACATCTCAAAATCAGTGATCACCCACTGTGGATCTAAAATAATATCTTTCTGAGTGGCAAATGTCTTTAGCTCTTCAAAGAATGAGAAGTAACTGGTTTGCGATTTGCTAGTCATCAGAGCGTAAACTAACGGCAAAATTCTACAGTTGTTCATAGGACCCACGGGACCGTGAATTGAATACAGATGTTTAAAAATATTGGGCACTGTTTTAAAAGTCTCATCCATCACCCAACATGCAGCTTCACTCAACATTTTGAGATTAGCTTCTGTTGAAAATTTTTTAATTTTTTTCATTGCTCTCATAGAAGTCGTTTAATAGGAATAATTCCCCGTCCTCTGTGTATTTTAAGAACTCCGGTATATTTAGTATTTCCACAGTTGCAGGTTCAGGTGGCATTTTAACCCTCCTAGTTCTTTTTATCAATTTCCTCTGTGCTTCTTTCGACGGCATGCTCTGATGAGCCACAAGAGACATTTCGGAGGCTACATCCTGTATAATTCGCAAGGGTAAATCGTTGGTGGTTCTGGCCTTCTCTTTGATGTCCGCAATCTTCTGGGCTACTTTAGATCGAGCACTTTCAGGAGCATGGTTATGCTCGGACGCACTTATAAGATAATGTTCTTCACCTGCAAGTGATGTAATTGCTTTACTTCTGCAGCCATTACTCTTCTGATCGCATATCCAGTAAAATTTATTACACCGTTGTCTTTCTTTAAGGAAAAGAAATCCATTTAAACTCAGTTTTTTCCCTCCCTTTTGCGAATCGACAAACGTACATAGTTCCGACATGGTTGTGCTTGGAACTTCTTCAAAACCTCTGTTACTCATGGAACTGAAAAGCAGACTGATTACAAAACGACTAGTGCTTTTAGATCACGTGATTTTTCCCCGCTCCGACGATTGGGGTTCAGTCCAAGGTTAATGAATTCAATAACCTGCTCCCCTCTCACCTTTCCGTAGGAGTGTAAGTAGAGGAAGGTCATTAGATAGGTGGGAGGCAGCCCTGGGTGGGAAGTAACAGCTTTCATTGTAAGACGATTTTTCAGGCGCAGTTTGTTGCTTATCTCTATCATACATATCAACAAAGCGCATTGTGCGGCTGGGAGAAACTGGGTTTCTCCTGTGGTTAAAACTTGCAGTACCCCGCGGCACCCTGGGTGTTGTACGTGGGCAGTGATGTCTCTGGGGTGTTTCCTGCTAGTCCTTGGCTGAAGGGAGATATCTTATTCTTTCTTCAATGCATTATCTGCTTATCTTTTCTATTACATCCCTGATCTTTCGTAAAGGTGGCGACAGACCAGGGCTATAGAAAAAGAAGGGCTGGATCATTCCTTTGGTTCAAGATTAGTATTCTAAGCTTCTGCAAAGAACGGTTCATGGAAGCTGTGACGTCATAGCGAGAACCAGAGACGTGCCAATCAGCCAAATTCCAAGGGTAGGCAAGAATCTCAAATAAAATTTTACGGTTAATAAATTAATAACAGAGACATGGCAAAAGCTATAAAAACGTTTTATTGTGAAAAATGGAAATGCTACGTGGCACGTTGATTTTTTTGTAAAAATTTAATTCATTATATAATTCAATAGAAAACGACTTAAAATCAGAGCAAAATGATTCATTCTTTTGTTCACTAATGGATATTTACGGGCAAAGGACTAACATTTTATTTTCAATTTTTTTTTAATTTTGAAGATTTCAGCTTTCATGATATGCGTGGCCAAGTCCAATATGAAGGAATAAATGGGGGCCAGTATGAAAGAAAAACACAATGGACTTAAAAACATAATTTTTGGATCAATCACTTAGGCATCTTATGTACGTTTAAAAGCATTAACATGTCTTGCCATATAAACGTTATGAACATGAGTACAGGGGATTAAGAATTGTTGAAACTGCCCAGGTCACCGCGATTAAAAAACACGAAATTAAAAACATAACTTTTGTAGCTGAGAAAAATCTGCAAAACCGAGGTAATTTATATCTCAAACTAGCACGGGTACCCGGTATTTCCCGGGTAAATATTACTATTCGTGGAAACACCAAGCTCACCTGGTGAAAGTTAATAAATGAAAAAGGTATTCCTATAATTTTCCAGTAAATTTACTTTAATTCATTTAGCTTATTGCTTTTTGATAAACTCTACTTTTAGTTTATCAATTGGGAGCAAAAAATGTAAATATTTTTAGGATTGCCAACCCCTGAGCACGCAACGTTAAGTTGTCCGTGTGAAAAGCAGAGTTCTTCCAAATTAATGCCCGCCAATGCCAGTGACTGGCTGATGCAGTAATATTTCTGCAAAAAAAAAAAAAAAAAAGGAGCCGGGATGGCTGAAATTGTGAAAAAAAATTGATTTACCTAATTTACTTATACGAAACAAAAAAAGAAAGGAAAAGGAATGGAAATATTTACCTTCGAAAAGACATCTATAGAACAGCCGTGCATCTGGCGTGTGCTTCTGATAATCCAGCGACACTGAAATGCAATTTACCTATGACACGTCGAGTGCATGCGACTTGACATTGGCATTGATCATCCTTTTGTTTACCGTTTTTAATTTTGAATATCTGGAACTCGCTATTTACATTACATTGTATTTCTGCCTGATGAAGCAGTCCGTTAGTGGTGAAAACTAACGTTTATTCATTTGTGTTTTTAATACACCATTAAATGGATATTTTCTCACTTTATTGTTATCTACGGTCTCCAACTTAGACCGTACATCGGATATTGGAGTGCTAAATTGCGTTGAAGTTCTTAAAAGTACAAAATGGAACTTTTTACGAAAATTTTGTATGGTCCTCCTTCACGCCAGGCCCGACCGCTTCCCAAAACCGTCTACGGTCTAACTCAGAGTACCATGATATAGTATACCAAATTCGGTAGTTCTAAACTGAAGACTGTAGATTTTACGTAAAATTTTGGTTGGGCGCCCCGCAACCCCGGGCTTCGACCAATACAAGGCTCCAACCCCTTCCCAAAACCGTCTACTGTGTAAGTTAGTGCACCATGAGATAGTATATAAAATTTGGCGGTTCTAAATTGAAAACTGTAGATTTTACGGAAATTTTGTATGGGCCCTCTTGACAACGGGCCCCGACGACCCCTTCCCGAAACCGTCTAGGGGCTAACTCGGAGTACCACGAGATAACCAAATTTGGTGGTTCGTCTTAACTGAAAACTGTAGATTTTACGAAAATTTTATATGAGGGCCCCTTGACCCCGGGCCGCGACCACTTATAAAAACGGTCTACGGTTTAACTTTGAGCACCATGCGGTAGTATACCAAATTTGGTGGTTCTAAATTGAAAACTGTAGATTTTACGAAAAGTTTGTATGGGACCCCTTGATCCTGGCCTCGATCCCTTCCAAAAAGGGTTTACGGTCCAACTTAGAGTACCATGAGGTAGTATACCAAATTTGGTGGTTCTAAATTGAAAACTGTAGAATTTATGAAAATTTTGTATAGGGCCCCCTTGACCCCGGGCCCCGACCGCTTCCTCAACCCGTCTACGATCTAACTTAGAGCACCATGGGATAGTATACCAAATTTGGTGGTTCTAAATTGGAAACTGTAGATTTTACTAAAATTTTGTATGGGCCCACTTGACCCCGGGCCCCGACCCCTTCCAAAAACTGTTTACGGTCTAACATTTAGAGCACCACGAGATATTATACCAAATTTTGTGGTTCTAAATTGAAAACTGTAGATTTTACGAAAATTTTGTATGGGGCCCCTTCACCCCCGGGCCCTGACCACTTCCAAAAACGGTCTACGGTTTAACTTTGAGCACCATGAGATAGTATACCAAATTTGGTGGTTCTAAATTGAAAACTGTAGATTTTACGAAAATTTTGTATGAGGCCCCCCTTGACCCCGGGCCCCCATCCCTTCCAAAAAGGTTTTACGGTCTAACTTAGAGTACCTTGAGATAGTATACCAAATTTGGTGCTTCTAAATTGAAAACTGTCGATTTGCATAGCGGACATAGAAATAAACAATCAATTTGACATACACAGGAAAAAGTGAAATTTTTATATAGCTCCTTACTGCAGTTTTAACAAAGGAAATGTTGCATTGATCCTGCAGCGCCGACTATTGTCAAAGAAGTACGTTTCAAGGCTTGAAGTTTAAAACTGGGCTAATGTGAGAAAGTAAAATGTTGACAGTTTGTCAGTGTTTTGTCCTGACGGTGTTTTGTCCTGTCGGTGTTTTAGTTGTCGGTGTTTTGGATGTCGGTGTTTCGGGTGTCGGTGTTTTGTCTTGTCGATGTTTTGACCCAGACCCCTTCAATGACGAGTCCCGCTTTTATCTTGGAGGCAGTGATGTATTCAGGCATCTTCTCGGGGGTGCTTAGCACACCCCCGAAAATCTATGAATGCCCCCCCACCCCCCACCCCGCAGGTGACAAAACAAAAAATACCCGAATGAACTTCAATCTGAAATTTCTATCATCCTTCAATAAGACATTAAACAGTCCTCGCTGAAGGAGAAAATTTTCAAGCACTGACAACTCGGACTACTTCCGCAATAAAAACCTAAGTCAACACAGTAGAGATACAGTATACATCATCATATTTTGGAAGCTGGCATTCAGTTTTTTCCCAGTCTTGTGAACGCCGAGTTTCTATGCATGCGGTTAAGCCTCGGTGTGCTATGTAATTTTCACCAATAGCAAATTATTTAGAATTGTTTCCATAATAAGGTTGCTTTTTTTTTCTGTCGGTGGTGGTTTACACTCTGTGACAAAAAAAAAAAAAAGAAAAAAGAATCTAGTCACCTCAAACTGGCATCGAAATGGTTAGTTAGTTTTTTTTTTTTTTACTACTATTGGCTAATCTAAATAATCTAAAGAGGGTGAAACCAAGTGGCAGGGAAATGGCTTACACCATACCAGGGGCGTAGGAACGGAGGGAGCTCAACGGGCCCAAGCCCCCCCCTAATATTATATATAAGTTTTGTTTTTCAATGTTTAGTTTGGCTGTTTTTACATTTTTTCTCCAGAGTAGAGGAAAACCAAAATTTAAAACTTTTTCGTTTTGAAAACGAATGTTAATTCTAGAACATAGAGAGGGATGGTGTGTCCTTGTGTGTTAGTGTGTGTGGGGGGTGTGGGGTGGGGTGGAGCTTCAGCTGTTTCAAGTGTCTGAAATCACAATGTCACATTAAGGTCAAACGCAACTGCAGTGTTCAGTTTTCCTTGGACGGCCATGAGCTTGAGTAGGAGTGTGAGCTCACAAGTATACATTAGCTTGCTGACGGGGGACGGCACGAAATAAGCAACCCTTCTATTCTCCACCATTGGCCTGGCCCCGAGTGCATTCAGGGATCTGCTGGGGAGTCGGAGAGCACACAAATTTTAGAGCGGGGGTGTGAGGGGGTGCGGAGTATCCAAGACTTGGGTTGGGTGATCTGACGAAGAGACCTGAACTATCACTTAACCACAGCAGTGAGGAAACCGGTCCCCGCCAGCTTCCTTTCCCCTCCCAGCTTCCCTTGCAACGTTCATCGACATCGACGGACGGAAAAACTATAATGCAAGCTAAGCTCCATGTTAACATTCATTCTTAGTGCAGTCTGGGTCTGCTGTGCATTGCCCAGTTTTTTTATTTGTTTGTTCAGAATCATAGAATGTCTTCGAAAAGAACAAGAAATGATTTGTTTTCTTTCTTTATTAAAATCCCTAAATTAAACGAAAGTTGCAAAGACGTACATAGTAAATCTAAAATATTCCTACTAGAACAAGAATTGCCGTCGGATAATGTTCACCCTGATGAAAGAAACAGCGCAGCAGCTGCATCATTATCTTCAGCTGATCCAGATAAAGAAATGCTGGAAACTGGAGGTGGAGTTTCCAGCAATCTACATCAAAAGAAAGTAAGTGATCTCGATATAGGACAGTACGTCGGTGTTCATCTAAGCGATGAAAAAAAGTTAAAGCTTTTAGACAATTGTTGGAAGCCAGATTCATCATATTCTTTTCCTGTTAACGGTAATGAAAAGAAAAGAAAATTCCAGTACCAATGGTTCGAAAGATTCCCATGGGTATGTTATTCAGCAAAATTTGATGGTGCATTTTGCAAAAATTGTGTGCTGTTTTCAAAAAAAGAAGCAGGTCGTCAGGGGAACCAAAAATTGGGCAAATTAGTTTTATCTCCATTTAAGCAATGGAAACATGCCGGAAACATGCCATAGAAGTATTTACTGCACATCAGTTGTGCAATTATCACAGACACAACTGCTTAACCTTGGAAGAATTCGAGAAAGTGATGAAAGGACAAAAAGTTCAATGTTGGTGTTCAATTGCACCAGAGCAGAAATAAAGAAATTGAAAAAAAAATAGGAAAAAATTACAGTCCCTAATTAAAACAGTAGTCTTTTGTGGTAGGCAGTCTCTCGCACTGCGTGGACACCGAGATTCAGGAAGTATTTCATCATGCGAAGAAAAGACTGAAAATGAAGGCAATTTTAGGGCTCTGCTACGTTTTCGGGCTGAATCTGGTGACACCGATTTGTTTGATAAATCATCATCTACAACAATTTCTAGCAAATATACCAGTCCAGAGATACAAAACGAGATTATTAAGACATGTGGTCAGTTTATTCAAGACCAACTTGTAAAAAATATTAATAAAGCAAGATGTTTCTCAGTACTTGCTGATGAAACTGCTGATATAGCTGGGAAAGAACGCCTTACCTTATGTGTGCACTATGTAGTGGAACCACTTGCTATTTTGAAAGACGTTTTTTTAGAATTTATCGAGGTGGAAAATTTATCTGGCGCCGAAATTGCAGAGGTAGTAAATTCAAGTTTAAAGCGACTCGGTATCGATACTCAGTATTTGAGGGGTCAAGGATATGATGGCGCAGCTGCTATGTCTGGGAAAATAAATGGTGTACAGGCAAAATTTTTAGAGATTCACCCCACTGCTCTCTATGTCCACTGTTGTAGTCATGCGTTAAATCTTGTTTTGTCGAAAGCTTGTTCAGTGCCATCAATTAGGAATTATTTGGCTACTTTAACAGACGTTGTGAAATTCTTCCGTTTGTCACCAAAAAGGAATAACCTACTTAAAAATAAGGTTCAGGAATGTTCCGAAGGAAAAACAATGCATCGGCTTAAACGGTTATGCGATACCCGTTGGGTAGAAAGACACGAGGTACTTTTCACGTTTAGCGAATTATTGGAGCCAGTTGTAGCAGCTCTACAGGATATTCATCAGGATGGCCACTATGACTCTGACATATCGAAGTTGGCAATGCTGTATCACCATTCAATATTACAAACTGAATTTTTGATATCGATTATTGTTGCTGAAAAGTGTTTTTCTCTTACTCTAAATCTGTCAAAAGCTTTGCAGAGACCAGGCAACGACTTAGTATCATCTTCTGTTATGATTGACGAAGCAACGGAAAAATTCAAAGAGATGCGATGTAATTCAGATGCTGAATTTAATAATATTTTCGACAGGGTTTCTGCCATAGGAAGTAGAATAGGTATTGTGTTGGAAAAACCCACAATTGTTAAAAAACAGATACATCGAAGTAACTATCAAAGTGAAAACGTGGAAGATTTCTATCGTAAGGCAATATTCATCCCATTCTTGGATTACCTTCTGCAAAATATGAATGATCGTTTCTTGAATCACAGAAATGTACTCGATAGCTTGAACCATGAACTGCCTTGCAAAATTGAAAAATGTTCAATTGAAAAAATAACAGAATCAGCCCAGTTTTATGCTGAAGATATAAATGTGTTACCCAATCTTTTTCGTGGGGAAGTAGAAATGTGGATAAGTAAATGGTTGTCACGGAATGCAGAGGATCTGCCCAAAACAGCCATTGAAGCTTTGCAAGCCTGTGATGGTACATTTTTTCCAAATGTGAAAAAAACTCTTAAAAATTCTGAGTACCTTGCCAATTACAACATCTACTCCAGAAAGAAGTTTTTCAACTCTGAGGCGGCTTAAAACATACCTGCGAAACAATATGCCCAATTCACGCCTAACTGGGCTTGCCCTATTAACTAACTATCCACAGGAATGTGAATATTGATTGTTAAAAATTTTTGAATTTAATGGCCTCAAGCCGCAAGTACTGTATTTTATGAGTAAGAAATGTTCCCGAACTACACCACCGAGGCACCGACCACCAAACCGATGCAATCCATTGGGTATGTATATGTGTTGTACTTGTGTTTGTATACTGACTCTATATCATTTAATCTTTACACTGCTTACTTTTGCAACATAACTTTTAAAACATTGGTTCCAAATCATGCGCTTTCGGTAGATTAAAGATTTAGATAAATAATTACACTTTTCTTCTTCTGTGCTGTATTTTCATAATATCGTCATTACGTTAGCCAGATATAACGCTTGTAGTGACATCTTCAAGCGCAATAAGAATAAATATACATATCATCATCATCACCATTGTCAACCATTATCAATCCACTGCTGGACAAAGGTCTCACCAAGTTTCTTCCACAACGGTCTGTCTTGTGCCAGTCTCCTCCATGTTACTCCCGCATACTCTCGAATTTCATCCACCCATCTCCCATGTGGTCTTCTTCTGGGTCTTTTCCTGTCCCTTGGAATTCAATCTAAAATTTCGGCTGTCCATCGATGATCTGTCCTTCTGGCAGCATGTCCAGCCCATTGCTATTTCTTCCTCTGATCATGCTGTCATCCACTCTTGTCATTTTTCGGATCCACGAGTTCCTCTTCTTATCTCTCCTGGTTGCACCAAGCATGCACCTCTCCGTGCTACTTTGAGTTGTCTGCAGCCTTTGTATGTCCCTTTTAGTTAAGGTCCACGTCTCTGCACCATAAGTAAGCACTGGAAGGATGCATTGGTCAAACACTTTTCTTTTAAGAAATGATGGCATATTGTTCTTGAAAATCCCACTGTTTCTTACAAAAGCTCTCCAGGCAAGTTTTATACGCCGATTAATTTCTTCATCAATGTGACCTTCACTTGATATCTGCTATCCAAGATAAATGTAGGTATCGGTTATCTCCAGCTTTTCTCCATCGATCGATAAATCTTCATTTCTGGTAAAAGCATTATACATCACTTTTGTCTTCTGAAAATTCATTTTTAATAACACTTCTTTACTCTTGTCAGCAAGTTCCTGGATCATACTCTGCAGCTCTAATGGGGTAGTAGCAAAAATGACTACGTCATCAGCAAAACGAAGGTGGGTTAGATAATCTCCATTAATCTTTATCCCATTGCTTTTTCAGTTTAGTGATTGAAATACATTTTTCAAAGTAGCATTAAAGAGTTTGGCAGATATAGTGTCGCTTGTCTCACTCCCTTTCCAATTTTTATGGGTGCTGTATTCTCAAATAGCCAATATTCACTCCATGACTTAATGAAGGGAAGATTCCTGAGGATTGGAACAGCGCTACAATGATCCTGCTATATAAAAAGGGGACATTGAGGATCTCAGGAACTACAGAAATATCAGCCTCCTATCAGTGATTTATAAAATCTTCACTAAAGTTCTTTCACACCGCTTGAAGGTAACACTGGACATGGCTCAACCGAGAGAACAAGCTGGATTCAGGAGTGGCTACAGCACAATAGATCATATCCACGTACTGAGAGAACTAATTGAAAGAGCGAGGGAATATGAACTTACATTGTGCACGACTTTTATCGATTATGAAAAGGCCTTTGATTTGGTGAAACCATCAGCAGTTACAATGGCTTTGAAATCCTGCGGCATTGAAAATGCATACATTAATGTTATAAACATCATCTATGAAAATGCAAGTGCAAAGATTCGGCTATTTGAAAATATGACACACATAAAAATTAGAAAGGGAGTGAGACAAGGTGACACCATATCTCCCAAGCTCTTTAATGCCTCATTGGAACATGGCTTTCAATCACTGAACTGGGAAAACAAAGTGATAAACATTAATGGAGATTATCTAACTCACCTTCGTTTTGCTGATGACGTAGTCATTTTTGCAACTACACTATCAGAGCAGCAAAGTATGATCCAGGAACTTACTGACAAGAGTAAAGAAGTGGGATTAAAAATGAACTTTCAGAGACAAAATTGATGTTCAATGCTTTTACAAGAAATGAAGATTTATCGATTGATGGAGAAAATCTGGAGATAACAGATACGTAAGTTTACCTTGGACAGCAGATATCAAATGAGGGTCACATTGATGAAGAAATTAATCTGCGTATAAAATTTGCCTGGAGAGCTTTTGGAAGAAACAGCATAATTTTCAAGAGCAATATGCCATTATGTCTTATAAGAAAAGTGTTTGATCAATGCATCCTTCCAGTGCTTACGTATGGTGCAGAGACGTGGACCTTAACTAAATGAGACATACGAAGGCTGCAGACAACTCGAAGTAGCATGGAGAGGTGCATGCTTGGTGTAACCAGGAGAGATAAGAAGAGGAACTCGTGGATCCGAAAAATGGCAGGAGTGGAAGACATCATGATCAGAGTTAAATCCCTGAAATGGCAATGGGCTGGACATACTGCCAGAAGGACAGACCATCGATGGACAGCCGAAATTTTAGATTGGATTCCAAGGGACAGGAAAAGACCCAGAAGAAGACCCCATGGGAGATGGGTGTAGGAAATTCAAAAGTATGCGGAAGTAACATGGAGGAGATTGGCACAAGACAGACCGTTGTGGAAGACGCTTGGAGAGACCTTCGTACAGTAGTGGATTGATAATGGTTGACAATGATGATATATATATATATACTGAAGAGCAAAACTGAAGACTAAGGAAAAACTTTAGAATTTAAAACGAAAGTTGCAAAATAACCTGAAGATCAAAACGCGCAACGCAGCAGTTTTGAAAATTCAGAATTCACATTCTATTAAGAAGATACCTAAGCAAAAAAATACATATATAATTTTGACTCACACCAAGTACAACATAGAAAAGGTTATGTATCTACCTGTGTGAGTAAAAGGAGAAAAGATAAAAAAATAAAATAAAACAACTGAATGTAGAAGGTGTCGAGAATACTGAGCCTTGGCTTTATCAAGGACCAGCAAAAACTCTGCATTTTCTCACTTCCACAAAGACCTAGTTGGAAATGGGTTTCTGCAAGGCCATAGATGCAAGTAACATTCCCACCTAAAATTGTTTTAAAAAATATATATATGTCATGTCCTCCGCAGAGTTGTATGACCTAGCACTAGTTAACAATTTCGCTTGCATCCATTAACCTTCCTGGCCCGACCCATGCTCTTCATCTGTTACTATTAAACAGAGAGAAGAAGATTAAAGAGAACTCAAGCTGTGAGAGTGACATAATAATTAGAAATAATTTTCAGCTATAACGAAATGCCAAGTTCGTTTGAGAGAGAATTTAAACCTGAAAAACAATGCAAAGAAATCCAAATTTTTACATTGCAATTAAAAAAGGAAATATTAATTTTTAAAAAACAGATTTTTGAAAGAAAACTTGAGTCTAAAACCCCCTACTCTACAACTTATGACAGCACGAAAACGAGAATAAGTTAAAGACAATAATTAACTAAAGAAAACTTTGTGAAAGTTATATGACTTAAACAGTTAGTTGCAATATGTACAAAGTATTTCAGCAGTGCTTTGAGTGCATAATTAATTAGTTATTAAGAACTTAACTACTTTGAAAATACAGCGCATAGAAAAGGAACAAGCTTAGCCATCTGCTGTTCCTAGGTACCCCAAAAGACGCGCAAAGTTACAAAGAAAAGAAAGAGTTAAAACCCGCAAAAATGTTAACAGACAAGCCAGTGCCTAAAAGCTGAAAAAGCAAAAAAATCAACAGAGAAAAAGTACATGAAGTACAAACATTGAACTTATAAATCCTAAAACCCAAATACAAGGAAGAGAGCTTACCTCTTGTGCGACTAAACTTTCTCCTCACAAGAGTAAAACATGGCTGACCTCTGACGTAACACTTCTGCCACTCCCTAGTCGCTGGGGGGCAGTGAGGGTGGGGCTGATGGCCTCCTCATACAGAAAGAAACCAACTCGCGGAGATTTTAACCAGAGAAAAAAATATATAAACTTAAGACTGTGGATCTGTATGATCAGAAAGAGCAGAATTAACTCTCCAGAATACATGAGAAATATTATAAAATGCACGAGTAGTGTATTTAATAATCTTTGCATGTATTAAATCACCTTAGTGAGCTTCTATAGATTAATCAGAATCTTATTAATTTTAATGTTGGTTTTACTATTTTTAGTATAGCTATCCTAGTGATGAATAACTAGTTTTCTTTTTTATTTGTTTTTATTTTCTTTTATAAACAGATTTTTAAGCTTTTTTTGTGATTTTGTTTATATTATTTAATTTTTTGTTTTAATAGGACCTTCATATCCATAGCACTAAGGTTCCTTTAGGTAGTTAATAGGCATCCTCTAGCCAACTTCCTTACGGCTTTGATTGGTCAGAATCATATTATTAACTGTGTAGAAAATTAAAGCAGATCTGCCAACCTTACTCTATTATTCAGAATAATTTTTCTTAAAGTTCTTTTGATGAAAGAAGAAGGAATTTCGTTCTCTAGAAAACTATCTAATAGTATATTAATGTGGTAATTGAAGTCCAAATTGTTGCTGCAAATTCTTGAAATTCTTAGGACCTGAGAAATTAGTACATTCTCAATTACTTTGGTTGATATGTTATTATTCCAGTGTAGATATTTAATTACTTTGAAAGGAAAATTAACTCTTTTATCAAAGAGGCTAATAGATGGGTTACCTCTGTTGAGCTTAATGCTTAAGTCTAGGAACTCAAGTTCCTGATTACTGTGGTTGGTTTTACATAAGTTAAGAGAGCTAGGATAGATATTATCAAAATCACTCTCTATAACTTCTGAATTATTGATACACAGCAGATCATCAATATATCTAAAAGTGTAAAGGTAGTTATCTGAGCAGGTGGGGTGATTTTTAATGAATTTATATTCCTTAAAGAACAGGAATAGATTAGCGATATTCGTGGACGTTGATGTTCCTATGGGAATACCGTTCACTTGCTTATAGAGAGTATTATTATATAAGATATGGTTATTTTTTATGCAGCAATTGAGATAAGAGTTCCAAGTTCCTACATTAACAAATTGGTTAAGTTTAAATTCTGCATACAGCTCTTTAAAGGTAGTGATTATATCTGATAGAGGCAGATTAGTATATAGGTTTTCAAAATCATAACTATTAATATCTAGGGGACAAATTTTGAGTATAGTAGAAATTACTTCTGCATTATTATTAATTATCCAAAAATCTCTGTACATCAAGTTAGTACAGTTTCTAATGTGTTTCAAAACCTTCTTTAAGACATCTTCAAAAGCAAGATCTATTTTCTTTTTATGACTCCTTACTCCACTAGCTATGAACCTGAATTTCACAGGATCCTTATGAAACTTAACCGTTGCAAAAAGAAATGGAAATTCAGGCTCATATCTTCTAGTTTGTGAAATTTTAAGTTTCTTGAAGAATGCCTTAAACCGATTTTCTAACTGCTTGGTAGAATAACTTACGGGCTCGTATGTTACTCTATTATTGAGTTCCATAGTTAACAATTCAAAATAGAACTTCTTACAGATAATTGCAAAATTATTGCTAGCTTTATCCGTAGTGGTAAAAATAAATTGGTCTTGAAGTTTGGAGAGTGACCTTTTAGTTTCTCCAGAGAAAAAGAGATTTCTGTCGAAACAAAAGTCCAGACCTGCAAACTCACCGGTGAAGCTATTGATTATATTATATTTCCATTCTGCGAAGGCCTCAATAGGCTGATTGTACGTTAAACTGGTTTTTACGATGTACCTATTAACATCTTGAGTGAAGCTCTCAAGAATCCTTTCTTTGGAAATTGTGAAGGAAGGTCTGAATTTAGAGCCATACTCTAATAAATTCCTAAGCTTTTCATTTTCAACAAAACTCAAGTTTCCGGTGATAATATGGTTGTAATTCTTATCATAGTGAACTGTTTCTTTATGTTCATCACAAGAACATGTAGTAATCACAGGAATGTAGCTCGAAGAGTTAAGTTAGTAGTTTTTAACTATTGACCCTAAGGTCTTAATCTATTCCTGTTCTTTAAGGAATATAAATTCATTAAAAATCACCCCACCTGCTCAGATAACTACCTTTACACTTTTAGATATATTGATGATCTGCTGTGTATCAATAATTCAGAAGTTATAGAGAGTGATTTTGATAATATCTATCCTAGCTCTCTTAACTTATGTAAAACCAACCACAGTAATCAGGAACTTGAGTTCCTAGACTTAAGCATTAAGCTCGACAGAGGTAACCCATCTATTAGCCTCTTTGATAAAAGAGTTAATTTTCCTTTCAAAGTAATTAAATATCTACACTGGAATAATAACATATCAACCAAAGTAATTGAGAATGTACTAATTTCTCAGGTCCTAAGAATTTCAAGAATTTGCAGCAACAATTTGGACTTCAATTACCACATTAATATACTATTAGATAGTTTTCTAGAGAACGAAATTCCTTCTTCTTTCATCAAAAGAACTTTAAGAAAAATTATTCTGAATAATAGAGTAAGGTTGGCAGATCTGCTTTAATTTTCTACACAGTTAATAATATGATTCTGACCAATCAAAGCCGTAAGGAAGTTGGCTAGAGGATGCCTATTAACTACCTAAAGGAACCTTAGTGCTATGGATATGAAGGTCCTATTAAAACAAAAAATTAAATAATATAAACAAAATCACAAAAAAGCTTAAAAATCTGTTTATAAAAGAAAATAAAAACAAATAAAAAAGAAAACTAGTTATTCATCACTAGGATAGCTATACTAAAAATAGTAAAACCAACATTAAAATTAATAAGATTCTGATTAATCTATAGAAGCTCACTAAGGTGATTTAATACATGCAAAGATTATTAAATACACTACTCGTGTATTTTATAATATTTCTCATGTATTCTGGAGAGTTAATTCTGCTCTTTCTGATCATACAGATCCACAGTCTTAAGTTTATATATTTTTTTCTCTGGTTAAAATCTCCGCGAGTTGGTTTCTTTCTGTATGAGGAGGCCATCAGCCCCACCCTCACTGCCCCCAGCGACTAGGGAGTGGCAGAAGTGTTACGTAAGAGGTCAGCCATGTTTTACTCTTGTGAGGAGAAAGTTTAGTCGCACAAGAGGTAAGCTCTCTTCCTTGTATTTAGGTTTTAGGATTTATAAGTTCAATGTTTGTACTTCATGTACTTTTTCTCTGTTGATTTTTTGCTTTACAGCTTTTAGGCACTGGCTTGTCTGTTAACATTTTTGCGGGTTTTAACTCTTTCTTTTCTTTGTAACTTTGCGCGTCTTTTGGGGTACCTAGGAACAGCAGACGGCTAAGCTTGTTCCTTTTCTATGCGCTGTATTTTCAAAGTAGTTAAGTTCTTAATAACTAATTAATTATGCACTTAAAGCACTGCTGAAATACTTTGTACATATTGCAACTAACTGTTTAAGTCATATAACTTTCACAAAGTTTTCTTTAGTTAATTATTGTCTTTAACTTATTCTCGTTTTCGTGCTGTCATAAGTTGTAGAGTAGGGGGTTTTAGACTCAAGTTTTCTTTCAAAAATCTGTTTTTTAAAAATTATTATTTCCTTTTTTAATTGCAATGTAAAAATTTGGATTTCTTTTGCATTGTTTTTCAGGTTTAAATTCTCTCTCAAACGAACTTGGCATTTCGTTATAGCTGAAAATTATTTCTAATTATTATGTCACTCTCACAGCTTGAGTTCTCTTTAATCTTCTTCTCTCTGTTTAATAGTAACAGATGAAGAGCATGGGTCGGGCCAGGAAGGTTAATGGATGCAAGCGAAATTGTTAACTAGTGCTAGGTCATACAACTCTGCGGAGGACATGACATATATATATTTTTAAAACAATTTTAGGTGGGAATGTTACTTGCATCTATGGCCTTGCAGAAACCCATTTCCAACTAGGTCTTTGTGGAAGTGAGAAAATGCAGAGTTTTTGCTGGTCCTTGATAAAGCCAAGGCTCAGTATTCTCGACACCTTCTACATTCAGTTGTTTTATTTTATTTTTTTATCTTTTCTCCTTTTACTCACACAGGTAGATACATAACCTTTTCTATGTTGTACTTGGTGTGAGTCAAAATTATATATGTATTTTTTTGCTTAGGTATCTTCTTAATAGAATATATATATATATATATATGTATATATATAAGAGTGGACCTTAGCTAAAAGAGACATACAAAGGCTGCAGACAACTCAAAGTAGCATGGAGAGGTGCATGCTTGGTATAACCAGGAGAGATAAGAAGAGGAACACGTGGATCCGAAAAATGACAAGAGTGGAAGACATCATGATCAGAGTTAAATCCCTGAAATGGCAATGGGCTGGACATACTGCCAGAAGGACAGACCATCGATGGACAGCCGAAATTTTAGATTGGATTCCAAGGGACAGGAAAAGACCCAGAAGAAGACCACATGGAAGATGGGTGGATGAAATTCGAAAGTATGCAGGAGTGACATGGAGGAGACTGGCACAAGACAGACCGTTGTGGAGGAAACTTGGGGAGACCTTCGTCCAGCAGTGGATTGATAATGGTTGACAATGATGATGATGATGATATGTATATATATATATATATATATATATATATATATATCATCATCATCAATGATTATATATATATATATATATATATATATATATATATATATATATATATATATATATATATATATATATATATATATATATATATATATATCATCATTGTCAATGATGATATAATAAATAAATATATATATATATATATATCATCATCATCATCATTGTCAACCATTATCAATCCACTGCTGGACGAAGGTCTCCCCAAGTTTCCTCCACAACGGTCTGTCTTGTGCCAGTCTCCTCCATGTCACCCCTGCATACTTTCGAATTTCATCCACCCATCTCCCATGTGGTCTTCTTCTGGGTCTTTTCCTGTCCCTTGGAATCCAATCTAAAATTTCGGCTGTCCATCGATGATCTGTCCTTCTGGCAGTATGTCCAGCCCATTGCCATTTCAGGGATTTAACTCTGATCATGATGTCTTCCACTCTTGTCATTTTTCGGATCCACGAGTTCCTCTTCTTATCTCTCCTGGTTACACCAAGTATGCACCTCTCCATGCTTCTTTGAGTTGTCTGCAGCCTTTGTATGTCTCTTTTAGTTAAGGTCCACGTCTCTGCATCATACGTAAGCACTGGAAGGATGCATTGATCAAACACTTTTCTTTTAAGACATAATGGCATATTGCTCTTGAAAATTATGCTGTTTCTTCCAAAAGCTCTCCAGGCAAGTTTTGTACGCCGATTAATTTCTTCATCAATGTGACCCTCACTTGATATCTGCTGTCCAAGATAAACGTACGTGTCTGTTATCTCCAGCTTTTCTCCATCAATCGATAAATCTTCATTTCTTGTAAAAGCATTGAACATCACTTTTGTCTTCTGAAAGTTCATTTTTAATCCCACTTCTTTACTCTTGTCAGCAAGTTCCTGGATCATACTCTGCAGCTCTGATGGGGTAGTTGCAAAAATGACTATGTCATCAGCAAAACGAAGGTGGGTTAGATAATCTCCATTAATCTTTATCCCCTTGTTTTCCCAGCTCAGTGACTGAAAAACACCCTCCAATGTGGCATTAAAGAGCTTCGGAGATATGGTGTCACCTTGTCTCACTCCCTTTCCAATTTTTATGTGTGTTGTATTTTCAAACAGCCTAATCTTTGCACTTGCATTTTCATAGATGTTATTAATAATATTAATGTATGCATCTTCAATGCCGCAGGTTTTCAGAGCCATTGTAACTGCTGATGGTTTCACCGAATCAAAGGCTTTTTCATAATCGATAAAAGCCATGCACAATGGAAGTTCATATTCCCTCGCTCTTTCAATTAGTTCTCTCAGCATGTGGATATGATCTATTGTGCTGTAGCCACTCATGAATCCAGCTTGTTCTCTCGGTTGAGCCATGTCCAGTGTTACCTTCAAGCGGTGTGAAAGAACTTTAGTGAAGTTTTTTTAAACTACTGATAGGAGGCTGATAGGTCTGTAGTTTCCGAGATCCTCAATGTCACCTTTCTTATGTAGCAGGATCATTGTAGCGGTGTTCCAGTCCTCAGGAATCTTTTCCTTCATTAAGGCATCGAGTGAAAATTTGGGCGAGTACTGTTTCGATTTCTCCACTTGCTTCTTGTATGATGTCTACAGTAATACCATCTTCTCCTGGAGCTTTTCCCCACTTCATGTTCTTGATTGCATGTGCAACTTCTGCTGGAAGGACTGGAGGAACTCTGGTACTGGTATCTTTCATGATGTCTGGAGTGCATGTATCATCCCTTTCATATAATTTGGAGTAGAAATCTTTCACTCTTGTCAAAATTTCGCCTCTATTTCTTGTTACAGAACCATCTTCTTTTCTCAGTGCCATAATCTGTTTTCTTCCCTTACTGAGATGTCCCTTTGCTATCTTTAGGCTTTGGTTGTTTTCAATTGCTTTCCTCACTAGTTCACAGTTGAATTTTCTTACGTCTTCAGTGATACTTTTTCGTACTGTCTTGCATAGCTCTATATATTCCACTTTGGAAGTCACATCTTCTTTAGTTGTCCTCATCTCTCTTCTTTTTTGCATCAACATTTTCGTTTTTCCTGATAATTTATTTACATGCAACTTGTTCTTAGACCCAGCTAATCTTGTTGCTGTTTCCATAACAGCTTCGGTTACTTTTCTGTTAACTTCAGAGATGTCCACTTCTTCCGATGTTAGGCCTTCTAAAGCAGAGAACCTGTTCTTCAGTTCCAACTTGAAGGTATTATGGTGTTTTTTAAGGTTGGTTATGTCAATAGATTTTGTTTGTCTTATGAGCTTGCCACGTTCAAGTTTAGTGTATATATATATATATATATATATATATATATATATCATCATCATCATCATTGTCAACCATTATCAATCCACTACTGGACGAAGGTCTCTCCAAGCGTCTTCCACAACGGTCTGCCTTGTGCCAATCTCCTCCATGTTACTTCCGCATACTTTTGAATTTCCTACACCCATCTCCCATGGGGTCTTCTTCTGGGTCTTTTCCTGTCCCTTGGAATCCAATCTAAAATTTCGGCTGTCCATCGATGGTCTGTCCTTCTGGCAGTATGTCCAGCCCATTGCCATTTCAGGGATTTAACTCTGATCATGATGTCTTCCACTCCTGTCATTTTTCGGATCCACGAGTTCCTCTTCTTATCTCTCCTGGTTACACCAAGCATGCACCTCTACATGCTACTTTGAGTTGTCTGCAGCCTCTGTATGTCTCTTTTAGTTAAGGTCCACGTCTCTGCACCATACGTAAGCACTGGAAGGATGCGTTGATCAAACACTTTTCTTTTAAGACATAATGGTTTATTGCTCTTGAAAATTATGCTGCTTCTTCCAAAAGCTCTCCAGGCAAGTTTTATACGCCGATTAATTTCTTCATCAATGTGACCCTCACTTGATATCTGCTGTCCAAGATAAACGTACGTGTCTGTTATCTCCAGCTTTTCTCCATCAATCGATAAATCTTCATTTCTTGTAAAAGCATTGAACATCACTTTTGTCTTCTGAAAGTTCATTTTTAATCCCACTTCTTTACTCTTGTCAGCAAGTTCCTGGATCATACTCTGCAGCTCTGATGGGGTAGTTGCAAAAATGACTACGTCATCAGCAAAACGAAGGTGGGTTAGATAATCTCCATTAATCTTTATCCCCTTGTTTTCCCAGCTCAGCGACTGAAAAACACCCTCCAATGTGGCATTAAAGAGCTTCGGAGATATGGTGTCCCCTTGTCTCACTCCCTTTCCAATTTTTACGTGTGTTGTATTTTCAAACAGCCTAATCTTTGCACTTGCATTTTCATAGATGTTAATAAAAAATATTAATGTATGCATCTTTAATACCGCAGGATTTCAGAGCTATTGCAACAGCTGATGGTTTCACCGAATCAAAGGGTTTTTCATAATCGATAAAAGCCATGCACAATGAAAGTTCATATTCTTTTGCTCTTTCAATTAGTTCTCTCAGTACGTGGATATGATCTATTGTGCTGTAGCCACTCCTGAATCCAGCTTGTTCTCTTGGTTGAGCCATGTCCAGTGTCACCTTCAAGCGGTGTGAAAGAACTTTAGTGAAGATTTTATAAACCACTGATAGGAGGCTGATAGGTCTGTAGTTCCTGAGATCCTCAATGTCACCTTATAATAAATACAATTCTTTTTCTAAGCTTCTTCTAATGGTTGTTGTTAATTATATCATGAATAAACTTCCCTGCTAGTAATGTAGTAATAATAATAAACAAGCTTATAACTGGTAGTAATGTTGTAGTAGTTTTTAAGATGAATAAAGTCTTATGCTGGTTGTTACTAATAACACCTAATGAAATAAACCTAACAGCCAGACAGCGGACTGACAAAACTATGAACTGAGAAAAAAGTACTTACTAAAGAAAAATCTTTTATTAGGGAAAACTCCTGGTAGTATCTAACATACCCTTCACAGGTCACACAGCTACTCAATAAAACGTAGCTCCTTGCACATGAACGAAGCTCTACTCACATAAACGAAGCTCTACTCACATAAACGAAGCTCTCTTTACACATAAAACGAAGATCTCTTTACACATAAAACAAAGCTCTCCCTACGCACATCAACAAAAAGCTCTCTCACGTAACACAAAAGCTCTCTTAGGTATCGTTGAACGCACCTATTTATACTGACTACCACCACGTCATGACTTACACTCATTGCCAGATCTCATTCAGCGGGAGAAATAACATCTCGTTCAGTAAGAAGATAATTTACATAGTAAAATAAAATAACCAGAGATAGTAAAATCAAAAGGAAAGTGAATCTAGAGTATACGTTACAACCTTTTTTATGTAGCAAGATCATTGTAGCGTTGTTCCAATCCTCAGGAATCTTCCCTTCTTTAAGGCATCGAGTGAAAATTTGGGCGAGTACTGTTTCGATTTCTCCACTTGCTTCTTGTATGATGTCTACAGTAATTCCATCTTCTCCTGGAGCTTTCCCCCGCTTCATGTTCTTGATTGCATGTGCAACTTCTGCTGGGAGGATTGGAAGAACTCTGGTACCTTTCATGATGTCTGGAGTACATGTATCATCCCTTTCATATAATTTGGAGTAGAAATCTTTTACTCTTATCAAAATTTCGCCTCTATTTCTTGTTACAGAACCATCTTCTTTTCTCAGTGCCATAATCTGTTTTTTTCCCTTACTGAGATGTCCCTTTGCTATCTTTAGGCTTTGGCTGTTTTCAATTGCTTTCCTTACGTCTTCAGTGATACTTTTTCGTACTATCTTGCATATCTCTATATATTCCACTTTGGAAGTCACATCTTCTTTAGTTGTCCTCATCTCTCTTCTTTTTTGCATCAACATTTTGGTTTTTCCTGATAATTTGTTCACATGCAACTTGTTCTTAAATCCAGCTAATTTTGTTGCTGTTTCCATAAGAGCTTTGGTTACTTTTCTGTTAACTTCAGAAATATCCACTTCTTCCGATGTTAGGCCTTCTAAAGCAGAGAATCTGTTCTTCAGTTCCAACTTGAAGGTATTATGGTGTTTTTTAAGGTAGGTTATGTCAATACATTTTGTTTGTCTTATGAGCTTGCCACGTTCGAGTTTAGTGTTGAGGTGCATTTTACATCTCACCAATCTATGGTCATTACCTGTGTTGAACTTGTTTAGCACACTGCAGTCTTCTATGACAAATTTTTTGTTACACATAAGTGAAATTGATATATATATATATATAAACTAACGGAAAAAAATCCCAACACCAAGATGGGGTTGTGTTAGATAAACGACAGTTGGTAGGTGGTGAGAGTACATCTGTAAGATGACGTGTATGCAAATTTCGCGCTTGGCGCATACGTGTGGCGCTAGTAGCGCCTCTCGGAACATGCAAAGCAGGTTTGCTGTAAATACGCGCTGTAACGTTCGTGAGCGTTAGTTATCGTTGAGATTCGACGTAGAGTGTTGATGTTAGTCAAGAATGCCTTTAAGAAGACAAAGAAGCCATTATCAACAGCTCACGGAGTTTGAACGAGGTCGTGTAATAGTTCTACGAGAAGGTGAATTATCTTTCCGTAATATTGCAGAACGACTTGGCAGGAATGTAGCCAATGTGCATGATTGTTGGAAGCGGTGGTCAAGGGAAGGTACAGTCTCAAGAAGACCGGGTTCCGGCCGGCCACGTGGCACTGCTGAGAGGGAAGACCGCCGGGTACGGCGTATGGCCGTGGCGCATTGTACTGCGTTTGCGGCAGCAATTCGAGCTGCAGTTGCCACCACAGTCACACAACGAACTGTTACAAATCGATTACTTGAAGGACAGCTCCGAGTCAGACACCCTGTATCGTGCATTCCCCTTACTCCAAACCACTTCCGTTTGCGACGTCAGTGGTGTCAAGCTAGAGCTCATAGGAGGACGGAGTGGAGATCTGTTGTGTTTTCTGATGAAAGCCGGTTCTGTCTGGGTGCCAGTGATGGCCGTGTGTTTGGTTAGAAGGAGGCCAGGTGAGCGCCTGCAACCAACCTGTCTGCGGCCGAGACACACTGGACCTACACCTGGAGTTATGGTTGGGGGAGCAATTTCCTATGACAGCAGGAGCACTCTCGTGGTTATCCCACGCACCCTGACGGCACAGTTGTACGTCGGTCTGGTGATTCAACCTGTTGTGCTGCCATTCATGAACAGCATTCCAGGGGTTGTTTTCCAACAGGATAACGCTCGGCCGCATACCGCTGTTGTAACCCAACATGCTCTACATGTTGCCGTGGCCTGCTAGATCACCAGATCTTTCACCAATCGAGCACGTACGGGACATCATTGTTCGACAACTCCAGCGTCACCCCCAACCAGCATTAACCGTCCCTGTATTGACCAACCAAGTGCAACAGGCATGGAACTCCATCCCACAAACTGACATCCAGCACCTGTACGACACAATGCATTAACGTTTGCGTGCTTGCATTTAACATTCTGGCGGTTACACCGGTTATTAATGTACCAGCATTTCACATTTAAAATGGCTCTCCTCGCGCTTACATTAAGCTGTGATCTTGAAACCTTAATCGATTAAATATGTTACCTATACAAATGTATTGCCGCCATTTCATTCCTCTACAACTATTTTTTCGTAGTGTTGGGATTTTTTTTTCCGTCAGTGTATATATATATATATTCTATTAAGAAGAGACTGCAGCAAAAATATTTTTGACTCATACTAAGTACAACATAGAAAAGTTATATATTGACCGGTGTGAGTAAAAAGAGTATAAAATAATAGTAAAACAGAATGTAGAAAGTGTCGAGAATACCGAGCCTTGGCTTTATCAAGGACCAGCAAAACTCTGTATTTTCTTACTTCCACAAAGACCTATTTGGAAATAGGTTTCTGCAAAGCCATAGATGCAAGTGATAAGCCCACAAAAAAAATTTTAAAAATATATGTCATAACCTCCACAGAGTTGTATGACGAAGCTTTAGTAATATTTTTGCATGCATCTATAACTTTTCTGGCCCAACCCATGCTCATCATCTGTTACTAATAAACAGAAAGAAGATTATTATAAAAACTCAAGTTGTAAGAGTGACTTAATGAATCAAAAGTAATATTCAGCAATAACGCATTGCCAAGTTACCTAATCGCCTAAGTGAGAATTTAAACCAGAATAGCAATACTAAAGTACTACAAATTCTTAAACTTTGCAATAAAAAAATAATAATTTTTTTCTAAAGCACAGATTCCTGAAAGAAAACTGGATTACAAAACCCCTACTCCTCAACTTCTAACAACACAAAAACGAAAATAAAATAAAGACAATAATAAACTAAAGAAATGCTTTGTGAAGGTTATATGACATAAACAATTAGTTGCAATATGTACAAAGTAATCCAGAAGTGCTTTAAGTGCATAATTAAGTAGTTATTAAGTTCTTAACGACATTGAAAACACATCGTTGACTACAAGAACAAAAAACGGCCAGCTGCTTAGCCTAAGTGCCCTAAAAAACGCGCAAAGTTACCAAGTAAATAGAGAGTTAAAAAACGCTAAGCAGTTAATAGACTTGCTTGTGCCTAAATGCTTAATGCGAAAAAATAGAAAAAAATGTTTAAAAAGTTCAAATATTGAAATTGGAATACCCAAACTTCAAGACAATGAAGAGAGCTTACCTCTTATGCAACTTAACTTCTTTCACTCTTGAAGAAACATGGCCGAACTTTTACCCCGAACTTTCTTCCACCCCTGCCACTCCCTAGTCGCTGGGGGGCAGTGTGGGTGGGGCTGAAGGCCTCTACACACTGAAAAAGATCCAACTCGTAGGACTCGTGGAGAACATCGTGGAGATTTTAACTAGAGAAAAATATAATTAAGAAAGTGGACCTGTTTGATCAGAAAGAGCAAAATTAACTCTCCAGAATACATGAGAAATATTATCAATTACACAAGTAGTTATTTAATAACCTTTGCAAGTAGAGGTATAAGACGGATTCTGGCTTAAACCGCAGCCCATAGACTTAACATTAGGCGTCGGCCGCAGCCAGCTGCAGCCGGGCGGACGGAGGGGCGTGGTCAGTAGCAGTCTCCAATTCCCCTCTGCAATCCCCCCCCCCCGACCGAAGTGTGTGCTTATCTCCGGAGATAGTAGTATTTATTGGACTTTGTCGAATTTTGGGGAAATCAATGAAGGTTTATTCTTTTTTTTTTAAATTTAATGAAGGTATATTCATTATTTATTTTCCCCTCTCTCGACCCATCCCCTTAGGTTATTGTCATGTAAAACGTTTTTTCCCTCGTAATTTGTTGATGCATTTTTTTTCAATTAATTTTCATGAATTCCTCATGTGTCTTCCCTAATGAAAATTATGTAGGGTAAGTATTAATTAATCATTTCTCTTTTTTTTTTCTCGAATAATACGGTCATGTCCTCATCTCAAGAAATGTTATTATATCTTATTTTTGTTCATAAATGTTTGATTTTGAGGGATGGCAACGCCCGAGTGGTAAAGGGGTTGGATATAGGGGGATGGCAACTCGATGTGTTGCCCCTAGCGGTGCTTCTTGGAACTTTCGATTGATCTTTGATTTTGAGGGATGGCAACGCCCGAGTGGTAAAGGGGTTGGATATAGGGGGATGGCAACTCGATGTGTTGCCCCCAAGCGGTGCTTCTTGGAACTTTCGATTGATCTTTGATTTTGAGGGATGGCAACGCCCGAGTGGGAAAGGGGTTGGATATAGGGGATGTCAACTCGATGTGCTGCCTCTCTAGCGGTGCTTCTTGGAACTTTCGATTGGTCTTTGATTTTGAGGGATGGCAACGGCCGAGTGGGAAAGGTGTTGGATATAGGGGATGCCAACTCGATGTACTACCCCCTAGCGATGCTTCTTGGAACTTTCGATGGATCTTTGATTTTGTGGGATGGCAACGACCGAGTGGGGAAAGGGCACTGCGTAGGTGTTAAATATGATGGTGCTTCTTGGAACTTTATTATTTCGATGGATCTTTGATTTTGAGGGATGGCAACGACTGAGTGGGGTCCGTTGGGAGTTTTTGCATTTATTCCTGTGGTTTGCAAGCAAGATTTTCCCCTCTTCAATACTATTTTTCCCCCGGAGGAAATTTTTACGTAACGATGCTGGGGAATTTTCTTTCCAAGGGAATAAAAATGCTCCGATGGTCTTAGCGAGGTTCTAACTCACGATGATTTGGTTTCCAAAAATAGTCAGGGGTCAAATGGTTTTCGTGTGCTACGTATTCCCTATATATATTTTTAAATTACTTTTACGTTATTTCTTCATGTGTTTTTATATATTTTTTGTATGTTTTGAGGGAGTTTTTTCGTGTAGATGTAATGAATTATTTTCTGGGGAACTTTTCTTTTTCATCCATTCAATTTTATTTCAGACCATGAGACGAGGAAATGCTTCTTTAGAAATTATTTCGTTCTTGTTCGCAGTAATTACTGGACATAGACTTCATGTTAATTCTGAGTCTTTCACCTCTGCAATAATATTTTCTCGTAATTTTTTCGTATGTTCAAGAACTCTACAGATCTTTCCCAGTTAAAATTCTGCTCAAACAATATTTTCGGTCTTTATTTCATTATAGCTTCCCAATTTCCGACATTTTTCTTCTTCTATCTTTGAAATTTCATTAAACTTCTCAATAGGTCAGGATTCTTTTTTTACTTGGACAAACTTATGAGCCCTTTTATTCAGACTATTTTTTTTTTCCATTTCATTTCAGCAAACGATTATTTTAGATGCAACAAATCGTCAGATTTTGGTTTCCTTATATAGCATATTTTCCAACTTGCTTAAAAATATTCTTCAAAGCTTGCATGTATGTCAAATATACATTTTTTTTATTCTTTCGTAGTTAGCCATACTTTTCGTGGACTGCCTCGACAGGAAAGCATTCAATGTGAAGACATACAATCTAAAACCTTTTTCTTTCGATAAAATTTGTATTCTTTGGGCTGAATATTTTTCTGTCTCGTCCGAAAAAACATTCATTCTAGAGGCAAAGCGACTAATTCCGTTCTTCCCATAAACATTATTTTTTTATTTATTTGATATTCAGAGTTGTATACATTTACTATCCAAAAAAGAGATATATTTAATGTAAAGGTATATTCTTCCAAGCTAGGGAAATATATGTATATATTACTTCATATCCAGTTAAAGGAAATGCATATTTCAATATGAAAAAAGAAGCCCTATAAGTGAAAGCTCAACCTAAAGACGGATAGATTGTTCACGCTCTCTCTACTTTATGACATTTCTTTACTGAATGAACCATGGCCTTTTTTTTTCATGAACTGCTTTAAAATCTTCGTTCTCACTTTACTTTTGTCAGATTCCATGTCCCTCCAGTTCTTTACTGAGAAACAGAAGCATTTATTCAATTTTAATTTATTAAGAGAGTAGAACTCTTTCAGGCTTTCGAAGTACTTTCAAGTCTTTCATTACGAAAATGTTCATTGTCATGAAAGAAGCCATAATCGAGATGATTTACTATCGTTTCAATGAAAGTGTTTACGCATTCATTGCTATGATGTCGGATTTCATTTTCTTATACTTCGAACAGAAATGAGTTTGAATCATTCGTCGAGAAAACATTTTTCATATATATATATATATATATATATATGTGTGTGTGTGTGTAAGGTCAAGTGATGCGTAACATCACAGCCTCTCCTTGACAAATGTCAACCCCGCCTTCTCCTGGTGCATCCTGTTCCCACTAAAGGGGCTCTGACGACCGCCAATAGCGGTATAACTATACCATCGGGATCAGAGGAAATTCTATCCCACACTCACCAACCCGCTTGGCCAGCGTGGTGAGTTATGGCCAAACCCCTCCAAAATGACTCCACAACTTAAATCTTGGCCCTCAGTCTCCGGCAGCTGGAATGTACCTGGCCAAGGCAGCGGCCAGTGCGACATGAAGGCAGAGGGTGCTAAGAATCCACGGAGGACCAGACTAGGCTGCCATCTGATGCTGACCTTGGCAACGTACAATAGACGCTCCTTATCTTCTGATTTAAGGCTTCTTGAATTGGAAGAGGAACTACAAAGGATCAAGTGGGACATCGTGGGGCTAAGTGAGGTAAGGAGAAAAGGAGAAGATCTCATCGAACTGAAAAGTGGACATCTCTTCTACTATCGTGGGACAGATACTGGCAGAACTAGTGGTGTTGGATTTATAATAAACAAGAAACTGAAGGATAAAGTGGTAGAAGTTGAAAGTTCCTCTGACAGAGCTGCACGACTCGTTATCCAACTATCGAGAAGATACCAGGCTCAGATTATTCAAACTTATGCACCCACCACAAGTCATCCTGAAGAAGAAATTGAAGAATTTTATGAGGAAATTTGTCATCTAAATAATAAAGGTAAGCAGCACTTGAAAATAATTATGGGAGATTTCAATGCAAAAATAGGGCAACGGCAACAGAATGAAACTTCAGTAGGTAAATTCGGTCACGGCAACAGAAACCAGCGTGGAAATACTCTCGCTGAGTTTGCAGAGGCAGAAGGGTTTTTCATCTTGAACTCCTTCTTCAAGAAAAAGCCACACAGGAAATGGACATGGAGACATCCAAATGGGACGACAAGTGAAATGGATTTTATTATGTGTAACAAAAAATTCGTCATAAAAGACTGCAGTGTGCTAAACAAGTTCAACACAGGTAGTGATCATAGATTGGTGAGATGTAAGATGCACCTCAACACTAAACTTGAACGTGGCAAGCTCATAAGACAAACAAAATCTATTGACATAACCAACCTTAAAAAACACCATAATACCTTCAAGTTGGAACTGAAGAACAGGTTCTCTGCTTTAGAAGGCCTAACATCGGAAGAAGTGGACATCTGTGAAGTTAACAGAAAAGTAACCAAAGCTCTTATGGAAACAGCAACAAAATTAGCTGGGTCTAAGAACAAGTTGCATGTAAATAAATTATCAGAAAAAACGAAAATGTTGATGCAAAAAAGAAGAGAGATGAGGACAACTAAAGAAGATGTGACTTCCAAAGTGGAATATATAGAGCTATGCAAAACAGTACGAAAAAGTATCACTGAAGACGTAAGAAAATTCAACTGTGAACTAGTGAGGAAAGCAATTGAAAACAACCAAAGCCTAAACATAGCAAAGGGACATCTCAGTAAGGGAAGAAAACAGATTATGGCACTGAGAAAAGAAGATGGTTCTGTAACAAGAAATAGAGGCGAAATTTTGACAAGAGTGAAATATTTCTACTCCAAATTATATGAAAGGGATGATACATGCACTCCAGACATCATGAAAGATACCAGTACCAGAGTTCCTCCAGTCCTTCCAGCAGAAGTTGCACATGCAATCAAGAACATGAAGCGGGGAAAAGCTCCAGGAGAACATGGAATTACTGTAGACATCATACAAGAAGCAAGTGGAGAAATCGAAACAGTACTCGCCCAAATTTTCACTCGATGCCTTAATGAAGGAAAGATTCCTGAGGATTGGAACACCGCTACAATGATCCTGCTGCATAAGAAAGGTGACATTGAGGATCTCGGAAACTACAGACCTATCAGCCTCCTATCAGTAGTTTATAAAATCTTCACTAAAGTTCTTTCACACCGCTTGAAGGTGACACTGGACATGGCTCAACCGAGAGAACAAGCTGGATTCAGGAGTGGCTACAGCACAATAGATCATATCCATGTGCTGAGAGAACTAATTGAAAGAGCGAGGGAATATGAACTTCCATTGTGCATGGCTTTTATCGATTATGAAAAAGCCTTTGATTCGGTGAAACCATCAGCAGTTACAATGGCTCTGAAAACCTGCGGTATTGAAGATGCATACATTAATATTATTAATAACATCTATGAAAATGCAAGTGCAAAGATTAGGCTGTTTGAAAATACAACACACATAAAAATTGGAAAGGGAGTGAGACAAGGTGACACCATATATCCGGCTGCGGCCGACGCCTAATGTTAAGTCTATGGGCTGCCGTTTAAGCCAGAATCAGTCATTTACCTCTACTTTTGCATGTATTTAATCACCTTGGTGAGCTTCTATAGACTATTCAGAATCTTATTTATTTTAATGTTAGTTTTACTATTTTTAGTATAGCTATTCTAGTGAGTGAATAACTAGTATAACGAAGTAAATTTCTCCGTCATTTTTGGTCTACGCCGGGATTCGAACCCGAGGCCGCTTATTCCGGAACAAGTCGCTCTACCAACTGAGCTACGCAGACGATTATTCTGATTCCTATCTGCCTTTATGTCGCGTGCGTCCTGCTGGCAGGTACGTTCACAAAGCATTTCTTTTGTTTATTATTGTCTTTATTTTATTTTCGTTTTTGTGTTGTTAGAAGTTGAGGAGTAGGGGGTTTTGTAATCCAGTTTTCTTTCAGGAATCTGTGCTTTAGAAAAAAATTATTATTTTTTTATTGCAAAGTTTAATAATTTGTAGTACTTTAGTATTGCTATTCTGGTTTAAATTCTCACTTAGGCGATTAGGTAACTTGGCAATGCGTTATTGCTGAATATCACTTTTGATTCATTAAGTCACTCTTACAACTTGAGTTTTTATAATCATCGTCTTTCTGTTTATCAGTAACAGATGATGAGCATGGGTTGGGCCAGGAAAGTTATAGATGCATGCAAAAATATTACTAAAGCTTCGTCATACAACTCTGTGGAGGTTATGACATATATTTTTTTAAATTGTTTGGTGGGCTTATCACTTGCATCTATGGCTTTGCAGAAACCCATTTCCAAATAGGTCTTTGTGGAAGAAAATACAGAGTTTTGCTGGTCCTTGATAAAGCCAAGGCTCGGTATTCTCGACACTTTCTACATTCTGTTTTACTATTATTTTATACTCTTTTTACTCACACCGGTCAATATATAACTTTTTCTATGTTGTACTTGGTATGAGTCAAAAATATTTTTGCTTCAGTCTCTTCTTAATAGAATGTGAATTCTGAATTTTCATAACTGCTGCGTTCCGCGTTCTGATCTTCAGGTTATTATGCAAATATCGTTTTAAATTCTTAAGTTTTTTCTTTTGTTTTCGGCTCTGTTCTTAAGTATATACACTAACGGAAAAAAATCCCAACACCAAGAAGGGGTTGTGTTAGATAAACGACAGTTGGTAGGCGGTGAGAGTACATCTGTAAGATGACGTCTATGCAAATTTCACGCTTGTCGCATACGTGTGGCGCTAGTAGCGCTCCTCGGAACATGCAAAGCAGGTTTGCTGTAAATACGCGCTGTAACGTTCGTGAGCGTTAGTTATCGTCGAGATTCGACGTAGTGTGTTGATGTTAGTTAAGAATGCCTTTAAGAAGACGAAGAAGCCATTATCAACAGCTCACGGAGTTTGAACGAGGTCGTGTAATAGGGCTACGAGAAGGTGGATCTTCTTTCCGCAATATTACAGAACGACTTGGCAGGAATGTAGCCACTGTGCATGATTGTTGGCAGCGGTGGTCAAGGAAAGGTACTGCCTCAAGAAGACCGGGTTCCGGCCTGCCACGTGGCACTACTAAGAGGGAAGACCGCCGTGTACAGCGTATGGCCGTGGCGCATCGTACCGCGTCTGCGGCAGCAATTCGAGCTGCAGTTGCCACCACAGTGACACAACGAACTGTTACAAATCGGTTACTTGAAGGACAGCTCCGAGCCAGTAGCCCTGTAGCGTGCATTGCACTTACTCCAAACCACTGCCGTTTTCGACGTCAGTGGTGTCAAGCTAGAGCTCATTGGAGGACGGAGTGGAGACCTGTTGTGTTTTCTGATGAAAGCCGGTTCTGCCTGGGTGCCAGTGATGGCCGTGTGTTGAAAGAGGCCAGGTGAGCGCCTGCAAACAACCTATCTGCGGCCGAGACACACTGGACTTACACCTGGAGTTATGGTCTGGGGAGCAATTTCCTATGACAGCAGGAGCACTCTCGTGGTTATCCCACGCACCCTGACGGCACAGTTGTACGTCGGTCTAGTGAGTCAACCTGTTCTGCTGCCGTTCATGAACAGCATTCCAGGGGGTGTTTTCCAACGTGATAACGCTCGCCCGCATACCGCTGTTGTAACCCAACATTCTCTACAGAGTGTCGACATGTTGCCTTTGCCTGCTAGATCACCAGATCTTTCACCAATCGAGCATGTATGGGACATCATTGGACGACAACTCCAGCGTCACCCCCAACCAGCATTAACCGTCCCTGTATTGACCGACCAAGTGCAACAGGCACGGAACTCCATCCTACAAACTGACATCCAGCACCTGTACGACACAATGCATGAACGTTTGCGTGCTTGCATTTAACATTCTGGCCGTTACACCGCTTATTAATGTACCAGCATTTCACATTTAAAATGGCTCTTCTCGCGCTTACATTAAGCTGTGATCTTGAAACCTTAATCGATTAAATATGTTACCTATACAAATGTATTGCCGCCATTTCATTCCTCTACAACTATTTTTTCGAGCTGTTCGGATTTTTTTTTCCGTCAGTGTATATATATAGAATGAAAATACTACAGAACAAAAATACAAAATTTCAAAACAAGTAAAAAACTGGAACAGGTTGCCGTCATCAGGAGAGCATCAACCTGTGGGAGTGGCCTTTCTAGTACCAGAAAAACGACAAGGCAAGCCAAAATTGTCGGTTGGTCATGCTCCCTAGGCCACAAAACCAAATTCAAATAAGCACGAAAATTACAAAAATCAAATTTATAAAACTAAAAAAGAAGAATTAAAAGCTTACCGGCAGAACAAAAACCGCCATGACAAAGAGTTAAACAAGACTGAACAGAGCACCCACAAGAACCCAAATATATACACTGATAAGAAAGGTGGTCACGGTTAAACAACTACCTGGTAAGCCAAAAAATGTGTGAATTGACAAGATGCAAAACTGTGTATGTAGATAAGATCTTCAGCTATTAGGGACCCACCAAATAGCACTTTGTGTTACCTATATATTTAAAATTGTTATGTCCTAGGTTAATAAAGCATGTCAATGTGTAATTTGAAACTTTTGGACACCGAATTAAAGTTCAAAATTAAATGGTTAAAATGATACCTTAAGAAATTTTTAGGAAAATTGTTAGATTGCAATTTAGAAAGAAGAGCTTTCAGATGTTTTGCAAGTAAGAGCTGTGTAGAGCAAATTTTAGCCATTCTATGAAACTGGGAAATGAGTAGATTGCGATGTATAACTTTTGAAATATTGGATGACCAGTGAGTGCAGTGAATGATATCAAACTCAAAAGAGTTTCTTTTATCAAATAAATTCACCACACCTCTTCCTCCTCGTCCACCTGAACCTCTAAATCGAGGTAACAAACACAAGTAGACGATCTGTTAGTTTTTTCTAGGGTAAGGTCGTCAGGATACAAGTCAGCGGCGCAACGCAAAGTCCGGAATGTTAATGACAATAATGTCATCAACATATCTTAGAGCAATCCCAGGTAAAGGATATTTGGCAACATATCTATCCTCAAAAAAATGTAGATAGAGATTAGCCAAACTGCTATACCACAGATACTTACACTGCGGTTTCTCAAAACTATAAAGACATTGTTATGAAAATAATCGATCTGCATAAAAATATAAGGCTTAATGTGTCCAACTTAAACTTTCCTCTTATTTATGCCATCCCAAAGTTTCATAAGGAACCTGTTTCCTTCCGTTTTATTACTAGTGGACGCAACTGTTATAACAGCAAAGCGGGTGGGTTGCTTCAGAGATACTTGTCCGTGGCTCTTCGAAGGTTGGGTTCGACCTGGATTATTGGGAGCAATAACAGAGTCTTGGAGACACTTGGCTCGGTGACTGTCACATCTGTGGATACTTACGATTTTAAAAACCTCTTCACCTCAATTTCGTTGAAGGGTCTGTGGCAGGTAGCCCTAAACATACATACGAAGTTCGAGCCCGGGACTACAGAACAGTATTGGCATTTTCTACTGGATTTCTGTATCAATAACAATTTTGTTACCGTGGGCGATGGGCTTTACCTCCAAACTCGTGGTATCCCGATGGGCAGTCGCTTTTCTAGCAGTTTGGCTAATCTCTATCTACATTTTTTGAGGATAGATATGTTGTTAATTATCCTTTACCTGGGATTGCTCTAAGATATGTTGATGACATTATTGTCATTAACATTCCGGACTTTTTGCGTTGCGCCACTGATTTGTATCCTGACGACCTTACCCTAGAAAAACTAACAGATCGTCTACTTGTGTTTGTTACCTCGATTTAAAGGTTCAGGTGGACGAGGAGGGAAGAGGTGTGGTGAATTTATTTGATAAAAGAAACTATTTTGAGTTTGATATCATTCACTACACTCACTGGTCATCCAATATTTCAAAAGTCATACATCGCAATCTACTCATTTCCCAGTTTCATAGAATGGCTAAAATTTGCTCTACGGAGCTTTTACTTGCAAAAAATCTGAAAGAACTTCTTTTAAATTGCAATTTAACAATTTTCCTAAAAATTTCTTAAGGCATCATTTTAACCATTTAATTTTGAACTTTAATTCGGTGTCCAAAAGTTTCAAATTACACATTGACATGCTTTATTAACCTAGGACATAACAATTTTAAATATATAGGTAACACAAAGTGCTATTTGGTGGGTCCCTAATAGCTGAAGATCTTATCTACATACACAGTTTTGCATCTTGTCAATTCACACATTTTTTGGCTTACCAGGTAGTTGTTTAACCGTGACCACCTTTCTTATCAGTGTATATATTTGGGTTCTTGTGGGTGCTCTGTTCAGTCTTGTTTGACTCTTTGTCATGGCGGTTTTTGTTCTGCCGGTAAGCTTTTAATTCTTCTTTTTTTAGTTATATTAATTTGATTTTTGGAATTTTCGTACTTATTTGAATTTGGTTTTGTGGCCTAGGGAGCATGACCAACCGACAATTTTGGCTTGCCTTGTCGTTTTGTTGGTACTAGAAAGGCCACTCCCACAGGTTGATGCTCTCCTGATGACGGCAAATTGTTCCAGTTTTTTACTTGTTTTGAAATTTTGTATTTTTGTTCTGTAGTATTTTCATTCTATATAAGCTACTACATGAGGTTTAGCTGCCTTCGGCGCTTCTCATGGTATTAGCCTTTTTTGTCTAATTTTCTTGTGTTAAATAATTAAATTTTCAAGAGCAATATGCCATTATGTCTTAAAAGAAAAGTGTTTGGTCAGTGCATCCTTCCAGTGCTTACATATGGTGCAGAGACGTGGACCTTAACTAAAAGAGACATACAAAGGCTGCAGACAACTCAAAGTAGCATGGAGAGGTGCATGCTTGGTATAACCAGGAGAGATAAGAAGAGGAACTCCTGGATCCGAAAAATGACAAGAGTGGAAGACATCATGATCAGAGTTAAATCCCTGAAATGGCAATGGGCTGGACATACTGCCAGAAGGACAGACCATCGATGGACAGCCGAAATTTCAGATTGGATTCCAAGGGACAGGAAAAGACCCAGAAGAAGACCACATGGAAGATGGGTGGATGAAATTCGAAAGTATGCCGGAGTGACATGGAGGAGACTGGCACAAGACAGATATATATATATATCATCATCATCATCATCATCATTGTCAACCATTACCAATCCACTGCTGGACGAAGGTCTCCCCAAGTTTCCTCCACAACGGTCTGTCTTGTGCCAGTCTCCTCCATGTCACTCCCGCATACTTTCGAATTTCATCCACCCATCTTCCATGTGGTCTTCTTCTGGGTCTTTTCCTGTCCCTTGGAATCCAATCTAAAATTTCGGCTGTCCATCGATGGTCTGTTCTCCTGGCAGTATGTCCAGCCCATTGCCATTTCAGGGATTTAACTCTGATCATGATGTCTTCCACTCTTGTCATTTTTCGGATCCACGAGTTCCTCTTCTTATCTCTCCTGGTTACACCAAGCATGCACCTCTCCATGCTACTTTTAGTTGTCTGCAGCCTTTGTATGTCTCTTTTAGCTAAGGTACACGTCTCTGCACCATACGTAAGCACTGGGAGGATGCATTGATCAAACACTTTTCTTTTAAGACATAATGGCATATTGCTCTTGAAAATTATGCTGTTTCTTCCAAAAGCTCTCCAGGCAAGTTTTGTACGCCGATTAATTTCTTCACCAATGTGACCCTCACTTGATATCTGCTGTCCAAGATAAACGTACGTGTCTGTTATCTCCAGCTTTTCTCCATCAATCGATAAATCTTCATTTCTTGTAAAAGCATTGTACATCACTTTTGTCTTCTGAAAGTTCATTTTTAATCCCACTTCTTTACTCTTGTCAGAAAGTTCCTGGATCATACTCTGTAGCTCTGATGGGGTAGTTGCAAAAATGACTATGTCATCAGCAAAACGAAGGTAGGTTAGATAATCTCCATTAATCTTTATCCCTTTGTTTTCCCAGTTCAGTGATTGAAAGACATTTTCCAATGTGGCATTAAAGAGCTTCGGAGATATGGTGTCACCTTGTCTCACTCCTTTTCCAATTTTTATGTGTGTTGTATTTTCAAACAGCCGAATCTTTGCACTTGCATTTTCATAGATGTTATTAATAATATTAATGTATGCATCTTCAATACCGCAGGATTTCAGAGTCATTGCAACTGCTGATGGTTTCACCGAATCAAAGGCTTTTTCATAATCGATAAAAGCCATACACAATGGAAGCTCATATTCCTCGCTCTTTCAATTAGTTTTTTCAGTACGTGGATATGATCTATTGTGCTGTAGCCACTCCTGAATCCAGCTTGTTCTCTCGGTTGAGCCATGTCCAGTGTCACCTTCAAGCGGTGTGAAAGAACTTTACTGAAGATTTTATAAATCACTGATAGGAGGCTGATAGGTCTGTAGTTCCTGAGATCCTCAATGTCACCTTTTTTATGTAGCAAGATCATTGTAGCGTTGTTCCAATCCTCAGGAATTTTCCCTTCATTAAGGCATCGAGTGAAAATTTGGGCGAGTACTGTTTCGATTTCTCCACTTGCTTCTTGTATGATGTCTACAGTAATTCCATCTTCTCCTGGAGCTTTTCCCCGCTTCATGTTCTTGATTGCATGTGCAACTTCTACTGGAAGGACTGGAAGAACTCTGGTACTGGTTCCTTTCATGATGTCTGGAGTACATGTATCATCCCTTTCATATAATTTGGAGTAGAAATCTTTCACTCTTGTCAAAATTTCGCCTCTATTTCTTGTTACAGAACCATCTTCTTTTCTCAGTGCTATAATCTGTTTTCTTCCCTTACTGAGATGTCCCTTTGCTATCTTTAGGCTTTGGTTGTTTTCAATTGCTTTCCTTACTAGTTCACAGTTGAATTTTCTTACGTCTTCAGTGATACTTTTTCGTACTGTCTTGCATAGCTCTATATATTCCACTTTGGAAGTCACATCTTCTTTAGCTGTCCTCATCACTCTTCTTTTTTGCATCAACATTTTGGTTTTTCCTGATAATTTGTTCACATGCAATTTGTTCTTAGACCCAGCTAATTTTGTTGCTGTTTCCATAAGAGCTTTGGTTACTTTTCTGTTAACTTCAGAAATATCCACTTCTTCCGATGTTAGGCCTTCTAAAGCAGAGAATCTGTTCTTCAGTTCCAATTTGAAGGTATTATGGTGTTTTTTTAAGGTTGGTTATGTCAATACATTTTGTTTGTCTTATGAGCTTGCTACGTTCGAGTTTAGTGTTGAGGTGCATCTTACATCTCACCAATCTATGGTCACTGCCTGTGTTGAACTTGTTTAGCACACTGCAGTCTTCTATGACGAATTTTTTGTTACACATAATAAAATCCATTTCACTTGTCGTACCATTTGGATGTCTCCATGTCCATTTCCAGTGTGGCTTTTTCTTGAAAAAGGAGTTCAAGATGAAAAACCCTTCTGCCTCTGCAAACTCTACGAGAGTATTTCCACGCTGGTTTCTGTTGCCGTGACCGAATTTACCTACTGAAGTTTCATTCTGTTGCCGTTGCCCTATTTTTGCATTGAAATCTCCCATAATTATCTTCAAGTGCTGCTTACCTTTATTATTTAGATCAGGAATTTCCTCATAAAATTCTTCAATTTCTTCTTCAGCATGACTTGTGGTGGGTGCATAAGTTTGAATAATCTGAGCCTGGTATCTTCTCGAGAGTTGGATAACAAGTCGTGCAGCTCTGTCAGAGGAACTTTCAACTTCTACAACTTTATCCTTCAGTTTCTTGTTTATTATAAATCCAACACCACTAGTTCTGCCAGTATCTGTCCCACGATAGTAGAAGAAATGTCTACTTTTCAGTTCAATGAGATCTTCTCCTTTTCTCCTTACCTCACTTAGCCCGACGATGTCCCACTTGATCCTTTGTAGTTCCTCTTCCAATTCAAGAAGCCTTGAATCAGAAGATAGGGAGCGTCCGTTGTACGTAGCCAAGGTCAGCATCAGATGGCAGCCTAGTCCGGTCCTCCGGGGATTCTTAGCACCCTCTGCCTTCATGTCGCACTGGCCGCTGCCTTGGCCAGGTACATTCCAGCTGCCGGAGACTGAGGGCCAAGATTTAAGTTGTGGAGTCATTTGGGGGGGGGGGGGGGTTGGTCATAACTCACCACGCTGGCCAAGCGGGTTGGTGAGTGTGGGTTAGCATTTCCTCTAATCCCGATGGTATAGTTATACCGCTATTGGCGGTCGTCAGAGCCTCTTTAGTGGGAACAGGATGTACCACGAGAAGGCGGGGTTGACATTTGTCAAGGAGAGGCTGTGATGTTACGCATCACCTGACCTTACATCCCATATATATATATATATATATATATATATGTGTGTGTGTGTGTGTGTGTGTGTGTGTGTGTGTGTGTGAGTGAGTGTATGTGTGTAGTTATGGCCAAACTGCTCCAAAATGACTCCGCAACTTAAATCTTGGCCCTCAGTCTCCGGCAGCTGGAATGTACCTGGCCAAGGCAGCGGCCAGTGCGACATGAAGGCAGAGGGTGCTAAGAATCCCCGGAGGTCCGGACTAGGCTGTCATCTGATGCTGACCTTGGCTACGTATAATGGACGCTCCCTGTCTTCTGATTCAAGGCTTCTAGAATTGGAAGAGGAACTACAAAGGATCGAGTGGGATATCGTCGGGCTAAGTGAGGTAAGGAGAAAAGGAGAAGATCTCATTGAACTGAAAAGTAGACATCTCTTCTACTATCGTGGGACAGATACTGGCAGAACTAGTGGTGTTGGCCTTAAATAAACAAGAAACTGAAGGATAAAGTTGTAGAAGTTAAAAGTTCCTCTGACAGAGCTGCACGACTCGTTATCCAACTCTCGAGAAGATACCAGGCTCAGATTATTCAAACTTATGCACCCACCACAAGTTATCCTGAAGAAGAAATTGAAGAATTTTATGAGGAAACTCGTCATCTAAATAATAAAGGTAAGCAGCACTTGAAAACAATTATGGGAGATTTCAATGCAAAAATAGGGCAACAGCAACAGAATGAAACTTCAGTAGGTAAATTCGGTCACTGCGACAGAAACCATCGTTGAAATACTCTCGTTAAGTTTGCAGAGGCAGAAGGGTTTTTCATCTTGAACTCCTTTTTCAAGAAAAAGCCACACAGGAAATGGACATGGAGACATCCAAATGGGATGACAAGTGAAATTGATTTTATTATGTGTAACAAAAAAATTCGTCATAGAATACTACAGTGTGCTAAACAAGTTCAACACAGGTAGTGATGACCAAAGATTGGTGAGATGTAAGATGCACCTCAACACTAAACTCGAACGTGGCAAGCTCATAAGACAAACAAAATGTATTCACATAACCAACCTTAAAAAACAACATAATACCTTCAAGTTGGAACTGAAGAACAGATTCTCTGCTTTAGAATTCCTAACATCGGAAGAAGTGGATATTTCTGAAGTTAACAGAAAAGTAACCAAAGCTCTTATGGAAACAGCAACAAAATTAGCTGGGTCTAAGAACAAGTTGCATGTGAACAAATTATCAGGAAAACCAAAATGTTGATGCAAAAAAGAAGAGAGATGAGGACAACTAAAGAAGATGTGACTTCCAAAGTGGAATATATAGAGCTATGCAAAACAGTACGAAAAAGTATCACTGAAGACGTAAGGAAATTCAACTGTGAATTAGTGAGGAAAGCAATTGAAAACAACCAAAGACTAAAGATAGCAAAGGGACATCTCCGTAAGGGAAGAAAACAGATTATGGCACTGAAAAAGAAGATGGTTCTGTAACAAGAAATAGAGGCGAAATTTTGACAAGAGTGAAAGATTTCTACTCCAAATTATATGAAAGGGATGATACATGTACTCCAGACATCATGAAAGGTACCAGTACCAGAGTTCTTCCAGTCCTTCCAGCAGAAGTTGCACATGCAATCAAGAACATGAAGCAGGGAAAAGCTCCAGGAGAAGATGGAATTACTGTAGGCATCATACAAGAAGCAAGTGGAGAAATCGAAACAGTACTCGCCCAAATTTTCACTCGATGCCTTAATGAAGGGAAGATTCCTGAGGATTTGAACAACGCTACAATGATCTTGCTACATAAAAAAAGTGACATTGAGGATCTCAGGAACTACAGACCTATCAGCCTCCTGTCTGTGGTTTATAAAATCTTCAGTAAAGTTCTTTCACACCGCTTGAAGGTAACACTGGACATGGCTCAACCGAGAGAACAAGCTGGATTCAGGAGTGGCTACAGCACAATAGATCATATCCACGTACTGAGAGAACTAACTGAAAGAGCGAGGGAATATGAACTTCCATTGTGCATGGCTTTTATCGATTATGAAAAAGCCTTTGATTCGGTGAAACCATCAGCAGTTATAATGGCTCTGAAATCCTGCGGTATTGAAGATGCATACATTAATATTATTAATAACATCCATGAAAATGCAAGTGCAAAGATTCGGCTGTTTGAAAATACAACACACATAAAAATTGGAAAGGGAGTGAGACAAGGTGACACCATATTTCCGAAGCTCTTTAATGCCACATTGGAAAATGTCTTTCCATCACCGAACTGGGAAAACAAAGGGATAAAGATTAATGGAGATTATCTAACCCACCTTCGTTTTGCTGATGACGTTGTCATTTTTGCAACTACCCCATCAGAGCTGCAGATTATGATCCAGGAACTTGCTGACCAGAGTAGAGAAGTGGGATTAAAAATGAACTTTCAGAAGACAAAAGTGATGTTCAATGCTTTTACAGGAAATGAAGATTTATCGATTGGTGGAGAACAGCTGGAGATAACAGACACGTACGTTTATCTTGGACAGCAGATATCAAGTGAGGGTCACATTGATGAAGAAATTAATCGGCGTACAAATCTTGCCTGGAGAGCTTTTGGAAGAAACAGCATAATTTTCAAGAGCAATATGCCGTTATGTTTTAAAAGAAAAGTGTTTGATCAATGCATCCTTCCGGTGCTTACGTATGGTGCAGAGACGTGGACCTTAACTAAAAGAGGCATACAAAGGCTGCAGGCAACTCAAAGTAGCATGGAGAGGGGCATGCTTGGTGTAACTAGTAGAGATAAGAAGAGGAACTCGTGGATCCGAAAAATGACAAGAGTGGAAGACATCATGATCAGAGTTAAATCCTGAAATGGCAATGGGCTGGACATACTTCCAGAAGGACAGACCATCGATGGACAGCCGAAATTTTAGATTGGATTCCAAGGGACAGGAAAAGACCCAGAAAAAAGACCACATGGGAGATGGGTGGATGAAATTCGGAAGTAGGCAGGAGTGACATTGAGGAGACTGGCACAAGACAGACCGTTGCGGAGGAAACTTGGGGAGACCTTCGCCCAGCAGTGGATTGACAATAGTTGACAATGATGATGATGATATATATGTATAATTTATTTATTTTTTGAGCCCCTCCCAAAAATTCTGAATTGCTACGCCCCTGCACCATACGTTGTCAGGTAACACTGTAATGATTCCTTAATAATCAGAAACACGCTTGTTGTAAGGCGAGTGCATATTGAACACTCCTAATGTCTTGGGAAGATTTTCTCCAGCACAGACTTACCTTTACTAGCGTCCTTAATTTTTTACACCACCCCATGGTGAAATCCGTAGTTCATTACTGAATTAAAGCAAAGGTATAACAAATTTTGAAGATGACAATCCGATATTTGACGTAAATGTGACAAGGATGGTAAGTCAGATAACATCCGAAAACTTGAACTTGTTTTTTTTTTTTTTTGTCATCTTCAAAATTTGTATTAAATGGCGTAATCCCGTATTTCTTTCAAGAAAGGTATAACATTTTTACATTTTTCATTAATCACTTGTATGTGTAGATTTCTTGGAATCTGCATTTGCGATATAAGAGCATAAGAAAATAAGAAAATGTTTGCACTCTATTTAAATTTTTATAGGTATTAATATTATTTTTATATACAAAACTGTGATTATATGTATATAAGCAGTCAACAAATTTTAGCCCCCTCGAAATTCGTAATGCCCCCCCCCCCCGGAAAAAACTCTCTGAATCCAACACTGTCCACGCCTCACCAGGATTCGAATCCGGGCCCATCTCGGACGACCAATCAGAAACCATCGCTTAGACCACTGCTCCACCAGTGCGGCGGAGGGGGGGGGATTTTCTGGGTTGACATTTTAAACTTTTATCGCAGTTTATAGAATAAGTTAGTAAAATCATTCAATGCATTGATTATAATACGCTTTCCAACATACCAGAAATCATTACTCAAGTTATGAGGATAATGGCTGGGGAATAAATCTCGGTCCTGTGCCCTGACCTTGGATCCCATTTCGATTATATTTAACAGAACCGGTTCAGTATACCTCCGAAATAACATGCTAAAGTTTTGTCGCAATAGAAGCATTTTTACGTAAGTTATGATGCATAAGGGCTATGGAATAGATTCCTCTCCTGTGTCCTAACCTTTGACTCCATTTCGCCCATTTTCAATAGGATTCTTCCCCAGGCAGGCCCCTACAACATACTAACATTTCATCCAAATCGAAGAATGTTTACGCAAGTTATGACGCATAATGGCGATGGAAGTGATTCCGCTCCTATGTCCTGACCTTTAACCTCATTTCGCCCATTTTCAATAGGGTTTGTCCCCAAGTGGTCTTCTACCACATACTAAAATTCAATCGAAATCGAACCTTTTTTAAGTTAGTTATGACGCATAAGAGCAGTAGAATGGATCCCGCTCCTATGTCCTAACCTTTGACCCCATTTCGTTCACTTTTAATAGGGTTCCTTCCCAGGTGATCCCCTTCCACATACTAAAAGTTCATCGAAATCGAGCTATTTTTACGCGAGTTATGGTGCGGACGGACATACGCACTTAACGCGTGACGTAATGAGGCAGATGGGAATCGCGACCATCTGCTCGCAAGAGTGTGACGTCATAAAACTTTAATAGGATCCACACACAATGCGTGACGTAGTGAGACAGATGGCGTGACCGCGCGCCAACATCTCAAACGCGAATTGTGTCGTCATAAGATCGTCCCCAGGTGGTCCCCTACCACATAATAAAATTTCATCGAAATCGAACCATTTTTACACACGTTATGACGCATAAAGGCAATGGAATGCATTCCGCTCCTATGTCCTGACCTTTGACTCCGCTTCACCCATTTTCAAATGGGTTCATTCCCAGGTGGTCCCCTGCAATATACTAAAATGTCATCGACATCGAACCATATTTACGCAAGTTATGACGCATAAGGGCAATGGAATTGATCCCGTTCCTATGCCGTGACCTTTGACCCCATTTCGTCCATTTTGAATAGGGTTCGTCCCCAGTGGTCCCCTACCACATAATAAAATTTCATCGAAATCGAACCATTTTTAGGCGAGTTATCGTGCCGACAGACAGACGGACGGACAAACCTGGAGCATATACGCTTCTTCAACCTCCGGTTGGAAAGCGTAAAAAACACTTTCTTGCAAGTAGCTGGATGAGGTGGGGGAAATTTCCGGGGTCACCATTTATTTCTGTTTTCACGCACTTCAAAACAAGATGCAGCCCTACAAGTAGCATAAATACAGCGGCGTCGGAACCGCTGGGGCAGAGGTGGCAGTTGCCCCCCGCACGCAAATGAGTGTGGGGGCAAAACATCATATCCCCCCGTTTTCTTCCTCTTCAAATTACATATGTTCGTGATTGGAAAATTCAAATATTCGTGGGTTTTTTTTTTTTTTTTTTTTTAAGTTCATGTTGAAAAAAATAAGTATTGCTCTTAATTTTTTTCCCATGAACTATCTAGAAATCTGATTTTTTTTTTTTAATGCCCCCGTTAAACAGTCCAGAGGGCTGGTTCCTGTTTGAAGACCAGCAACGTTTTTGTGTCTTACTAGGTGTAAAAAATTAGTCTTCCTCTAAAAAAATAAGCAAAAATAAAAGAGGAAGTGGAAGTAGGGTGAGAAATGTGATATAAGTTCCTTCAATATTTAATAATAGCGTCTACGGAGGTCTACGGCTACAATTCCTGAGGAATTCGTACCAATCTGGAAGTATCAGTTTAGACCACTGGGGCCTGATTAATTTAGCGTTCCTTTCGCTAATTCAATAGTTGTATGTAGGTGATTTTACGTATTCGTACAATTTGATTTTTGCCACCCCGGTGGCGCAGTGGTCTAAGCGATGGCTACTGACCATTCGTCCGAGAAGGGTCCGGGTTCGAATCCCAGTGAGGTATGGATGTTGTGTTTGTCTTACGGCGCTGGCTCTCTCCCTTCCCTGGAACCAGTGGCCCTAAATTAGGGACCGACGATTGCTTATAGCCCACTGAGTCAGTGGCGCCCATATGAGTACTTTTAGGGGAGGGGGGCTAAGAAAAATCCTTACCTCCTTCAAGGCTGTCAAACATTTTAGTAAATGTACAAGATACTAAAAATACAAGAATAATTGATACAATCAATATCTTACTATTTTTAAAACTGCTTTAAAAAAAGGTTTCTTCTATTTTAGTGTTTTAAATTTATCAAAAATTTGGCTATACCAACGGCTGGGGGAGGGGGCTTGGGGTGCCCTTGCACTGAGTTGCTCACGGTAGTAGTTAAACCTCCAATTAAAAAACATATATTTTTGAGCTATTCGAGAACCATTCTTTAATAAATTCCATATTCCCTAAACTAAAGTTTAAAATATTCAAAATTTATATGCCTAAATGAAAACTTCATGATTTGGCCAAAGTTCGGAGTGAAGAATTAATAGGCTATAATTCTCACTCGAAACTTTTGATATGAATTAACGTATTCGAAAATCTGTCTTTCTCTTCTGCTTGCTGTAGAAACACGATTTTCACAGTTTATTGAAGCAAACGTTTAAATCGGCAGAGTTCAGAGTAATTTATCTAAATTTGAGTTCTTTGAACGGGACCAAAGCTAGCAATTTGCTCTGGAAACAACATAACTTCTCTTTTCATATGTTTATTAATATATCAGAAACGTTTCCATTTGCTGACCGCCATTTTGTCAGTTGCTATTTGCTGGCCTTCCTCTTTGCAGATCAGTTTGACACGCCTTCAAAAACGTCAATCAAGCAAACGAGCGAATTAGCGTTTGTGGTTTAGGTCATGGGACTGATGTAACGGGTAGGCATCTACCGAAATGAGCCACTCAGAGTCAGTGTGGCTGAAATCAGGTTAGAGGTGTGTGGTGCGTATTATGTGTTTCAAGATTTTTCTCATCTAACGTTGTTATAATTTTTATATAGAACATAGGTCATAGGATAATGGCAAAGGTAAGATACTATCGAAATTAGCCACTCGGAGTTAATGTGGCTGAAATCCGTAATGTTTGTTTTATATGTCTGCTATTGGAACATTAGTTTTTTCCATTTTTTTCGAACGCTATAGTTACTGGAGTTTTAGGTAATGGAACAGGTAGGTATGTATCGAAATTAGCCACACGGAGTTAATGTGGCTGAAATCCGTAAGGTTTTATGTGTCTGCGATTGGAACATTAGTTTTTTCCATTTTTTTCGAACGTTACAGTTACTGGAGTTTTAGGTAATGGACTGATGGAACAGGTAGGTATGTATCGAAATTAGCTACTCAGAGTCAGTGTGGTTGAAATCAGTTCTTCAGTAAAGTATGTATTTGTCTCAAGATGGAACATTTTTTTAGCTGCTTACGAAAAAAATATCGTCATTGGATTACCGTTTATGTAATGGTTTTTATTAAGTCAGCGACATGTTAAATTTTAAGTTTTTCGTTTTGTATTGTTTTTCTCTCTTTCTGGTTTTGTTTGGAAACTCAACGACCACCAATAGCAACTCTGTCGGATGTGACGCGTGTGAGTTTCTGCATGGATGTTTACAGTGGATTTATCCTATTTATTTAGTTTGGGCTTACACGATGATAAAATGCATCTTTCCCGCCTGCTTCTAGGATGCAGTAAGTCCTTTTGTACGAAACATTGTGGATGCTGCTCCATTGGTGCAGTAGGCTAGGCGCTGGCTTATGACTATTCGTGCGAAAAAGGTTCAGGTTCGAATTCCGGTGAGGTATAAATGTTGTGTTTGTCTTATGGCACTGGCTCCAGTGACCCAAAATTAGGGATGGATGACTGCTTATAGCCCATTGAGTTGCTCATGGTGGTCATTAAATCTTCAATAAAAAAAATATATATATTCCGGATTCACCAACACAGCAGTTTCCGGGAACTTGCAAAGAAAGTCATCGGAAATCCTAAGATGTTAACTAATTGATTGAAAATGTGTGACATAATTCCGCCTTTCTCGCTGCTGTTCAGGTCGGTCCATTGTGGTTCGATCGTAAACATCTGATCACTGTGACAGCTCTACCAATGATGCAGTTTTTTTTGTTGTTTTTTTATTAGAGGTTTAACGACCACCGTGAGCAACTCAATGGGCTATAAGCAGTCGCCCGTCCCTAATTTAGGGTCACTGGATCCAGGGAAGGGAGAGAACCAGTGCCGTAAGACAAACACTACATCCATGCCTCACCGGGATTCGAGCCCGGACCCCGTTCGGACGAATGATCAGAGGCCATCGCTTAGACCACTGCGCCACCGGGGCGGCAATGATGCAGTTGTTCACTGTAAGTTTATTTGGGGCCACCCCGGTGATCTAAGTGACTGCTCCCGACCATTCGTTCGAGATGGGTCCAGGTTTGAATCCCCCGGTGGGGCATGGATGTTATGTTTGTCTCACGGCACTGGCTCTCTCCGTTCTCTGGAACCAGTGGCCCTAAATTAGGGATGGGTGACTGCTTGCCCATTGAGTAGATCACGGTGTTTGTACCCCCCCCCTCCCAAAAAAAAAAAAAACAACATAAGACAAGGTAGGATTGCTTTGAGTAATGAAGTTAAATTCTGAAGTGGTAATTACTTAACTTCAATTAGAACTTTGTTTCTTGGGTGGTGTAATGGATAACACCTCAAACAGAATTTGGGAGATGAGGCTTTGATTCTTGCTCCAGTGAGATGCGGGTTTCAAGTTTTTTGGTATGATATTACAAGATGAACAATAAACTAGAGCGATTCAGAGTCATTCTGATTGTTGAGTGAATAATATGAATATTCCATGTGTTTATGATGAATATTTCTTCTTTGATTTCCATATCGGAGGTACTGGTATTTTAGTATGCTATAATGATACAGGACTGCTTTGACTTGTGTAAATCTAAATTTCAGATTCCTAAATGGAAATTACTTAACTTCACTTTAAATGGAAACTTCATTGTCCTGGGTGCTGTAACAGATAACGTGCTCGAACGAGAATCTGGAGATGCAGGTTTAATTCTTGCTCTGGGGCAATGTATTTTCAAGCATTCTGATGTGATGTTTACAAGGTAAACAAACAGAAAAATAGCAATTCAGGGTCATATTAGCAATTCAGGGTCATATTGTGATTGCTGCATTAATAATTATATGAATACCCTGTGTTTTTATTAGGGATATTTATGTTTTGTTGAAGAATGACTTTAGATTATAGTGAGTTGCAATTAACTTATTTCATGTGTGAAATAAATTGATTGATAAGAAACATGAAGTTAAGTAAATTTCTTTGATCACTTGGCCTTGAGTACCTGAAGCTAAGCAGTTACTACTTAGATATCTAAAGAACTGGAGTTTCATTAGGCAAAGCAATTCTACTTTATCCTGGAAGTTTCTTTTGTTTTTTTTTTTTGTTTAGGGGTTAGACAACCACCGTGAGCAACTCAATGGGCTATAAGTAGTTGTTTGTCCCTAATTTAGGGCCACTGGTTCCAGAGAAGAGACATTGCCTATTCTGTAAGATCTATTTGGGCGAATGGTCAGAAGTCATCGCCTAGATTACTGCACCACTGGGGTGGTGTAATGGATAGCATGCTCACACAGAAATTGGGAATTGTGAGTTAGATTCCTGCTCCAGAACAATGTAATTTTCAAGTTTTCTGAGGAGTTTTTATATGGTAAACAGTAAACTAGAGCAATTCAGTATCATATTCTGATTGCTGCATGAATAATTATATAATTATACTATGTATTTATGAGGAATATTAGGAATATTTCTTCTTTGATTTCCACTTTTCTTGTATTTTGTTGAAGAATGAATTTAAATTAGAATGAGTTGTCATTAAGTTATTTCATGTGGTGTGAAAGAAATTTTTGTTATTGATAGAAACATTATGTGAAATTGAATAAATTACTTTGACCATTAGCATTTTAGTTAAAGAAGACAGCACATATTTTGAAAAGTAATCTTGAATACAAGAGTAATCTTGTACGTACTGTGAAAATGAAATAAAATTTTTAATTAATGACCATGGTTTCCTCTAATTCTGTCAGTAATGGAAAATTTTAACAGGAACAATAGAGGTTAAATTTCTTTAGGTACATTACCTCTCAAATTTTTGATCTATACACTAGATCAGGGGTTCCCAAACTTTTTGAGACCGCGCCGCCCTTTACATATCACATTTTCCATGCGACGCCCCCTGTACTCAAGCTTTAAAAACTAAATTGCCTAAATTCAAGTTTGCGGAATTTTTTAAAAAGAAAATAGTAATTTACATTACTAGCTTGTATTCAGGCAGATTACACACTGAGGACGTGCTTCGTTCTTAACAACAGTGCACGTTAAACCGAAATCCAAGTACATGTCATCAGAATTTCTGGACTTGTTCCTTCTCGCCTGTTCAGTAGCGTGTATAAACATCTTCTACACCACGTTTTTTATTTAAAAACTTCTCCATTATCATAAACCAACACACACTCACATAGAAATAGCTATGTCCACAGTTATTAAAACACACCAGCTCAGTTCTAAAGAATGTATATACATACTGCATGTATCGAATGAAGACTGCATAATAAACTAAGCGCCCAACAATGCGGAGGCAGAACCTTATCACTTGACCTTGCCTGGCTCAGTCCATTTTTAGACTGCAGGGGGAGCAAGATCCGCACGACGTGACTCCAAGTTTTCAAAGAGTAATAAGACTACGGAACTCAGATGACGGGAGTAATTTCACAACAAAAAAAATAATACAATTTTTACAATTCATTCTTTAAAATATGTACACGTCTTGGAAATTTGCATGTTGCATTTTATTATAAGTTTTAGCTTTTCCTTATAGTCGCAATGCCCTGGACCAAGACCGTTGAAGCCTTGAGGCGTCGCGATGCACAGATTTTGAACCTCTGCACTAGATCATTGTCAGGAGTTTCCTGTGTCTTACTACTTCCAAAAAATTTTGTTGCAAAAAGTAGCCATGTTGGACTTTCTTTTTCCATGGTAATGAAGTCCAGTTACATTGTCAATGTGGCAATAAACTATTTGTTTTTAAAAATTCAATGATATGCTAAACGGGTAAAATATTAAAACTTTTCTAAATGTTATGCCTATTTTTGCCAACAGTAGATAGAAATTATGAAGATGAATACAAACAAACTATAAAGTAAACAAATATTTATTGATAACTATTAAAGTACCCTTTACAATATTTTGAAATCATACCTCTAGCAGGGATTGAAAAATACCATGTCTGTGGTGTGTAAATTATTGGCCTGGACAAGTAAAAAAAAAAAAAAAACCTAGTTGCCCAGTTTGGGCAACTAAATTTAAAAATAAAGTTTGGATAAGAATTTTCTACTACAAGAAAAAGACAGTTGTCGCATATAGTGTTTCATTTCACTGCTAATCACCAGAAGTTGTGATATTGTTATGGAGTGCCAAGGATAGAAGAATATCACTTCTTTAGTTATATTATGCTCAAGGTCCAGAAATTGAAACCATATGTAGCTTTACTCCAAACTTGTTCATAGTCAGTGATAAGATGCATGCCTCTAGAACTAGCCTCTGATGTTGAGTGACAAAGAGCAAAAACTTTGATGAAAAGAAACATAGCAGAATCACTAAATTTCTCAAATACCAATTTTGTCATTGTATTTCTTACAAATTTCAGCATCATCTTAAAACTTGAGTTACACGCTTTTGTGCATTGAACATTTTAAATACAGATCAGTAAAATGGAAATGCAAAGCATGTGAAAAAAAGTTCATATTTTCTAACTTAAAAAAATGAGGGTTCTGATTTGTTATCTCAAAAGATAAATTCACAGGGCTAAAAGTGTGCAGCGATTTCTTCACAAACGACATATAATGATATGGCCAGCAAATGGTCCGGATCTAAATTCCACTGAGAATATGTGTTACGAATTGAAGTTTTCTAGGCAAAATCTCCGTGTTGCAAAGCTGTTTTGGTAATTGCTATTCAGGAATGTTGAAAAGCACTTGAGAGTGCCTATTGTTCTTCATTAGTGACATCTATGCCTAAAATGATCCAGGGTGTCATCAAAGCTCATGGAGAAATTACAAAGTATTAAAGTGGATCAGTGGCGCACCCAGGAATTCTTGTTGGAGGGGGCTATATCATCATCATCATCAACCATTATCAATCCACTGCTGGACGAAGGTCTCCCCAAGTTTCCTCCACAACGGTCTGTCTTGTGCCAGTCTCCTCCATGTCACTCCTGCATACTTTCGTATTTCATCCACCCACCTCCCATCTGGTCTTCTCTGGGTCTTTTCCTGTCCCTTGGAATCCAATCTAAAATTTCGGCTGTCCATCGATGATCTGTCCTTCTGGCAGTATGTCCAGCACATTGCCATTTCAGGGATTTAACTCTGATCATTTTTCGGTATATAGTGTACGGCCATAGTTTATATACGGTTGTGACGTACGCCGCTTTTAAACTCTGGGAAAAAGACACTATGTCAGACACTAAACATGTAAAAATATTGAACATAAAATAATGTTTAATTTAATGTACATCACTCTTAATCTCTTTGGGAAGAAGACACTATGTAACTTTTTGAACATGTAAAATAATATTTTTGAATGTTTAATTTGTGACGTATGTCACTCAATCTCTTTGGAGGGGGCTTAAGCCCTCTGTGGGTGCACCAATGAAGTGAATAGATACCATATCCCATATGGACTGATTCCATATTTTTTTCTTTGATGTCATTGAATCTACAGAACACGTGTTGTTACACATAATTGTGTATTTCAGTCAGGTATCGTATGTTCCTTTGTAAGAGTCCTGCTGCCTGTAGCTTAGATGTGCAGCTTTAGTTAAACTATGTTTTTGTTTCACCTACTTCCCTTGTGTCGTTTCTACATACTCCCCACTATGCGCTTCTGTGTCAGTGGTGGCTGGTGAATCATGAAAGTGGTGGTTCACAGTGTTCAAAATGGTTAAAGGCATGAAGTGAAACTTATCAGTATGAGATAAAAATACTAATGTACAATTGTACACAAAATCCAACATTCTATCTTAGAGGCAAACAAGTCAATAACACTTTCATTAAAATTTGGTATGTTATTACTTATTAATCATGTCTTTCTGTTGAAAGCATGGCTAATGCACTCAGTCTATCACAGTGGTCTCAAACTTGTGGCCCGGCGCCAACTGTTTCGCGGCCCACATGAATGATTACAAAATAAAAATAAATCACCCTTTTTCAAGTATATTATACAAACGTAATATATTAAATATAATAAAAACATAGTAATCCTTAGCAATGCCATCCTCATTATATGTACCAAGTTTATTTACGAAGAATATAATTGTATTAAGTATGCATATTGTTACGTCAAAAGGAATGCAAAAACGGTAAAGATGTCTTCCCCCTGGATGTACTTTCTGAGCAGAATTGAAATCAAGCGCTGGCAACACTGATCAACCTTGAAAAGCTCCCTCCCGCTCAGCTGGTGGCTAGTTTCATCTGGCTGTATCCGTTGTTTCACACACAAGAAGGAATCGACTTTGGCGAATTTTCTACAAAGATATGTTAAAGAGAATCTCAACAGGTGGTTTGAATGTTTCAAAGACATGGAAAATATTTTCTAAATATATTCAAGTCTCCATTTTCCTATAATGCTGAAAATGCACCTGAAGAACTTCAGTTTAAATTAATAGGCTTTCAGTGTGATTCTTTCCTAAAAGAAAAATTCAACAGCTGCAGTCTAACAGAGCTTTACAAGTTAGTTTTAAAGGACAAGTACATAAACATTCATAATCTGGGTGCACAGGTTCTGCCTGTGTTCAGAACAACACACTCGTGCGACAGTTGTTTTCAAGAATGAACCAAGTAAAATGTCTTGAAATGAATAGGTTAAGTGACAGTCATGCTGACTTTTAAAAGTAGCATGTCCAAAGGACATTATTCCAAATATCAATAAGTTAGTGACAGAAAAGCGAGCCCAAGTTTCTTGTCAGAACATGTAATATTTTCTGTACCGGTACCATGTTCAGTTGGTAAAATGTGATTGTTTTAAGATCTAAGTGAAAATAATTGTTATGTAAAAGTGATTGTTTTTAGTAATTGATGAAGCATTTGTTTATCTTATTTACCAATAATTAGAAATAATATTCCACTCCAGTGTCAAATCATTTGTGTAGTTTTGTAATGTTGATATTTATTTATATGAAATTTATTAAGTTCCTTCAAAACTGCAAAATGGCCCTTCCAAGGGTCTGAGTTTGAGATCACTGGTCTATCCTCACTCATGGTACTTCTAAAAAATGTTTTTGTCCTCTTTAAAGTTCAGAAGCATCTTTCAGCCTCGGCAGTAGTCATCAGGATCATAGAAACTATTATCAGCAGTTTTTATGTCTCTGAAAATGTGGTCTGCAAATTGTTTTTCTATGACAAATTGCAGAATGCTTACTGTTCCCATCATATTCCAGAAGTCTTGTCGTCTGTGGATAACTCAGGGGTCCGGACAAAAGCCCACCGGACATTTGCCCACCCGGACACTTGCCCACTATGGATGATTTGTAGATAATACGTAACTTCGGAGGACGTTTCTGATCAAGCGTGGAAAACTGATCACATAAATGTTTTTGGATTGTATAAAAATTTCACTTTGTTTTAGAAATGTTAAAATGTAAGGGGCTTCATTTAGCATTTCTAAAACAACATTTCATATACGCTTCAGAAGCATATATGCTCAGCTTTGATTGTTTAAAAATACGTATATGATAAAAAAAAAAAAAAAAAAAAAATAACACTGTGGTGCAGTGGTCTAAGCGCTGGCTTCTGATCATTCGTCTGAGATGGGTCTGGGCTCGAATCCAGGTGAGGCATTGATGTTGTGTTTGTCTTATGGCGGTGGCTCTCTCCCTTCCCTGGAACCAGTGGTCCTGAATTAGGGACAGGCAACTGCTTATAGCTCATTGAGTTAGTTCACGGTGGTCGTTAAAAACCTCAATAAAATAAAAAATCAAATCAAGTGAATTGCATTGCGCTTTTATTTATTTATTTATTTATTTTTTTGATTGGAGGTTTAACGACCACCGTGAGCAACTTAATGGGCTATAAGCAGTCACCCGTCCCTAATTTAGGGTCACTGGTTCCAGGGAAGGGAGAGAGCCAGTGCCGTAAGACAAACACAAAATCCATGCCTGACCGGGATTCGAACCCGGACCCCTTACGGACGAATGATCAGAAGCCAGCGCCTTAGATCACTGCGCCACCGGGGCGGCCATTGCACTTTTACTTAGGCACTAAATATCAATTCATAGGCCCTAAGACTAGGCCTTTTAAATAGTTTTTATTCTACCAATGCAATATTCACGTTTACACATCAAATCAAGTTAATAATATTGCGCTTTTACTTAGGCACAAAATATTAATTTATAGGCTCTAGGCCTGGGTTTTTTTAATAGTTTTTACTTCACCGATGTCATATTCACAACGTTTGCACATCAAATAAAGTTAATAATATTGCGCTTATACTTAGGAACAAAATATTAATTCATAGGCCCTAGGTCTATGTTTTTTTGACAATTTTTAATCCGTCGACTTCATATTCATAATGTTTACGTATCAACTATCAACTTAAGTTAATAGCATGGCGCTTTTACTTAGGCACTAAATATTCATTCATAGGCCCTAGAGTGGGCCTTTTAAACAGTTTTTATTCTACCAATGTCATATTCTTTGCAATGTTTACATATCAAGTAAAGTTAATAATTCTAGTATAACTAGGAAGGATAAGAAGAGGAACCATTGAATCAGGAAAATAACCAAAGTTGAAGACATCATGATCAAAATAAAATCCCTGAAATGGCAATAGGTCGGACATACTGCTAGAAGAATGGACCACCGATGTGCTACTGAAGTATTAGACAGGGTACCAAAAACATGAAAAGACCCAGAAGAAGACTGCGTGGAAGATGGGTGGATGAAATTTGAAAGCATGCCAGAATGACGTGGAAAAAACTGGCTCAGATAGACACTTGTGGAAGATACTTGGGGAGTTCTTCATCCAACAGTAGATTGATAGATTTAAAATTCATGTTAATTTAGATTTTAATAGTTTTATCTGTAGCACGTTTACATGCTGTTTTACAAAACACCAAAACACAATAAGATTTATGATCGGACAAAGAAAATCATATGCTCATACTCCCCCACCCCCAATCGTCAAAATATTGTTCCAAAGCCGCTGATCCTAGGACGACCTGCGCTATAAGTTTCAGCAGATAAAATACGAACAGGGCTATAAACAAACAGAGTCTTTTTTTCTGCTTCAGAAAGGAGTTTTCAATCGGTAATAAAGTTGATAAGCACTACCTTACAGAATGCATTAGCAAAAGAGCAATTCTTTCTTTTTTTTCTCTTGGAATTCATTATTACTTCCAATTTTTCTGCATTATTAAAAACATTTGGAGTAAAAAAATAAATACTAAATGCCCCCTCCCCAGTGATTTTTCCATCAATTTCATGAATTTGCAGGATTCCTATGCATCATGGAAAACCAGGAATTTAAAAATATTTCTTCCAGGCCTGGAAATGTTATGGAATTTCTCCTTTTTCCAATCTTTTCCTGGAATTTTTGAGGTCCTGGAAATTCCTTTGCCCCTATTTTTTAAACAGGTCAGTAAAGCAGGAGGAGGAAACAGGAGTAAAACATGTCAGTGTCATGACATCAGTGGTTTATTTACTTATGTCTCATTGCCGTGCAGTGTAGTCATAGTTTCGTATTGTTTTATTTTTGTGATTGAAGTATTGTGTCCCACATTTTTCTATTATTTTGTATCGTTCAGAGGTAGGGGAGGTTATCCCAATTATCGAATTATATGGGTACTATCCATTTATATTTTTCCTTATTTTAATTTAAGGCAACTATAACGATGCAGTTTTTTGCTTTACTATTCATTGCTCAGTAGGGCTTACAATGTTAATATTCTGTATCTGTAATTTCCATTATAGATACAAAATTTAAACATTTTTCTAGTTCTGTGTTCAAAGAAAATTAAATAATGTTTTCTTATTGTTTCAGGGAATACAATCTAAATCAAGATGAGTGGGCAATGTAAATGTTCTTTCAGAAGAGTGGTTATCAGATCCACAGTATAGCTAGTGGATTGAGGAAAGCAAAACAGACATTAATAGTGCCTTTTGTAAATAAAATATGCAGAAAGAAAGTTGTCAGTAATATGGGAATTGCTACCCTAAGAAGTTAGCCCAAACCATAGTTCTGGGGTGTCCTGCTTAGACCCCCCCCTTGTGTCACTACCTATCAGCATCCAATGTCTTACAAGCAATCCTGGGTCATTCATCCCGAAATTTTCATTTTTGGGATACAATAAATCAAAAGGGGTAGCAGATAAACACCTTATTTTTTCTGAAGACAATCTTCTATTGCATATCTAAATATTCTCAAAGTTTTGTTTTGCATTTCACAATAGCTTCCAAAATAATGATAATACAAATTGACCCATTTCCAGTCTACAAAAATGTATATGCCTGCCATAGAAGTAGTTCACCTGTTTATACAACATAGTGCAAAGTTAATATGAAATGTAAAATTATGGGACAGCAAATTAGAACATTCTTTCAGATGTGTTTTAAATGACCCACTAGCAATTGTGTCAAAGACAAGTTTGGGGTAATGTTCTGCCCTCTTCCAGTAGCAGTGGTTAATTGCAGTGGTGTGAGGACTTTTAAAACATTGGCTCTGTGCAACCCGTGCTTGGTCATTAGTTGACAAAGAAAATGATGTTCCTGGCCCTGGTGGATGAAAAAACTGAATTTTAAAATCTCTGTGTTCTTCAGAACATTCTTTGATAATGCCAAGCATTTTGATTCATACACACATGCAGTGTAATCACCAATTTTTTGGGATTCCTCTGCAAGTTCTATATTTGCAAAAACTTTAGATATGTTAACAACTTCATATTTCTTGCTGCCTGACACAAGTTGAATTCTTAATCTATTGTTCTCCATTGGAATAAATATCACATATCACTAAGCTGTTCTCTGAGATTTAGAGGTTAGCTGCACAAAGAAATGCAAACTACCAGATAATTTTTACTTACTGTTGCTGCATCAAACTTCTCCATTTACAGCGATCTTGACATACAACTCGGGCTTCACTGACATCCATCACACGCTACACAAGACCTTCTATACTTCATACTCATAATCATTTTCTCATGCAGACACTCCTGAATCTGATCCTCCCACGGCTTCCTTGGCCTTCCTCTGCCTTTCCTTCCTTCCACTTGGACTAAAATGATCTTCTAATTAAGCATCTCATCACTCATTCTTCCAACATTACCAAACCACTGAAGCATATTAATTAGTCTCCACCTTGCTAACAACATTTTGCTTCACATTACACAACTGCAACACATCTTCATTCCTCACACAATCAAATCATGTCTTGCCACAAACTTCCCGTAAGTAATGCATTTCTCCAGCACACAAACAACTCCTATGTTTCTTCTGCAGTACCCAGGTTTCAGTGCTATACATCAGAGTAGGAACAATTATACTCTCATACACAGCCATGTGTGACTCTTGAGAACCCATCATTCCTGTGAATTCCCAGTAACACTGTATTCATTCAAAACCTTCCACAAAAGCCACTATGGCTTTTACATTCATTCAAAACCTCCCCAAAGCCGCTATGACTTTCAATGAAGAATTCACTCACCTACTAATTTCACCATCCAATTTGTTCTCTCTGTCAAACATGCTTCCTACATACACAAACTCATCCACCTGGTCAATCACTGTGCAATTCAGACTTATATTACAGTCAGTACTACCAATTCCTCTCTCAAAACCATAACTTTGTTCTTTCCCTTATTTATACTCAGTTTGAATTTCATGCGAACTTTGTACATTTGAGACAACATACTCTGCAACTCACTTTTGCTGTCTGCCAACAGGACAGTGTCATCAGCATACAGCAATCTGCACACACGAATATCGCAAAGACATAAACCAGTATTATCTATTTTGGCATCACACAAGCACGCATACATAAATATATTAAACAGCCATGGTGCAGGGTGAGGAGCTAAGGCGATCTTTGAAAAAGGTGAGAAAGGTGACAATTTTTTTTTTAAAGGTGATTAAGAAACTTCTTGCCAATAGCACGAAACAAATATGGTTACAAAAAAATATTCATTTTTTTTATACTCCCCTACCAAAAAAAGGCCAGGTAAGATCATAATAAAGAAATTTATTATGGTCTTAGATGGGGTATGGCCATTTTATTGTCATTATATGATTTTACAGAAAAAAATTACACAAAATTTTGAAAACCTGATGAAGTACAATTCTCTTCAATGTTCCAGAAAAACAATTCTGAATAAAAAAACTGTTTGATTTACTGTTTTCTAAGCATCTTAGCAAAAATTTATGTAATCATACTTGATTTTCTTTCTCAAGATTCTTCTGAATGATTTCCACTTCCTTTTCTCTCACTCTTTCTTCCGTTTACATACATTTTTACTCCCTCAAGCATGCCTTCAGCTAATTTTGCTCCCTTTAAATAATTTTTTTTCCGAGTGCTTTCTTCAGTTTAGCTTGAAGCTTCCAAAAGAGTTCTTCTCTTGCCTCCTTAGTTTGTAGGGGCTCTTTTTTCTTGTCATTCAGAGCAGCAGTCTGACATTTGATGGACTTTTTTATCTTTTCCACCTTTTTCATATCTTCTTCACAATCTGTTCTTTTTTGTTCTTCTTTTAGCTTTTCTTATAATTCGATTTTCTTTTTCCTTTTACATTCTTCCATAAAGGCAGTGTACTTTGAATGTGCTTGTTGTTTGTACTTAATGAGTTTTTGGATTAATGGGCACAAAAAAAAAATTAGGATATTGTTTCAAGGTATCCCTAACAGTCAGTACACTGTTTAAAAATCTTTCGGTCATTGCTGATTTATCTTCTCGTAGTATATAGAAATGGAAAATCATCTCTCAGTGTCAGCATTTCCATTTGACAAGGTAAGAGCTGCCTTTATGACTTTTGCAACATTTTGGAAACTTTATATCTTTTGATAATGAGTCCATTTTTTGAGAAGTGTGGTTGCCAGTAATCATCAACAGTTTTGTTTTCAAATGCTGTATCATCTTTTTCTAGTTGCAAAATTTTCCATTCATCTAACAAATAATTCAGTTGAACATGAAATGGCATAATTTTTGCAACTTTCAGTATGTCTCTGCAGCTTCTATCATTCACTCATTCTTTTGGGTCTAAAAATTTTAAGTGATCCATTTGATAAGCAAGTTTCCATCACATGCTTGCAAGCAGTAATACAGTACTTTTGAGCTTCCTTTAGAAATAACTTGTCACTTTCTTTCAGTTTAGAAAGCTCGTCTGACCTTTTCATTAATGACAAGTTCATCAAGATAAACTTTATAGAAAAATTAGTGATTTTTCTAATGACAGCAGTCTTCAAAACACGAGCCATGAAGGTCTGAATAACGTTCCCTATTTCTTCATGCAATTTGTGGATTGTGTGTGCTTGGCACTGAAAATGTTGTATGAACTTCGTGAATAGTTCTGCTGATGAAATAATGAAACGAAGTTCAGCTTTTATGGAATGTTTCTTTAAGGCACTCACAACAGCCTTGTAGGATCTGGATTGAAGAGCAGCAGAATTTTTCTCAGCAGCATGTGCTTAAGGAAATAGAACTGAATAATGTCCCACTGCTCCAAAATCCTGTTGGCTGAAGACCCCAAGGCAAGCCACCTTGTTGTTGCATGTTTCAAAAATTTGTTATGTGGAATGTTATATTTAGATTGGATTTTTCAAACTCTTCCCAATGGGCAGGCCAACTGACAAAATAATGGTAAATGTTGATCAGCAGCTCAGAAGCTTCTTCACCCAAACACTCTGATAATTTTACATATGCATTATGCATTGTGTGGATGTTGCAGGTACCTATGTTTATAAGACTTGTCCCTTATGTCTCCTAGACATTACTATTGAAAAGCCTAAAAACTTTTTTCATTAACATTAGATTCGTCTGATCCAAACATTAGGCATCTGTTTTGTGATAAATTGGCCTCAGAAAGTGCTTCACATAGTTTTTAACGCAATGTTTCACCATCCACTTTACCTAAAAAGAAAGTTCTGAGGTGTTTTGTGGTTATGCCACATTTGCTTTTTGACCAAAATGTGATGGTTGTTTACAGCTTCTTTTTATCTTTAACATTAGTTGTTTCATCATAACTCAATGTATAGTGCGATGAACATGCTTCCTCTAACATAAGTATATATTATGATATTGCAATCAATTGGTGGGAACTGATCTTCACTTAGCAGGTCGTTTTTTATTCTTCAGGTAATGTTCCTAGTAGGTTGGTGGTGGTATTGTCAACTTCAGTGCAAATTTTGAAGATGACAATCCATTTTTTTTGGTGTAAATATGACAGGGATGGTAAGTCAGATAATATCCGAAAACTTGAAAATGTCGTCATCCCAGAGCCGGAATTGAACCCGGGTATGCTAACCACTACACTACCCAGAACAACCAAGTTTCTGATTAATTTGAATATAACCATCACATGATTCGCTAGTCAAAGCAATCGGCATTCGTGTTTAGCGAATTTGGAGGTTAAGAATCCTATCCAGTGATTGCCCGGAGAAGCAGATAAATCATGAATGGAATGCAGGATTACACCATACAATAAAAATTTTGGTTAGTTAGTTAGTTAATTGATTTTAGTGGCGCAAGGGCCAGGTTTGGCCAAAGAGCGCCAGACACAGAACTATCAGTTAAAGATTTTTAAAAGCGGGGTGAAATGATTAGGAGCAGACAGGCTTGGTAAAAGTTAGAAAAGAGAATGATGAAAGCTGTGAAGACTAGTATAAAAATTTTGAAGATGACAACCTGGTTTTTGGTGTTCATATGACAAGGATAGTATGTCAGACAATATCTGAAAACTTGAAAATCTTACCATCTGACTTACCATCCTTGTCATATTTACACCAAAAAACGGATTGTCATCTTCAAAATTTGTATTGTATGGTGTAATCCTATATTCCATTCATGATTTATCTGCTCCTCCGGGCAATCATGGGATAGGATTCTTAACTTCGAGATTCTCTAAACATGAATGCCGGTTGCTTCGACTAGCGAATCTTGTGATGGTTATATTCAAATTAATCGGAAACTTGAGGCTTGGTTGTTTTGGGTGGTGCAGTGGTTAGCAATACCCAAACGCTATCTGGGATAGAGATGAGTTTGGGCTCAATTTTAGGAGCCTGGGCCCGCCCGGGTTCAAAGGCCTAGAGCCGCGGGCCCGGATTCTTGGAAAAATTTTGCTTATCAAGGTTTGCATTTATGCATTATACACTGACCAAAGATATGGTCCAAGCAAGGATTAGTTTAAAAATCATTAGTTTAAAAAGTTTAGTTCAGTTAATACACTTCACAATATTAATATGTTTTTAGAAATACTACGCATAAAGCCAAATGTTCTAAAATGTGGATTTGAAAATAAATAAATAATCAACGAGCCCTTCGACCGTATCAGGGGAATCAGTAATTTTGGTAAAAGCTGAAGAAAAGAAAATTATTTAGAAACAAAAATTCCATTCATTATTTCTTTTTGATTTCTAAATTTACTTTTATTTTGAATAAATTGCATTATAAAACATACAACGCCATACAGACAGTTGCAAGTGTTTGAAATTTTGACTCTAGAAAACTAATCTTTGCAATATAATTTACATATATGCGAATTGGTAAAGATAGTTTAGAGTGATGTAGTAGAATATAAAAAAAAAAAAAAAGCATGTAGGGAAATTTCCAAAAAAAAAAAAAAAAAAGAACGTAAAAACATTGCAGACCAGATTATTTTGCATTTTGTAACATTAACAAAGCTTTGCACTTAATAGTATAATAATCGCAATATTATCACATGTGTGTGCAGTTTCCAGATCAAATTCATCATGAAAAGAGAGAGAGAGAATTGCATCTAATGCCTCAGCTCTTCAACTCTATCTTCTTTTCTCTAAAACTCGACCTGCTGCACTAAAAACCAACGTCACCCCAAAAAATTGCGGGAGTGAGGAAATAAAAATAAATAAATAACAATACTTCTAACTGCACAATTTTGGAAATTAATGCATCATTTTAAAGATAAGATTCTTGATTTTTAATAAAATACAAAAAAATGGGAATGTGATGTTTTTCGATACCAGACCTCCTTAAACTAATCCTTGCTTGGGCCATAGCTTTGGACAATGCAAGTCTTGCTAAGCAAAATTTGTCTTGCAATGGCAGCTAGCTTAGGAAATTGAAAATCCTTCCACTATGATAACAAATCCACAATGAAATTCAAGATGTGTAATTCCGAGCCCGGGCCCGGGTTTTTAGGTAGTTAATGAATTCTGAGCCCATCTGAGCCTGGGCCCGAGCTCATCTCTAATCTGGGAGACACTGGTTTGATTCCCGCTCCAGGACGACGAAATTTTCAGATATTATCTGTTACCATCCGTATCATATTTGCACCAAAAAATAGATTGTCATCTTCAAAATTTGTATTGTATGGTGTACTTCCGTATTCCATTCATGGTCAACTTCAGTTTCATTATTCATCTCTGCATTTGCGGAAATCCAGCTTTCTGAAAACATTTAACAATTGTCGAAATCTGTAAATTTGGCCAAGAAGCATGCACCCAACGAATGCAATCAAAAACAGTGACTGCTTTCGAAAATTCTGTCACATGAAGGAAAATATTTTGATGAGAGCCCGCAAGATTTCACTTTTAAACAGAGTTTCTCAGAGGATGAAAGGATAAAATGCTGTTGGCTCTATATAAAATGTTGTTGGCTTAGATGCCCCTCAGCTCATCTTCATTCATTGTTGGGGCTTAACACATTCGCGGACAGTAACAAAAATGCAGAGACATTTATGGAAAACTCATGTTTTCGGCAGGACAGTAAACTTAAAGTAACTGGAACCCCCATACAATTTTGTCGGCATTTGCAGCTTTGTACTTACAGCGTGAAGTAAAGTTGGACGGCATATAACGTCATGTCACTGGATGTGCAGTGGCATATGCTGCCTTGCCCGCGAATGTGTTATGATGCCTTCCTACAATTATAAGGGGAGGTATAGGAGTACAGAAATAACTACATTCACATAGTTGTACTATGTAACTACATTCACATACAGGGTGTTTCACTCGCTACTTTACCCGGCATTTTTGCAATAACTAGAAGAGGAATGAAGATATCATAACGAAATTTGAGCTGGACTTAGCTTAGGCTGTGAGAAAGGAGATGGCATCATAACATATGTTGGAAATGGTTACCATTTGCATCCAGGCAGAGCTGAACACGACGCTTGATATTTTGGAAGGTTCGGGTCAGCATGTCCCCAGGAATTGCCTAAATTTCTTGAATGATGTGGATTTCAATGCGGCAATGGATCGTGGATTATTGCCGTAAACTCTACCTTTCAGATAGCTCCAGAGAAAGTAATCAAGCGACATCAAATCTGGAAACCGTGGAGGCCAAAGTCCCTTCAAAATGACTCTGTTCTCAAAATTGACTCAATTTTGGCCATGCTGGCACCGGAAGTATGGCATGTTGCTCCATCCTGCTGGAAATATCCAATTGATAATTCCTCATCGTCCAACTGATTCACGAAGGTCTGAAAAATTTCCACATAAGCTGCTGTCGAGATGGTTGTTTAGAAGAAGATCGGCCTAATAATGCCCCGCTGTGACATTGCACACCAAACACCGATCTTTGCTGGATATAGGGGTTCTTCGTGTGTCACGTAGGGATTGTCAGTTGCCCGAAAACGGGAATATTGGGCTAGTGGTGGCTTTTGCCCACGAAGTTTGGGCTAGTGGTGGCTTTTGCCCACGAAGTTTGGGCTAGCGCTGCCACTTCTCTCTGACCATGGCCACGACGTCAGTGCAACTACACATTGCTTCCATTTGCTTTCTCACAGCCTAAGGTAATTCCTCTTACAGTTATTGCAAAAATGCCGGGTAAAGTAGCGAGTGAAACACCCTGTAGTTGTAGGCATACTTACAATAATAATCTTTCAACTTCTGGCAACTTATTTTGAAACTATATTTTTAAATTATACATTTTCCCTAAATATGGTCAAAAAAGGTTTGAAAAAGGTGACAAAAGCTGACAAAGGTGACTAATTTAAAAAAAGGTTTGGAAAGGTGACCGGCTCCCTCAGCCTGATGGTGACATTACACAACCTTGTCTGACTCCAGTACTAATAGAAAACCATTTTGAGAAAACACCATTCACTCGTACACAAGCTCTACTGCCAGCATATGTGGCTTTTACACTATTGAGTACATACTCAGTAACACTATATTCATTCAAAACCTTCCACAAAAGTGTCCTATTTACTCAGTCGTAAGCTTTCCCTAAATCTATGAAGGCAGCAAAAAAAAAAAAATGGTTCATGCCTTTCCACCTTCTCTTTCCTATCTTTTGCCTTACTCTGGTAAACCAACTTAGCTGCTTCACACTTCTTACAGTGGTATTCATCCACAGAAACACTACCTTGCAACATCCACAAATAGGCTTCCTTCTTTCTCTTTACTGCCTCTTCAATCTCACTATTCCACCAAGCATCATTTCTATTGTTACCCACTATTTCGGTGTCACAAACCTCTTCAGCAGCAGTGACAATACAGTTCATAAGACATTTCCATTTCTTTTCTACATCCCTCTCACAAGACTTCAGCTCCTTCAGTTGCTCTCTGAGTATGTCAGAATAATGCTGATTATTTTCAGGAAGCCTTTCAACCTTTATTCTTTCCATCTTGGGCCTCTTCCTATTCCTCCAACCAACATTCAGTTTCACTCATGACACTACCAAGTAATGATCAGAACCAACATCCGCACCTCTCATCACACGAGTGTCAACAACTAAGTGTTTCAGACGCTGATAGTAGACAACAAAATCTATCACACTCTTTTAACCAAGAGTACGATTTTCCCAAGCATATGTGTGGATATACTTGTGGTTGAAAAATGTATTAGATACGCACAAACCATTTTCAATGCAGAGTTAATCTTTCACCATTATCATTCACACAAGGATCATTAAACTTACCCAGAACATTGTCAGAAATTGCATTCTGCATGCCTACTCTAGCATTGAAATCCCCTGCTATTATAACTTTCTTTTTAGCACCAAACTAACTCAAAACAGCTTTTAGCTAATTTCAGAAATCTTCCTTCCTATCAGATGGTTCCAAGTCACAAGGATCATACACTACAACAATTACTATTCTCTAAAGTTTTACTTTCAAATGAATCCAAAGAATTCTCTCACTTATGCAACTATAGTGAATCAAGTTGTTCTTCATCTTTTCACTTAAAATCACACCTACACCAGCCTGTATTCACATTATCCAATACTCCAGAACATAGACTTGCTGTTCCATTCACTTCTTCTATTCCAATTTCCTTCTTTTTGGTTTCATTTACACACAGCACATCCATTGGAATAAAGCAATTATGAATTCTAGTGTTTGCGATTTTTTAAAGCAGAAGCATATCTATCTATGCAAGTATGACATTTTCTTCATCAATATCTTTTTGTGATAGAAAAAGGAATTGTATTCCTTTTATTTTTTCTGTACAGTATTGGAACATGTCTTCTGGTGTTAAAATGTTTGTCAATAAGTTGTAAGGATGCCCTTGTTACATGTCACTTCACAGTTAACTGATGCCCTTGTTACATGTCAGTTTTGCTTTGCACGGCCCTTTTCCATGAGAAGTGGCCAAGAAATGCCATTCAGCTTCTAGGTTGAAATCTTTCTTATGGTGAACTAGGTTAACATTTTTTTCTTTTTTTTTTTTTTTTTTATTGTCCTCCAGCACCATCTGTAAAATAAATTACCCTTTTCACATTGGGAAGATGGTCATTTAAGATGGGTAAAATTTTTCGTAGAAATGTACGTGTTGATGTTGCATTGTGTGTCATCGAATCACTAATTACACAAAAACTTACTTGTTATAATTTGTCATAAGCTTTAAAATAACAAACAAATTGGTGAAGAGTAGCTTGGCTATTTACCCAGTGGTACGATTGGATTTCATCTTGTACCACAAAAGTAAAGTTTTCTGAAAAAGTCGCAAAGTAGTATACACTCGTCAGAATTTAGGAGTGCTTTCTTGGTCTTAAGGAAACATGGTTGCTATGTTGCTATGTAATGTTTTTTCAAAGTATTAAGTTTCCCAAGTAAATTTTCCTTGAATTATGCATATGGCTCCACAATTGTCACTAAAGTGCATCGATCTGTTGTAACCCCCTGTTTGTAGGATATTTGGATATATCATCTTGGAATGATTCCAAGCATTCTAAAGCAAAATCTTGACCAGGGCAGAGTGGACATCCGTGAAGCATACACAATTCATTGTTCATGATACAAACCATCTCTGAAAGCAATTCCTTGTTAAGTTTTGCTCCATTAATCATCATTTTGACATTCTGATGTATACAGCACACACATACTGAATGTGTGCCTGGTGACCCAGCTAGAACACACCATTTTGGATGCAATTCACAGAATTTAGAAAATCTAACTTTTGCCTCTGAATGCAATTCTTTAAACCTTTCATGCAGCTCTTTTAAGTTGCAAAGTACTAGCCACTTTTGTCTTTGTTCTGTTTCTCCCAAGTTATTTCTTATGGTGACAAAATCTTTTATTTCTGGACACAGTCTGCTGCATTCATCATCCTCATAAAACCTGATTACGTACTTGGGATAAGGTATTATCTGAAATATTCTTGCCACTTTGATTTTGGTGAATGAAACTTGATTTTGTACAATTCTTCTTGTTTGTACGAGGTATGCACTGACTACAAACTGCTCACAAATTTTGGAGATCGACCATGATTGTGGAAGCAAGCTAATAATCCTGACCTTTTCTTCAAAACTTTGTAACATTATTTATGTTTGTTTTAAGGTTTGAAATTAATGTTTCATATTCATTTTGTTGTTTTGTCTCCTTTGATTTTGAAGTACTGGGTTCATTATAAACCTCAAACAAATCGTGCCGTTTATGTGAAACATTACTAGATATTTGGGTAACTTTTTTTTCTATGGCAGCATATCTTCCCCTGTGCTGGCAAAGTTTGAGCTTTCACTGGAGAAATTCCTAAAATGCTACATGTTTGATTAACTGATTCCAATTTAACATGTTTTGATTTATACAAGCTATTCTCATCAGTTTCAGCATCATGGTCTGAAATATCAGATTCAGAGTATGATTCCTTGTAATTTACTTTCTTGCATAATTTTTCTGTTCTATGATGAGTCTTGTCACTCTTAGTAACCATTTTTTGACAGTTAGAACAAAAAGATCTCCCAGGCACAAGCTGTGGTTCCAGATGTGAGTGTTCTTCAGCAAAGCTGATGGTTATCTCACACAGTGATTTCTTTATTATTTTTTATGGTTACTGTATGAATCACAACATGTATTTCCATATAAGCGGTGGTATTTATCAAAATATTTGATTTTATGGTGCTCACATACACTTTGAATATTGTCTTTAATTCTCATTTTTAATAATTTGTTGCTCAGGTGAATACTCACAAATTTTAGTCACTTTTCTTAAAGAGCTGTATGATGCATTAGTACATAGTACAGTCTTCCTCAGTCAAGATACCAACACAACACTGCATTACTGAATACACTTATGATCAACCTTCCCGAATGTCGGGCGCCAGGCGCCAAATGGCGATCAAAAAAATTGTACTGGCGGGTAAATATTGAAGCACAATCGCCACCGTTGGCGAGTAGTTTTTTTTTTTTTTTTTTTTTAGTTTTTCTGTTTTCAGAATCGGAATTCCGATTCTTAAAAAAAGAAATCGGGATTCCGATTCTGAAAAAGGACGAACTTCTTTTAGCAGTATCTGCTAAAAGAAGTTCGGCTGGTCACTGATAAAAACGAATACCTACCCCTAGCGTTCCCTCTTCCTTCTCACGCACTTCGGGAACGGCGGCTAAGAGCCCCTACAAACCGGGTTTCTGACGCCGCATGGTCGTTAGATGACACTTTGCGTCTGCGCTCTTGCAAAGGCTGCATTATTGTTGAACGCAACGAGCTTTTGGTTTGATATTTGGTTATAGCTTATAGTCGATCTCGTTTAGGTCATAAATAGTTTGGTTGTTTTTCGATGTCGCAAAAAAAAAACTTTTTGCGTTTCAGGGTGGGAACTCGGATAGTAGAAATTCTATTCGGGAAAATAATTCTCCTGAACGTGAGAATGTACAGCATGGCGCAGTCGAAAGTTTTAATGTGCAAATTAATGCTGTTTCAGCTGAAACTGCTGACGCTAACGTACAGATTTATGAACCGGAAATTTGCGATTCCTCACTTGCCACAGGCCAAAAAAGCTCGCATATTTAACCGTGGTACTTTTGAAAAGTGGCAAAAAACTTACAGCTGGCTGTAGACGGAAAACGGAAATCGGTTTTGTTCTGTATGCCGACGGAACGCTCGAGCTGGTCACACCAGTTTTGGAAAAGGATGCTCAACGTTCAAGTTGGAAGCGGTAAGTTATATTACTTATTTTTTAGTTTATTGTAATAAGAATGTTCACAGTTGTTCTTAATCTTTTTATAATGTATTTATTTGTTTTCATGTAATTAATCCTGTTTTGTTTCATTCTTTGTTGTTTTTGAAAACGGGAACATCGTAGCGCATACCGACGCTGGTGGCCAGCCATTTTTAGATAAAGTTAACTGATAATAATCATTTTAGATCGAAAAAATATTATCATAAATTGACATTTTGAATGATTTTAAAATAAAAAGTTTATTTTTTCTATTAATAGTTGGAAAACTTCAACTTTGAGTTAATAAAACTGTCAGGATTTTCCGAAAAAATAAAGATAATAATATTACAGTTTACAGATATCGAAAACTAGTTGACATATAATTATTATAGTTAAATGCTTATTTTTCGGAGGATTATCAGAAAAATTTATTGATGACTATTGCAACAACGGCATATCTCCCCCTTTGTGTCCGTTTTGCAGATAGGTTTTGCGACATGCAGCGGAGACGCATTCCGGTGAAAAGACCGACACTACTAAAGTTCAAGATTACCAACATTCGGTAATAAATAAAGTTTTTTAACTGCAGACTTAGGAAACAGTGTTTTACTCACCATATGTTAAAATATGCATGTTACTGCCCTATTTTACGCTTTCCAACCGTAGGTTGAAGAAGCGTATAGGCTCCAGCTTTGTCCGTCTGTCCGCACGCTAACTCGCGTAAAAATGGTTCGATTTCCATGAAATTTTAGTATGTCGTAGGGCACAACCTGGGGATGAACCCTATCGAAAATGGGCGAAATGGGGTCAAAGGTCTGGACATAAGAGCGGAATCCATTCTATCGCCTTTATGCGTCATAACTTACGTAAAAATGCTTTGATTGCGACAAAACTTTATCGTGTTGTTCCGGAGGTATACTGAACCTGTTCTGTTGAATATCATCAAAATGGGGTCAAAGGTCAGGGCACAAAAGCGAGATTCATTCTGCAGCCATTATCCTCATAACTTGACTAAAATGCTTCTATTGCAACAAAACTTTAGTATGTTGTTCCAGAGGTATATTGAACCAATTCTGTTTGATATCATCGAAATAGGGTCAAAGGTCAGAGCACAGGAGTGAGATTTACTCCACAGCCATTATCCTCTTAACTTGAGTAATAACTTCTGGTATGTTGGAAAGCGTATCATAATCAATGCATTGAATGATTTTACTAACTTGTTTAATTATATTTTTAGAAATCTAAACAAATTATGTAAGTGATATTCCAAGTGCAAATTCTCATAGTCTTTTATGTTTACTTTTCAGGTTAAAAGTCATAATGCTTCTAAAGTACATCAACAAGCATGTTCTGCGTACAAAGCACAGACCAAACCATCTGAGGCTCCTCTTGCTATAGCTGTATCTAAGATGACCCAAGAATTAGAAAAATCCATGAAGGTGTTATTTCTTATTTCATACACAATTGCAAAAGGCAACTTTTCATTTAATGATTTCAAAGGTTTATGTGCACTTCAGAAAAATTAGGAACTCAGTTGAGTGATACATACATTAATGATCAGGCAGCAAAAATATTTGTAAGCTACATAGCAAAAGAAATTCAAAGCAACCTTGTAAAGGATGTTAAGGAATCTAATTTTCTTGCAATAATGTCAGATGCCTCAACCGACAAAAGTATGTCAGAAAGTGAAATTGTGTGCATCCAGTATATGGATGGGCCAAATCAAAAAGTTTATTTTCTTGGTCTTCAGCCTCTTTGGAAAGCTGATGCATCTGGCACAATGGAGGCCATAGAAACAATGATGAATGAGAAAGGCATTGCTAATTGGAAAGAAAGATTAGTTGCTTTGATGGAGCATCAGTGAACATGGGATCAATTAAAGGTGTTGCCAAACAACTGAAAGATAAAGTTGATGGTTTAGTTGTGGTCCACTGTTTGATCCACAGATTAGAACTTGCCTTGAATTATGCCTGCAGTGATGTGAGCTACTTGACAACTTTTGAGGATGTAATAAAGGGACTGTATAAACTGTATAATAAAAGTCCGAAGTTATTATGAAATGTAAAGGAAGTGAGACTGACTTTCTTAATGAGTGCCCCCCAATAAACAGCATCCGATGGGTCATGTCAAAGTATAGAGCAGTTTCTGCACTGCGTAACAATATACCCATAATTTGTAGCCATTTGCAGCACATATGTGCAGACAAAAATGAAGCAAGTAAACTGAAGGCTAAAGCTAAAGGGTTCTTGAAACATCTGACAAGTGCGCGCTTTGTGAAATTCTTATTTTTTATGTGTGATTTTAGTAAATTGCTAAGTGATGCATCCCTGTTTCTACAAAGAGAAAAATTGGTATTACATCATGGAGTTAAAGAAATGAACACGTGCATATCAAGATTACAAAATTTCCTATGTTCGAAAGGTGTCCGTGAAACTGAACTTGATGGTTTGATCTCTGATGGTACATTCCGTGATATCAAATTGTTTTCTGAGCAAAGCCGAAATGAACTTGGTTGTTTTGAAGAGGATAGGAGAAAACTGCTTGTTGCACTTAAAAGCTATATCAAAGAAAGATTATTTTCAGTAGCTGACAGTCTTATTGTTCCCTTGGCAAAAAATTTAAACCCTCTCACTTTCCAGACAACAACACTGAAATCAATGAATATGGGAATGAAGAACTCTTGTAGGTGCGTCGTTTACTGCCCAAGTCTGTTTTACATAATGGGAATGAAGATTCAGCGATGACGGAATATTGTAGGCTAAAAAGCAATGCAACGAGTATAATGACATCGACTGGAAAAAGAGTAACATTTGAGGCTTTGTTTAGTCGACTCTATGCTGAAGAAGATGCAACACATTTTTACAGCAACATTTTAAAGTTAATGGAGTTAATGCAGTTAGTACCATGCAGCACTGCTGCTTGTGAACGAGGATTTTCTGCTATGAACAGAATAAAATCATGTTTCAGGGCAAACATGAACCACCATACTTTGAATGATTTGATGATGATTAGGTGCAATGAACCACCCATTGAACAATATGAACCATGTGGTGCTATCAAACTATGGTGGACAGATACGTCTGATGGGAAAGTCCGGCATAATGCCTGCAAATGTTAAATGAAAATCCTAAGTTCCTATCCTACCTAAATGATATTTTATTCTTTCAGTTTTATATATATAAAGCCCTATGCAAGTTTTTTTAAAAATCATACTGTGTAAAAAATGTATATCCTAAATTAGCATTCATACTGTATAAAAAAATAAAACCCAAACTAGCATTGTGTTAATACAATATCGATCAATTTTAATAAAGCTGATATTAATTCAAGTTTATGTTATTTGAATTGTTTAATGGATCCAAACCGTAAATTAGACAGGAATATCACCAAAAAACACCAAATTTGCAAAAATATTTACGAAAAAAAATTGTCCAAGCTCGTGCTTCAAATGTAGCCTACAGATCTTGCAGATTAGCCCAGACCTGTATCTAATATGCAGCTTTGTTTTTAAAATGTCATAAATAGGCTTGCATCAATCAAAAAATTTGTGAGTATGCATTAAATATATTTTCATTAATATTAGTTCATTTGGAACTTAATTAGTTTATCTTTTGGCAGGTAAGATTTTTCAAGTGGCTGGTAAAAAGTAGACCTTACCAGCCAAGGTGGCTGGTAAAAATTTGAGCACATTCGGGAAGGTTGCTTATGATACAAATAATTTCTGAATTTGTAGTATTAATCAAAGAATTGGATTACACAACTTTATTTAAAACTAATTCAGCAAATCTGATTTGCATAGAAAGTATACATATTTACAACACTGATATCATAAATTTGAAACAAAGCTAAGAGATTTGGATGTTTCACCCTCAAAGGTTCTAAGCTGACTGAATTGACAGTGGAGTTCTGCTACTTGAGGTGGATGATGCAACATCTGATTGTATTGCATCATCCAACACTGAAAGTCCTTCAAATTGACATATCAGACTGCCATGAATGATGACATGTTAGTTTATGATTGCATCACTTTTCTAAAACCCTTAAAACTGGACAAGGACATTATATTTTAGCAAAAAAAACCTACAACATGAATGCAAATAAGAATTTGTTTGGAACATTTTTGGAAACAAATAGGAAGGGGGTGGGGTGTTGTAACTGCATAGTAACAATGACCAGCCTTATTACTTTGCAAAACAATTATATACATTTTTAATGTATTAAAGTAAGCATATTTATTAAATGCTAAAGTATGCCCATATTGCATACCAAGAAGGGCAAATTTGCATTATTATTTCGGAAACAATTGTGAAACACGAAACAAAACTTTGAGAATATTTAGATATGCAATAGAAGATAGTCCTCAGAAAAAATAAGGTGTTTATCTGCTATCCCTTTTGATTTATTGTATCCCTAAAACAGAAATTTTGGCAATGTTGCAGTTATAAAATATTTTCTGATTAAAAAAAGGGAAACATAACACAAGTTGAAATATGATTTAACATTCTTAGCAGCATATGAGGATTGCCTGAAAAAATATTCATTTTCTGTTTAAGCACCCTTTTGGTCAGGTTGCGATTTCGCCGAATGCAACAAGCAAACTGCTAGTGTAAAAACAAATTTGATAGTAAAAAAAAATCACAGTAGCAAGTATTGGCAGGAAGGTTTTTTTTTTTTTAGTAAAACCAACCAAAACTAATTATCAATCGATGAAGTTTACACAGCATTTTCTATTATCATCCAATATTAAAACAGCAGACTAGCAATGCACTATCACCTGTTTCCTTCCAACATTTTATTCCCATCTTCCATTCCTTCCAGTCATCAGATAGCCAGCTGAGAATCCCCTTCTCCCATTTAACTGTTCTATTTTTAGAATCCAAAAGGTGAAAAGAAACGAAACATTCTCACTGAGCAATATAAGAGGATTTCATTACCTTTGAAACAATTACAGCTACAAGGGAAAGCAGAAAGACCAGAAAAACTGAGCACACTTGGAAAAGGGGAGGAAAAAGTTGATTTGAGAAAGGACAAATGAAGAGATTTTTAATCCACAGTCAGCATTTATAAAGTGGTATGATGATGAAATCAGACATGCTGAGTGGTAACCATATGGAAAGAAATCTGAATTGGAATCTCAGTGAAATGTATTCATATGGCAGAGGTTGCAATGTTGATTGCATTCTTTACAATTTGCAATAAAAAATTGTTTTGGCAACAGAAAAATGTTTTGCCCAAAATATTGATGATTACCTTTTTAATTATTTTACCTTTTTTTAAATAATATTTTGCTGCTTAATTGTAAATAATATATAAAGTATTGTTTTTGTATTATTATAACACTATGTTTTCATGATTTTTATGTCTAATGGATAGTGAAAAAAATGGTAACTTCAGATTACATTTGGTGAAAAAAACATTGAATTTGGGGAGAACTTTAAAAGAGTCAGAGCAACTGCTGCATATAGCATGTGAATTTGTAATAAATTAATATTAAAAACAGTCACTAAACTTTCAGACATTCTATTTATTATAAGAAAAGGTGTCAAAATAATTATAGTTAAATTGCTGGTAACTTTGTTAGAAAATAGGTTACTACGTGACTTAGTTTTACTTGCTAGTCATGGATATGTTTTGCTGGAAAACTATTTGCTCACTAGCAAAATCTGCAAGCGAGCAAAAAAAGATGAAATCTTGCCCTGCTTCTGGTATAAAAATGCTGCCAAAAAGGGGCGAACTCTGCGCCGTAACCTTAAACTTTGACCCCCTACAACCTAATGAATTATGCTATGGAAATGAGGTTATTACATACGAATGTACCTCCATTTAGGCACCCATTAAGTGTCATTATATCCACAATAACTCGGTTTGTGTTAATTAATGATGACCCTTATTTTAGCTCATTTTGGGGGGTTTAAGGACCCATTTCTCCAAAGGGATTGGGGGAAATAAATCCCAAACTTTGTTTTCAGGGTACTTTTATGTTGTACTGTAACACATGAAAAAATGTGAAAAACAAAAAAACCTACAACTACATTTTTTTTAAAAATCTGGGGATTTCATGTGGAATGACCCTCCTGAGACTGTTGTTTTTATGATATCCAAGTTTTCTGGCCATATGCAGTTGTAATGAGGGGGGGGGGGGGGGGGGGGCATCAGCTACTGATAACTGGCAGCTAAAATTAGTTATGTGATAATTTTTTCTACACTTTCAATATTAGCATTGTGTGATGCTACTGATGAGAATCCCTTCGGAAGTACACCGCTGTTGTCCTCCTGAAACAACATTGTACATAGAAATTTCATTCATTCCATCAACAGTATGTAATTGACTAGTGGCCTTTGCCATTGGCTAAAATGGCCATCTGTGACACCATCCCATGTCACACAAACGAGTATCCGGGATATAATCTAAAGCTTAACCTAATTCTGCACTTTTTAAAACATTGTTTTATCTTCATCAGTTTTCTTTGCCAAAATTACAGCTTTATTTTCCACAAAAAAACTCGCGTTTTTATGTTCTTATTTTCCAATTTCATTTCCAGGGCTAGACAAATCCTAAGCAACTAGAAATTGGGCAGTGGTACCCAATGTGTTTTACTTCAATTTTCATAATTTACAATAATATCATTTATGCATATGTGATTCATTTGCCCCCCCCATTATTTGAGTTGTGCTTGAAATCGATGCAAAAACTGAAGCGAAATTTTTTGGTGATTAATTGGGGGCAAAGGTGTTTTCTGCCTAGAGACAGTATTTTGTCTTTTAAAACTATTTAAAATGAAAGTTAAACAGAGTGAAGATTTTTCCCATGATCTATCTTCTCCACCACCACCCCCTTCCCCCCTCTGCGCAATGTTTCTTCTGTCCAATATTATTGTTAAATATCATTCTATATGTGATGTTTGTATTTCAGCTTGAAATTGTGGGCAACAATATCCAAAAATGAAAGTTATGCAAAAAAATTTCCCTGTAATCTTCAGGCATGAGATTCTTCCACGGATTTTGCCTTTTCTCTTTCGTTAGGGTAATTCATGAGATCAATGCATATCTCAACAGAATTTTGGGAGGGACTGTACGTAGGCACCTGGGGGGGGGGTAGTTTTCCATAGGAGGGCAGAATTCTGTCTTTCAAAACTTAGGAAAATAGAAGTTAAATAAGTAAAGGTTTCTTCCGCAAATGAGTTTTTTTTTTTTTTTTTTTTTTTGTGCGGTCTCTTTTGCCTAGTATCATTTTTTAATATTTTATTTCCGCAAATATTTGTATTTCAACTTGAAAATGGAGAATTTTCAAAAATGCAGATTGGATGAGGTGTTACAATGCTCACAGAGTGAGGTTATCACAATATTTAAATCCGTGGTAAATACCTGAGTTGAGCAAGTAAGATAGTAATTAACCCTTTTCGGAACCCTGCGAATTATGAGTGAAGGGGAACATCAACAGGTTTAAGGGGTGGCAATACCCGCGAATTCATTGGTTTGGTGTATTTGCCCAGCACCTCTTAGTCCCACCAAGGAAACAGAAAAGAGAAGACGCGAACAGGGGGAGGAAGTTGGATCCTTTTCCTTTAGAAGGGAACCAGAGCAGGTAAGGCGACAAGGAGTTGAGTGTCAAGTGGGGAGGGTACGAAGTGAGTCCCCCAGCCGAGGGAGAGAGTCATAAGAAGCAGTGTTCCCTATTCCCAGGAGGTACAGCGTTTGTCTGAGCAAAAGGAGGGTAAGCGGAATGGCATAAGAGCATGCAACCAAGGGAAGCCATGATACACGAACACATTAGTAATAATGGAAGGACCATGGGAACGAAAATCAGCAGGAGAAGCGATCAAAGCAGCTAGCTAACGGCACAGTCCAAATAGGTTAGGTAACGCCTATTAGGAATAAAGAAAGGGACGTTTTTGAGTAGAGTCGCTTGAAGGGGCAATCAAGACCGCTGGGATTGAAAACTAATTGCAGGGCATTACAGTAACAGGACAAAGTGGAAGAAATTAGTGTGACAGCTCGCCCAGTTTTATTGGGGATAGGAGAATTAATGGGAATAAGCCCCTGCAAGGAGATTTTCATGGAATCAGGAGGAACCGAAAGTTTCATTTTTAAGGGAAGAGCGAATGCGTGCGTGACACAGACCTCCTCTTAACAAATCACAAATTTAGGAAGGATCGAGGTAAGCAGCCCGAGAGGTTAGAAAGTTATGTAATTATTAGGTAATTTATGCCAGACACGTGGATTGGGCCCTAGCGGTAGAGAATGGGATTTCTGGAGATTGGCCAGAGAGGGAGAGCGAAGTTTAGGTCGGGAGTTGCAGCCTGAAATTTTCAGGCATTACTTCAGTAATTTTAGAGTGAGTAAGTCGTCTTTGAACTCTCGCTAGACAGGCATTAATTCGAAGTTTTTCATTCGAGAAGGTCATGTTCCGACCTCTCATAGCAGGCAGTCGAACAGTTTTAGTGTGAACAGGTCGTCTTTGACCTCTCGTATGTAGGCATTAACTTAATTTTTTTCAGTGCGAACAGGTCTCTCCTGACCTCTCGAGGTTAAGCTTTTAGTTGAACAATTTTAGAGCGAGTAGGTTGTCTTTGACCTTTCACATATACCGAAGCATTGAAGCGGTTCTTAAACCGAGGATTCCTGAGCAGCTATGTTCTTGATTCTCATCCCGATGAAGCTCAAGTAGAGGAGGCTACATGATAAAATTATCCTCGGGAAGAGAGGAGAAAGAGATGACTATTGACCGCCAGAACTGAGGACCACATTCCCCACACTGACGCCAAAGCATGGGAAGGACTGGGACTTTTAACCTATTGATGGAAAGGAAGCCAGCCAGAGGTGTGAACCCCTTGAATTTACAAGAAATTAATAAACTTCAGGTCTGCCAATAGACTTTTTACTTATTAGTCCAGTCCCTGGCCATAAGACCTGTCGGAATTTTGAGGTGGACGGATCCTGTTAGGGCATGCCCAAAGGAAGGATAAAATCTTGAGTACACAGCTGGCAACCCGGGCATAAATTTTATAGGACGCCATTTTGTTTTGGGCATATACGCACAGTAGTTAGTATTGAATTTCGTAATTTTCTGTTCTTACCAGTATACCTATGGAAAATACAACATGGTTTTTTTTAGTTTTTTTTTTTTTTTTGGATTCCTCATAAAATTTCCTATAAGATAAGACTTTTTAACCAGTAATAAAACATGTTTATGAAAATCTAACCTTTTTTTTATTATATTTTATTATGTTTAGTGATTTCTTGAAAGGATACGTATATTTAGCTACACAAAAAAATTTTACTGATGTGAATTTTGTTTGTTTCAAACTGAATAAATGAAATGGAGGATAACAAGCAACTTGTTTGCCTACATCTGTCCTGAGGGAGTGGAACTTCAATAGATGCGGACATATCAAAATGTATTTTATGCCAAAAAACACAACAAAGAGAAGACAACAAATACAACAGAAGGAAGAAAAAAAATCTTGGCTGCAGCTGAAACACGACAAGGTGATGTTTTTAAATGTATCAGACTCCTAGGACGTGATTCTGAGTTCGTGTACCATTGTTCAAATGCATGTTATAAATCCTACACGCTAAAGAAAAACTTTGCTTCAAAAACAAAACAAAAAATGAAGCCAAACAACTGGAAGAATCAAGTGAAGACCAACTTCAAGATTCATCAATATCACCACACAAAAAATTGAGGGCTGATGTTGTTTGTCGTAACCTGCCATCGTCTAATAAGGTAGAGCCTACAAAACTTCCATGTATTATTTGCGGAAAACAAAAGCACAGGAACATCAAAGAAAAATATAGAATTAGTGAAACCAGTCAGACTTAAACATTTCTTGCAGCCACTCTGTTCTTCAAGGACAATGTACACATCAGAACTTGTGATCTTGAAGATCAATCGGCTTTGTTTGGAGCAGATTTATACTACCACAAGCTCTGTCTTGAAGTGTATCTCCAAAGGTATAGAAAACAAAATCAGCCAAATAATAAACAACAAATGCAAACCAAAGGCCAAAGACCACAACAAACACAAACCAAAGGCCAGTACCAGTTAGAACCACTTCTTCAAGACATTCTGGATCATGGCTATGGTCTAACACTTAGTGAGATTTGTGATTATGCCAACAAACAGCCTGGAGAACAGTCAATTACAAATACAGAGGTAAAACTGTACATGATAAAAATATTTGGGGATAACATTCAGTTCTGCAAACCACCACAAAAAAATCAGTCAAAGCTCACTGTTGATCAAGTAGCGGAGAAGCTATGATCTGTAGACTTTGTTAAGGAGGCTGGCAAAATAATTAGACAATCACTCCTGGAAACAGATTTCAGCCTTGACGATGAGTTTGGGGATGCAAACCAGCTAGAAAAATCTTGGGTAAAAACGCCAATCTCACATCCACTAATTGATTTCTTGTCTCACATAATTAATGTTGCTAAACTAACCATCCTTTCTCACATTGATGATAACAATCAACCATATACGACTTCAGGTGAAGTAGAAGAAGAAACAGACAATGATGAAATTGGAGAACTCAGTGAGAAAACAGATACAGCTATAACACGCAGAATCAAAGCCCTTTTTTCAGATATTATTCTACAATGTTCATAAGGGAAGAAAGAAGACTCCTCTGCATCTGATGACTGGCCATTCAATTCATCAGAAGTGTAAGAGCAAGCAGCTTATCACTTTATTCAACAAAACTGGACTGTCAGTCAGCTACAATGAGATTATGGAATCTCGTCGTAACTTTGCACAGCACACAGTGAAGTCATGTTCAGTGAGCCCTGCACTTCCAAGTCATTTTATCAGAAGCAACTTCACCGTAGGTACGATGGATAATTTTGACCACATGAAGAGACAAGCTTTTCAGGTCTTCGGGGAACCCATGATACTGTTATGGTCTTATTTCAGGAAGCTCCAAGCATAATTCCCAGTAAGCCAAAGTTGTCAGCAGTGTGTCATAATGAACTTGAAAAAAGGTCTGTTGCTCTACTTCCATGTCAGCAGGTTAGAAATTTTAGGAAGCCATCTATACCAGTGAATATTCCTCCAGATTTCAAAATCACTGAAGAGGTTGACATTTTACCATGTCACGAGATCAAGAAGGAAGAGTCGGTGATAAGTATGTTGCAAAGTGTTGGAGGATTATCAAACCAAAGTACATTGACATGGTCTGGCATTCATGCTATCATCTCAAAAGCAAATGTTCTGTTACAACATGTGTGTTGGTTTTCTCCCAATACTGCCTTACCCAATGACAACATATGATAGTGTGTATTCATGTGTGAAGAATTTTCAAAGCTTGCTTTTACATCTCTATCAACAAGTACTGCCAGTTGCATGTGATGAAGGCATTTTCCATATTGCTGCAGAAATTCAGTTGATAACAAGTGAATTCCAAGACCTTGTGCTACTCCTGGGATCCTTCCATATGACTAAAATTCTACTTGCATGTATTGGAAAATACATAAAAGGTAGTGGGTTAGAGAATGTCCTCATTGAAAGCCATGTGTTTGGTCCAAAAGTAGTAGAGAGTGTCCTCAAAGGTAGCAATTACATAAAGTCAGTAAAAGGAATGTTTATTTTAGCAGAAGTGGTAGAGAGGCTTAAATAGAAATCATGTTTGAGTACCATCGCGGATGATGACGAATTAGCTACACATGATGGGTTCAACTCTATGCGACACTCAACAGTGGAAGAAGCACAACTCAAGTTCCAAGAGCTGAACGCAACATCAGGAGAACCTCTGAAATATGTTGAATATTTTCATACAGGAGCAAGTTAAGAATTCTGAGCAGTTGAAATACCTGGAGGGATTCTTGCATCTGATAAGTCTTTTGAAGAACCTCATAAGAGCTGACAGGGAGGGGAACTGGAACCTCTACATGCAAAAGTCCTTCCAATTTTTCAAATTTTTGATAGTCAACTATTTGAGATGTGGTTCACTGCTCTACGAGCAAATGCTTAACCTTGAGACTTGTTATCCTGATGTATTTGACCAGTTCAAGAAAGGACCTTTTGTTGTTCGAAGAACAAATAGAAAGTTTAATGACGTGTGGATCGACGTGGCTCTCGAACAAACAATAAACCGCTCACAGAAGTCAGCTGGAGGAATCATTGGCCAAACAAAAAGGAAGGAATACATTGCTGAATGGGAGCTTGCTTACCATGAAGTCTTTCTCATAAGAAAAACACTTCAAAGGCTGCTGAACATTACACCAGTTGACTATGAGCTGATAATGAATCATAAGTTAGCAAGAAGTCTCAGAAATAGAATGGAAGCCAACATCCAACAGATGCTCCAGTATGTTGAAATCAGAGAAAATCCATACCTTGTAAAAGGTGAAGTTAGGCTTCACAACATTCTAACGAATGAATGTGTTCCAGCATTGAATGCTAAGAAGATGCTCCAATTTTTGATGGCAGCACGAGAAGTTTTCTGCATGTTTCGAGAGGAAAGGCTTATATCACACTCAAAACCACTCTCAGCGCCTATTCATCAGCAAAAGTTACCCTCTTTTCTAAGTGTAGCACAACCAGATATGCAGACAAAAAAGCAAACTGTGAAAAATACCATCAAAGGCCATTTGCTGGTTCAGAGAAAAAATGATATTTCCAAGGAGAGAGAAATGACAATGACAGAAATTCTAACCTACGATTTTTCACCTTCTGCTTTATTAGATGAAAATGGTGTTATTATCAAACCCATGAAGTCTCAAATCATGTCTGAGTTGGCCAAAACATTAGATACTCCTGACCAAAATTTCCAAAAACAGCATACCCTGAAAACCAGTGTGGTTGTTAATATCATGAATCAGTTTCAAAGGCTGTCAGTTAAGGGAAATGACACATTTGAAGATATATCTATTTACAATCTTTGACAGTAATGTTTGTAAATTCAGTCGTGTGGACTAGGCTTTTGACAGCTACCTTCAATCATCAATCAAAAATGCTGAGAGAGAAAGATCTTCTGTGCAACCACTACAGTTGACATCCATTGCTACAACTACGAAGCTTCCCGTAGAGATGGAAAGATTTTGGGCATCAGCTGACAACAAAATTCTGATTCAAGATGCCCTGAGCGAATTTCTGAAGACAGTATCAGCTAATCGACAATGGGAAACTATCCTCAGCGGCATATTGCTTGAAAGTGGACCTACTGCCGCCTTAGAGATAAAAGATGGAAGCTTCACACAAATCAAGGATGCTCTTCTAGTAACTGTTGAGGAGGCCGACTTACGGATTATTCCTCGTGTTTTCCACGCTGTTAAAGAAGGTTTACAGTGTATCGTTGTGCTTTCAGGTAACACAGATGTTTTTGTGATACTCACTCATTTTTACAAGTTTCTTAATGAAAATGGACTCTGAACTATGGATGAGAAAGTCTGCATCAGATATACCAATTCATATTCTCGTGGGCAAGATAGGTGCTAACACAGATGTCCTTCTTGTTACTCATTTTCTCAACAGGTTCTGATGTGACCAGTAAGATAGGCAAAAAATTGTCATTGCTCAAGGCAGAACCAGAAAAATATCTCCACAACTTTGGAGGTGTTATACTCAAAGTACTCAATTCTTTAAGCTAGCCGAGGATACTTAGTGAAGGTTTTAAAACCAGGCTCTGTGTGCAAGACATTTGATGCACTTGGATTTGAAATAATGACCAAAGCTGGCAATTCCAAACTTACAAGGCTTCTCTTGCACAAGCTGTTCATTACAAGGTCACCTGAAAAGATCATTTAACATGGTATAGTCATGCTCTACAGTGTTAATGATGGACGACCCATTAGCCCTAACTGATTTTGGATGGACAATCAATGCTGATGACTCGTCATTCTTCCCAGACCCTTGCATTAGTGAACTACCTGAAGATGTGATTTTTACCTGTACTTGCAAAAGCTGTCATACAAAACGATGCAGGTGCCACAGAAACAATGTTTCTTGTACGTCATTTTGCAAATGCAACATGTCATTGTGACATTCAGAAACATATATAAAATACTTAAAATGACCATTTAACACTGTATAATTTGTGATTCTTCATGTATCGTAATTTAATAGTGATACTTCAATACATTATCTATTCTTGTGTGGTTTTTATCATTTTTTTTCCTCCTACAATATTCACAGCCAAGGGTCCCAGAGGAGTACAAATAGTCCTATCTTATAGGAAATTTTATGAGGAATCAAAACAAAAAAACATCGTTTTTTACGTAGGTATACTGGAAAAACAGAAAATTACAAAATTCAATACTAACTACTGCGTGTATATGCCCAAAACAAAACGGCATCATATAAAATTTATGCCCGGGTTGCCAGATGTCTACCCAAAATATTATCTTTCCTTTGGGCGTGCCCTAACAGGATCTGAAGAGAAAACTCGTCCACCTCAAAATTCTGACTGGTCTTATGGCCAGGGACTGTATTATATCCAAGAGAAGGATGTGCGATTAACTCCGTAAGTGATCACCGTTACTTTGGTGGAGGAAAGGTAAAAGATGATTTAACAACACTTTTTTTTTCCTCGGAGTTGCAGTTATCATAAATAACTTGTGCATCTGAGAATTAGTATAACGGGAAGCATCATACGTAATAATGGAGATAGAAATGGTATTGGAAAAGGGAAGTACCCTAAGTATAGCTGGAGGTATATTAAGTTAGTTATTTTAAGTATGAAGTTTTAGGGAGTTGAATTGGATTTTGATACATTTTACTTGGAGGAAGTCAAGTCTTTAATTTAGTTTGAGGGAGAGAGAAGGGTTAAAATTTGTGTAAGGAAATATGCCAAGTAACGTTAAATATGGTTTACAGTATGAAGAAAGAGAAAGTTGCATAAGGTTAAAGTAAATATCTAATAGAAGGGTCCTGATTCCTGTACTAGTTTTAAGTCTAACAAATCATCGAATAGACTACTTTATTTTTCAAAAGAATTATTTCTCGTGCCAGTTAATTCTCCACAGTGTTTTATCTATGAAGTGTATTTACATGTTGTGTGAACTAAATGGTAACAAGTGTGAACAATGCACTGGTAAAATTTTATATTTTTAAATGATAAACAATTTTCTAAAGGCTAAATTTAAAGTAATCTTAAAGGAAGTTAAAAATTTTCATCATCCCAATTCAACATCAGTATTACTCTTCATGTTCAGGTTAAAAAGTATTCACAGAGGGATAATGTCCAAAATTGAGGATCACATAAAAAATATTGCAGCATGCAAGGGTCCTGCGATACTCGTAGAAACCTACGCATGAAACACAACGCCTGTCTCAGAGGTTGAAGTCTTGTCGGCCCGACGCTGGGTAAACGTGATTTCATAATCTGACGACACCCCACATAAACTAAACAGTATATTCCACATAAAGGGTTTAGACCAGCTGTACTTAGTGTGGCTTACTTAATGCATTATTGGGAAATTCAGGTAATGGACTCGACATGAAGTTGTCCCAAGACCTCTAATAAATCGTGTTGAGGCACAACAATAAATTAGTATATAATTGGCCCCAGGAGCAGCCACAATAGAGGCAAAGATTTCACTTGTGATCCCCTGTACCTGCACAGGAGATGTTCCGTTTACTTGTGTTCAGTGTTAGAAATTAGGAAATCAAAGACAGGAGTCAAAAATCCTACTGTTCTTTTTCTAGGTACCAAAATGTAATTCCTAGTTGCCATTCTTAAAAAAAATTATAACATGCTCATATTTTCGTTGGTAACTTACTATTGTAATATCTATAATGGCAGTGAGAATTTGACCAATGAAAGCATAGTAATAAGGTCAGCAATGAAACACTTTAAACAAGTTTACAGAAAGAATATTGTACAAATTAAAATATCTTTACCAAAATTCTTTTCGATGGAACCCGCCCCCTCCCCCCACCCTTACACACACACACGTCTCAGAGGTTGAAGTCTCTTATTGTAAAATCCAAAATAAAAATCCTTAAATATTTAAACAACTGTGCAGAAAAAAATACTTTGCAAATTAAAATTGACTTACCAAGATACATTGAGGGGACAACCACTGCTGGGTTAAGGAACAAAAAAAAAAAAAAAAACCCAACAGCATGCAAAATATGAAGTGAAAAAAGGGAACCAACACAAACAAATAACTTCAACTTATAGTTCTCAGGGAAGAGCAGAGGAAACAAAAACCAAAAGGCATGCACCATCCACTTCTTCCCTTTCATTCTGAGTTCCATTGTCAATGGTAACCTGTTGCTGTTACTGCTCTTTCCCCAAGGATAAAAATGCAAAAAAATAATTTTCTGAATTTTCATTTAACAGCTGAATTTTTGACAGATGCCATAATTTGGTCTTATAAGGATACCCTGCAAATTTCGCTTGAATCCAATGAAAACTTTTTAAAGTACGCGCTTTTTTTTTAGTATTAAAGACGTTTGTTTAGAGAAACAATGTCAACTAATTTTTTGTTCACAGGGTAGTGGCGAAGCACCGAGATCTATGGACATGAAACATTTACTTCCGCACCCCTTTCATTCTGAGTACATGTTTGCAATCCGCAGCCGTACTCCCTACCTAACTCAGAATAAAAATGTGAAAAATTAATTTTACGAATTTTCATTTAAGAAAGCTGAACATTTTTTTTTTCAGATGCTCTAACTTGGTCAAATAAAGCTATCCTGAAAATTTCGCTTGAATCCAGTGAAAACATTTTAAGTTACACACACATAAAAATTAACATTTAGACAAAGTTCTTAATAAAAAAAAATGCATTTCTAATTCAAAAAGTTTTTACATTATCAAGGCAAAATTTTCAGGGTAACTTTGTTTTAATACACAGTGGCATCTGTAAAGTTCTGTACATTTAACTGAAAATTCGGGAAAAAGACAATCCACATTTTTATTTCCCAGTGCGTAAATCTCAGTAATGCCAGACCGCACTGCTGGAATCACTCTTTTCAGTAATCACCTTGGGTCATCCACCATGGACATTGCAACTAGCTTCCCATTAGCTGTAAGCCACCCCACATTTACAAAAATGCAGGCATAAAAAGTAGCGTTTTTTTTTTTTTTTTTTTTTTTTTTTTTTTTTTGCCGGGTTTCAACAGTTTCAGAGTAAAATTATTGAGCCAATCTTTAAAAAAAATTGTGATGCACATTAACTGTAAAATCAAATACAATATAATAATTTTATCATATCTACACCACGATTTGTCATTTTGTCCGGAGTTTTCACAAATTTTCCAGAGTGACCGGAGCACTTGGCAACTCTGAGATACTCATATAAATATCTGCGGGTCGACCTTACACGTGTGTATACTGTATGATTTTTTAAAAAATCATTTTTTTAAATTAAGTTTTCTGGAAATATCTAAGATTTATGGAAAAATCAGTAGTTTTTCACACCTCCGTAAGTCCGTAGTTTGACCATGATATCCGTAGAAACTACGGAAGATCCTTAGTACTTGGTATCTCTGAGTAAGCAACGTCATCACTCATCACAATTGGCACACTCCTTTATTCATCACGTAAACTGGCGAGAGTTGAATGATGGAACATAAAACGTGATTGGCGGAACGCTCAGTTAGCCTAGCACAAAACCTAGTCGTCAAATTTGACGACCAAGCACAAATATTTAGTCGTGAAACCCAAATTTGAAGTGGCAAAATACGACTAACGACCTCTAATTTCGAACACTGTGTTGTGATACATGGTGTTCAGAACTATTCATATTCATCTAGTTACACCATTTATCTAAAATAGTGGAAGCTTCAACATCGTGCAATTCATGGTCCTTGGGCTGAAAGTGTTTTCAGCATGATAGATGAATTAATAAAGAGGAACTGTACACCAACTATACTTGTAATCCGAATTTATTGGTGTAGAATAGAAAATCAAAGTTTCCAAGCTTTCGCACATCAACCAGATGACTTTCTCAAGGAAGGTAGACAGCAAACTGAATAATATAGTTTGCTGTCTACCTTCCTTGAGAAAGCCATCTAGTTGATGTGCGAAAGTTTGGAAACTTTGATTTTCTATTCTACACCAAGAAATTCAGATCACTAATATGGTTATACTATTTTGATGACAGATGAAATTGTCATCTGGGGGCATAAAAAAATGAAAGAAAACTGACAAAGAAATGGATAGGGAAAGATATCAACAGGAAGAAAAATCAAGCAATGGATGTTGTGTAGCTGGAGAGGCAACAAAAAACAAATATGGCTGTTGAACTTGCTGATAAGAAAGCAACGCTTCGTTGCAAGTACAACAGCAAACAAGAAAAAATAACTGTTGTTTTAAGCAGTATCTTTCAAAGCCATTTGATTTTGTTTTGAATGCAGTGATTTTATATTATGAAAAGAGTGATGCATCCTAGTTAAATATTTACAAACATTGTAGTGAATAATTCAGTCTTTCTCATGCTGTGTTATATTTACGTTTTCTCACCGCATGTTCTGTTCTTTTACCCGGTTAAAAAGTTAAGCTTTTTGCCTCTGTTAGTCTCGTATGTTTATGTCGTATAATGCTTGTATTATCTATTAAAAAGTTATAAATGTAGTTTCTGTGGATAATGCACAGCTTGAAAAAAAAACTGTTTTTGCAGTGTTTTAAAACATCTCCATGGACAGGTGGTGATATTATTAAAGGGCTAACAATGTATCTACTAGGTGTGATCGAAAGGTGTGCAGACTGGTTGCATAAGTTTGGAATCATGTGGCACAGCAGGACGCGGTTTGGCATGGGTTGGCCTTAGAACTTACTGTGCACGTGTCGTGAGTCACGTCTCGCCTGCTCATGGGTTTTTTTGTTGTTTTTTTCAGTTGTACTTTGTTCTTGTGTGAAGTTTTTGCGAAATGTAATCTGAAGTGTCGCCAATATTTTCACCAAAACATTTAATTTTTCCCCGCAAATTGCGAGAAATGCGATCAGCAGCGCGACCCCCGTGGGTTGTCTGAAGACTTCAATATTAGTTTCAGTTCAGTTGATTGTTATTGGCAATTTAGGTGTGAGATGTGTCCAGTCGAAATTGCTCTCAGCTGAGCAAAGACAGGCCCACGTTTCAGCAGCTAGTGTGTTCGACGCACTCAAGCGTCGAAAACAATGAAAACATTTTGAAAACTACCATAACTGATGATGAATTGTGGGTTTATAGCTATGACCCAGAAACTAAGGCCAAGTCTTCACAGTTGAAAGTGTGACAGAGCCGCAGCAATGTCAAGCTGATGCTGACTGTTTTTTGTTTTTTTTTAAGTCACGTGGGAATTGTGCATCATGAATACTCTCCATCAGGCCACAATCGATAAGGAGTACCACTGTCAGGTTTTGCAGTGTTTGAGGATGCAGTTAGTCGCAAATGACCGACATTGCACAAGAGTGGCAGGTGCTAACTGCACCATAACAACATGCCTTCCCGTACATTGCAGTTAGTTCGTGCAGCAGTTTCTTGCTAAGCACCCATGGCACAGGTTCGAAAGCCACCCTGTTACCCAGAACTCGCTCCCTCTGGCTTTTTTTCTCTTCAAAAAAATCAAATACCACTTGAAAAAGATTTCAAGATATTGAGGATATTCAACAGAATGCGACAAAGCAGGCTTCGAGCAGTGGAAACAGCGCTGGGGCCAAGTGTGTAGCTTCGGAAGGGGACTACTTTGAAGGTGATTAAGTCTCAAATCTGTATGTAAGTCTTGTACTTTTTTTTTTTTAATAAATCCAGTCTTGATGTTTTTTGATCATTCAAAAATGTCTTAACACCATTTTAGTATGCAGCAGTACTGAATTCTGGCTCAGTTTTTGGAAACCAGGTCTGAAAACTATGGCTAACCTGTTTTAGCATTAATCTTTTTATAGACTTCTGCCTTCTCCTTCAATTAATCAATGTCTTTCTTAACTGAAAAAGGGGCATCTGTTTGTTTCATTTCCTCCTAAAATGTTTCTAGCATCTGACAAAAATCAACCAGTACTGCAGTCTTAAGTACACTGCTCAAAAAAATTAACAAGGAGCTGCTGCATGAGGGTGAGGGTGAAATTTCAGTGGCATGGTATCTAGTATCTACAATTCTTGAAACTTTTCCTTCACAGAAATCCACTAATGTGTGGCGTACATGACATTTGATCCCAAAGTCCACAATAAATAGCTCTTCCCAGTTCCAGTGTGTACAAATGTCCTTTTTTAAAGGACTTCTTTAAAACTGTGACTACTGATAAAGTTCTTTATTTTCAGTGAGTTGAGGACATCAACAATATACAAAAATATCAAGGGTAAGTAATGAAAATGATTAAACAAAATGACTTATCCTCTTTTGTTTTTGTAAAACAAAAAACATTAAAAGTTTGCTTATTAAGATAATACAACGTGGTTTGTCACAAATATTTATTTTTTCAAGTCAACCATGGTTTCGCTGGGTATTGAGCATTGACCTAGCTTCATCAGGACGAACGGCATATAAATATTCAAATTGTATATGATATCATAAACGATGTTTAGAGTCACAGGTTTTGGTTAGTTGCTTCCACGCGCTTGATAGAAATGGGGTGGATGCCATGTCATTAACAAGTTGTGAAGACTTCTGATATATATGGAAAGCTTCCAAAATATCAAGTTTGGTGGTTGAATCGGGCTTGTCAATTAGTTTTGCTTCTTCAAAGAGAAATTTACGGTCCTTTTCGTAACAGTGTTTAGCCATCGATGACTTCTTTAGATCACAGTTCCGAATGTTGGTCTTGTGCTCCTTCAATCGAAAACACAAGGCTCTACGGGTCTGTCCTATATAGGAAGCGCTACATTCACATGGAATTTAATAAACTGCTTCACATGGAATTTAATAAACTGCCTGCAAGTTTTTGTCTTCAACATAGTCCTTTGATCCTAAAAAGTTTATTTTGTTTATGGGTTTAAAAACCCATAGAGCCTTGCATTTTTGATTGAAAGAGCACAAGACCTACATTCAGAACTGTGACCTAAAGAAGTCATCAATGGCTAAACACTGTTACGAAAAGAACCACAAATTTCTCTGAAGAAGCAAAACTAGTTGACAAGCCAGATTCAACAACCAAACTTTGATATTCCTCGCTCTCCTCGCTATGAGGTACAGAAGCCATCGTCCCACAAGGGTACCTCTGCTGACCGCACATCACAGGGTGCAAAGATTAGCATGGGCACAGGAACATCGCCACTTGACCCTAGACATGTGGAAAAATGTTGCCTGGACTGATGAGTCGAGATTCACGTTGGTACATGTGGATGGCAGGATACGAGTATGGCGCAAACCACATGAAGCAATGGATCCTTCTTGCCAGCAGGGTACTCTTCAAGCTGGTGGGGGTGGCATTCTCATCTGGAGACTGTTTACGTGGACTGAAATGGGACCCTTGGTACGTGTGACATCGTCTCTCACAGGTCATCGTTACTGGGATATCCTGGACGACCATTTGCTCCCGTTTGTGCGTCTTCAATATCCCACAGGGGACCTCATCCTGCAACAAGATAAAACCGTGCCATCGCTCCCGAATTGTATCCGAATGGTTGGATGAACACTCCACTGACATGCTCTCGCTTCCTTGGCCAGCTAGGTCACCTGACCTCAATGACATTGAGAGAGATGTTCGAGGCTCTGACCCCCCTCCATCAAATCTTCATGAACTGTGGGAGCTTGTTCAGGGGTCGTGGATCCGTATGGCTTCCCAATGCTACCAGTGTCTTGTCGAGTCCATGCCGAGACAAATCGCCGACGTCGTCGGGGCGAAAAGTGGTGCTGCACGTTACTAGACAGGTATATAATTCAATTGCTCTTCAGTGTAAAATAGAAATCAAAGTTTCCAAACTTTTGCACATCAACCAGATGGCTGTTCCAATGTTTAACAGAAATATTGACAAACCCACTCTTTTTGACATGGGTGTCTATGCCATCCATCCCTGTACAATATCTGGACAGCTCCAAGAAATACTGCAATGGAATGACCAAACATTTGTTTAGAATTAGAATGAATGAACATAAAAGAGACACAACTGACAGAAACTTAACCACTATACAGAGATGTCAAGTTCAAGGCCGTTGATCATATATGGGATGATATAAAGAAATTAGCTTCCTACTCAATGACTAAATCTACTGCCATTTGTGAAACCTTAGAGATCCTTACCAACAAATAAGGCTTGCAATGAAAGTGTCTCTCTAGAATTGCCATAAATTTGGAACTAGTTTTTCAAATACTGTTTTTGCTTGCATGATAGTGCATACTCAAACATGACACCTCATTTCTTTGAATGAATATTACATTTATTCTGTTGTCAAGTCACCACATTCAAAGTGACAAAACATAACAAAAGAATAAAAAACTAAAATTATATACAAATAGCATTGGTACACCATTAAGATTTTCTGTTCTATATTTTTGTAATAATATGGTATACTATAGGAAATAGAATGCCAAATGAATTCAAATAAAGTTACAAATATGAATGCAAACTAAAATAACCATAAAATTCTATATACAACCATAAAATTCTTAGAGGGCCAATTATTTTTATTTTATTTTTTTGATTGGAGGTTTAATGACCACCGTGAGCAACAAGCAGTCGCCCACCCCTAATCTAGGGCTACTGGTTCCAGGAAAGGAAGAGAGCCAGCGCCGTAAGACAAACACAAAATCCATGCCTCATCGGGATTCGAACCCGGACCCATCTTGGACGAATGATCCGAAGCCATCACTTAAACCATTGGGGCACAGGCCAAATTTCAATATCAAACGTGGAGTTGACAATAAAGCAAAAACAGGAGCAGAATTTAGTGGATAACGTGAAATAAGAGAAGTAGATATTGAACATAAGTACGCAAACAACAAACAAAACTGAATGTTTTCAAAAAATGATAATAGATATAGGATAGCAAAATAAGAACTTTCAAAGAAAAAATTACTATTTTTGGGGACAGTTGTTATTCATAGCCACACTCCTAATGGGGTAGAGGTGTGGCTATGAATAACAACTATGTGATAGTTTGCAGAATAAAGTTCAAGAACTGTCTGCTTTTAAAATGAAACACATTATCATACCCTGGAGTCTAGTGACTCAATAAATAAGTACAGGAAACACTTGTTTAACAAGTCATTATTATGACTAACTTCATAAATAGCCAGTATTGCTTATTTAGTGAGTCATGACAGACTTGCTACATAAGTAGAGGAACAAGTCCAAATCAGTTAACAGCAAACTATGTTAAAAAGTGGTTGTAAATTAGGAATGGGTAATTGCTTACAGCCCATTGAGTTACTCATGGTAGTTGTCAATCCCCCAAACAACAAAATTCTTCTTTCTATTATCACAAATATTTAAGAAGTAAAATGTTAAAATGAATGCACAGAGTTATTTAGAATTAAAAAAAAAACAAGTGTGTACATTATACTAGCGTCTGGGAACGGCAATAGAAATGTCGTAGGAAGATCCTCATTGGTAGGAATAAAACGCAAGCAACCTATTGGCGTGCGTGATGTATATCACTAGTGCCAGGCAAGTATGAAATAATTAGCAAACTTTCTATACTTAATATAATTTTCCGAATTTTTTATTGAAAGCCATTGATCAAATTACCGGGTAAATGTTTAGATTATCGTTCTAAATTATTTCGCGAGAAAAACGTTAGTACCTGGAAAAAGTGCGACGTACGGATTCAGAGTATGGATATTAAAGGCAAATGTTACAGAAATTTCATATTTTAAATGTGTTTTGAAAATTTTAATCAGAATATTGACCTGTAAGTTCGATGCTGTGAAGAGACGCTACGGTTGGCCTAATGCATCTCTACTGCGATGATGTCAACTGTGCTCCGTTAAAAGGAAGGTTCGTTGCTGTACCGAAATGACGGGCGGAAGAGTACGAGAGAAAGCGGTTACTTTTTGGCAGGAGAGCAATAAATTTTGTAGTGTACGCTACAAAAAATAGGTCCAAATTATGCACACTTTATTGGCATCCCATACGTTGTTGGCAGGAAAACCCGGAAAATAAGATCTTTGATTAGCAAACGATACGTATCAGTGAGAGAGAAATTGACCTGCGAACAAAGTATCAACACGAGAACCAAAAGTACAGTGGTACAGCAAATCAGCTACGAATGGAAGCCGTTCAAAGTAGAACCGAAGTTATGCCTCCCCAGTTTTCTGCACAACATAGAAAGGAATTGTAGATTAGCGTCCTAAATTATTTCGTCGGAAAAATACCTGGAAAAAGGGCGCCGTATAGATTTTAGAATATGAAAATTAATGGCAAATGGTGTAGCAATTTCATGTTATAAATGCCTTTTAACGATTTTTATCGTAATATTTACCTGTAAGTGTGATTTTTTGAATAGACGCTGTGGTAGGCTGAACGCATCGTTACCACGACGATGTGAAGCTTTAATCCGTTGAAAGAAAGATCCCTGCGGCGAGTAATTCACGCGCGGATGACTACAAGTGCAGCTTCATATGCTCTTGCCAGGAGAGCAAAGCACCATGTACTCATACGTTACGGAATATAGTTCGCTCATGTTTTGCCATTGTTTTTGAAGCACATGTTCAGAAATGTTTCGTTCTTTCACACATCATTCCCTAATTCCAAAAAGAATGTGCAAATATTCCTTTCTATGTTGTGCAGAAAACTGGGGAAGCATAACTTCGATTCTGCTTTGAACGGCTTCCATTCGTAGCTGATTTGCTGTACCACTGTACTTTTGGTTCTCGTGTTGATACTTTGGTCGCAGGTCAATTTCTATCTCACTGCTACGTATCGTTTTCTAATCAAAGATCTTTTTTCCGGGTTTTCCTGCCAACAACGTATGAGATACCAATAAAGTGTGCATAATTTGGACCAATTTTTTGTAGAGTACACTACAAAATTTATTGCTCTCCTGCCAAAAAGTAACCGCTTTCTCTCGTACTCTTCCGCCCGTCATTTCGGTTCAGCAACGAACCTTCCTTTTAACGGAGCACAGTTGACATCATCGCAGTAGCGATGCATTAGGCCAACCGCAGCGTCACTTCACAGCATCGAACTTACAGGTCAATATTCCGATTAAAATCTTCAAAACACATTTAAAATATGAAATTTCTGTACCATTTGCCATTAATATCCATACTCTGAATCCGTACGTCGCACTTTTTCCAAGTACTAACATTTTTCAGGCGAAATAATTTAGGACGCTAATTTACACATTTTCCCGGTAATTGGACACAATGGCTTTCAGTAAAAAATTCGAAAAATTATATTAAATATAGAAAGTTTGCTGATCATTTCATACTTACCTGGTGCTAGTGATACACATCACGCACGCCAATTGGTTGCTTGCATTTTATTCCTACCAATGAGGCTCTTCCTACGACATTTCTATTGCCGTTCCCAGACGCTAGTGTACATTATTACCTGCAATACACACTGAAGAGCAATTGAATTAGAGACAGCTGGCGTTATGCAAATGTGGCGCTGTGGGCGGCCCTGTAAACGAAAAAACGACATGACGTATGCAGCGATCCAACAATATAAGGAGTGATGCGATGGGAATCAGTAAGAGTCGAACGCAGTATGGGTAAAACAAAGGATCTAAGCGCATTTGATCGTGGGCAAATTGTCGGGGCCCGACGAATAGGTCACTCCATCTCGGAAGTCGTGCAGGCACTGGGATTTTCACGAGCCACTGTGTCACGGGTGCACCGTAAGTACATCGAATCCCGTAAAACCATCCTTGCAAGGGCCAACTGCCGTGGACAACAGCGTTTGGATGAGCGGGGTCATCGTCGGCTAGCTCGCATTGTAACAGCGGATAGACAGGCCACAGTGAAAGAAATCACTCAGCAATTTAGCACTGGTGCACAAAAACGTGTAAGCAGCCACACCATCCAGAACCCTCTCCTCGCTATGGGGTACAGAAGCCATTGTCCCATGAGGGTACCGCTGCTGACCGCACATCACAGGGTGCAAAGATTAGCATGGGCGCGGGAACATCGCCACTGGACCCTAGACATATGGAAAAATGTTGCCTGGACTGATGACTCGAGATTCACGTTGGTACATGCGAATGGCAGTATACGAGTACGGCGCAAACCACATGAAGTGATGGATCCTTCTTGCCAGCAGGGTATTCTTCAAGCTGGTGGGAGTGGCATTCTCGCTGGGGACTGTTTATGTGGACTGAAATGGTACCCCTGATACGTGTGATACAGTCACAGGTCAACGTTACCGGGATACCTGGAAGACCATGTACTCCCGTTTGTGCGTCTTCAATATCCCACTGGGGACCTTATCCCCCCCCTTCCCCATCAAATCTTCGTGAACTGTGGGAGCTTGTTCAGGGGTCATGGATCCGTATGGCTTCCCAACGCTTCCGGTGTCTTGTCGAGTCTATGCTGAGACGAATCACCGCCGTCATTAGGGCGAAAGGTGGTGCTACACGTTACTAGACAGGTATCTCTAATTCAATTGCTCATCAGTGTATTAACCTTCAACATATTACCTTCTTATGTTAAAAGAAATTACTTGAAGTCAGTCTAAACTTTTCGTTTCAGTGTTTTTCTACCATGGGTCAAATGTCGCTGTGGCTTTATATTTTTATTTGCTGGTTGGCATGAATTTTTTTCTGGTGCCAATGGCAAATTTTTTTTTTTTTTGCCTCAGAAACTGGCACCAACTTAGTTTGCAACATTTTCTGGTTTTCAATTACCATTTGTAGTTCTTCAGAGGACTGAGTCTGATGTATGAGTTCAATTATATTGTATGTACATGCAAGTGCAATAGCTCTATTTTTTTCAACATCTGACAGGTTTTTTTATTTATTTAGTTATTGCCACTCGCATTTCTTCTTGGTATTCATCTTTATTACTCATGCCTGTATAAAGATTGTCACTGGACTCAGTACTATCTGGTATTAACACAAAATGTTCAGTTCTCCTGCTGAAGTACCTGCATACAAGGTGTATGTGCCTACAAATGGTGTAATGCAATGTACCATCAGGGCATGTGCATTTAAAGTTGTGAACACACACGTTGCACTCTTGACACCTTATCTCACAGTCGCAGTCAGTTATGTATGATACAGTATAAGATTTTCTGCAGCACTGCTTGAATAAACTATCTACTGTTTTTGTGGTTCCTTTTCAACAATGGCATCTTTCTTCAGTTGAAAACTGTTCAAGTACCTTTTTCTGATATCAAAAATGTGGGATGTCAATTTTGGCTGTTCAAGAGCAATCAATTGGCCCAGTAAAATTTTTGAATAGCATTAAGCAAAAGGGAAATAGATTTATCTAATCTTCACATTGTCTTCCCACCTGCTTCTTCATGTTTTACTGTGCGATGCCACTGTTCTACCTTCATGTTCGTATTCATCGGGTATCCTACTCGAAAGCAGCTTGCCCACCTATTTACGCGGTTCGTGTAATTTTGAAGGAAGTATTTCCCAAATGTTGCACTTTCTGCAGAAGATAAAAAATCTTTAACATAATTTTGAGATATGCGCTGAAAAGTTGTGACGTCTGTTTCATCAGCCATATGCTGTATGGCCAGCTTAATTCTGTCTTGAACTTCTTTATCTTTTATTTTTGTTAGTACATTGCTGTTTAAAGCATGTTTTACGTGCCATACACACAAAAGCTTGTTCTGTACTTCCCCAAACACCTGTTTCCAAGCATTATACATTTGAGGTGCGTCGTCTGACATAAAAACTTCTGTTTGTAAATTAGGAAATCTGTTCTTAATTTCCAAAAGAAAAAAGAACAAATATATCTGTTGTAATGTGTGACGAATATAAACTTGCTACTGGGACAGCTTGATGCCGAGAATCATTTACCATCAAAGTTGTTAGCTGGTAATCATGCATGTTAGTTCCATGTGTAGAATCAATCAAAACACCATTTTTTACATGCAATTCTAACACCTTCAATTGAACATCACTCATTATACCGAGTAAAAATTTTTTTTTTCTCAATTGATGGATGATCTGGTATAGTTTTACCCACTGCTTTGTAGAGTAGCACCGAATTACCTTCATTTTGCATTTTTTGAACTAAGATATCAACAGATATCCTATAATCTGCATGATACGTTACATCTTTCGACATATAAGTCTTGGCTGATGTTGTGTAAATCTTTCAGAGTGGTGTAACCAAGTCGTTTAGTGGGTGAAAATATTTTCCTAATATCAGTAAGAATTGCTGATTTTGGTACCCCTAAACTCAACTTAGCTGCCAGGTGTTTTTTCTGAGGTTTTGTCAGTGCAGTTCTTCCAATTTCTATTTTATGTCCAATGAGGACAGATTGGTACGTAACTTTGATTTTAATGGTTTCATTTACTATTTGTTTACTTACTTTAATGTGTGCTGGACAGCTTTTACCAATTTTATTTGTTCCTGCACATTTCATAGAACGTTTCCTACTTTCAGGCGATTTTATATGACAATAATAGGAAGAAACAATTGTTCCACCTAATTGGCAATTGCCACTTCTGTGTTTTAAGAAACCGAAACGTGACTGTGAATCACGCTCTATATCAGTTTTCCACTGTAGAAACTCCTCAGTGCTGTGGAACTCCTTTTCCTCAAATGACAGGGAAATATCAGGATGACTGACATTGATATGGTTGTGCAGCTCAGCTACACTTTTGCAACTCAATTCACAAATACTACAAGCAATTGAACGAAATAATCGAACTTTTTGTGTGGGGTGAAAGTTTCTGATATGTTTGTACAAATTTTTCTTCTCTATGAAAACACACTTGCAATACTTACAAGCATTTTTGGAAGCTTTACAAACTGCAGTCACATTATTAGGATGAAGCTTCCTTACATGCCTTTCCAAATAAGCTCATCTTGTGAAAGTACACTTGCAATACTTACAAGAAATATTATTTTTTGAATTAAGGGTATTGTTACCTGTGATCGGACCACTATGAAATTTTTTTAACATGTTTCGTTAAATTTTTCTTGGCTGTGAACTGCGAACTGCAGTATTGGCAATGAAACATCGCTCTCAAAGCCACATCTGGCACATTTTCATTTCCTTGAAACATCGCTTTCAAAGCCACATTGCTGAACGCCGAGATATAAAGGTCAGCCCGCGCTCGCTTTGATAGAATGTTTATACTGTATTCTTTGGTGCCGGATCCGGTCACGTGACTTCCGTTTGCTCCTCGGGAACCAGGTTACCCCGAGACGCTTGTCTGATACAGCGCCTAGTCATCACCCCCTAATAGCTACAGGCCCGCGCACCGAACACCGGAAACTGCATGACGTAGGGGAGAGTAGGCTGATGTCAGTGGTGGGTGGTCGAGCATGCGTGTGCTGCTCACTCTGTGTAAACCTAACTGTTGATTTGCGTGGTCGTCGTCAAATTTATTTTCATTAAGGAATATTTTTAGGAAAAACAGCACCAGAAGTAAATTCAATATGCCTTTTAAGTGCTGTGTACCGCACTGCCGCGGTAATTATGATGATGGACCACGCGTAAGCGTCTTCAAATACCCTACTAATGGGGAGATTCACACCAAATGGATTACAGCAATTAAGCGAGAACATTTTCAAGTCACGAAGAACTCTAGGGTAAGTGGAAACATTTTTTTAACCTTATTTAAACTACTTGTAAAATAAATATTTTGAACAAGAAAATTTAAATTTGGTTAATTTTATAATCAATGCATCTCACAGCGGGAAGTCAGAGCACTGAAAAGATTTTTGAAAAATGAAATTTATGTTTGTAATGGAAATAATAGGTTACTTGTGTTGTTATAGTAACCCATAACATGTTTTTCCAATGTATCAAATAAATTCAAAGTAAAATATGCTTATTTAGGAAGGAATTTTAAACTTTATTATGGACACAGAATAATAAGGGTTGCATGTTTTTGATCCCAAGAGTAATATGTTGATACATTCGTACATAGTTATTTACGTGTCTAAGGCAGTGCCAGACTAAACTTTTTTGGGGTCCCTATTTCTGGGCACAAGTGCTTGTAAAATAACTATGTCGTATACCCTATACGAAATATATGTATGTCATGTACACATCTAACATGCCTATGTCCTTTATATAAATGTTAAGGCCTTGTTGCCATGTAAAATACATCTTTTGTGTTTGCAGACATGGAGAGTTGCATTGAATTATCATTTTTAATATTTATTACTAAAGGAACACAAACAATGAATCAAGTATAGACAGCAAAAATTACATATGAATGCACAAAAACAAGTTCACACATAGTTCAGGAGTAAGTTTGCCTTTAAAATGTCTGTTTAAAGATTTTGAAGCATTTTTCTACAAACCAACACATTGAAGAACTTCATGTGAGCAGTGTGTATGCTCTATCTGTGGTAGGATAGGAATTTATCAGAACCATTCAATTTCTTAAAAATTAGGTGAAATATATCGGTACACAGGTATTGGTTCAGTATTACTTGCTTAACTGCCAAAGTTTCCTGTAAAATTATTAAAAAATGAGAGAAATATTACCCAACTTATAACTCGAGACATATCAGGTAAACTACCAATGCTGTTAATAGCAGTAGCAATATCTGTTTGTTTTATTTATAAAATGAGTACCCCAAAAAGTGTCTTTCAGTGTACACAATTTTGTAAAAAGTTTTGCAAACATGTCAGTCACTGATGTTAGGCATTCATTACATTAGAACTGCTAAGTGAGCTAAGAAAACTCCCTCAAAAATCTCTTCAAGTGTACTCTGTGTAGGAAATAAACATTGCTAGCATACCCCAAAAATGCTCCAAAATCTCTCCAAGTGTCAACATATCTTACAAAAATTTTATTCTAAAGAAATGCAAACATTGGATCAAGTATAGACAACAAAAATTAGAAATGAATGCACAAAAACAAAAGTTCACACATAGTTCAGGAGTTAAAGTTTGTCTTTAAACTGTCTTCTTTCTTGCTTTAAGGTTTGCAAAGGAGTGTGCATCGTTGAACGATAACTGCTTAACAAAATCTTGGTCTAATGACATGATAGCAAGACCATTAAGTCTTTGTTGAAGCATTGTCGATTGCAAGTTATATTTTACCAAGGCCATTTTCGAAAAAGAATACTCTGCTTGTCAGTTGGTTATTGTTATTATCAAATATAGTTTTAATACATTGAATACATTTGGGAAAACATCAATCAAATTGTAATATACACTGTATTGACAGTCACCAGACACCTTGAAGGGAAACACAACATAGCATTTATTGACATACATAGACAAACCACTAATATAACCTCCAACAATCTTTCCTTTCTCAAAGTCAGTTCTCTCTGTCGTGACATTTTCACTCAACCTCACAGTGCAATGTGATCGCGGTCAGCTGCAGGCTTGTTTTTATGGCGTTTGCAGCTGTACCGCACATCTTAACAATGCAGCGGTTATGTTCATTTGCTTTTGAAGGGGTGTCCTATGACTTTTGTCAATATAGTGTATATATGTATTTTACTTCCTTTTTCTTTGTGTTTTGTGCAGTGGCTACATTCACACTTTTGATGAAGTCGTAGAACTGTAAAAATTCACCCAAATCCTCATTGTACAAATCTAAACAGTTATTTAGAGAAATTTGGTCAATCGCATTAGAAGTTTGGCTGTTAACTAATTGAAATGGAGACTGACAGTTTTTATAAGCTAACAGACGTTTGTTAAGTTTGCTATGCAACTGATCAATAATCACATTGTGTCTACTTCAAATTTTTCCATTCGTGAAAATAGTGTCATTATGGTTATTGCCAGCTGCATATTTTTTGATCGTGATTCGACAAAACTTCCCAGAGATTTTTCACTTAATGTTTTAACTATTTCGTCGTAGTTTTCAAAATTATATCTTTTATTGGCAATGAAATGCAGGGTTAGAATTAGAAGTAAATCTTCTACAAGCTTAGCGAGCTGACCACTCGAATTTTCAAATCAGTGGTCTGACAAAATGCCCACTGGTCTGTGCAAAATATATATATATCATCGTCATCATTGTCAACCATTATCAATCCACTGCTGGACGAAGGTCTCCCCAAGTTTCCTCCACAACGGTCTGTCTTGTGCCAGTCTCCTCCATGTCACCCCTGCATACTTTCGAATTTCATCCACCCATCTCCCATGTGGTCTTCTTCTGGGTCTTTTCCTGTCCCTTGGAATCCAATCTAAAATTTCGGCTGTCCATCGATGATCTGTCCTTCTGGCAGTATGTCCAGCCCATTGCCATTTCAGGGATTTAACTCTGATCATGATGTCTTCCACTCTTGTCATTTTTCGGATCCACGAGTTCCTCTTCTTATCTCTCCTGGTTACACCAAGTATGCACCTCTCCATGATTCTTTGAGTTGTCTGCAGCCTTTGTATGTCTCTTTTAGTTAAGGTCCACGTCTCTGCACCATACGTAAGCACTGGAAGGATGCATTGATCAAACACTTTTCTTTTAAGACATAATGGCATATTGCTCTTGAAAATTATGCTGTTTCTTCCAAAAGCTCTCCAGGCAAGTTTTGTACGCCGATTAATTTCTTCATCAATGTGACCCTCACTTGATATTTGCTGTCCAAGATAAACATACGTGTCTGTTATCTCCAGCTTTTCTCCATCAATCGATAAATCTTCATTTCTTGTAAAAGCATTGAACATCACTTTTGTCTTCTGAAAGTTCATTTTTAATCCCACTTCTTTACTCTTGTCAGCAAGTTCCTGGATCATACTCTGCAGCTCTGATGGGCTAGTTGCAAAAATGACTACGTCATCAGCAAAACGAAGGTGGGTTAGATAATCTCCATTAATCTTTATCCCCTTGTTTTCCCAGCTCAGTGACTGAAAAACACCCTCCAATGTAGCATTAAAGAGCTTCGGAGATATGGTGTCACCTTGTCTCACTCCCTTTCCAATTTTTATGTGTGTTGTATTTTCAAACAGCCTAATCTTTGCACTTGCATTTTCATAGATGTTATTAATAATATTAATGTATGCATCTTCAATACCGCAGGTTTTCAGAGCCATTGTAACTGCTGATGGTTTCACCGAATCAAAGGCTTTTTCATAATCGATAAAAGCCATGCACAATGGAAGTTCATATTCCCTCGCTCTTTCAATTAGTTCTCTCAGCACATGGATATGATCTATTGTGCTGTAGCCACTCCTGAATCCAGCTTGTTCTCTCGGTTGAGCCATGTCCAGTGTTACCTTCAAGCGGTGTGAAAGAACTTTAGTGAAGATTTTATAAACTACTGATAGGAGGCTGATAGGTCTGTAGTTTCCGAGATCCTCAATGTCACCTTTCTTATGTAGCAGGATCATTGTAGCGGTGTTCCAATCCTCAGGAATCTTTCCTTCATTAAGGCATCGAGTGAAAATTTGGGCGAGTACTGTTTCAATTTCTCCACTTGCTTCTTGTATGATGTCTACAGTAATTCCATCTTCTCCTGGAGCTTTTCCCCGCTTCATGTTCTTGATTGCATGTGCAACTTCTGCTGGAAGGACTGGAGGAACTCTGGTACTGGTATCTTTCATGATGTCTGGAGTGCATGTATCATCCCTTTCATATAATTTGGAGTAGAAATCTTTCACTCTTGTCAAAATTTCGCCTCTATTTCTTGTTACAGAACCATCTTCTTTTCTCAGTGCCATAATCTGTTTTCTTCCCTTACTGAGATGTCCCTTTGCTATCTTTAGGCTTTGGTTGTTTTCAATTGCTTTCCTCACTAGTTCACAGTGGAATTTTCTTACGTCTTCAGTGATACTTTTTCGTACTGTCTTGCATAGCTCTATATATTCCACTTTGGAAGTCACATCTTCTTTAGTTGTCCTCATCTCTCTTCTTTTTTGCATCAACATTTTCGTTTTTCCTGATAATTTATTTACATGCAACTTGTTCTTAGACCCAGCTAATTTTGTTGCTGTTTCCATAAGAGCTTTGGTTACTTTTCTGTTAACTTCAGAGATGTCCACTTCTTCCGATGTTAGGCCTTCTAAAGCAGAGAACCTGTTCTTCAGTTCCAACTTGAAGGTATTATGGTGTTTTTTAAGGTTGGTTATGTCAATAGATTTTGTTTGTCTTATGAGCTTGCCACGTTCAAGTTTAGTGTTGAGGTGCATCTTACATCTCACCAATCTATGGTCACTACCTGTGTTGAACTTGTTTAGCACACTGCAGTCTTCTATGACGAATTTTTTGTTACACATAATAAAATCAATTTCACTTGTCGTCCCATTTGGATGTCTCCATGTCCATTTCCTGTGTGGCTTTTTCTTGAAGAAGGAGTTCAAGATGAAAAACCCTTCTGCCTCTGCAAACTCAACGAGAGTATTTCCACGCTGGTTTCTGTTGCCGTGGCCGAATTTACCTACTGAAGTTTCATTCTGTTGCCGTTGCCCTATTTTTGCATTGAAATCTCCCATAATTATTTTCAAGTGCTGCTTACCTTTATTATTTAGATGACAAATTTCCTCATAAAATTCTTCAATTTCTTCTTCAGGATGACTTGTGGTGGGTGCATAAGTTTGAATAATCTGAGCCTGGTATCTTTTCGAGAGTTGGATAACAAGCCGAGCAGCTCTGTCAGAGGAACTTTCAACTTCTACAACTTTATCCTTCAGTTTCTTGTTTATTATAAATCCAACACCACTAGTTCTGCCAGTATCTGTCCCACGATAGTAGAAGAGATGTCCACTTTTCAGTTCGATGAGATCTTCTCCTTTTCTCCTTACCTCACTTAGCCCCACGATGTCCCACTTGATCCTTTGTAGTTCCTCTTCCAATTCAAGAAGCCTTGAATCAGAAGATAGGGAGCGTCCATTGTACGTAGCCAAGGTCAGCATCAGATGGCAGCCTAGTCCGGTCCTCCGGGGATTCTTAGCACCCTCTGCCTTCATGTCGCACTGGCCGCTGCCTTGGCCAGGTACATTCCGGCTGCCGGAGACTGAGGGCCAAGATTTAAGTTGTGGAGTCATTTTGGAGGGGTTTGGCCATAACTCACCACGCTGGCCAAGCGGGTTGGTGAGTGTGGGATAGAATTTCCTCTAATCCCGATGGTATAGTTATACCGCTATTGGCGGTCGTCAGAGCCCCTTTAGTGGGAACAGGATGCACCACGAGAAGGCGGGGTTGACATTTGTCAAGGAGAGGCTGTGATGTTACGCATCACCTGACCTTACATCCCATATATATATATATATATATATATGTACTGAAGAGCAAAACTGAAAACTAAGGAAAAACTTTAGAATTTAAAACGAAAGTTGCAAAATAACCTGAAGATCAAAACGCGCAACGCAGCAGTTTTGAAAATTCAGAATTCACATTCTATTAAGAAGAGACCTAAGCAAAAAAATACATATATAATTTTGACTCACACCAAGTACAACATAGAAAAGGTTATGTATCTACCGGTGTGAGTAAAAGGAGAAAAGATAAAAAAATAAAATAAAACAACTGAATGTAGAAGGTGTCGAGAATACTGAGCCTTGGCTTTATCAAGGACCAGCAAAAACTCTGCATTTTCTCACTTCCACAAAGACCTAGTTGGAAATGGGTTTCTGCAAGGCCATAGATGCAAGTAACATGCCCACCTAAAATTGTTTTAAAAAATATATATATGTCATGTCCTCCGCAGAGTTGTATGACCAAGCACTAGTTAACAATTTCGCTTGCATCCATAACCCTCCTGGCCCGACCCATGCTCTTCATCTGTTACTATTAAACAGAGAGAAGAAGATTAAAGAGAACTCAAGCTGTGAGAGTGACATAATAATTAGAAATAATTTTCAGCTATAACGAAATGCCAAGTTCGTCTGAGAGAGAATTTAAACCTGAAAAACAATGCAAAAGAAATCCAAATTTTTACATTGCAATTAAAAAAGGAAATATTAATTTTTTAAAAAACAGATTTTTGAAAGAAACTTGAGTCTAAAACCCCCTACTCTACAACTTATGACAACACGAAAACGAGAATAAGTTAAAGACAATAATTAACTAAAGAAAACTTTGTGAAAGTTATATGACTTAAACAGTTAGTTGCAATATGTACAAAGTGTTTCAGCAGTGCTTTAAGTGCATAATTAAGTATTTATTAAGAACTTAACTACTTTGAAAATACAGCGCAAAGAAAAGGAACTATGCTTAGCCATCTGCTGTGCCTAAGTACCCCAAAGGACGCGCAAAGTTACCAAGAAAAGAAAGAGTTAAAACCCGCAAAAATGTTAACAGACAAGCCAGTGCCTAAAAGCTGAAAAGCAAAAAATCTTCAGAGAAAAAAAGTACATGAAGTACAAACATTGAACTTATAAAACCTAAAACCCAAATACAAGGAAGAGAGCTTACCTCTTGTGCAACTAAACTTTCTCCTCACAAGAGTAAAACATGGCTGACCTCTTCCCTAACACTTCTGCCACTCCCTAGTCGCTGGGGGGCAGTGTGGGTGGGGCTGATGGCCTCCTCATACAGAAAGAAACCAACTCGCGGAGATTTTAACCAGAGAAAAAAATATATATATAAACTTAAGACTGTTGATCTGAATGATCAGAAAGAGCAGAATTAACTCTCCAGAATACATGAGAAATATTATAAAATATACGAGTAGTGTATTTAATAATCTTTGCATGTATTAAATCACCTTAGTGAGCTTCTATAGATTAATCAGAATCTTATTAATTTTAATGTTAGTTTTACTATTTTTAGTATAGCTATCCTAGTGATGAATAACTAGTTTTCTTTATTTGTTTTTATTTTCTTTTTATAAACAGATTTTTAAGCTTTTTTGTGATTTTGTTTATATTATTTAATTTTTTTGTTTTAATAGGACCTTCATATCCATAGCACTAAGGTTCCTTTTAGTAGTTAATAGGCATCCTCTAGCCAACTTCCTTACGGCTTTGATTGGTCAGAATCATATTATTAACTGTGTAGAAAATTAAAGCAGATCTGCCAACCTTACTCTATTATTCAGAATAATTTTTCTTAAAGTTCTTTTGATGAAAGAAGAAGGAATTTCGTTCTCTAGAAAACTATCTAATAGTATATTAATGTGGTAATTGAAGTCCAAATTGTTGCTGCAAATTCTTGAAAATCTTAGGACCTGAGAAATTAGTACATTCTCAATTACTTTGGTTGATATGTTATTATTCCAGTGTAGATATTTAATTACTTTGAAAGGAAAATTAACTCTTTTATCAAAGAGGCTAATAGATGGGTTACCTCTGTTGAGCTTAATGCTTAAGTCTAGGAACTCAAGTTCCTGATTACTGTGGTTGGTTTTACATAAGTTAAGAGAGCTAGGATAGATATTATCAAAATCACTCTCTATAACTTCTGAATTATTGATACACAGCAGATCATCAATATATCTAAAAGTGTAAAGGTAGTTATCTGAGCAGGTGGGGTGATTTTTAATGAATTTATATTCCTTAAAGAACAGGAATAGATTAGCGATATTCGTGGACGTTGATGTTCCCATGGGAATACCGTTCACTTGCTTATAGAGAGTATTATTATATAAGATATGGTTATTTTTTATGCAGCAATTGAGATAAGAGTTCCAAGTTCCTACATTAACAAATTGGTTAAGTTTAAATTCCGCATACAGCTCTTTAAAGGTAGTGATTATATCTGATAGAGGCAGATTAGTATATAGGTTTTCAAAATCATAACTATTAATATCTAAGGGACAAACTTTGAGTATAGTAGAAATTACTTCTGCATTATTATTAATTATCCAAAAATCTCTGTACATCAAATTAGTACAGTTTCTAATGTGTTTCAAAACCTTCTTTAAGACATCTTCAAAAGCAAGATCTATTTTCTTTTTATGACTCCCTACTCCACTAGCTATGAACCTGAACTTCACAGGATCCTTATGAAACTTAACCGTTGCAAAAAGAAATGGAAATTCAGGCTCATATCTTCTAGTTTGTGGAATTTTAAGTTTCCTGAAGAATGCCTTAAACCGATTTTCTAACTGCTTGGTAGAATAACTTACGGGCTCGTATGTTACTCTATTATTGAGTTCCATAGTTAACAATTCAAAATAGAACTTTTTACAGATAATTGCAAAATTATTGCTAGCTTTATCCGTAGTGGTAAAAATAAATAAGTCTTGTAGTTTGGAGAGTGACCTTTTAGCTTCTCCAGAGAAAAAGAGATTTCTATTGAAACAAAAGTTCAGACCTGCCAACTCACCGGTGAAGCTATTGATTATATTATACTTCCATTCTGCGAAGGCCTCAATAGGCTGATTGTACGTTAAACTGGTTTTTACGATGTACCTATTAACATCTTGAGTGAAGCTCTCAAGAATCCTTTCTTTGGAAATTGTGAAGGAAGGTCTGAATTTAGAGCCATACTCTAATAAATTCCTAAGCTTTTCATTTTCAACAAAACTCAAGTTTCCGGTGATAATATGGTTGTAATTCTTATCATAGTGAACTGTTTCTTTATGTTCATCACAAGAACATGTAGTAATTACAGGAATGTAACTCGAAGAGTTAAGTTTGTAATTTTTAACTATTGACCCTAAGGTCTTAACATATTTAAAACTTACAATAGACTGGTGCCTGTGGATGGGAAAAAAAATTGCATTATTGTAGAACAGCTTCCTTACATTGAGATGATCGTAGGCTTTATTTAGAAACCTGATGGTTACAAAATTACTGGAAAATTCTTTAAGAGAAATTTTATCTTTAAGAATATGTTTAAGAATGTCCAGAACCAAAGCAAAAACATGCTTATCAACATGGTCAGCAGTTTCTTTCCAGAAATTGAAAAAACTTGTATATATATTTGCAGTATATGTAGAAAATAATGTATCATTTTCATTGTAGTAGTATATAGCAAATTTGGAATGGAATGCGTGTGTGTATGTAATTATGAAAATAGTACTAATAAATAAAACACAAAACATGCTATGCAGTAGTAGAAAATAAAAATAAAAACAGCTGACCAGTATGTATCAAAAGTTGGTAGTTCACTCATTTTTACTGGTCCAGGAATGGCACAAATGGTGCTAGTATCCAGAACGGTACCTTGATTATAAGGGCACTGATATGTAAGGTCAGGTGATGCGTAACATCACAGACTCTCCTTGACAAATGTCAACCCCGCCTTCTCGTGGTGCATCCTGTTCCCACTAAAGGGGCTCTGACGACCGCCCATAGCGGTATAACTATACCATCGGGATTAGAGGAAATTCTATCCCACACTCACCAACCCGCTTGGCCAGCGTGGTGAGTTATGGCCAAACCCCTCCAAAATGATTCCACAACTTAAATCTTGGCCCTCAGTCTCCGGCAGCTGGAATGTACCTGGCCAAGGCAGCGGCCAGTGCGACATGAAGGCAGAGGGTGCTAAGAATCCCCGGAGGACCGGACTAGGCTGCCATCTGATGCTGACCTTGGCTACTTACAATGGACGCTCCCTATCTTCTGATTCAAGGCTTCTTGAATTGGAAGAGGAACTACAAAGGATCAAGTGGGACATCGTGGGGCTAAGTGAGGTAAGGAGAAAAGGAGAAGATCTCATCGAACTGAAAAGTGGACATCTCTTCTACTATCGTGGGACAGATACTGGCAGAACTAGTGGTGTTGGATTTATAATAAACAAGAAACTGAAGGATAAAGTTGTAGAAGTTGAAAGTTCCTCTGACAGAGCTGCACGACTTGTTATCCAACTCTCGAAAAGATACCAGGCTCAGATTATTCAAACTTATGCACCCACTACAAGTCATCCTGAAGAAGAAATTGAAGAATTTTATGAGGAAATTTGTCATCTAAATAATAAAGGTAAACAGCACTTGAAAATAATTATGGGAGATTTCAATGCAAAAATAGGGCAACGGCAACAGAATGAAACTTCAGTAGGTAAATTCGGTCACGGCAACAGAAACCAGCGTGGAAATACTCTCGTAGAGTTTGCAGAGGCAGAAGGGTTTTTCATCTTGAACTCCTTCAAGAAAAAGCCACACAGGAAATGGACATGGAGACATCCAAATGGGACGACAAGTGAAATTGATTTTATTATGTGTAACAAAAAATTCGTCATAGAAGACTGCAGTGTGCTAAACAAGTTCAACACAGGTAGTGACCATAGATTGGCGAGATGTAAGGTGCACCTCAACACTAAACTCGAACGTGGCAAGCTCATAAGACAAACAAAATGTATTGACATAACCAACCTTAAAAAACAACATAATACCTTCAAGTTGGAACTGAAGAACAGATTCTCTGCTTTAGAAGGCCTAACATCGGAAGAAGTGGATATTTCTGAAGTTAACAGAAAAGTAACCAAAGCTCTTATGGAAACAGCAACAAAATTAGCTGGGTCTAAGAACAAGTTGCATGTGAACAAATTATCAGGAAAAACCAAAATGTTGATGCAAAAAAGAAGGGAGATGAGGACAACTAAAGAAGATGTGACTTCCAAAGTGGAATATATAGAGCTATGCAAGACAGTAAGAAAAAGTATCACTGAAGACGTAAGGAAATTCAACTGTGAACTAGTGAGGAAAGCAATTGAAAACAACCAAAGCCTAAAGATAGCAAAGGGACATCTCAGTAAGGGAAGAAAACAGATTATGGCACTGAGAAAAGAAGATGGATCTGTAACAAGAAAGAGGCAGAAATTTTGACAAGAGTGAAAGATTTCTACTCCAAATTATATGAAAGGGATGATACATGCACTCCAGACATCATGAAAGATACCAGTACCAGAGTTCCTCCAGTCCTTCCAGCAGAAGTTGCACATGCAATCAAGAACATGAAGCGAGGAAAAGCTCCAGGAGAAGATGGAATTACTGTAGACATCATACAAGAAGCAAGTGGAGAAATCGAAACAGTACTCGCCCAAATTTTCACTCGATGCCTTAATGAAGGAAAGATTCCTGAGGATTGGAACACCGCTACAATGATCCTGCTACATAAGAAAGGTGACATTGAGGATCTGGGAAACTACAGACCTATCAGCCTCCTATCAGTAATTTATAAAATCTTCACTACAGTTCTTTCACACCGCTTGAAGGCAACACTGGACATGGCTCAACCGAGAGAACAAGCTGGATTCAGGAGTGGCTACAGCACAATAGATCATATCCACGTGCTGAGAGAACTAATTGAAAGAGCGAGGGAATATGAACTTCCATTGTGCATGGCTTTTATCGATTATGAAAAAGCCTTTGATTCGGTGAAACCATCAGCAGTTACAATGGCTCTGAAAACCTGCGGTATTGAAGATGCATACATTAATATTATTAATAACATCTATGAAAATGCAAGTGCAAAGATTAGGCTGTTTGAAAATACAACACACGTAAAAATTGGAAAGGGAGTGAGACAAGGGGACACCATATCTCCGAAGCTCTTTAATGCCACATTGGAGGGTGTTTTTCAGTCGCTGAGCTGGGAAAACAAGGGGATAAAGATTAATGGAGATTATCTAACCCACCTTCGTTTTGCTGATGACGTAGTCATTTTTGCAACTACCCCATCAGAGCTGCAGAGTATGATCCAGGAACTTGCTGACAAGAGTAAAGAAGTGGGATTAAAAATGAACTTTCAGAAGACAAAAGCGATGTTCAATGCTTTTACAAGAAATGAAGATTTATCGATTGATGGAGAAAAGCTGGAGATAACAGACACGTACGTTTATCTTGGACAGCAGATATCAAGTGAGGGTCACATTGATGAAGAAATTAATCGGCGTACAAAACTTGCCTGGAGAGCTTTTGGAAGAAACAGCATAATTTTCAAGAGCAATATGCCATTATGTCTTAAAAGAAAAGTGTTTGATCAATGCATCCTTCCAGTGCTTACGTATGGTGCAGAGATGTGGACCTTAACTAAAAGAGACATACAAAGGCTGCAGACAACTCAAAGAAGCATGGAGAGGTGCATGCTTGGTGTAACCAGGAGAGATAAGAAGAGGAACTCGTGGATCCGAAAAATGACAAGAGTGGAAGACATCATGATCAGAGTTAAATCCCTGAAATGGCAATGGGCTGGACATACTGCCAGAAGGACAGATCATCGATGGACAGCCGAAATCTTAGATTGGATTCCAAGGGACAGGAAAAGACCCAGAAGAAGACCACATGGGAGATGGGTGGATGAAATTCGAAAGTATGCAGGGGTGACATGGAGGAGACTGGCACAAGACAGACCGTTGTGGAGGAAACTTGGGGAGACCTTTGTCCAGCAGTGGATTGATAATGGTTGATGATGATGCGCTATGCACATACCGAAAGCCACCTTCATGGAATTCCTTGCTTCAGTGTGAAAGGCAATTCCATGTGAGAAATACAATTTAGCAAAGTCGGAGCATAAATCAGTGGTGAAGCATGACTTTGTAAGTAAGGGAAGCAAATGCAGTTAATATGCGATAAATAGATGGCAAAAGTGATATGAATGAAAACTTATAATAATTAAAATCAGCAAGCGACCCATAGTTTATTTGCTACATTGACAATACAGCATCGCAGAAAGCATTGTAAGACCCCTCCCCCCCAAACGCAACCATGCGCAGTATCACCAAAAAGAAATGTCTGTGTAGAAGTTCAAATGCAAAGATTTATAAAAAAAATTTCAGTGAAAATGTTGAAAGGGAAAGAAACTTGTCTACCCACACAGCAAAAAGAATTGTGGATTGCTTCTATCAGAGCTAAGACTGGCTCGGGCTGTAGAATATTTACCCGTTTCGAATTTGTCAAATGAATTTGTCTGATAAATACGTATTTTGAGATTTAAACTCTTGTTTAAATATCAAAAGACCTATTTATCAGACAATTTTGTTTAGATTCAGTGTAATTTAACGAACGGTTTTGGTAATGAAGAAATACAATCTCAGTGTGTTGGCATTAAAAAAATTGAAAAAAAGAAAAGTGTGTACTGGTTTGTAAATAATTAATGTGATATGGTAATTTTAAATAATAGCTGTTGTTATAATGTTACAAATATAAATGTAATATAACTTTTGTTGTTGTGTTTTGTTTGAAGAATGTTTTCTAATATTTAGTTACTTTTAATCTTAGGTATGTGAGCTACATTTCTGTGAGACTGACATTGTTAGAGAGTCTTCTTCTTATGACGAGAAATGTGGGAAATTAATAACAGCTCCATTGGCACACCCAAAATTAAGGGATGGTGCTGTTCCATCCCAGTTTCCAGGATGTCCGGATTACATGTCCAAAGCGGACACATCTAGGGAAGGTCCTGATGAAAAAGATCCAGAATTGAAATGGAAACTCTTCAGCGAGCAGTTCAAGAAAGCATTGAAAGTAAAGCATTGTATGATAAGAAAAAGGCATGCAACAATTTATGTGAACTTAAAAAGCATTTACAATCAACAAAAATTTCTAATATTTGGAATGTCATCATGGATAAACCAGATCAAGTAGTTTTTCTGGACTTAAAAGTTTTCACCTGGCCCTTCTGTGTTAAAATCAGTATGTGTAAATAATGAATTGGATATAATGGCATATGTAGGAAGTTCACCAATAAAGCACTTGGGTAAGTATAATTTTCCTTTCAAAATTAGAGACATTAATGATGTATCTGACATACTGCAGACTGTCGAGGAATTGCACAAAGAAAGTAGCGACTCCTCGGTCAGTGATGTGATTAGTGTAATCCAGGAATTATTACTAAATATGCTAAAGGTGTTACCAGAAGAAAAAGAAGGTGTTGTTAATTTTATAACTGAGCAACTCATGCTTATTTCTAACAAAAAACATAATGTAAGATATAATGTTGATTTCTTAATATTTTCAAGTTTAGTTTTTTCCATTTCTCCTCATGCATATAAATTTTTAAGAAGTTCTGGATATGTTATTTTTCCGCATCCATGTACAATACGAAGAATATGTTCCACATTGAAAATTAGATCCTGGAAGTGAACAATTTGATGAACATTTTTTGTCGTATATGAAACAGAGGTTTGGTATGATAGAATCGAGAGATCACATTGTGTCTCTTATGGTTGATGAAATTCACATTAAGTCATGTCTTGATTTCAAGAGGGGGAAATATTGTAGGGGCTGCCTACAACAGTGAGAAATGTGCTACAACTGCTTTTGTATTTATGGTTCAGAGTTTTTTGTCAGCCTATAAAGATGTTGCATATATTTTGCCTGTAAGTAAGATAACAGCCGAAGACCTTTTTAAGGCTATTAAGAGAGTTATAACAGGTTTAGAAGGTATTGGTTTTAAGATCATTTGTGTTAGCTCGGATAACAATGCAATCAATGGTAAAGCAATGTCTTTTTTGCTTCTCCACCAAAACTGAGTATTGTGTACATTCATCCCTCTGATGTAAATAGACCTTTGTTTTTTATTTATGACCCTGTCCATATTTTAAAGTCCTTGCGTAATAATTGGTTGAACCAACGTAACCATGGCCAGTGTATGTATTACATTGATTTTGATGATCATTCAAAAACTAAGACCGCATCTTTTGATTCCATAAAAAAAATGTATTCTTTAGAACTGGGAAACTTGGTAAAATACGCATATGGTGTTACTTTAAAAGCTCTTTCTCCAACAAATTTAGAGAGACAAAATGTTAAGTTAGTTTTGCAAATTTTCAATGAACATGTAATTGAAGGTTTGATACAGTTTGGAGAAAAAAATGAATTGCCCCATTTTAGAGAGACTTCAGAGTACATAAGGATTATTTATACATGGTGGTCAATAATGAACGTTAAAAGCTTATTTAAGGGGGAACACAAAAGTGATAAGTTCATGGAGCCACTCACTAACAGTGACAATGACGTAAAATACCAGTTCTTAAGCAAATTTCTGGACTGGGTTAACCAGTGGATTAATGCAAAGTATTCAACTGGGGTATTGACAAGGAAACTTTTACATCTCTCAGACATACAACTCATGCTGTGTTAGAGTTAGTAACATACTGTATAGAAGAGTTGAAATTTTCTTTTATATTAACAGGGAAAATTCAGACTGATGCTTTGGAGTATCGTTTTGGTAAGTTTCGCCAGCTTGCTGGCTCTCAGTTTGCTATTTCATTACGTCAGGTTTTTGAGACTGAATGCAAGTTACGTTTGCAAACCGTAGCTCCCTTAAAAATTAAGTCAGCAAAGTATGGTGACTTAAATATTGATCTGGATCAAAAAGAATTGACCAATACAGTAAATTTCAATGAAGATACAACTCTTTCTGGATTTGATAGAATTGATGTAAATAGAAAAGATGTGCATGCTGTTCAGCATTTACTTCCAGTTCTTACATACGTAGCTGGTTATTGTGCTCACACAACTATTAAAAAACTAAAATGCAATTCTTGTAAAATGTACCTTGTAATAGATAATACTGTTAATTTTTGTCAGTATAAACTAACAGAAAAAATGGATAGAGGAGGGCTTCTATATCCCCATCCTGAAGTATTAGATATTGTAGTGCATACATATGTTATCGTACAAAAACTTGTTTCGGCTGATTTTGAAAATCTATTTTTAAAGGTCAGAAACCAAAGGCAACTTGTTTTGGATTTGACAAAAGATGTGCTAAACAAAAAGAAATATGTTTAGGTGTAGATTGCTCTGAAGGTCATGGTATTGAAGTTGTAACAAAAATATATTATCATGGCTGCCACAAATACATTTCTTAATAATTACTGTAAAAGTAAAAGTGACAGAAATGAAAAGCAGGATAAAAAAAGGAAACTTCAAACCTTTAAAAAAATTGTAGAGTACTTAAATGTTCAGTGAAAATAATTTTGAAAAGAAATCATTGTTATTTTTTACCGTATTTTGAAAATTTCATTTAGAACTTCATGCTCCACCAATCTTGAAATATTGCTTTTCCTTAATTACTGACATTACAGCAGAACATACAATGTTTTAAAAAAAGCTGCCTTTAAATATTAGATGAAATAAGCTTCTTCACAACAATGTAGCTGTGAATAATAATTGATACAACATTGGTGCAGGTAAAGCAGTCCATCTCTATCTATTTTTTTAATCGTCATTTGTCATACTTAATGCTTTGTTGATTACAAAGAAAACACTGCAGTCACTACATTTTAGTTTCTTAACAGTAGTATAAGCACAAGAACTTCCTATAAATGTAAGGTTAGGAAGTTCAAAATCCACATTAGATATATCATTTTCTAAAACACTGGTCTTGGAAGTCTGAAACATTTTCAGCTATCTGCATTTCTTTCCAGTCAGATAATTCACTGAAACTACTGAAAGAAATATCCCCAAATTCACTTGAATTGATTAGCAAAGGTAGACTACCTGGGAGTCTTAACTTTGTTCCACATTTATAAGCTTGACATATAGAAATATGATACTGAAATCCTGCAAGCTGCCTATATTTTCTAAACAAATTTTCTAGTTCATCAGCCTGTACTTTTCCAGGCAGTAAGTATTTAAATTTAAGTTGATTTGTACAGTATCTAACCAACTGAAGTATAGCACAAGATATGTGTTTTAGTGCAGTGTAAGTTTTGCACTATCACACTCCAATTTTTCCTACCTGTCAAGCCACCTAAGGAACTTTTCAATGAACACTACTTTTACATCTGCTGTTAGTGTTTCATGATATTTGGTCCTCAAGTGTTCCCCTTTAAAAACTGCTGTCACATTATAAATATTCCACCGTGTAATTATAAACTTAATACATTCAGTGTCACCAAAATTTAGTATATTATTAATTCATCCAACAGTTAATAAAGCTTCAGCAGTGCTACAGTTGAAAATCTGGAGTATTAATTTCACATTTAATTTTTGTCTTTCTAAATTGGAAGGACACAAAGCTTTTAATGTTAAACCATAACCATATTTCACAATTTGGCCACTTTCAGTCTCATGTAATTTCTTAACTGAAGTGAAGTCATTGGTCTTCATAGATATCATCAAAATCTGGATAATACATACATTGCCCATTTTTCTGATTCAGCCAGGTACTTCTCACAGTTTTTATTAAATGAACAGAGTCAAAAAATAAAATGTAATGGCCTTGAACTATCATAATATGGGTATGTATATGACCACACACTTTGTAAAGGAGTATCTGAAAGGAATGTCATTGTTTTTTGGTTTATAGAATTGTTGTCAGTCAGTTACAGTTACAATCCCTTTAAAGCCAATTTCTTCCAAACCAACAATAACTTTTTTTATTTAAAAAAAATGCAAATCAGTTCTTGTTAAAGTGTGGACAGGAAAATTTTGGTCCACACCTTGAAAGGAAGACCTTAGGTTTTGTACCATGAATACAAAAGTACTGGTTGCAGCACTTGTGTTATTAAATGCCATTCCAGTCAGATGAACAGCAGCATAATCCTGAGATTAAGCTGGCTCAACAAATGCTAAAATGGGGAAAAAAGTTGTAACAAAATGCTAAAGATATTTAGCTGTTTTTGTCGCTCGGAAAATCATAACACTAACTGAATTGTTCGCACCAACAATGCTTTGGACATCAGTGGGAAACTAATGCTTATGGCTTTGGGGGGGATGCCATAGATGTCATAGTTGACTCAAGTCTCTGGCGTAATAGTTGACTTAAATCTCTGGTGTAATCAAAATATGGTTTAAAATGAATTTCATCAATGTAATAATTTTTCATTTCCCTCTAAACCAGGTTATGTTTACTTGATGTATCTTAGGAAAAACTATGAAAATTGTTGTCCTTGGACTAAAACCAAATTTTTAACAAAGTTTCTGTAGGGTACTGGAATGTGGGATAATGATGTATTGATGTTAGATTGTCTCAAGAACCTGTATGTACGGGGGGGGGGTTGAATTCAATAAACTAGCAAAAATAACTTAATCTGTGGAGTACCTGTGGGGGGGGGGCTTCACTGCTGTAAAATAAAGGTAAGGGGGCCGTCCATAAAGTACGTCCGAGATTTTTACTATTTTTAGACTCCCCGCCTCCCCTATGTCACATTTTGTCCGATTGTTATCAACCCTCTCCCTAAAAAGTATGTCCTAATTCCTGCAACCCCTTTATTTTTGACGACTGTTTCTAGAAGTCCGTTGTGAAACAAAGAAAACATAATTATTCAAAGGAAACATCCATATATTTACACGTTTGCTTCAGAAAATGTTAATTATTTGGGCATTAATTTATAAACACGTACATTTTCTTTGTAGCACACTCTTTTGTTTTTCTCTGCATTTCACGTTTATTTTTTTTTTCCATAGTCTTCCTTCAAGTTCCTTTAGCTTCTGCTTTTTTACTGTTAGTTCTTTCGTCTGTACTTCCGTTAACATTCCACTTTGTTCCCTTTTCAGTAGTCCAAATACATTGGTGTTTAAAATATTGATTTCATCATTCAGAGCTCGTTGTGCTGGTGCTAATCGAAAGAATATTTCTGGCTTAATTTTTGACGAACATGGGTTTTGTTCTTCCTTACTTTTTTAATTAGAAGTGATAAAAAATATTTTGTGACTCATTTACCTCCCTCCACTTGGTGGGTTACTACACAGCTACCCTAGGATGCGCAACCCTTCTCAAAACGGCTCGGTCGACAACGCATTTTCCATTTTTTTTTTAACTCGAAACAACTGATATTTTAGGCATAGAATACAGAGTGGAGCCCGTGGACGCCTCCTACCCTGAAAATAAATACACATTGCCGACATATTTTTCAGATAAAATATAATTAAGCAATAAATATTGCATTCTCTCAGTTTATTAAGTTGAAAGAGCTCAATTCTAAAAATCATAAAATATACTTGCAGACTCTCAAAGGACTGCGACCCCCCCCCCCCCCCGTTGATATAAAGACATATCTGCAAACATAATTAAGTTCCAATGTGAACAAACGGGGAGTTTTTTAATAATACGATTCCACTATATTTTAGCCGCTGGATGTCCGAATTACTGAACTTCCCACCTCCCCCATGTTACATTTGGTCTGGTTGTCAGGAACCCTCTCTCCCCCTGTAATCTTGGACATACTTTATGGACGGCCTTTAATTATGTTTGGTTCACTTACAAGTTTTTTAATTTCTGTGAAAAATGCATGTATAATATCTAACATTACATGAAATCTATTACTGTTATCATTTGTATTTTATGCCAAACATGCCACTTTTTCTTAAATTTCATAAAGAATATTTACATTCTTTATCTGTGATGGATATGTTGTATTTTCTAGTTCATGAATGGGAACATTTCTTACATATAATATGTATCAGCAAATCACTGGTAACTGTGACATAACTATTTCTGTGGTATACTTATTTCACGCAAACAAGTTTACAAACATTATGCAGTTTGCTTTTTAAATTAATACCCAATTTTTTGGTATTTCATCCTCCTTCAAAAGTGATTTTAAGCTATTCAAATCATTAAAGTCCTAATCAAAATATGAAGTTTATGGTGATACCAATGTAAAGTACAGAAGTAAGGCTTCATATTCCATTTATCATATTTCATGTAAGCTAGAGTTTCATATCTTTGATATTAATTTGAAAAAAAAATCTACAACTCAAGGAGCATAATTGTACCAGAAATTTTTGTCTTCATTCAAGTACTTGTTAATAAACTTTTATTTTAGAACATGAGTGAGGTGAGGAAAACATAGTTTCTTTTAACGTCTGTCATGCCGTCCCGGTGGCGCAGTGCTCTAAGCGATGGCCTCTGATCATTCGTCCGAACGGGGTCCGGGTTCGAATCCCGGTGAGGCATGGATGTTGTGTCTGTCTTACGGCACTGGCTCTCTCCCTTCCTTGGAGCCAGTGACCCCAAATTAGGGACGGGCAACTGCTTATAGCCCATTGAGTTGCTCACGGTGGTCGTTAAACTTCCAATCAAAAAAAAAAAAATTAACGTCTGTCATGGTCATTTAGTTAAAAATTAATTGCTGTGGGTAGCAAAATATAGATACTGAATCTTTTATTCACTAAAATATGTCAAATTTCACATAATGACTGCAAATAATTTGCTTCCTGTAAAGCATATGTTCAAGTTTATCAGCATCACTGTTAAATTTTACTGATGCAGCGTTTGAATTACCCAGTGGTCCGCTGGCCGTTGTCCAGTAAAACTTCCGTCGGACCACTAGACTATTGATTTTGCTGGCCCGGATGGCTAGTAAGTTGGTTTTTTGTTTTGTTTCTAATTTGTCACAAGTTAAAAAATGAATGTTTTTCTTTTACCTTGCTGTATGGTTTTCTTTTTAGGCTGCAAACTAATAAGTTTAGAAACAAATATTGTATATAATTCCATTGAAATGATACATTGTTTACTACATATATTGTAAATGTCTTCAATTTTTTTTTTTTTTTTTTTTTTTTGTACGGACCAATGAGCATTTTGGTGGACCAGTGGCTTGCAAATTCTAGTGCGTCCACTCGGCCAGTAGATTTATTTCTGATTATAACACTGCTGATGACATTACACAAGCTGTTGTAGTAATAAGATTCACTTTAGTAAGAGCTTTGGTCTAAAGAATTTGCATGAGCCACTATTTTTCAAGGTACTCACAAGTTATGAATCTTGAAAACATCTCCCATTTGACACTCAACATATTGGCAGAAGAATCCAGCATATTTTAGGTCACCACAGAAAAATTCATGGTGACAAAAAATATACTGTATATGGAGTGGCATATCAGATGAAGTCTGATTAAATTTATCCAAGACAGTGTTTCTTTTTCTAAATTATTCCTACAGAAGAATTTTGTAAAAAATATCAATGTGACCGAAATCTTGAAAATTTAAAATTTTACATGCCAGAAGTAAGTGACATAAGTTAAATTCGTATTTTTAAATTTATCTTTGCACGGTTGTTCTCATCAATTACCTGATGAGATGTTTAAACTTTGCACGGTTGTTCTCATCAATTACCTAATGAGATGTTTAAATCTTTGCACGGTTGTTCTCATCAGGTTCTCAGGTTCGATGTTCAAATAAAATCGTTGTTGATGAGAACAACCGTGCAAAGATTTGAACATCGACCACTTACAACCAAGAGGTACGTGAAAGATTTTTCCTTGAATTACATTTGATTACCGAGATATATGTTCGCAGTGAATACTAATAACTTCCAACTGAGAAATTGCATTTCACACAAAGGAAATATAACATGTAAAAGTTCCAACAGTTAAACCACCATTAAATGGTTTAAACTGAAAAAGAATAACGTATGTAAAACATGTTTTTAAATCTCGATACATAGTGGAAATACGTGCGTATTAAACAATCTTGTTAAATTTTTCCTGTTACATTTGTTAATTATGAATTTTAAAATATTTTGTATTGCGTATTAAAAGAAGTCACAGAAAGAGAAATTTCTACCTTTGCCTTTGTGTTTTAAAATCTATTTGTTTTACTCTATATCTCTTGATATCTCATGTATGTACAGCCTGACATTTTTTTCTAATAAAATTTTCACAAATTTGTTCATTCTGGTTTGCATTGTTTTTATTGCTTAAGTGTCAAAACGGTTATCACACTCAGAAGATTAAGGAAGGCGACTAGATATATGGTTTTAAATTGTTCAAGTAATTATTTTAATTAGTAAGAGTAATTTCACACTTTGCATAGTGAAAGCAGCTGGCTAAAGCAAAATCAGTAGTTTTCCAAAAGATACTAATCATATTCTTTTTAAATATATCAGAAATCTATAGATATGAGGGCTTGAAAAATATGGGAAAAGTTGCATGCCCACGTGCCCAGTTGGGCATGTAACTTTTAGGTGTTTATTTACTAGCTGGGCAAGAAATTATTTACTTGCCCAGGTAGTAAAAGCTGGATGCGCAGGAAAATTAATCTTTTAAGATAACAAACCAGAACCCTAATTTTTTTTTAAGTTAAAAATATGATCTGTTTTAACATGTTTGCACTTCCATTTTAAGGGTCTGTATTACAAAATGTTCAATGCACAAAAAGTATCATCATCATCATCATCATTGTCAACCATTATCAATCCACTGCTGGACGAAGGTCTCCCCAAGTTTCCTCCACAACGGTCTGTCTTGTGCCAGTCTCCTCCATGTCACCCCTGCATACTTTCGAATTTCATCCACCCATCTCCCATGTGGTCTTCTTCTGGGTCTTTTCCTGTCCCTTGGAATCCAATCTAAAATTTCGGCTGTCCATCGATGATCTGTCCTTCTGGCAGTATGTCCAGCCCATTGCCATTTCAGGGATTTAACTCTGATCATGATGTCTTCCACTCTTGTCATTTTTCGGATCCACGAGTTCCTCTTCTTATCTCTCCTGGTTACACCAAGCATGCACCTCTCCATGCTACTTTGAGTTGTCTGCAGCCTTTGTATGTCTCTTTTAGTTAAGGTCCACGTCTCTGCACCATACGTAAGCACTGGAAGGATGCATTGATCAAACACTTTTCTTTTAAGACATAATGGCATATTGCTCTTGAAAATTATGCTGTTTCTTCCAAAAGCTCTCCAGGCAAGTTTTGTATGCCGATTAATTTCTTCATCAATGTGACCCTCACTTGATATCTGCTGTCCAAGATAAACGTACGTGTCTGTTATCTCCAGCTTTTCTCCATCAATCGATAAATCTTCATTTCTTAATATGATGATGCTAAAATTGGTGTGAAATGGTACAAAGATGAAATTGGTGTTTCAGAAATTTAGTGATTCTGCCATGTTCCTTTTATTAAAGTTTTCTCCCTTTGTCATTAAACATGAGAAACCAGTTACATCAGAGGCATGCATCCTGTTGTTGATTATAAACAAAATTTGTAGCAAAACTACATATGGTTTCCGATTTCTGGGCGTAAAGCATAACATAATTAAAGATGTGATATTGCTCTTTCTTTGGTACTTCGTAACAATAATACAACTTCCATTAATTATCAATGACATGAAACACAACATGTGATGACTATCTTTTTTCTTGTGTAGTAGGAAATTTTATTACCAAACTTTTTTACTTTAAAATTTAATTGCCATGCGCAGGCAATTAGATTTTTATTTACCTGCCCAGGCGAATGATTTACATGCCCTGGGCATCTCTGGCATGGTATTTTTAAGCCTTGGATATTGTTATTTTTAAAAGAAAAAAAGTACCTGGATCGACATGAATCCACATATTGTAGAAACTATGTTCTAAACAAACAAGGTTTTTAAAATACAAGTAGAAATATATACTCGCTTTTTTTTTTTTTTTTTGAAAACGGTTAAAATGAGAGATCAACTTTTTATTCATTTATCTAGACTTATCTGTTTCCAGACTTCCTGCACTGTGTCTTCACAAGCTACAGCAATAATAACTGGAACTAATATATCTCATATTATCCGATAACTACTGGAAAGTGTGCTTCCAAACGTGGGGGTGGGTGTCAATTTTTGTATGGGGAAAACTTCTTCAATCCTTCATAGAATTTATTTTGAAACCAAAATCATAAAAAAGAGGAAAAAACAATCTTTTTCAATAGCTTTAGTAATGACAAAACATTTGTGCAAAATTTTATACCATTGCTTTTTATAGTTTCTGAGAAAATGGTACATCGAGTTAGTCAATTTATAATGAGACATGTACATCTTTTAAAATACATCCTATAGTACCAAAACAATCTCTTAGATTTATTCAGTACAATAACTGCATGTGCATTTGTCAGGTTCTCAAAAAATATAATAATTATCTGAAAAAAATACTTTAAGAAATTATTGGAACAAATTTCAGATTTTCTTAGAAACGTGTCTTTGAAATTCTTCAAGGAACAGCTAATGGACACATAATCAAATTGTGCTTGTGATACACAAAGAACTACACAACCATAATTATATGTACATTGGCAGTTTTGCTGAATACTTCTTGAAAATCAAATTTCAGGAAATTTCTGCCAATAAGTTACTTGTATTTTTCCAGATAAAAAGAAATGCTTATATTGTGGATCCAAATAGTTTTGCTTAATGCTACTAATATACTTAATACATTGACAAGGTAACTTTTTTGAAATAGTGCTCTGGAAGACAAAAATTATAAACTTTACATTTGCTTATCAAAATGAAGTTGTCCAAACGCGTAACTAGATGGTACTAAAATTAGGAAAACTTGTTATGTCATTATTGTACGTTTAATAATGTAGCAATGGCATAATTTTCTTGAAATCTTAATTTATTTGATGCAATCAGTGGATCAAGCAGCAATTCCCTGTATGTATGTTAAAACGTGTTTTATTGAGCCTTTGGTAATAATTAAAAAACACAGAAAAAAATTCAGTTTTTCTTGACCTTTTTATATATATTAGTGATCACGGATTGCATATAAAATACATTTTCACTAAAGGAATTATTTCATTATTAAAATTTTCATAGTCATAAGTTTGCAATGAATGAAAAATCTGATTCCTTAAATATGTCAATCGACATCTTTTGAAACAACGGCGATACTTCGTAATGGACCCTCAAACTAATCTTTCAAGTACAAGAACGATTTGTTCACAAGTACAGGAATCGTTCGGTTAACTATAAAGATACTATAACTTCAAGTGAAACTACGACAACAGTTTATAATTTCGATTATAGAAATGGTTTATCACTTCCAGTGAAATGAGAGGGATGCTTTCATTAAACTGACGAATCTGTGTTGCTTACCCTTTCAAGTCGAAATTATTGCTACGCTAAATTTTACGCTGTAATTTCTTTTTCTTCTGTATTTTAAAAGATTATTAAACAAACTTGTTAACTCTGCAGTTATTTGAAAACTAACACACAAGTTCTTATTTAAATGCAGTGAAACTGTAAAAGAACGCACGACCTGGTTAGTTGGTGTACGTAAAGACGCGTTCGTTCGCACATCGCCGTAATGCTCCTCTCCGAGACTACGGACTACTCTAGTGACGTCACAAATCGGTGCGCGGGCCTGCTAAGCTATTAGGAGGTGATGGCCTAGTTCAGCGGAGCTCTCGGCGAGATTTCTTTTCCTACTAACTAAGCTGACGCAGCTATCAATCTTGCCGATTTTCGCTTCTCATTGGCTACTTAAGACTCGAGGGGACAGACGCGCTTATCCTATCGTTTAAACTGGGATGTGGATGTTTTAGTCCACACACGTGTGCTAATAGTTTTGTTCCATTTTTTTTGGCTTCTAGCTTTTGTTCATAAAGGAAGGATCTTATGCTTTTGTTTGCATTAAATAATAATGAGTAGACAAACATCGATGTTCTTTTTCGTAAGTAAAAGGCAACGACTTTCCAATGACGAGCCCTCCTCCCAGACCGCTGAACCACCAGAAGCTGAAGCTCTCAATCAAGAAGTGCATAAGTTGGGTGAATGTGAAATGGAAATTCAAGATGAGCAAATTGAAACTCCAGTGCGCAAAACTGCACAAGATAATTTAAAGGTGAAGTCAAGACACAACACAACCATTGCTAAAAGAGTGAATGTTTCTACTGTCCAGGCTTGAAGCTGGCAAACAAATTGAACTGGATTAGTTACAGTTCAATGGATCTTTACATGTTAAAGAAATCTGGTGTGAAGTATGCGGAGAACATTCAGCCAAAAAGTATCGTTCAGAAAATGTTAAAAAAGAACCTCCTTTTGCACACAGCAAGTCGTCTGACCATCTCTCAGCATTATCTGCTAAAGCTGCCAAAGAAAGTGAATTGCTTGGTTTGATTCAGCGATAAAAAAAATCAAAATCTTTGCGAAAGGCAGATGAACAAACGCTTAAAAAGATGGATAATGTGTTACACTATGGCTAAATCTGAGGTCAAGTTCAATTTTTTTTTTTTGAAAAATTCATTTCTTGTCACATGAGAATTAGTGAAGGTAAGTTTGACATTGGTGTTACTTACCATAATGATAAAGCCTGTAGTACATTTACTTGTTTTATTGGTGACAATATTATTGAATCACTATGCACAAAACTAAAAATAGCAATTTTTTTTTCTCTTAATCGACGAAACGATAGACAAAAACACAACAACCAAACCGGTGTTATAACATAAAGTTTGTAGATAAAGCTGAACCAGTAACACATTTTATGCGATTGACTGATGTCAAAATTGCCGCTGTTGAAATTTTAAACTATAAGCACAGAGTTCAATGAGAGTCTAGATTTTCCTGAATGGCTGAATAAAACTGTCAGTCTTGGAACTGATGGCGCATCAGTTATGACAGGCAAAAACTCTGGAGTTGGTGCGAAAATCAAAGAAAACTGTTCATGGTTGCTGGGCATTCACTGCATCGCTCACTGCCTTGAATTGGCTATGAAATCAGCATTTTCAAAAACTTACCTGAATACATTAGAAATGGAAATGAGAGAAATCCATAGTTTTTATTCTGTCACCTAAAAGAAGAGGCAACTTAAAAGAAATTGTATCAATTTGCAAGGACTCTATAGTAGCCCCACAAAGACTAGATGGAGTGAGATGGATTCTCCATCACTACAATGCTTGTCAAGGTCTCATAACCACCTGGAATGCCGTTGTTATGCATTTTGAAGATTTATCTTCGTCTGGATCATCTAATGAGAAGGTCATAGCAAAAGGGATCCTAAAACACTGCTTGACATATAATTTTGTGCTTTATTTGCATTTTTTCACAGATGTTCTAGGTGAAGTATCTTGTCTTTCCGTTTGCCTACAGAAACATAACATCAACTTACATCAAGTACTTAATAGTCTTGCTAGTGTGAAAGAAAATTTAAATGACATGAAAGTTAGTGAAGGCCAATCTACAGGAATTTACAAGCAATGTTATAGTGGAAAATAACACTGGACTCTGCACCTTCAAAGGTCATTCTTTAAAAAGAAGAGCTGAGGCTTTGCATTCTTTTAATAAAGATATAATAATTGATGCAATTTTAGAAAACATTGATTTGAGATTTGCTTCCATGCTAGAGGATGAGATACCCAAGTATTCAACGGTCTTTGAGATATCAAACTGGCCTACTGACATGCAAGATCTAAAACAGTTTGGAAAAATCTAAGATTTTAGCACTTACTAAGCATTTTAACATACTGCTGCAGAAGTCTGGTACTGAGATATTAAATATCATGGGTGAATTCATGGAGTTGAAGGTGGATGTTAGAAACAACCATCAAGGAGACATGGCAGAAGGGTCAAAACATTTCTGGAAAAGGATATTCCTTGAAAAATTTGAGTACAAGAACATTTTAAGCCTAGCAGAGATTTGCATGATACTACCTCTCGGTACATCCTGTTATGAAGTGGGTTTCAGCTTCCTCAAGAGAATACAAGGTGATTGGAAAAACACTTCATCTTCAGATACTTGAATGGCTATTGAAATAGAAGGCCCCAAAGAAGACAATTTCAACCCACCAGCAGCAGTTGTAAAATGGTACGATGAAAATGTTTGACACCCTGAACGCAAGCCACATGGAAAAAGTGGTAACTCAACTAAAAGAACAGGACTGTAAAATGAATATACCTATTTGTAAATTCCAACGGTACTCTACTGCTGTTTGAAAACTTTTGAATATCCTCTTTTAATTCTATTAAAAAATATATATTTCTGACATTTATGCAAAGCACATGTTTTAGTATACATTTTGAAAAGTTAATACCTTGTTAGTACATCATCAGAGTGCATCATCCACCATTGTCATGGCTTATTGAATTGCTGTATATGTACCTCTTTTCATTAAATCATTTACTTGCTAGTGGAATTTCTTTTTTGCTAGTACTTTATTAGAGCACTAGCAAATATGAGTTTAAAAAATTAATCACCCCTAGCTGCTGTGTCATAATGTATTTATTTTCATTTTAGAAAAAAAGGTTGTGCATTAGCAAAGTTAAGTAGCTTGAGCTTTTTGAATAAAATGTATTCAATTTATACATATTTTGTATACCTATGTTAACATATATTTTATGTACAAGCAATTATAAATAACTCATAAAAAATTGAATGTAAAAAAAAAAAATTTAAACTGTGGGGTCGAACAGAGCAACTGTAAGGGTTGATGAGGCCATTTTGAAACAATTATATACTTCTTTCTTTCTTTTAACATGTTAAAAAAAGATTTAAGCCGAAAAACATGAGCGCTTCGCCCCAAAACTGCCAACGGGGCTCTGCGCCTGCAGCCCGCTGGGAGCGAACCATCAGTATTTTTCAAATGTCCTTTATATATTGGGTTGTCAAAAAAATAATTACATATTTTAGCCATGTTTTGCAAAGGTCATTTATTGATAGAAAGAACAAAGATCCATCGATGATATAATGCCCGTTTTGTTCGATAACCTTTTCCCATCTTTCAGTGAGCTGCAGAATGCCTCGGTCATAGAAGAACCCTGTCTTTTGTGGCAAAAAACTGTACAAGGTGCTGATTTACAGCCTCATCTGAATTGAACGTTATACCATGCAAGGACTGTTGAAGAGAGCGAAACAAGTGGAAGTCTGACGGCGCAAGGTCAGGCGAGTATGTTGGGTGTGGCAACACATCCCACCCAAGCTCCAATAATTTTTGGCGGATGATCAAACGTGTGTGGTCTCGCGTTGTTGTGATGGAACACAAGACCTTGACGTTGAACGAGCTCTGGACGTTTCTGGATGATGGATTCGTTCAAACTGTCCAATTGCTGACAGTACACATTCGAACTGATTGTTTGGTTCCATAGTAGGAGCTCGAAAAACACGACACCTTTAAAATCCCCACCCCCACCCCCACTGAGACCAGAACCTTCCGCTGATGAATGTCTACTTTGGATGTCGTTTAAGTCGAAGCAGCACGTCGGGAACAAGACCGTTTGCGCAGCACATTGTTGTACACAATCCACTTTTTGTCACTAATTATCAGTCACTTTAAAAAACGGATCGTTTTCCTCACGTTTAATGAGCATTCGCAGATCTTTATACGCGCCGTCAATTGAGCTTCTTTGAGTTCATGAGGAACCCACACATCGAGCTTGCTTATGTATCCCAGCTTCTTCAGATGGTCGTGAACGCTTGAATGATGGATGTGCAATGTGTCTGCAATCCCTCGTGTCATGTAACGTGGGTTTGACTCAATCAATGCCTTGATTTGGTCGTCATCAACCTTGGTAGGCCTCCCGGACCAAGGAGCATCGTTGAGGTCAAAATCACCAGCACAGAATTTTGCGAACCACCGCTGGCACTGACGTACTTGTAGAGCATTATCACCATACACTTTACGCAACTTTTCACAAGCTTGACGTGCGTTCTTCCCTTTACGGAAGTAAAACAAAAATGTGGCGAAAATACACAGTTTGGTCTTCCATCTTCAACTTGATGTCAGATCTTTGCAAATCAACCAAATCGCTCACTATTACTTTTAGACTGCAGCTAGAACTGGCACCTGTCGAATGCCATAGCGATAACAGAGCTGCGCATGCTTCTAGTACTTCCAAAACCGCTCAACCGCCATCGAGTGCCAAAATACATCATGACTTTTCCGACAACCCAATATATATATATTTGCAGTTGGACAACTACAGTCTCCATTCTACTCTGAGACTCAGTTGTAGAAGAATTCCCTTTACCACTTCAGAAGTGTAATTAAAGACTTGTATGCCAAATTGTATTAAAATCATAGTTCAAAAGAAGAAAATTCAGAGCCCAAGCCATAGTAAATAGCTCATCTTTGGGTTCAACACTGGTATGCAAGTGTGAGATGGTGATTGTTAAAAAAATGTTAGTCTCTAAAAATTGCACTTCTCATTGCGAGTTTAAATGATCAAATAGTAGTAGTACATCAAAAATTAAACTTCAAGTTGATAATGTATTGTTTTGTTATCTGTTGAGTGCTTTTCTTCTGTTTTTTGCAGCATTTTTAAAAATATTTACTCCCCCCCCCCTTTTTTTAGCTAGCCTAAATTGCACGCCACTTGTACATGAGATCACCAGCTGGTGTCGGAGCCTTGACTAAGATCTATGGTGGCAGACGTCATAAAGGAGCTAAACCAGCTCACTACTGCAGAAGCTCATCAAGTATCACCTGTAAAACCTTAGTCTTTGGAGGTTCTCGAGCTTGTTAAACAAGATCCAAACGGGTAGGCATTCTGTGTCTTATTATAAATGAAATGTGGTATTAATGTGAGTGTTACTCAGAAAACTAAGTATGTGCCTTCCTGGGGCCAGGGATTTTAGAATCATGGAATTTCTTGGGAATTTGCAATAGTGATCGTGTGTGTGCAGACAGATTCTGTTGTGTACTTTTTAGCTGAGGTACTGTTTGTGAAAAAAAGTATCAGTAATATTTCACTCATACGTCAGCGCTGAGGGCCGACCAAAAAGATACATAAGTGAAAGTTAGTATAATTCGAGCCAAAATTAAGTTTAAAATGCAATAAATGTGAGAATAACGTAGAATAAGAAAAATATTAATGGTTGGATTTACTTAGTTAGATTTAACACTTAAGAGCTTAAATTTACTCAAAAATATTAAGTACATAATCTCAAAATTTTAATTACATACCTTATTTACATTTATGGCTTTTTAAAGTAGTGTAAAATTGAAGATTGTTTCTGCTGTTACCTCTCATTGAATACAGCTTTTTCAAGTTCATCGAAACAAGAATGTGTGTCATTATATGCATCAATAAGTTGTATATAGTGATGAAGATTTTCCAAAGCTTCTGCTGCTTTTGCTAAAGTCTGGAGATCTTTTGTTAAATCTTTTCCATTATCTGTCTCTTCATCATCATTATCATCCTGGATTTCACTGGCTATTTCTTGAATATCCCTCAATTCTGCTGTTACTACATTTTCATCAATGTCCACAAACTCTTTGAAACTATAATCCACCTGAAATGGCACTCCAGTCTTCATCATTTACTTGTTCGTCATTAGTAGATGATTATTCATTTTCATTTTATGATGGGGGAAAGGCCTGCTTTCTTTTAAACAATTCATAATACAAGTTTCAGCAATATCTTTCCATGATGAACAGAGCATCAAGCATCAAGGATGGACACTTGTTTCAGTTTGAGAGCAGCAAGAATTCTCTGAACCAAAGTTTTCCTGTGGTGAACTTTCACACAACAAATAATCCCCAAATCCAGCAGCTAAAGCTTACTCATGCAATTTTCAGGGAAAACACCACTTTCATATTGCTGATCATCAGGAGGTTAGGAGAGTGACCAGGACACTGATCCATGAATAAAAGCATGCGCAGTGGTCTAAGCGATGGCCTCTGATTTTTCGTCCGTAAGGGGTTCGAATTCCGGTGAGGCATGGATGTTGTGTTTGTCTTACGGCACTGGCTCTCTCCCTTCCCTGGAACCAGTGACCCTAAATTAGGGACGAGCGACTGCTTATAGCCCATTGAGTTGCTCGCAGTGGTCGTTAAACCTTAAAAAAAAAAAAAAAAAGCACTTGCGTTTATCTTCTTCCATTTTCCTATCAAACTTCTGAAGGAATTTCAAAAATATGTTCAAAGTCATCCACGCTGTTTTTGCTGTTAGCATATTCACACAATGATTTTTTTACATTTTTGAAGCAATTAGGACTAATGTCCGATTACTAAGGGGATAATTTTTCAGATCCATCGACGTTGCAGCAAAGTAGAACCATTAAGTCTCTCTTTGCCTTGTTCTCCGCCATGACACTGTTCACCCTTGAAAGCTAAAGTTTTCTCAGGCATCATTCTAAAAAACAAGGTCTAGTTCATCACAGTTGAAGATGCCTGTAGGCTTACAATCTTTCACTAAATTTGGCAAATCAGTTATCCATTGTTCAACACTACGTTCTTCAACACTTGCACTTTTACCACTTATGAACATAAATGAATGGTAGGCAATGCACGTAACTAAAAACAAGTTGATGGTAGTTGAGAGCATGCTTCAGTTACGTATTATTGTAATACATAACTTAAGCGTGCTCTCAACTACCATCAACCACTTGTGAAGTGAGTACATAATCCATGCCTTTTTTTTTAATTTAATTTTCTCAATCCATCCATATGACGCAAAAAAAATAAAAATTTCTATTCTGGAAGTCTGCGCTAAGGTAACTGCTTTCTCTCTTAGTAACTCACAGCTGACATGTAGATTGGAGCTGCAAACTTCTTTAAACCATTGCAATAAAGCACTTTCCAGTCAGTTGGTCAAACTTCACACTTTGTATCTTGCTCTGTTTTTTCGAATGAATTCCATATTCACTATGGACTGTCCTAATGGCATCTTTGTTTTTCAAAATCCCCTTTAAAGTTGTTTCGGTAATTTTTAAATGTTCTGCTGAAGATTTCTTTGGATTTTTTCTGCTGAAGATTTCTCTCAGATTTTTTAATCACTTTTTAAAATGTTCTGCTGAAGATTTCTCTCAGATTTTTTAATCACTTCCATTTTGAATAAAATTGAAAACTTCATTCACTTACCCATTTTCGAAACTGAAAAATCACTGAACAGGTTATGCCGATGGCAATGAAATGCTAAATGCAAATGAGTGACTTCGTCTTAGCAAAGTTGCCAGACGATTGTTGTTAATCCTAAGAAAACAAGCCATACCCTTGTTAACAGGTGTGCATGGGGTATGAATCACTGGCAAAAGATAACTCCCTACGTGACAAAACAGACTCCATTCTTCAATAGGAATAGGGAAATAAAGATCACCATCAATACGGAATTTCCTTGGAAAGGTGTATTCAATGAGAAGAAATGTCGGGAATGTGAAGTGAGAATTTTTTCTGTGGCGCTTAACTGGGAGGTACCTTTCAAACCGAGATACATAAACTAAAATCTGGTTACATTGTTTCACCATACCTTTGACTGGGACCATTGAAAATCAACATAACTGAGGGGGATGCATAACAAAGATAATGTATAAGTGAGATGTTACTGTAAATGAAATATAACGTTTTTTGAAAAGGTCATTGTATATGCCTTTGCAAATAGTATGTAGCTAAAGAGCTACCGTATTTGGAAGTGTACACTATGCTCATTTACCACTCAATTATATTTGATGAATGATGTGGGGATGCAAACACTTAGATTACAGCAGTGCTATTATGCGCATTTGCACCATGGTTTCATCAGCAGATTCATTACAGAAAAGAATAAAAAAAAAAAAAGTAGGGGTTACTACAGGAAGCATATGCAAGATGAATGCTGTACTGTTTGAAGCAATGCAGCAAACTTGGCTTGCAAGAGCTTACCTGGTGTCTGTGCTTTCAGACTCCTGCTGTGGTAAATGAAGGTAAAATATTCTTAAAACAAATTTTGCAATGGCATGTTAGTAACAGTACAGGTAATCAAGGGTAATGCAAGCACTCCTTCCAGATCACCTACATAAAAAGCTATTATCTGTGACATTGTGGCTCCTCTACACTCAGCTCTGTCAATACCAGTGATCAAACATTTGCACTTTTAAGGCAGCTGGTGTTGAAGCTGTTGTGTAGAACAAATATTTTATTCATGCAGCTTTAAGAAGTTTTGTCTTTTAACAATAAAGGGTATTGAAATGTGGTCAAAACTAGTAGTGTTGTGTTAGCTGTGTAGCAGTATTAATTTTCCTGCATAGTTTTCAAGGCTTGATTAAGATGGAGAAGCATGAAGGCTAATATATTTGACACTCCCTATTATTCCATCAGATAAGGCAAAGGTGACTTCGACACTTCCATCTCAGAATTATGAGCTAACTTTTATGCTACTCAGGATAGTATCAGAGTTTGTGTCCCACAGTGCTGAATAAATATTATTGTTCGTATGCAGATGTTACCAAAAACTTCTATAATTGCTTTTGCTTTATAAGGAAAACTGTAGCATCTTACGACAATAATTTTAATGAAGCTTCGGTCATGTAGAAGGTATTAAATGAATAGCATTTCAGTGTTTACTTTTTAGTGAGTGAATTTTTTTTCATGTGTGCTTTATTAAAAAAGAATTATCTTTTTAAAGTGGTCCCCGAGCTCTACACAAAAGTAATTGTTATTGATGTTATTTTGCTGGAATTCTGCCTGCTTTTTAATGTACTTTAAAGTGTGAAAATGTCTGTACTTCCAATAGCCAGCAGTTTTTATCTGCACTGCACATACACACACCAGGCCTGTTTGTCCTCCAGGTGCACCCTGGAAATCTGGGTTTTTAAAGTTTCTTGACAATTTGGAAATCCTTAAGCATTACATTTCTGAAAATGCTGTGAAATGTTAATTGTAGGATCCTTTCCTGCTTCAGTCATACAAGCTGAAAAAAGCAAAACTAATTCATAATGTCGGCATATATATCTGTATATCAAATAATTGTTATATATAAAATTCAGGGAATCCAATGAGCTAATTTTAGCATGGAATGGAATGAGAGAAATCTCTATAGAATGTTGTGGTAACAAGACTTTAGCTTCCAGAGATAAACTGATCTCCATAGTCTGCCAAAAAAATAAAATTTTTCAAGGTGTTTATAACATACTGAAATAATTTTTTTTGAGTGTGAAATTAAAACTGCACAGATGCCGGTAGTGCATTGTGTAGGTAGTCGAAATATGTTTGTGTATATTAAATATACGGTATAAATCATATACATTATATTATGTGTAGCACTTAGGTCTGGGTTTTTTTGTTTCACCTCACAATTCAACCCTGATACACTTAGATTCAAATTCTAAATACTCTGAAAAATGCCAAATATAAGTTTCTGTGTATGTTTCTTCTTTTGGTAGTCCTTTTTTATTCGATCTGAACTGTCATCAGACAAATATTGCTACATAGAAAAAATGTGTGCATCATCTATTAAAGAAATGCTGTTGCCCCATCTGTAAATTTCAAAATAATGTGTATGCACTCCCTTTTAGCAGAGCCCACAAGAAAATAACTGAGTGGATGCCATGTTCAAACACTCAGGTGGACCACTTCAGTTGCACATGTTACTTTATAGTATTCAGAAAGAATGCTTCTCTGGTAAAATGGATGCAATTAAGATGTAAGCCAGTCAAATGGTTAAGAGATTTAATTTGTTGATACACACTATATTGACAAAAGTCATCAGACACCTAGAAGAGAAACACAACATAGCATTTATTGACATACATTAGTACGGTGTTGGTCTACCTTTGGCCTTAATGCATGCACTGACTCTCTGAGACATACTTTCGGCAAAGTTTTGGGACACACCGATAGGTATGCGATTCCATTCAGTACATAATGCTTCCGCTAACTGTTGCTTAGTAGTAAGCCTTCGTTCAAAACTTCTTATGCGGCGCTCTAAAAATTAATCCTATGGGTGCTCTATGGGATTAAGATCAGGGCTCTGTGCTGGCCAGTTCACACGCGATACAGAATTATCGTCAAACCACGCTGTAACAGTCCTTGCTTTATGGCTCAGTGCATTATCCTGCTGGTACCAACAAGGCTCAGTTCCATAGTATTGCCACAGAGTTGGTAGGTTATAATTGGCCAGAATATTGAGGTAGACGTGCTGGTTAACAGGTTTGTACACGATAACCAATGGGCTGGGACTATACCACGAAAAACGCCTCCACACGAGTACACTGCCAGCTCCAAACTTGACCGTAGAAAGAGTACACTGTGGTAAATAGTGCTCCCCCTGCTGCCGCCATACCCACACAAGGCCATCAGACTGATGGATCATGTATCTGGATTCATTAGTCATATGACCCGTTTCCACTGATCTAGTCTTTACACCATGCTAAATGACGAGTAGCATTCAGTGGAGATGAAAGGCTTATGAGCAGCCACACAACCACAGCAGGGGTGCAGTCGAGGCCTTACTTTTTTTTACCTAACTGAATTGGTCTTTTTGAAATTTATTTATTCAATCGTCACCCATCGGAATCGACATTTTTTTTTAACACAAATAATCTTAACCGAGATTTTTTTTGTCTCTTTTTTCTTCTTCTCTCTTTCTCTCTTTATTATTATTTTTTTTTTTTTCATGGTGGCTATGCACAATTCCGTAGATCTTTTGTTTACCGAAAGCACCTCAGAAACAGCCAGTGAAGTGATTACGAGACAGTCCGCACAAAGAAAGGAATCAGTCACAGAGACAAGGGATTAGGCGACTCACCAGCCCACATCTTGCAGTCACAGAGAACATTGCACGCAGAACAGGGGATGTCAGATGAGGGTTAAATCCCTAAAGAGATCACCTTGTCATTTTGAGTAAAGGCTATATGTAGGGAACGAAAGAAAGAAAGCATTTGCTTTGAAATTATTATACTACCGCTCTTACAGTTTATGGCAGTGCGTTAAATGCCCTTTTACTTTGCATGTGGTGTGATCTCATCTGCTAGCCACTGTATATAATCAGATGTTATCCCATCCAGGATTTCTTAAGTGGTAGTTAATGCTGTACAACTCCCTCACACCATCACCTAAGATGAAGCTGTCGTGGGAGAGGAGCCGCTTTTCCTATGCCAAATGCCATGGGCAAAAACTTTTCCTACTGAGATGAACTGCAAATTCATCCAGCTGGGTACCATTCCATTTGCGGTGACATTTGAAGTTTTAAATGTCTCCTGCCAGTTGATGGAAAAGGGGAGAAGGACGTGTATTTTCTGAATTCTGTCCTCCTTGAATTGGGGGTGGGAGTGGAATGAGTAATTAAAGTCTGTTGACAGGCAACCTCTCCTATTACTTAGATATGTTGACGACATGCTGGTTTTCTGGCCTCATGATCAACGAGTTTTGAATGAATGTATTGAACTACTCTCTTCCCAGTTTCCTACCATCAAATTTACTCAAGAAATTGAAGAGCATGGACGTCTACCTTTTTAGACTTTCTATTGGTTCGGGACCAGACCTCTAATCAACTAAGTTTTTCGGTTTATAGAAAACCAAACTTCACCCCTTGTATTATTCCGGTATCCTCAACCCACCCCCAGATCACAAATCTGCAGCATTTCGTTTTTTGATAAAACGAGCCTATTCACATTCTTCTTCTAGCTCACTTAGGAAAGAAGAGTTATCTAAAATCCTAACTTTAGCTCACTTGTCGGGTTATTCTACCAACTATTTTTGGAGATTGTTGCTTGACTATCAAAGGTTAAAATTTACTACATTGTGCACCGAACCAAACTCAAATAAATATGTGGGTAAAGTTGACTATTATCCTCCTGTTATCTCTATCCTTAAGAAAGCTTGTCATAGACACAACCTGAATTTTGGTGTGGCCACAAGAAACGTCTTTTCTATGGTCCGGAAAGACAGAGATGGGATTCCGAACCTACAGAGACCGGGGTCTACCGAATACCTTTAAATAATCAAGACCCAGATGGCCACCCTAGCTCCTACATAGGTTCCACCTTAAGGACGATTGATATCCGCATTTCTGAACATAAGTATGCTCTTCGTACAGGCCGTGTAAATACGGCGCTTACTACGACCATTTACCGAGAAGGATATGTTCCGGACTGGGAGGGTGTGCAGGTGCTGAACTCCAGAGTCAACAAACAGACAGTTTTCCTTGCTGAAATCCGGGACAAATAATGATGATGAGGAACCCTTGTAAGTTTCTTTCACTTCCAATTTCAGATTACTTTAATTTTAATCTCTGTTATTATATGTAAACTTTGGTTTGTGAAATGGCATAACCTGTATGGACTTTTGGCCACCACTAGGGTAATCTGATCACTTTGTGTCTAGTATAAAGATCCGTGTACCCTATGTTTCAGTTTGCACATAATGCCTGATGATGAGACATTAGATGTCTCGAAAGTTATTGCATATTACTATGCTTTTAGGTTGTAAATAAAGTTTTTATTTTGCAATTTTGGAGGACATGGTTTTAAATTCACCGCACGCAGACAGCATATGAGCATTTTGTGAACGTAACGTGCGAATGTTTCCTTCAATTTAATACATACGTTGTAAATGTCTTTACATTTTTTATTATTTTTTTATAGACCAGTGGGCATTTTGGTGGACCAGTGGTTTGCAAAATGTAGTGGTCTGCTGGGCCAGTAGAAGATTCTATATGGTGATTATTTGGATTGTTCCAGTGACGGGAAGAGTGTGTGTGTAAGAAGCCTGGAGAGATTCATGTAACCAAGAAATATATAAGAGGATCAAAAATCAGGTAAATAATAGTAGTGGAAGATGTGATCAAAGTAAAATCCCTGAAATGGCATTTGGATGTGGACATATTGCTAGACAAACAGACCACCGATGGGCAATTGAAATATTAGACTGGGTACGAAAGGACAAAAAATGATGCAAAAAGACCACCACGTGGAAAATGGCTGGGTGAAGTTCAAAAGCATGCCAGAGTGACATGGAGAAGACTACTCAGCTCAAGGCAGACAGTTGTAGAAGAAACTTGGGGAGACCTTCATCCACCAGTGGATTGATAATGGCTGATTATTATATGTATATATGCTCTTATCATTTTCAAAAAAAATAAAAAAATAATGATACCTCCATGAACTTAGTGCCCAGTGCACTGGCACTGCTCTAGTCAGCCTTGACAATAAGTAATGCTAAATCTGGCACTGCTCTAGAGTTAGCCTTGGCAAAAAGTAATGCTAAAATATGGATTAATACAATAAGTAGGGCTGTGTTTAAAGCATTTGTGACATATGGTGCAACAGTATTTGTTGACACACACCACAAGCTTTTTTTTTCTTTTCATATGTTTTCTAAATTGTATAGTTTTTCAACCACATACTGTATGAAAAATATAAACTATAAATTTGTATTGTGCTTATTGTTCACAAGGTCAATGCCAAAAATAACTCCTATTTTTGCTCTTAATTATTGCAATACTCTACAGCATTCGAATTACCCAGTGGTCCGCTGACCATTGGCCAGCAAAACTTGAGCTGGACCACTGAACTATTGATTTTACTAACCTGGATAGCCAGTATTTTTTTTTTTTTATTATTTGTCTTAAGTTAAAAAATGAATTTCTATTTCTTTTTCCTTGCTGTATGGTTTTCTTTTTTGGCTGCAAACTAATAAGTTTAATAACAAATATCAGAGATAATTCCATTGAAAATGATATGTTATTTTCAACATATGTTGTAAATGTCTTTAAATTTTTTTATTATTTTTAGTTTCTCCATGTAGATGTATCATATATTCAAAATTGTATTTCATTATACATATGAAGTGTATTTTGAATATATATATATATACACTATCTACCAACAAGTAATTGGACACCCCAGCAATCGACGATATCTGCGGTCCTGATACACGTCATGGCCGCCGCCGTTAAATATCGTGTGGGAAACAACAACGCAACCAGTTGCATGCAAGATGCCACGCAGTTCGGAGCTCTCTGATTTCGAGAAAGGTGTAATCGTCGGGTATCACAGAAATGGCCGATCCATACGTGACATATCCAGCGAGTTGAAGTACCCAAAATCGACAGTAGCCTACGTGATTGGCAAGTGGAAGATGAGAGGTGACTGTCGGAATGTGTTCCGACCCGGCAGACCCACAAAACTGGGAGTTAGAGATCGACGGGTACTGGCCAGAGAAATTCGGAAGAACCGCACCAAATCGATGGGCTACATCCGCGACGAGTTTCAACAGGCATCCTGGAGGTTTTTTTCGATGAATACCATCCGTAAGGAAGCCCATCTGCTTGGTTATCATGGACGTGCTGTCGCCCACAAGTCTTTGATCACCAAGTCCAATAGCGCTGCTCGGCTAACGTGGTGCAAAGAACGTCGACAGTGGACCGTTGAACAGTGGAAACAGGTTCTTTGGAGCGACGAATCAAGGTTCACCCTCTACCGTTCGGATGGCAGGGTCTGGGTTTGGCGTCTGCCTGGAGAACGCCTCCTGCCGGAATGTATTGTGCTAACTGCGAAGTTCGGCGGCGGTGGATTTATGCTATGGGGGTGTTTCTCCTGATATGGCACGGGACCCTTGGTCGCAATTCCTGGTAGACTCAACGCCGAGACCTACTGCACCATTTTGGATGACCATGCGCTTCGTGCGTTGTGGCAGTTTTACGGGGGTGGACCCATGTTACTTTCAGGATGACAATGCCACCTGTCATGTTGTGAGGTCCACCATGGCTTGGTATGGTGATAATGGGGTTAATCGAATGAACTGGCCTGCGCAGAGCCAAGACCTTAATCCTATCAAGCACTTGTGGGACGAGTTGGAGCGTCGACTTAAGGGGTGCCCCCACCGTCCGAAATCGGTGGAGGAACTGACCTGTCTTCTCCAAGCGGAGTGGAAGAAAATACTGCTAGCCGTCGTACAACCCCTGGTTGAAAGTATGCCTCGGAGGGTCGCAGCTGTAATCGCCGCTCGTGGAGGCTCCACCCTATTGAAGGTGAATAAACTTCGTTTTTCTTTGCTATCACAGGTGTCCAATTACTTGTTGGTAGATATTGTATAATGTATATATATAAATTATTACACTTGTAATTCCATTTTCTATTTTCCCATGGTGTTAAAGTTTCCCTTTTTAATTTTAGTTCCCTGTTAGGAGAATACATAGACATCTGAAGCAGAGAACTACTAGTCATAGCCGTGTTGGTGCAACTGCTGCAGTTTACAGTGCTGCAATTTTAGAGTATCTTACTGCTGAGGTATGATTTACTTACACCTCATAGTGATGTATTTCTTCTGTTACATGTAAGCTAGCATATTTTTTGGTTAATTTATTCTGTAAATATGGAAAGAACTTTTCCCTTGCAATATTCAGTGTTAATTTGTTTTGTGACTTGTGAATCAAACTCCCATGTGTACAACATCTTACAAAACGGCTTCAGCGTAAAATGTACTTATTCTTACATCATTATGGATCATTTCACACGAAATCCCTGACAAAAGTATTACTCGATATGCCATCGTGTATATCAGGTTTTTAATATATGTTTTTTTATGCTTTGTGTGCTAGGAACTGCCAAAATGTGCAGTGAATTTTTTTGAATTTTGGGCCACTGCCGCCAATAAAGAGGGTGGGGTGTCAATCTAAAGTTGCAAGTAAATCATGTATTTTGTACCGACACCTGCACTACATCTTGCTAGTTTGAATTTCCTTTACAACATCCATTATTTAATGACTCATCAACTTTATTCTGGTATCAGATGCACACTTCAATTTTGTAAATAAATTTCATTAATGTTTTTTTTTTTTTTATACCAAAATGGTCACCTATTTCTCTCATCTAATTTTTCCCATGTCGTAGTTTTTGTAGATTTTAATGTTACGGGCTATGAATTAACATACAAAAATTATATTTAGTTTTGCAGTACCATAAATTATACAAAAGCTGTGCATAATAAAGGTAGATGATGTAACATTCAAATTACAAACTTGTTCCTTGTCAGGTTGAAAACGTATCATAAATGTTAAACATGTTGTAATCTTTTGTTTGTATGCAAATAAATATTGTCACAGTTGAGCCATAGCTTAAGAGTACACTGATATTTTGTTTAATTCTATATGTATTGAATTTTGGTTTGTGATAATTGAAAAGTATAATACATGTAATATAGTAATTTATTTTAACAGCTAAATAAGTTTCAGGTCCGTTACTTCAATGTTTATTAACCAATTTTAACTGGTCTCTCGATGCCTATTAAAAGCCTGCACAAACATTGGAGACTGCAGTATGTATTTTATAAAATACAATGTATTTTGGAGACTGCAGTATGTATTTTATAAAATACATACTGCAATCTTCAACGAAAAGTGCCACATCTGTTTGAACATATTAGCATTGGGCCTAATATCAAATATACTGAATATACTGCACAATTGTTGTCAGGGTTATTCAATACTTGGTTTTGGAAGAAAACCACCATATCGAAATAATTTTCTACCTTTTCAGTCAATCGCACCCATTAACACATAAAAAAAATAGTGTTAAAACACTAATTAAAAAGAAGTTTAACGCACTCATCAATAGAACAATATAAAAAAGAAGAAATTAAATATATTCAAAAAATAGCACATGATTTTGGTTATCCTAAACAGGTATTAAAGAAATGGATTTACGAAGTAACTCAAGCAAATAATAAGGGCAATGATAAAAAAACTTTTTAAATATGTAGGAGCAATCGCTTATGTTGAAGGTGTTTCTGCTGAAATTAATAAGGTTTGTAGCAAATATGACATACAAGTAGGAAATCAAGTACATCTATAAAAAAATGAAAAAATCAGCCAATTGGATAGAGCAGGTGTATATGAAATTCCTATAGACCAGCAACCATCTTTGTCATATGTAGGCAGCACCAAGAACAAATTAAAGTATAGATTGAACCAGCAAATAAGTAATTGGAATAAAAAAGAAGCTAAGACTGCATTAACCCAATATCGTCTGGAAAATCACCAATATCCGAAGTTTGAAGATATTAAAATTATTAAGAGCTGTAAAAACGAAAGGCAGTTGAGAATTGCAGAATCAGTATTGATTGAAAAAAACAGATCAAGAGAGTGTAACATTAATGAGCCAAGCAACTTGAACGAACAATGGAAGGCCTTAATAAAAATTGAACAACATTTAAGAGGGAAAAAAAAGGAAAGAGAGCAGCACTGACAATAGATGGTGCCAGAGACAAAGATGCTGAGATTGTGACTGAAGCCGGAACCTCAATGACTTTGCTCACTTGAGTGTCTCTCTAGGCCAATGTGTGTGTCTCTGCCCACAACTCAAGTTGTGGGCAGAGACACACACATTGGCCTCCTGATGATGACAGAAGTACTGTTGAAAGCACTAGAGGATTGTGTATGACGGGCTGAATGAGGTTGGCACTTGCAGTAGGGTTAGTATGGTGTTTGAAGCAGATGGAGCACTTTTTTAGTCACAGTTGACAAATGTTTAACTGCCTGGGAATGTAAATAATGTAATTATATACATAGTGGTTTCAACTGAATGTATGAATGAGTTGTATGGTGTGTGTATTTGTGTGGTTTTTATGGAGATGACGAGCTATGTTTACGTCTCAGACGGCATAATGAAACTTACGTTTTTTGTCCAGTGAATAAAAAAAAAAAAAAAAAAATGTTTCATGACCGGAAGAACGAATCTCATAGGCAAGGAGTTTTTCAACCTTTGAAGGCCAACTACATTACATGATGATAGTTGACGTGCTTTGAAGTGTAAGAAAGAAAAGGGACCAAGAACTTTCGGGTAAGTGATTGGCCATTTAATGATATGTCAATAATGAATTGCACATAAATATGCGCACTTTGCTGGTGTTTAATACCTTAAAGGTGCAAATATTATAATTTTCTAGCCTTTCTTTGCTGAATCATCTGTAGTGCCAAAATTCAAAATTTTGCTGAGTAGGCTATGTACTGTGGAAATGTGGAGGAGTCCCGCAAATTCATAGGAAGAACAAAGAGATTAGACAGATAAAGAAACAAGAAGATCACTGTTAAGCACTCAGTATAAAATTACAGTAATAATTCTTAATGTAATTATTCTTACGTATTCTGCTAGGAAAATGAAAGTGAATCATCCTCTTTATATATTCTACATTGAAACCTAATACTAGGTCTGATTCTTCCATGAAATCTAAAGATTAAAATTGATCTGTTTGTTTCAGCTAAGCAAGTTACTAATCAGATAGTAATCTGAATCAAACTTTGTATGTAGTTTCTGGAGTGGACTTATGCAGCCATTATTAAACTTGAGCTAGTGCATGATTTTAGTAATGAAAACTTTTGCACTTGATTCTTTAAATCTATCTGCAATTTTTTGGGATTTGTGTTTAATACAACTATTTTTCAATCAGTTGAATAAAGTAATTCCCATTTGGATTATGCAATTACAGTGTCCCTGTAGCAGAATTGGGGCGACGTACATCGCAGATTTTTTTATCCAGCAGACAAAATGATATTCCCAGAACCCCATGAAATGCTTTTGCAGACTCCCAATCATGGATGCAAGTTTTTTGTCTTTCGAAATTTCCAAAAACGTTAGACAGAATGAGATTTCTTCTGTATTCGTAATTTTTTTCTCCCGCAATGTTCCCGTGACATTCCGAGAGAGGATTATCCGGTATTATTGTTAAATATAATTTTATTGCTTAAATGTTCGTGTTCCAGTTTAAAAACGAAGGCAACAATTTCTAAAACCCAAAGTTAGGCGGAGCACAGTAACCATAAAATCTTTTTCTCGCGATGTTCTCTGCCCTGTATGGACATAAAATATCATTTTATTAGAGAAATGTTTGTATTTAAGATTGGAAATGGAGGAAAATTTTCCAAAAATGAAAGTTGGACGAAGCGAAAATTTGTCCCGCAATTGTAAGATGGAGGCAAAACCTTTCGCCAACGAAAGTTAAAGGTAGTGAAGATTTCTCTCGTAACTCCCCTTCCAGTGGTTTCCTCTGCACTGGATTATTGTTTAATCATCATTTAATTACATAAATGTTTGTATTTGAGATTAAAAATGGAGAAAAATTTTCCAAAAACGGAAGTAAGATGGAGTGAAAATTTCTCCTGTGATCATATATTTTTTTCTAGGGATGCCTCTGTTCTTTATTGTTGTTAAGTATAATTTTATTTCATAAATGTTTGTGTTTCAGCTTGAAAATGGTGGCAAAATTCTAGATACAGAGAGCCAAAGTGTTCTTGATCTTAGTTATCATTGCAATTGATGCACCTAGGTTAGACGTTTTTTTTTTTTTTTTTACATTGAAGAAATATGAGGTGGTCAGTTCTTTTCTCTATTTCTTAAATTTCCACCGGTGCAAATGTTTGTTTTTCGCATCTGGTAGTTATTTTGCTGAGTGACAACCTGCAGAATATTTTGTGACACCATGTTATCTGTCGTAGACTTAACAGGAACTTTCTGCTTTGGGGCACAGTGTATTAGGAGGTCCAGGACTATAGGCAGCAAAAATTCCTGTTTTAATAACATCCTCAGTGTATTTTGTTCTCTCTTGATTTATTGTTAAAATTTCTTCATGAGATACACACAGGGCCATAGCTACTGGAAGGGCAGGGAGGGCGTTTGCCTTTCAGAATGGCCATACCACGGGCATTAATTTGTGCCCTGAGGGATCCAGAAATAGATATTCACAACATGTGAATAAATTTACTGAAAATTTTAACTAAAAAGAGAAGTTATGAGCTTTACTATTTTCTTTTTTAAAGACTCATTAGCTGCATGGAGTATTTTGCACGGCTACTTAGGGTCCAGAATAACCTTCTCTATTGGGTATGGACCTCACATATGCGTGAAAGGAACTGTCCAGAACAGTGGGGAAAGGCATATGAAATGATATGCTGATATAACTAACCTCCATGCCTTTCCAAATAGGCTGACAGGATGAAGAGCTAGTTAGTCATCTATGCTCCAATGACTAACTAGTGCTGAGAGAAAGCTCCTCTCAGCACTTAGCCTTCAGTGGAAATTTTTCATGCCCTTCCCTGAAATCGTCTTCTTGTTTATATGTTCACTGTCTGATACATATTTGTTCTGTGCTGGTTCATTTCTCATTCTGCATTTCTGCAGAGTGCTGTGTTGTCATTATTTACATAATTTTTACATTTCACGTGACTCTTGGGCATTTACCTAGTTTTCACATTTTTAGTAAAATTATGTCCAAAACTGGAAATGATATTTTTAAAGAATTGTACTACTATTCTGTAATAGGAGTATGTGAAAGCAGGGTTCGCCCTGGTGGGCCCAGTTTGAAAAAACCCACCGGGTTTTTCCGGGCTGGGCCCAGTTGAAAAAACACACCAAAAAACCCACCTGGCTTTTTTCAAAATTAGATTCTATTTTTTTCTTCTACAATATTCCAAATTTAATCAGCACCCAATAAAATATTTTCTTTTACAATTAATAACAATAGGAATAATGACTAGATTCTCTTTCTTGCCTTCTCAAAGGTGATGGTTAACCGATTTTAATAGCAACATAGAATCTTTCAGATCAGCTGACAAAGCATCTGATCTGAAATAAGAAAATTAAGCAATAATCCTAAAAATAATAAATGGTTGCATAATAAATAGCTTTCTACCTATAAAGAATAACTGTAGAATAGACCAACATTATCTATTCATACTATAGAAAAAAAAATATATAGAAACAGAATATAACATACTTAGCTTCTAACTGAAATATTATCTTTAAATAAAATTTGCCTGAGATATTATTTGTGTGCGGCATGTAAACTTCAATAGTTTTTGACGATTTACAAAGATAGCCTAAAAATTAAACAACAGTACAAAATAATAAAGTATTTTTGCTTTGTGTTTTACTAGAACCTCAAAGGCTTTCTAAAATCCTCATAGTTTCATGACCCACACAATTTTCAAATATTTTCAAATCTCTGAGTTTTTCTGCAAAACAGCCAAATTTAAATAATTAATGTAATATCAGGGGTTTTACCCAGAAACAAAAACTACCAAAATACAGGAAATTTTGATCAAAAAAGGTATAAACTGAACAAGTTTTGTGGCTTTCTCTATCCCAAGCCTATTTCGTAACTTATTCCAAACTAGTTGAAACATAGACAAAATTCTCTTAATGGAGGCAGATGAAGCTGGTGCTGAATGTAGGCATACAAAAAAAAAGTTACAAAATCCTGTAGGCGATTTTGAATTTGAATCCTTTTCAGACTTTTTTGCCATGACTTGCCATCCTTTTATGGAAGAAACTGGCTGATGACACTTTCTTTCATCATGATGTTAGGTAACAGTCTGTGTCATTAATTTTAAAAGCCATTATTACACCAGGCAAATACACGGTCGTACCTGAATAATATGACCACCTACCTAATAATGGGATGACAGTGGTGAGATGGCGTGGTGTGGACTCATTGAGGCCCTGGAAGGTTGCCTGAGGCACATGTGTCCATTCGGACTGCAGCAGAACATGGAGGTCCTGGAGATGACGTGGTTGTGGGTCGGCCCGCCAAACTTATCAATCTAAATAATCCCATAAGTGCTTTAGGGGATTGAGGTCGGGCGATTTTGCCGGCCAAGGGAAAACAGAGACATCACTGTCTTGTTCCTGGAAACAGTCGTGCACCGCCTTAGCGACTTGACAGGTAGGGTGCATTGTTCTTTAGATACCATCACCACCACTGTCCTGTCGAGAATTTTCATGTTCGTGAATCTCGGGGAAACTGATCACTTCGCTGAGATATACGGGGGGGTGGGGGGATAGAATGAAAATTCTCTCCAGTCCACGGCTTTCATTTTCGTTCTGGGAAGGACTGGGGAATGATAGAAATGGCCAGTCTGTCATTGTTCAGTGCCCTAACCAGACGAATAAAAATTTCATTTGAAAAAAAAAATAAAACAAAAAAAAAAAAAAAAAGTAACAAGGAAATAAACGATTTTTTGGATTAATTTACTTTTTCTCTCGTAAGATAGAAGAAAAGGGCGAGCAAAAGTCACCATCCCTTTCTTTTCAGAGACCAAATTAGTATTTTTTATTTTTTTTATCTCGGGGCAAGGGAAATTATTCTCATAAATTGAACGGCAAGAAAATCTTGTGTTTTCTTCTCAGTTTGCCATTTTTTTTTTTCCTTTGAACATTTCTGTAAAGATGCAGAAAAGTGCCCAGAAAGTTGTTTGCTGGGAATGGGGATAGGCTATTTTTAGAACAAGGTCACCTCGACATGCAGAGGCTGACACTTTCACTGACCTAGAGGTCAAGGGTCACCCCTGACTTGTGTGAGAGAGTTTGCTAGGGGCCATGTGGCAGGTGAAGATTCTTGTTGCTATGCAGAATTTTAGCCAATGAGCATGGGCCTGGAGAGGTTAGCCCTGGTTTTTCCTAGGGAGAAAAAGTCTTCTCATATTGGTGGGCCAGCAATGTGGTAGCGAAGAAATCAAGGTCCCGAAAGGGGACCCGCCCAAGCCGGGGCTTGGCACCGTAAGAATGGCGGCGCTGATCGTGGACATTTGTTCTCGCGCCGTGGAGATGTACACTGATTTGCAGCACCACAAACGACCTACAGGACTTGTTTTGTTTTTTCCAACATCTGAAATTAAATGTTAACTGACTCATTACAAATCATCAAAAAAGACGATGGCATTGATGAAGGGTGAAGGCCAGCTTAGGAGCAGTAAGATGGCCGATGTCTTGGAAGATTCAAACCCCATTCCAAGTGCCAACCTGCACACAGAGGATGGAAATAAAAAAAAAATTGTTTTGGCAGCCATCTTCATCTTTTAAAGATGTGCTATGCCCAGTAGGGTGTGCCGAAAAAAAAAAAAAATTATTTGCTTATCGCCTAGTGCTGAAAAGTTGCCATTTGGGTCAACAATAATAACAAAAGAATTTCTTTTGAAATTGACCAATATCTTACGTCTCCGCACGGCACACTAAGTTCGGGAGGAGAAAATAAAATTAAAAAAAAAGACTGCCGCTAGAGGGAAAGGACTTTTTTATTGGTCTTTCAAGTGAAGTCATCAAAAAGATAATGTGCTAATTTATGCTTTGTAAGTCGGTCGATGTTGGCTCTGTTTATCTATGACCTGAGCTCGAAAAACAGGGAGGAAAGGCTCAATTCTTTTTTTTTTTTTTTTTTTTTTTTTTTTTTTTTTGATTATTTTGTTTGGCAGTTACGTAAATTCCTGTGTACCCAAGCATACTGCATTCAGCTCTTAAAGTAAAATTATTATTGTTTTGGGTCATTTTTAAAGTGGTGCTGAAATTCTAAATATTTAGGCCATTTGCATAGCAGCAGACATAACAGGGTTCTGCTGTATTAACTTAAAATAACCGGTCTGCTAAAAACCATTTTGCAAAAATAAAATTTTGATAATCATGATAAAGTTGGTTAAGATAGTTACTTTATGTTTTTTTTTTTTGTTTTTTTTTTTTTGCCAAGTGGCACGCTTGTTTTCTGCTATGATGAGTCTCCGCTGTAGTTTGCTCAGTGCGAGTTAAAATTCAGGATGAGAGTACTGTAAATAATTTGTACAAGCTGTGTTTGTTGCTATTTTAAGAGTTAATTCGGTAGTCTTGTAGAGAGCAAAAGAAAGGGAATGTAATTTTGCTGTTGTTGGAGCATTAGTATATGGTATCAAGATTGTGTTATAAGCTATCTTAAACAAGAGCAACCTCTCAGACCGTTCTTTTTGTGTGTGTGTGTGTGTGTGTGTGGAATTTCTCTCTTGGTGCTTAGTGATTTTTATATTTTATAAATTGCATTTGTATTTATGAGTATAGGGTAAGTGCCACATAGTTTAAATTTTTCTTGGGGACAGCTTTAGTATGATCTGAGTGTTTTGGTAAATTTAGGTGTAAAATTATTTCTTTAACATTTTGTAGTAGTGTGGACTAGTTTCCAATATCAGTCAGCGGATCTGCAAAAAGGATTTTCATGAGTGAAAGACGTTAAAAAGAACTAGGGTTTCATATAGTGTTGGCCTGTATAATTACCATTGTATAATGTTAGAATTCTTCGAGAGGTGATGATTTCTGGAAATAGTTCTTCGTTAGTTAGGTGTAATGTTCTGGAAATAAATGGTTCTGCGATGTAGTGTGTTTTCCTGGGAAAAAGGTAATTTAATGGTTTTTCTTCTGGGAAATGAGTGATATAGAGTATTTTCTGGGGGAAAATGATATGGTGAAGTTCCTGGGGAAAAGGTGATATATAGTGGATTTTTCTGGAAATAATTATGTTGGTGTATTTTTTTGGAAAATAGTGTTATTTCTCTATGCAGCTGTGTGCCTAGGGAATGACAAGATAAGGTTATTTCTGGAAATAATGTGAGTCTTTGTATGGTGTTTTTCTGAAAGCTGTGTGCCCAGGGAAAAATAATTTGGGGCAAGAAAGTTCTTGCAGGGTGCTTTTCATATGTGGAAAATACTTCGTATCTGAAAGGGCGTATATGGAAACAATTGGGGGATTGTCATCCACCCCCAGTAAGCCGAAGACCCGTAGGAAGCTACTTCGAGCAAGGTGAGATCATGAGTGTTGTCCCAAAACAGTAAGTGCAGAAAACAGTACAGGGTGATATCACTTATACTCCCATTTCGGTGCATAGGCCTGATTGGATTCACGACCCAATCTCACCTTAGCCTTAATAATATTTCCTCACAGTGAAAATTTTGTTTTCAAAGAAAGTGAGTCTGATTTAAATGAGATTTTGTCTAACCATTGCCTGAATTTACTATATGGATCTGTTAAATTAGTGAAAAACTTGTAGTGTACTTTTGAAAATGTAGATTAAGCTGTTTATGAGTTACATGTTAGAAATAGTTGTGGATTTTTAAATTTTTCTGAACGGCAAGGATGCCTATAGATATAAGTTCAAGTTCAGGAGTAGCGTGAATTAGTGTGTGCCTCTTTTTTATTTGCATTATAAGGTATTGTGTATTCAGGACAAGCTTGTATGTATTAGGAAGGTTATGTGAATTTCTTGATGATGGCGTGAATTTTAATTCTTTTTGACAGCGTTGCGAGTTAATGATAAATTTTGAGTTAATTTGGTAAGATATTAAGTGCAGTGTGTTCAGTACAGTGTCTGTGAGCTATTTGGTATCAGTTAATGCTAGTGTTCTGTGCTAAGAGATTTTAATGCAAATTTTCCTGTTAGTGTAGGATTGTTTACTAAAGTAACTTTTGGTTATGTATAAATTTTTGCTCAGATATTGTACTTTTAAAATTAATGTTGATAAGGAAGCTGGTTTGAGAGGGTTGTTCGTAAGGTTAAGAAATCTGGTTTGAGGAGGTTGTTCGAAAGGGTCAAATCTGTATTGTTACACATTGAGCTATAAATTTTCAACCGAGAGAGAAGAAAAGCTGTCAAAACTTATCCACAGTGTTTATGTTATGTTCCTTAAGTCAAGAGTATTTGTGTGTTTTTGCAAATCTTGATTTTCTGCATGAAATATGTTCTCAGACCACCTGAAAGGGGAAAGGGATATATTTGATTCTTATGTCATAGAAGTGTTGTGCAAAAAATCTAAATAGTGCTGTAATAGCTAGATTTGAGTTTAAGTGAAATTACTGCCTGTAAAAATGGCCAATGGGAAATTCAGGGTAACAAATTAGTATTCACTGGCAGAAATGTGTGTTCTTCCTTTCTGAGTTATAGAAATGCATCAAGTGTGTGTCATCTGATTTTTTTCCCCTTTTTATAAGGCCTAATGCCTAGTTGCCAAGGGTTAGAAATTTCAAAAATGTGAAAAGCTGATTGTGTTCAAACAGAAACAAAGTGTTGACTTGGGTATTCTTCGACTAATGGAAACACTTTGTTGTTGTTTTTTTATGTTTTTTGGTTAAGTTTTACAAATAAATGCAGGCCAAGTGGCCTTTCAAAAACCCAAACCTTGTGCAGTGAAGAATTAGTTGACTCAGTTGGATTTCATCTCAGGGTCACGTGCTAATCCACCTTAGCTTGCCTAAGGATGGAGACGTCCCTGGAATTTTTGTTTTATTTAATTAATACATTTTGTCCTAGCCACTAAAATTGATCATCACAGCCTGCAAAAGTTATTACATGTGTACATTGTATACTACCTAATTTTAGTGTTACAAATTTGGTACACATGTAAACAATAATTACTTATTTTACACTTGCAGGTGTCTCAACTCATTGAAAACTCAAACAACGAAAACCTTCAATAATAACTTTTGGAGTTTTCAAACATCAGAGTTGCATTTTATTTATATTTTCATTTGTCATGGCCTTAAGTTAATTGAATTTACTTTTTGTTTCGAAATGCATCCACCCATCTCCCAAATTTTAATTTTCACCTAAATTCAACATTTACCTTAATTTTGATATTTGCATAAATCTAAATAATAATTACCCACATTATGGCAAAAACTAGCCATAACACCACCAGGGTAAACATCCGATGTGAAAGGGATGCATGTGGTCTGCAAGAACGGACAGGTAGCCATTGGCATTCAGGGACCCATCCGGTGGTACCAGCGGTTCCAGGGAATACAAGGAAAACATCCCCCAGACATGCGCACTGCCACCGCTGGCCTGTACTTGACCGACAAGCGTGTCCCAGTGTTGGCTCTTGTGTGTCTGACGCCGTGTTCACCACCGCCTGTCACTTCTGTGGAGTAGAAACCTATATTCATCCCTGAAGGTAACCTTTTTCCACTGTCCAATAATGGTAGTCCCATGTGAACTGCGGACATCATTGCCAATGGTCCTGGGTTAACATGGGTGCCTTGATTCAGTGTTGGCTCCGGAGACCCATGCATAACAGGGTTTGCTGTACTGTTATCTGGGACACTTACTTGGGTACCCCAGCATTCAGTAGTGTGGTCAATTGCTGCGCTATTGCATGTAGATTGCCCTTTACAAGTTGACGGAGGTGACATTCTCCTCTGGGGTTGATAGTCTTTGGGGCTCCATAGTTATGATGTCCGGAGGTACTCGGTGTGCTGGCGGTTCAATCTTGGTACACCCATACTACAGCACCTTGCGAACAGCCCCCAAAGTCTGCTGTTTCTGAGATGCTTCCACCCTTGGCACGGTAACCAATGATCTTTCTTTTTTGAACATACATCAAATCACTACATTTGCCCATTGTGCTCACGTTACGCACTATGGTTCATCTAGTGCATAACGCTTATATCTCTGTGTGGATGACCTTGTCACATACATGTACCTGGGTGAGTACACAGTGATTCCGGGGGTGGCCATATTATTCGACTGTGTAATCAGGAGGAAATTTGGGTATCCACTCTTTGGCAATACTCTCCTGTTCTTGGTTACGCTTCTTACCTCTGTATTTTGAATCCATGAGGTTTGCTAGAAAATGTGATGCAAGAATTGTTTGTTCAAACCTTTTTTTAAATATAGATGGTAGGCCTGCGGATTTCTTCTTCTAGTAAATCCGGCTATATTTCAGCAGCAACTGAAACAGACGTTGTGTCTCTCTCTGAAGTATGTCCAGTGTGCTAGCAACAATGGATAACTGCTTTTCCAGATTCATAGCTTCATGATAAATGCCCATTTTATCCAAGATTGTTTAAAAGATCAAATTCCTCAATATGCTGTTAAGATATTTCTCTGTATTTGTGATAATTGCCCGCAAATGTTTTAACACAATCAGGATGAAAGTTGCACCTTGTTTCGTTAGGTAGTTGTGGCATTAAACCTGGCTTTTCTTTGAACCATCCATGTGGTTGATGTAGGCCTACGTTACGAAAATATTTTTGCACTGCCACAATCTGCTTTAAAACAGTCTTTGGGGAAACAACTTTTTCTAACAAATTCAACAGATGTGCCAAGCATCCATGTGTTATGAGAGTTGGATATCTTTCATTTAAAATTTTCCACATTTTTATCATTTTGCTTTTGCTCTCAGTTACAACAGCAAAAACAGGTTTTCCAAATTTTTCTTCACACTCCTTTATGGCCGCCTCTAATTTAGAAGCACAATATTTTGCTGTTTTCTTTTCTGATCCAGTATCATCAGCATACAGCATAAAAACTCTGTTCAGGTATGGACACTAATAGCTTGGACTGGCTCATTCTTCACACTGCACCAACAATCTATGGTGAGAATCAAACTTCCTAATTTTATTTTTCTGAAAGCTGAGATTCAGTTTCTTCTGCTGTAGTATCAAACAGTTTTCCACAAATGGCTTTTGCTGAGGGTGGTTGATGTTTAGGTCTCAGTGTTTCAATCATAATTTTAAACTGATCCAATTCTGCTGCATTGAATGGTATAAAATAGCCACTGTTTCATCAAGAGATTCCTTTTGCCCTTTTATGCTTTTAAGACAGAATTTACTCATTGATTGTCATTTCTTTGTTTGTTTTTTTGCAACAGTACTCAAAAAAGCTCGATAAAGCCCAATAAAACCCATTAAACCCCAAAAAATCCCAAGTGGGCTGGGTTTTTTCAAAAAAGCCCAGGTCTTTTCAAACCCTGTGTGAAAGTAAAAACTAGGTACCATTTGAGAGGAAGTAGAAAACTTTTAAAATTGAGGTCACTCTCCCAAATGAATAAACTTCGTCCCTGGATACCCAATTTGGTTCTAGGAATGTCTGATGCTTGAATAAGATTGCCTATGCACCAGAAATCACAGTAGGCATGCTGACATGTTAAAAAAAAAGTCCACAAGAAGTGACTGTGATGGTTATTGGGTATATCCAACACCTTACGAGTGTGGGAACGTGATGTTCCAGTTGTGTTGGTAAAATCAACATTTTGGTTATAATGTATACCAGAAATCACAGTAGGCATGCTGACATGTTAAAAAAAAAAAAAAGTCCACAAGAAGTGACGGTTATTGCGTAAATCCAACACCTTAAGAGTGTGGGAACGTGATGTTCCAGTTGTGTTGGTAAAATCAACATTTTTTGAAACTGGTTTGTTACAATCATCACCTAAACGCTTGTGAAGAGAACACACTGGCATGCTTTTTAGCTTTTCTAAATGACAATGATTTTCAAGTGCACGCAGTAGGGAAAGAAACATTATGGATGCCCCCCACCCCCTTTGGATCGTTTTTGGTGCTGCAATGCAGACATGTGAAGCTCAAGGGTATGTATGTACAGTATGGTGGAACGAAAAAAAATGTAATTAAAATACCTAATAGTGATAGAAAGTTACCTTTGACTAATGTAATGAACTGTGTAAAATATCAAAGCAATCATAAAAGTTTTTGAGGTGTTGCAAACAGGTTGAAGTTTAATACTTTTGTGATTTTTTTTTTTGGTATATTTTTAAATACAAGTTTTTTAAATACACATTTCTAATAACGATAACAAAAAGTATGTTTAGCAACTGTAGTTCAGTAAAAAAATATCAAATCAATCAGAAAATTTTATGCAGTACCACAAACAGGTTGAAATGCTTCCTTTCTGTGATGTTTGTCTTCCGTTCCATCACTAGTAGACGAAATGATAAATAGCAACATGGCCAAGATATGCTGCTTGTAAATGTCTAGATTTTGCAGTTTGTAAATGTGAGAAAAAGGTTCCGAAATTAGAACAAGAATTTTTAAAAGACAAAAAAAAAAAAAAAAAAACTACCTGGAAAATGGCTATAGGTGAATTGATGACATTACACCCAGAAATTTAGCATTGAAAGAAAGAAAAAGAAGACTTAAAGCAGTGAAGAGAGAAAGAAATTATAAGGAACCAAAAGTACTGGAAATGGATAGAATAGATGGAAAGTGTGTCGTAGGTGAGATAGATAACAAACACAATTATTCTGAAACAGACTTGGAAGTAGAAGTAAAAAATGTCGTGGCTTTAACATCATATCCTATTGCAGTACCAAACTCACAAATGCTCACAAAACTGCCTTCTGTAGCTTCAGTGTGTGATCAAACTGATATTTCTGACAGGACTGCTACAGCAAGTGCAGGATATTGGCCTTGTTAGTGAAGAGGACAAAAGTAAAGTCACTGATATGATGCAGATTAGAAGAGAAAGGTCAAAGAATAAAAAAAAAAATCTGTGAAAAAGGCCATAAGGAGATTATAATAATTACAACAAACGACTTTATTTTGATGGAAGAAAAGAAAACTGTAGTACAAGAAAAGAGATAGAGTAAATATTACAGGAAAATCGTTGTAGAAGAACATGTCACTTATTGAGGAGCCTAGATCGAAGTATTTAGGGCATGTAACACCACATTCTAGTACTGTAGAGAATATTAAGTGGCATTTTATAATGACAATAACCGTTCTTTAGACATTAGTACTGTAGGATGTGATGGAACTGTCACTAACACTGGTGCTACTAATGGTGTCATATCTCTTAATAGAAAAAGGAATAGGAAAGCCACTACAATGGATGATTTGTCTATTTCATGCAAATGAACTGCCCTTACATCACTTCCTTTGTTTTCTGGATGGGAAGATAAAAGGAAGAAGGACCAAATGGATTGTGGTGAAATAGGCAAGATACTTGAGAACTGTTAGGAACTACCAGTAATTGAATTCGCTCCAACTGAAAATAACCTGCCTCCCTTGGAAATTAGGGATGGCATGAGCATGAGCACAGACCAAAAAATATTATTGGAAATGTGCCATGCAATCTCTAGTCATGTGTGCCATTATGATCTATCTATGAGGAAACCAGGAAAACTTGCATATTCAAAGTAGCTGACAATGGCAAATGGCATACTTCATTTCTATGTGGGGAAAGAAAATCTTTGCGCAATGGCAGAATGCATTCTTAAAGTATATGCACCTGTTTGGTTCTACTTAAACCTGAAACCGTCGTGTATTCATGGCTCAAAGCACTTATGAAGACGGGGGGTACAAATAAAGATTAAAATTGATTTTTTTTTTAAGTGGCCAGTGGGTGGACCAAAATCTAGTGGCCACTTTCCTTACGGCTATTCCGTGTTGTATACACATTTTATTACTGCACTGTATACTTTTCATTTATTGAGACACACTTAAATTTTAGCTTAGTAGTTACAAGTGCCCACTGTTTATTGCCCAGTGTCCAGTGCAATTAAATGAATACATATAATCCTAAAAGTTATATTTTCCTTCAACCACATCAACCAAATTTTCTAAACAGTTTTTATTGAAAAGATAATTTAATCATTTTTATTTGGTCTCTCAGTATGTTCACAAATAAAATCTCTCTATTTCTCCACCATAAATTGATAACAGTGGATGGATCAAAATTTTCAAGCAATACTTACTTTTTGGCTTACTTTTATACACTGTGTCTATTTTCTAAAGTCATTTTTTGCATGAGCATTGTCTTGTCATTAAGAACATTGCCCACAATGCTTGCATTCTCTTAACTTCTGCATTGTTTGGCATAACAATTAGCAATATTTCAACAATTTGTGCTATGACTTTCATGAACTAAAAATTGCTTGTTTTTAGTTTCTCTAGCAGTTTTTGGTGAGTTATTGATAGTCAAAAATGTTCGGACATTATGTTTCGAAGCTGCTTCCATTCTGCTAAATTTTTCTTTTTATTCCATTTGTTTTTGGTTAGGTTCTTCTTGGTGTCAAAATGAAAACTGGCTGTATAGCTTTCAAAAATGAATTTCATATCTTATAGCAGAATTATTTTGTAGTACAGCCTAGATTGGGAGAAATGTGGTACCAACCTGGTCACTTTATTTTACAGACTTGCAATGATTCTGACCACTAACAGAAAATACTCAATAATTTCGTGGGTCGTTCTAATAAATATTACATTAAAAACATTGATAAACTTTCACAGTCGTTGAAAAAATAATCATGACAAAATAAGAACACTTGCAGAGTATCCCGATTTCATCTGATTCTGTCCAGTTTTCAAACCCAGTGTCAGGTTGGGGGGGGGGGGGGGTTTCAGAAAACGTTCAGTTTTGGTAGAATTTTAATGATTTGTCATTTTTTTGTTTCTGTTTGCGCACCACAGACCTTCCAAATACTAGAAATTCTCCATAGTCACTACAAAAATCATAGATCGCTGTGGAGTATGGGGAACATAGAATATACTAACGATATGAAAAATCTGGTTGTCGGTTTGTTTTTTTCCCTCCAGAAAACATTGTTTTGATAGAATTTTAATGATTTGTCATTTTTTCTTGTTTGCTTACCTCAGACCTTCCAAATGCTACGAATTCTCCATAGTCACTACAGAAATCGTCGATCGCTACGGAATACGGGAAACATAAAAAATCTCTATGAAATAATGTTAATTCAACATTTGTTCAAAGTTTATTTTCATGTTTTCAAAATTCTAACACTGAAACATTTTTGGGACTGTTTATTGGATGTTTTTAATGTCGCAACATTTATTAGATATAATTTGGGCATCTTCATACTGTCCAGGCCTGAAAATGATTATTTTGGCACGGATGGAAAATGTTCCGTGGTTTTCTAAATTTCGAATTTTTCTTACCCCAAGATGAGTTTTTTTTTTTTTTTTTTTTTTTTTTTTTTTTTTTTCACTTTCTGGTTATATACTTTGTTATATTTTTTCTGATTATGTTTCTCATTTTTAATATCTTCAGTAATAGTGAAAAAGAACAATTTCGTGTTTTAAAAGTTTTTTTTAGTGAAGCGCAGTTAGTGTTATTTCTAACAGCCTGTACTACAAAACCAATCAATACAAGAAGTTTTTATTCTTTTCCACTTTTTTAAAGCTAAATTAAATTTCAGAATCGGTACTTATTCTGCCCATGATGGAATCGGCCTTTTCCGTGACCCGTAAAATGACTATCACGGCGAGAGAACAATACAGTACTGATTTTTTATATTTAATTTTGCTGAAAAACTTGTGTTTACCCATTACTTAGTAACATTTTACTGTATTAAGGGGCAGACAAGAGTTTTTTTTTTTGTTTAAAGTGCACACATGCAAAGGAAATGCAAGACGAAGGCAGAAAGTGAAGTCCCGATTTTCTACCTTTGATTTCTTTTTGTGAACAAAAGGGAAAATGCTTGCCCATTTTCTTTGATGATAAGCAACAAGAGCCTAAGCAATGGAAAATCGTGCATTTTCAGAGAAACCAAACTTTACAAAAACGAGCTGCTGAAGACAGGTTGTGATGCCTCAGTTCCATCTAAAGCCACAGGTGTCCATTCTCAATATGGTTACTTTGACCCCAACTTAAGTGGAAAAACAAACGGCCGCCCCTGTTCTTGAAGAGTGAATCTATAAATAGATCATACCCACTTATTTGGGGAGGAAAGGGCTGTTTTTTACCGCGTACAAGTTGGGTGATTTGAAAATGCATTTCCTATAATGAGCGTTTTAAAAAATGCAGATAAATTCTTTAGCTATGAAACTATGGAAAAAGGTAAATTTTTGAGCATGGCGACTAAAATAACTTTTTCTACTGGACACACGTGGCGACCGGTGACCGCTAATTTTAATCTTTAGGTACAATGACCCAGCACCGCAACCTAAGGTCTACTGTGCATCCCCAGCCCTACTCTCGAAAGAGACCAGATGCAAAAGCAAGAGTGCTCTTGACTGGTACTAAAGAGAGATCACTTGATCTCAAGTTATGAGTACCAAAGTGTTCAAGCCTAAGTGCTGCAAAAAAGTCACCAAACACCGTCACCAAACACCGGAGGCTAGTTCCATCAGAAGCATGCATCATGAATGATAATGATTTTAGGTCAGCGACAGTTAAGGGTTGACCCAATGATTTATAAATTAATACAATGTGTGAAACAGTATGGGCTAGTACATGTTACTAATAGCAAATTATTAAGGCGTGCATCCCATTGCTGACTATAAACAACATCTGGAGCAAAACTGTTAGCGTAAAACCACTACTTATGCTCTGACCATGGTTCATACGCGTCCTGGAAATTCTGAAAAAGTCCTGGAATTCCATTTTGCCCTGGAAAAGTTTTGGAAATGTCCTAAAATTCTGTTACATGCCCTGGAATTTTATCCATTCCGGCCTTTTTGCCCTTCGCGATGTTTTGCAGTTGAAGATTTTTCTTAATGCACAAGAGTGCTACTAGAGGGCGTAAGTTCATGTTTCCATTTAGAGCAATATCTATGGGACTAATAATTTTCCGCTAAGGGCGTAACGGTAAATCGCAATTTTCCCAATATCTCCACTTCTAAAAGTCTGATTTGAAAAATTCTTCCTGCGTAAGATACAGCTCTTGAAGGGAAATATTTTGTATATAATTCCTCATTTTTGGTAAAGAATGTTTCGGCTGCCAGTGTTCATTTTTGCTTTTGATGTACACTGGCGGAAAAAAAAATCCCAACACCACGAAAAAATAGTTGTAGAGGAATGAAATGGCGGCAATACATTTGTATAGATAACATGTTTAATCGATTAAGGTTTCAAGATCACAGCTTAATGTAAGCGCGAGAAAAGCCATTTTAAATGTGAAATGCTGGTACATTAATAACCGGTGTAACCGCCAGAATGTTGAATGCAAGCATGCAAACGTTCATGCATTGTGTCATACAGGTGCTGGATGTCAGTTTGTGGGATGGAGTTCCATGCCTGTTGCACTTGGTCGGTCAATACAGGGACAGTTAATGCTGGTTGGGGGTGACGCTGGAGTTGTCGTCCAATGATGTCCCATATGTGCTCGATTGGAGAAAGATCTGGTGATCTAGCAGGCCACGGCAACATGTCGACACTCTGTAGAGCATGTTGGGTTACAACAGCGGTATGCGGCCGAGCGTTATCCTGTTGGAAAACACCCCTGGAATGCTGTTCATGAATGGCAGCACAACAGGTTGAATCACCAGATCAACGTACAACTGTGCCGTCAGGGTGCGTGGGATAACCATGAGAGTGCTCCTGCTGTCATAGGAAATTGCTCCCCAGACCATAACTCCAGGTGTAGGTCCAGTGTGTCTCGGCCGCAGACAGGTTGGTTGCAGGCGCTCACCTGGCCTCCTTCTAACCAACACACGGCCATCACTGGCACCCAGGCAGAACCGGCTTTCATCAGAAAATACAACAGATCTCCACTCCGTCCTTCAATGAGTTCTAGCTTGACACCACTGACGCCGCAAACGGCAGTGGTTTGGAGTAAGTGGAATGCACGCTACAGGGCGTTTGGCTCGGAGCTGTCCTTCAAGTAACCGATTTGTAACAGTTCGTTGTGTCACTGTGGTGGCAACTGCAGCTTGAATTGCTGCCGCAGACGCGGTACGATGCACCACGGCCATACGCCGTACACGACGGTCTTCCCTCTCAGTAGTGCCACGTGGCCGGCCGGAACCCGGTCTTCTTGAGGCAGTACCTTCCCTTGACCACCGCTGTCAACAATCATGCACAGTGGCTACATTTCTGCCAAGTCGTTCTGCAATATTGCGGAAAGAAAATCCACCTTCGCGTAGCCCTATTACACGACCTCGTTCAAACTCCGTGAGCTGTTGATAATGGCTTCTTCGTCTTCTTAAAGGCATTCTTGATTAACATCAACACACTACGTCGAATCTCGACGATAACTAACGCTCACGAACGTTACAGCGCGTATTTACAGCAAACCTGCTTTGCATGTTCCGAGGGGCGCTACTAGCACCACACGTATGCACCGAGCGCGAAATTTGCATAGACGTCATCTTACAGATGTACTCTCACCGCCTACCAACTGTCGTTTATCTAGCCCAACCCCTTCTTGGTGTTGGGATTTTTTTTTTCCATCAGTGTATTTGCAATAAAATTTGAGCTCGATACTTGACAGAAAATTTTTCTCCGTGGACCGATATTGCTCACCTCCAAAACCTTTTTTTGAGAATACCTCCTGCTTAAATAGTGCATAATTTTTCCACCAGGGGCATATACATATATCTTATTTTTGTCCATATCTCTGTTTCTAGGAGTACGATTTGAAAAATTCTTTCTTTGTTGGAGAACATTTTTGGTGCGAAATGTTTCTCATACAATTTCAAATATTTCTTAATGCACAAGTGCACTACTAGAGGACGTAAGTTCACGTTTCTGTTTGCAGCAATATCTACGGGACTAATAACCCGATTGACAAATATTCTCTTTTGACCAGATACTACTTACTAACTATGAAAACTCCTTGTATGTATTTTCTTCCCAAAATAATGCACAGTTTCGCCATTAGGGGGCGCAAATATTTAACCTATTTTTCTCAATATCTGTACTTCTAAATGTTTGATCTAAAAAAAAATTTTAACGACAGATACCATTTACCTTATGGAACACTTAAGGTTTATATTTGAGGATGTTTGTGCTTCACAATTCTGCCACCAGGTGATGTTTGTGTACTTCCATTTGCAGCCTAACTATGCCTCTAAAAACTCAATTGAGAAATTTCTTTTTTTACTGTATGCCATTCACTATAATCAAGATGGAGAATGAATAAGATTTTTGCTACAATAAGAAGATCCTCTTCAAATAATGTGTACAACTTTTTACCTAGGGGTTGTAAAAATCAAAACATTTTTCTTGCTATCTCTGCTTCTGGGAGACGTATTTGAAAAGTTTTTTTTTTCCTTAGCATAGCTTTTGCTATGAGGAATACTTTTAGCCTGTTTCAACTTTTCCATTGTGCAAAATTCTTCAGCTAAAAGGCATACAGTTATATCATGTTTCTTTCTCTATCTCTTCTTTTAACTGTTTGATTTGAAAATCTTTTTGTCTCTAATACCTTCCTTCTGCTATGCAAAATGTTTTTTGCGCCATTTGTTATTTTTTGTAACATACTTTTTGGCCACTGGTGGAAGTAACTAGCTGACGTTTTATACGCAGTAGCTATTTTTTTTTTTTTTTTTTTTTTTTTTTTTTGTGGGTTATTTTGACCTTTACTAAAATTTGCTAATGATTGCTTTATATAAAAATTTTCCATAAAATTAGATTACTTTCTAATACCAGAAACTTAAATCTAGTTGTTTCTTAGTTTTTCTGAGCAAACTAATCGCTTTGCATCTTCAATAATTAGTTCCCTAATCATGCCCGGTTAAATTGCCTTGATCACTTATGAATGCGATTGTACACAGCCCTTGGATTTAAGGTTTTCCCATTATTCTCTTTCATTTCATATTGGAAATTTTTGTGCATACTTTGTTTGCTGGCGAGTACAAATTTAAAACTTAGCTACAGCATCAATATGTTGTTGAAAATTCCTTCCGTAAATAAAATGTAACACAAATACTTGCTCTCATGTTTATGTGTTTAAGAAATAACAATCCCTTTGGTCCTTAGAAAAAGTTCCAAATATTTCATCTTTGCTTACCTTTAAATTTCCAATATAAGTATTATTTCAAAATAATTAAATATAAATAGTATTTTATGAATTGATTGTGTGGTATATGAAAGCATTTAAAAAGTAATTTTTTTTTTTCTGTAATTTGCTTCAATAATTAAACTAAAGCCAAAGTAGAAAAGTAAAAGTTTCTCAAAATCAGTGTAGTATAGTATGCAAAAGTTTAGTAGATATTAAACCTGGTCACATTTTCAGTGACAGTTTTGGTATTTCAGTATTTATCTGTGATTCTAAGTTTCTGATTAGCTGCAGCGGACAACATTTTTAACATTCTGCATTCTGTTTGCCCAAGCATGTAAGAGGTTGAAAAGACCTATGGTTTAATTATATTTTAAGTAAGAGCATTTGGATCGTATGTCCTGGAAAAAAATCCAAATGTCCTGGAAAAGTCCTGGAATTTTGTGATTGAAAAAGCATATGAGCCATGTCTGACATACGTCCAAAAGGAAAGAAAAACTTAAATATAAACATTATTTCCTTTGTAAGTCAAGAGAGGGTGCTCAGATGCAACTAGCTGTCTTGCTCTTGGATAGAAACAACAACTCTCTCTTCATGAAAGAGCTGCGCAGATGTGATTGAAGTTCCCATCCTGAAAACATGTATGATTGTGCACCTGACTATAAATATTTGTTTTCTTCTGTTTTTCCTAAAAAGACGATGAAACTTGTATTTACAGAAATTATGTGTCTGGTTCTTCAATATGCCCTTCCTTCTTCAAGAAGAAACTATGTTTCTTGGTGATCGGTAAATGACTAAGAGTGAAGGTCGTAAGTTCGCTCCTCACCCAGGGCACCAATAGTTTACAGAATGCGTCTTTTTCACAAAGTGAACTATTATTATTCTTATTACCTTCAGTTATTCATCACATATTCAGTAATTAATATCTTGAAGTATTTGTTTATATTTTATTAAAATGAAGTCATCTTTAACTCTAAAGGTATGTTTTGTTCTTTTTTGCGCTTTTCTATTTATTTGAATCAAGGCATCAGCTAACAAAACAATATGAGTACAATATACATTATGAGACACATCAAAGACTACATATGGTTCCAAATTATGGACCTAGAGCATAATCTAATTAAAGTGTTATTCTTCTGTCATTGGCACTTTGTAACAATGAAAATTCTGTGAATTTTTGAAAGAATATTAGTTTACTATATAGCTAAAAATGGTAATGAATTTTTATTGTTCTGCAAGTTGAAATAGAAATTTTCTACTGTTGATTGATTATTAAGGGGTTTTGTTTTCTTTTTCTTTTTTTTCAGCTCTAATGGTGTGAAAAGAATTGGAAAAAAGATGCATATCTTAACAATTCCAGAAGTGCAAAATATTTTGGATTCATTAAAAGCAGTAGCGCACACTAGGTTCAAAAATGTATTATTTTCTAGAACCCAGATTAGTAAATTGTGCGAAACTGTTCGTCCAATATTTGAAGCAGAACCAAATGTGGTTCGGGTAAGTTCCCCTGTTAGCATTTGTGGGGATGTACATGGACAATTTAAGGATGTTCTGAACATTTTTGATAGGAATGGCTTTCCATCAACAGGGGGCAAAAGATATTTATTCTTGGGTGACTATGTTGACAGAGGAAAGCAGTCGACTGAAACATTAGTGTTATTATTTTGCATGAAAATTCTCCATCCAACAAGTGTCTTCTTGTTAAGAGGCAATCACGAGGATAAGGCAGTTAATAAAGAATATGGATTTTTAAAAGAATGCAGAAAAAAGTACAGCAAGAACATATGGAAAAAAATTAATGATGTATTTCCTTTTCTTCCAGTTGCCTCTGTTGTAGATGATCAAATATTCTGCTCACATGCTGGGATTAGTCCAGACATTAACTTAATTGCAGACATTGACCTATTAAATAAGCCATTAACTGTTGGAAATGCTGGGATTGTGTGTGATTTATTATGGAGTGACCCGAAAGTAGAAATAAATGGCTTTCTTCCTAACACTGACAGGGGCACTTCAGTGTTTTATGGAAGAAATGAAATTCAAGCCTTCTTACAAAGGAATAACCTGGTCCTCATTTGCCGTGCTCATGAAGAGCAAATTGACGGTATCAAATGGTTTGACCACGATTTAGTCTCAATATTTAGCGCACCTGATTACTGTGGCTCTAAAAATAAAGGAGCAGTCTTGCTGGTCAAACAAAGAATCAGAAATGGCATGCCAGAGTTTGTGTTTGATACGCTTATTTTCAGGCCTCAAAGAAAAGTGCACAAAAAAACCCAAACAGATCTGAAGAAAAAGAAGGCTAAAGCCAAGCATTAATGAGACTGGGAAAAGTATGAGATGAACTTACATACTCACATAGTGAGCATGTGTTTGCATTTAAGAGTAATACGAATAGACGAATTTCAGTTTTTTTCTTGTATGTGAATTATATGAACTTTGTGTTTTTGCTGAAAAGTAAACATTCACATAATAGACTGGTAATGGACTGAAACATGAATGTTTTTTTTTGTTTTTTGGTTTATTTATAAATTATATAAATATAAGTGCACTTATAGTGTACTATAAGTGAATTTATTAATTAATGCTTTTTGGGCATGTATGAACTATGTTTTCGCACATATGAACTATATGAGCTATGTTTACGCACTATGAACTATATGAGCTGGGTCATTCCACGCGAAATCGTCAGATTTTGAATTAATTTTCCACCAACACATCTCCGATTCGTACGATTTTTTTTTAATGGGTAGCTACTCCCAACTTATAAAAACCTTGAAAGTTTCAATTTTTTATTTCCGATAGGCTAGAAGATATTGAATTTTGGTGCATGGCAGACATATTTTGCGTAAAAACGCAAATATCTCCGTTATTTAGAATAAAAAGAAATACATAAAACATCATTCTTTCTTAATTTTTACCAAGGAATCCATTAGTGCAATGCACGCATTTCTATCTGCTTTAGTTTTTGAGTTATGAGCAATGAGAGAACCTTTCTTCAATGCTTAAGAGGGCAATGTAGTACAGCACTTAGAAAGCTGCAGTTATTATTCTTTGCAAAGAAAGGTTTAATCTATCAAATGAAGAAAAAAAACCCTTGGGCTTTTGCCTGAGCGCCGAGAAAAGAATTTTTAAACATGGTGCATGGCCAGTGCATTGCCACGGTGACAGCGCAATCAGCGAAGCACGCTGCTTTGTGGCCACGGCTGTGCGGAGACTTGGTACCGGAAGAAGAATGGCATTCCTCCCGGACGCAAGAAGTGATCCCACCCATCGCTCTCATCACATGTATAGTTGAACTCGCGTTTTGAAGGAAAGGAATTATTTATATTAAAAAAGCATGATTAGTTCATGAACGATGTTTATATTTCGATGTCTCACAACGCTGTGATCAACTTCCATGTCAGTTTTTGATTAAATTTAATCAAATCAGACAAGAGGAAGTTGAGCTTCCGTGGAAAGCATTTTTTTTTTTTTTTCGATAATGAATTTGGCAATTATCATAAAATTTAACATCTACAGGGCTTACAGTGTTCGCGAGATTTTCCCGTGTTTTGTGTCATCATCTGAATCATTTCTTGAAATCGATGCAAAACCAAAATTATTTGGGGGGGGGGAGATTGCTGCCAATGCTTTCGCTCTAGACGAGAGATCATGGTGAAATTTCTTCGGCTAATTTTGGGAATCGTCTTGCATTTTTTTTTATTCTGGCGAGTATGTATGTATACATGGATAAAAAGTTCTGTCGTGCTTAATTTTCAGATTTATAATGCCGGCGATGAAATGAAGCTTCTCTTCTTTTTAGATGTTGCTTGTAGAGGGTTACTGCAAATGACCTGACGCTCCAGACCTTTTGCGCACTTTGTCTGATCAACATCCCGCAAATTTATTGCTCTTCGTAAAGATATCCTTAAGCATAAACTTGCCGCCCTGGTGGCGCAGTGGTCTAAGGGGTGGCTTATGAATGTGATCATTCGTCCAAATTGGGTCCGGATTCGAATCCCGGTGAGGCATGGATGTTGTGTTTGTCTTAAGGCGCTGGCTCACTCCCTTCCCTGAAACCAGTGGCCCCAAATTAGGGACGGGCGACTGCTTATAGCCCACTGAGTTGCTCACGGTGGTCGTTTAAACCTCCGATAAAAAAAAAAAAAAGTATAAATTTGCCATTCGCCGCAGAATAAAAAATGATGTTGACAAAAAAGTGTTAGGAAGATTTTATATGCGCACCCAAAATCTCCTATTATTTTGTGTGAAGGTAATATACTTTTTCTGTAGCGTGGAAACTAAATATGACCCACGAGAAAATTTAATGTTCGTGTCACCGATGTAAACCAATCAGTTCTAAATTTTCGGCTTTTGGAAGTTTATGAATTGTAGCCTCTTAAATAAAAAAGCAAAATGGCATTCCACATGGCTGTTAGTTTTTGTACTTATGGGAGGGAAATGGGGGGGGGGGGGTGTCCTCTGAACGAATTTCTAAGAGAGCAGCAGAAACACGCGTTTTGGAATTATAGTTGAAAACGATCAGAGAGAGAGAGATTCCTTGTCAGATTACAAACTGTACTTCATAAATAGCTTTATGAAAGAGAGAGAGAGAGAGAGAGAGAGAGAAAAGACCTAAGTAAGCTAAAATTGCGAATAGTGACTTCCCATAGAGATTCGTATCCATGGTTCCCATACTACATACGTTGAATAAATACTACGTACAGTCTTCACTTGAAAACTTTTTTTGACTAGGGATAACATTATCGGCGTCGAGTAAAGTGCATAGGAACAGAATTTTTTGCCAAAGTTTCTGCCAAACACTTCAAAGTGTGTGGCCTCCTCTCCCATCACGTTCAGCCCCCTCCCCCTTCCTTAATGGACCACCCAGTTCTGAGCAGCTAGCGTCGCCACTGCACTGCATTTGTTAACTTATTTGCCATTGTGGTATGACGTTTTCTGTTCGCCACAGATGTAGAACTGTTTATTTTTCTTAGAGACAACTTACTATTTTTATCCGTGCTATGGCCGACATGCTTGCTTCTAGTTTTTTTTTTTCTCTTTTAAAGACGAATCCCTCAGATCCTAATTTGCGACCTCTGGCAAACAGAAAATGAATTTCTAAGAGAGAGCACCGCAAGTGGAAAAGCTCCGTAGTGTATTTTCTCAGATCTCTTTTATTCTCTTGCGATTTGAAAGTTGCTGCCTAGTTTTTCAGCGTCTTTGTGCATTGTTATTGTGGCGTAATGCGTTAAGCAAAAAAAAAAAAAAAAAAAAAACTAATTCTTAATTCAAGAGACAGTTAAAGTAACTTGTCAATATGAGGACGACTGCGTTGCTACTGATAAAGAGAAACAGAAGCTCATAAACCAGAGCGGACAAATTACGATCGCTAAATAGTAACACGATTTCCATACTTGTTTTTCATAAATTAGTAATCGGTAATTGCGATACATTGAGTATTACATTAACGAAAATGTACTCGTAGGTTCAAGGACTGTTAATGTTTCTCATTATTTCTAAATTTATTGGCATGATTAATAAAAAAAATAATAATAATTACGGAAATAAATCCAATTGCTACCACTCTGACACTGGGATGTGATTATAGGAGGCTCAGTGTAACCGTCAAACTTTCCTATTTTGGGGCTACACCACGAAAAGTTTAACTGTGCTTTTCTTATTTTAGGGGCTGTAGTGCGTTTTGTTTCATATGAGCTTTTGAGAGTTTCGTGAGCTCCCACCTGACGCGTAATCTTTAAATAAGCAACTGAAATAAAAAATAAATAAATAAAAAACAGGCAAGATGACAACTGCGAGATATACTCGTTCATTTAAATACCAGATCTACCAGAAAATAATCGATTAACATTTTTTTAACCCCGACGCTGAGCCTTGCTAACGTCATCATCTGTGATCGTCAAGTATCTGACGTTAACTAAAACGCAGTATATATATCCTCTACCTCGCAATAATAGGCACCGAGATATATATCCCCGATTACTTTATTTCTCAAGCTGTCATTCCTTGATCATTTTCTCTTACGGCAGGCGTGGACAACAAGACAATTTATTAATTCCTGAAATAGAACTATTTCATGTCTGAAAATTCTGTCGGATATTGCGTGAGCTGTAGAAATCAATCAATATTCCAAAAACTGTTTTCAGCGTCAATTGCATAATTTATAAGAGTCGGTACTGTATATCGTTAAGCTATAAGGGGAGAAAAAAGTTTATATTAGTTCTTCTCGTCTTTGATTAGTAAGAATACAAATATATTTCCGACTTCTGTTGCATAATTTTTATGCGTTATTTGTGTGTAACCTTTTTCATGATATAGCTCATATTGGTAAGCTGTAGGGAGAAAATGGTTTATATTAGTTTTCCTCGTCGTCGAATGGCTAAGAATGTGGTGGATAGCATCTGACGATTTGGCGTGAAATGACCCTTTAGTAATATTTTACAGTTATATTAATTGAAATGCCTTTAAATATAACATTAATTCACTATCCTTCAAGCATCACATCAAATTATTGTGCGATCTGACCAACGCGTTCAATAGTATCTTGATCTCTAGCCCGTCCGAAGGCAAACATCCACTACCGCTGCCGATCCTGAAAGAAACACTGGGAATGACCCAGCTATGTTTACGAACATATAAACTATATGAGCTATGTTTACGCACACATGAACTATAGAGCTATGTTTACGCACATGAATTATGAAATGAACAGTTAAAGTATAGATATTGGTAGTGAACTAGTGACTGTTTTTAGGTTTATGTATGAATGTGTTTTGCAGAGAATAATATCTAGCTGATTTTTCAGTTGTCTTTTTTTGAGAAGCTAATATTAAAATATTGTATGAACGTTGAAATGTTATCGAAATGTTATCATTACATGTTTGTTCTTGCTATTTATATAATACTTAAAATTTATTGAGAATTTTTTTTCATGTCTTTGATAACCGACTCTGTTGTAGCTTTTCTAGTCTAGTAAAATTATTTTGCTCCTTGTTATCGGTTCTTTGACCACATATTAAGAACAAAAACAAATGAACAAGATTAGTAAATCTTATTTTTTAAAACAAAGCTAGATGCATTCAGAATTTATCAATTGTTAAATGTTATAGCATCATGGGTTGGGGACTCCCTATGAACTAAATTATTAACCCCTACCCTCTTATTAATGCAGGGGGTGTTTGGTTCTGCAACCAATCCCATTCATCTGCTACATAAGCTATAATGCATATCCATCCTGCCATTCCATGCAGAAAGTAGCAACCTCCTTCCCTCCCTATCTTTTAAACTTGAGCATGGCTTTACAACTTCTTGCAGGCACACATTCAAACTATCCTTATACTGGAAGATGGGATGTTTGTTCTGAACACAGTCTCTCACCAGGGCTGCCTTTCATACCTTCTGCACTGATATAATTTTGAAATTAATATAGTTCAAGCTCTTAATTAGACTGACTTGATACAGCACTACATGGTAAATATACTGTATTTGTGATGAAAATACACAACATTCATCCTATAGTTCTGTTTCTTACTTTTCAATATATCATTATGGTCCTGATTGAGGATGGCAATTACTTATTGTACTGTTGCTGTGGAAATACATCGTATTTTGGGCCACACATTATTTTACTACTAAATTAGTTAATATGTTTGCTGCTGCTGTGCTATTTCAATGGCAAGCACGCAGTGCCAGTAAGAAACCCAAACAAATCTTCCTCCAAGATGCCACAAGGTGTCGCACGGCACCACGGATAAACTTCTATGCATTTGAATCAACTGAGCTGTGTTCAGATCTCCTATCTTTGCAAGACTCCGCTATTCTAAAATACGAGAAAATTTATCCATAACTGATATTTGTAATTATAACCTTCAGTAACTCCAGGTATATAAACACGTCTACTGCATATGAATTGCTTTGCAATGTACACTGAAGTGCCAAAAACCTGGTACAGACAAGCTTATGCAAAATACATAGCAACGTCACCTATCGCATACTCGGTTGCGTCCGGCAGTGCTTATAAAGCGATAAACATCCTTGCTAGCTGTCAGAGCTTTTTTTGGCATGAGAATAATGACAAGTAATAATGATTTAAGCGATTTTCAACGCGGTGTCGTAGTTGGCACTCGTGAGATGGGCCATAGTATTTTGGAGGTAGAAACGAAGTTCGGATTTTCACGGACGACCATTGCAAGGGTGTACCGTGACTACAAGAATTCCGGCAAAACCTCCAACCTACGATACCAGAGTGGCCGTAAAAAGACATTGGGTGAATGTGACCATTGTCGGCTTTCAAGAATTGTTTCACGCAATAGGCGTGCAACACTCTCGCACTTATCATTGGAATTCAATGATGGAGCCTCAACAAGCATCAGCGTCCAGACTGTGCAACGTACCCTGCACGATATGGGTTTGGGGAGCCGACGCCGAACTACAGTCCCCTTGATGAGTCCACTGGACAGTTGATGACTGGAAACAAGTAGCCTGGTCTGACGAGTCGCGTTTCCAACTGTATCGGGCAGATGGAAGGATTCGTGTGTGGCGCAAACCCCATGAAGCCATGGATCCCACCTGTTCAACAGGGAACTGTACCGGCTGGTGGGGGGGGGGGTCTGTAATGGTATAGGGTGTATTTAGCTGGACTTCACTGGGACCCCTGATACATCTACAAACATCTGTGACCGGCCAATGCTATGTGCACATCCTTTCTGATGAGGAACACCCGTTCATGTCCTGCATTCATGCTGATGGGTTGGGCCTGTTCCAACAGAACAATGCACCTCCACACAAGTGTCGGGACGCCACATTATGGTTAGAGGAGCATTCATCTGAGTTTGGGGTGTTGCCATTCCCACCCAAGTCCCCAGATCTGAACATGATAGAACACATTTGGGATGCCATGCAACACGCTATCAAACACAGGAATCCAAGACCTTGGAATACACCCGAATTGTGGAACGCTCTGCAGGAAGTATGGTGTGCATTGCCTACAGCATATTTCCAGAAGCTAGTGGAGTCCATGCCCTGTCGTATTTCTGCAGTCCTGCGCTCCCGTGGGGGCCTACCAAGTATTAGACTGGTGTACCAGTTTTTCTGGCACTTCAGTGTATATGCTATGGACGTGCATATCCTGTAGACAGTAACTAATAAATTGTAAAGTTCTTTAGTCATAAAAAGATTGAAATATTCAATTGGTTCAATACCTGTCATTTTAATTTTCAGTCCTAGTACATTAGTGAACAGAATTATTCTCGTGACATCAGGAACATCATACCAATGTGTAGCTAAAATGTCTTGAGGTGGAGTATGAGAGATAACATTGCATTCTTCATTTTTACTTTCACTGCTGGTCGTACTACAGCTACTAAAAGAATATGTTTCTGCATATGATGACAAATTATCGGGATCGCCTATTTCCACGGCAGGATGTGCCCGCCGATGAACTTTTGGTTGAGAGGGACCGCAGGTAGCCTGTCTGAATATATCCATTGTTTCCATAAAACTAAGAATTGAAGTCAATATGGGCTTCCTTGAAATCTGTTTAGCATCTTCAATAGACTGCCCTCTTATGTATGAACTCTAAGCAGCAAATGCTTTTCATTGCAGTGAAAAGCACACGCTGTGTAAGTCTGTGGGGAGTCAACTTACTTTCCTTTCACTGAACCATGTGGGGAAAAAATCCTCTATCCCGAAACCGCAGTCATTTTTAAACCGTTTGATTCTCATTCTTAATGCCAGTAACAAATCAGATACCTCTCTTCAATTGTCAAAGGCTTTAGGAAGGGAAATATGAAGCCACAATTACGATACCGTTCGGCAGCACCTGGGCTAAGTATTATTGTATGACGCTGTTCGGCATCATGCGGCAATGAAAGTGTTAAAGGTACAATTTGTAAGTTACTTTTTTATTTTTATTTTTTTCTTGTTCCCATATTTTTTTTCTATTTGTCTCATTATTTAATTTTAGGTGGCATTGTTTTAAAGTTCCGCAAGTATTCCTTGACCTGAATAGAATACACTGCTTGTTGAAAAGTAGATGATGTATCCACAGATATCATATAAAGGACTAGATTGGACATCCGGCCAGTGAGACGTGACAGCGTAGGAGCCATGTCGAGCGGGTCAACGCTGCTTCCCGTAGCTCAACGAAATGCGTGTTTCGTATAGCGATTCGCTGGCTCAGGTTAGATGATAGGTATCTAGTACACATTTCTGGGAGAAAATACGAATAATTATATTGAGAAAAATCGATATTTATTAGTACTGTACAAGTGATAGCTTTAAGGCGATTGCAAAGTATTGCGGAAATCAGATATTAGACCACAACTTAAAATACCCCGGAAACGGCGTTTCGATGCCTACGATTAAAAAAAAAAAGTCACTGATTCATGGGAAGTCTTGCAGTTCATTTTTTTAAAATAAACAATGAATTTGATACTAAGCAACTTATTTTCGAGGGGAGAGATTGGTTCAATAATTCACGGAAAACAATTTCCGACGTTCATCGATATAAGAGTCCACAATTTCTTAAAAACAGATTTTCAGTCCAAAAATTCATGTCAGTTTTAATATGCAAGCATATCTGACAACTTTTATCATTACGAAGGATCAAAAATGTGGTGGTATTATTCATATTCCTGATTCTTAATAGACAGAGAATTCGTCCAACAATTTCTGCATTTGTTTTCTAACATATGTTAAAAAATAAGGAGTTCTAAAAAGATCTGCTCATTAGTGAAAATTGGGATCACACAAGGTGTGGTTATTCAACTCATAAAGGTGATTACTTTTAGTTAATGAGAAGGAGCGTTGCTAACACAGCAGCCCATATGTTAATTTACACTTAACCTACTTTTTATGGTGACAAAATATATATTGCGGAGACAATTTGTTTCTGGAGTATATCCATGTACAGCCACAAGTTATCTAAAAATTATAAATAAAACATTCTGATGCTGCACATTCAATACCTAGTAACATACAAATCTGTATCTCAGGGGCAATTTCTGTTTGGAAGTATGTGCATATTTACATATCTAAAAATTAAAAATAAAGCATTCTGATGCTGCATATTTGGTAATATCTACTAACACACAAATCTAGATCTCGGAGGCAATATCTGTTTCTGGATTATATAAGCATATTTACACTAGTTACCTAAAAACTAAAATTAATAGATGCTGCATATCAGGAGAGATAGGAAGAGGAACTCGTGGATCAGAAAAATGACAGGAGTGGAAGACATCATGGTCAGAGTAAAATCCCTGAAATGGCAATGGGTTGGACATATTGTCAGAAGAACAGACCATTGAACCCAGCCAAAATTTTAGACTGGATTCCAAAGGATAGGAAAAGACCCAGAAGAAGACCAAATGGGAGATGGGTGGATGAAATTCGAAAGTATGCGGGAGTAACATGGAGGCGACTGACACAAGACAGACGGTTGTGGAAGAAACTTGGGGAGACTTACCTCCAGCAGTGGATTGATAATGGTTGAAAATGATGATTTGGTAAAATCTAGTACACACAAATGTAGATCTCGGAGGCAATTTCTGTTTCTGGATTATATATGCATATTTACACAAGTTATCTAAAAATTAAATTAATATATTCTGATGCTGCATATTTGGTAATATCTAGTAACACACAAATCTATATCTCAGGAGCAATTTCTGTTTCAGAAGTATATACATATTTACACACAAGTCATCTAAAAAGTAAACATTCTGATGCTGCACGTTTGAGTTAGCAACACACAAATCTATACTTCAGAATCAATTTCTGTTTCCGAAGTATATGCATATTTACACATGCAAGTCATTTAAAAATTAAAAAAAAAAAAACATTCTGATGTTGCACATTCAATAATATCTAGTAACACACAAATCTATATCTCAGAAGCAATTTCTGTTTTGGCAGTACATGCATATTTGCACACACAAGTCATTTCAAAACTAAAAATAAAATATTCTGATGCTGCGCATTTGATAATATCCAAGGAGGTTAGAATAGTACTTCTGGAGATTCTCCGAGTCTCTTAACCGTGAAGCGGCAAGGTGTGGGAATTTTATGTTGGCTATATGATACCCATGTAATTTCAATTGTGTGTATTTTGGAATTGCCTGGTTTTGGGTTGCAGAAATCATGTTAATATCAAACCAGAATGGATTATACTTCGTACACAAGTGAAGATTTCAATTTTAGTGTTATGTTTTGTTCAGCATTCACAGTAATGTTCGTGTATTTCAGTCTAAAATAAAAATGGGAAAGTGCCTCAAAATAATTAAGAGTTTTTTAAATTCAGCATTTTCTCACACGATGCAAAATTGGAAACATTTGCGATGAAAGAAGGCGATTCGGCCAACATAAAATACACTGCAATAGCCTTGGAAACCATCAGCTTTCCTACACTTCAACAGCCGTTGCTCGCTGGTATAGGCTTCACGCAAAGCGGTAGTGGTCCATTAACAAGGGCATCTCCAGATATTTTATTCTAACTTCCTTGATAATATCTAGTGACAAGTCTATATCACAAGGGCAATTTCTGTTTCAGAAGTATATGCATATTTACACAAGTTATCTAAAAACTTAAGACTTAAAATAAATTTTTAAGGCAAAACTTTTGCATAATGAATGAAAAAAAAATGACTAAAATTGTTTTGGTGATCAATAATAAAATATATAACACTGCATTTTATTAAATTAAATTAGAAAATGCCCCAAACCTCACAAATTTTAATCGTTGGATAAGGAACAATATAATCATAAGGTTCCTTAAATAAGCTTTGTATGTTTCATTTGACATATCATTAAATGAATATTTCAAGAAATAGTACCTGGTCTGACATAGTTTAAAATAAAATGTACAAAAGTTCATAACAGTTAGATACATAATGCAAATACAGGGAAACCTGGGTTGTATGTTTTTCTAGGTGGTCTTAAAAAACATAAATGAAATTCCAAGAGGTTAATAAATAGTATTGTTAAATTTAGGCTTTAAAGAATCAGATGTTCCTTAATAATGATCTATTTAAAGTCAAATTGGTAGTCAGGAAACAAAAAATGAGTGTTACAAATTATAATATATTTTATCACATTGCAGAAAATCATAAAAGTCTGAAAAACAAGCTTTTCTTTCAATGATTCTCTCGTTCTATAAAAATCATGATTCTACAGATCAAGTAAAATCCTCACAACTAAAAATCTGAGACCAGTGCTTCAGTATGGAACTCATTAATTAACAGCTTTCTTCTTCTGTGGATCCTAAGTGCATCCCTTTTAAAACCAGAATGTTAAAAATTGAAGACACATTCAAGATTCTATTCTATTATGCCACAGAATAGTGGAGCCACAAGGTTTCGTCTCTGGGATTTAACATTTTTTTTAAATCCAGCATATGTGCGTGTGTCATGAAACCTATTTTTCATCAAAACCGAATGTTTCGATATGTTGAATGTAAACAACATACTCTTCTCTGATACGACATTGTTTAACTTTGGCTGCACCAACTCGTCAGCACTGTCTCAATTCTCTCAAAGTTGTAACACATTGAGTTACATAAAAAAGAAACAAAGGACCAAGAAACAAGGAATTTGAATTTCAGTTGATAATCTGAAATTCAAATTTTAACTTATAAACACAAAACGTGTATAAATGAATTATGTATAACAGAGTTAAAAGTGATAGAAACTATAGTGAAATATCGGGACTAATGCAGAATGGCATGTAAAAGAGATAAACATATAACTGAGGTTCCACTGTACTTTCAATTACTGGTCAGATTGTGGCAATCAAGTAAAATTCAAACCCCAATCATAACATTACGAGCCCCAGTATACAAATGTGAGCAGGCCTTCACCCCTCTATTGGGATGACAATAGCTTCTATTGTGAAAAACATGTTGTGTGCAATAAAAGAAAAAATTACTGTAGCAAAGTCATTTAACTGGGAAAAATTATGTAATTATGGTTCCGCTACACTGTAATAACACTAAGACATTTTTGCACATTTATCATCACAGATCAAAAACTATTCCCATGAAAGAAAATGGGAACCTCTACAATAAATGCCAAACACCCTTGCTCCCTCTTCACCTGCATAAAGCAATCTTTAATTAGCTTGATTTTAAAAGACGGAAAATTTTCAACTGCACTCAAGCTGCAAAATTTAGAGGGAATATTGATTCTGGTTAAAAACAAATATCTGTTGACCAGTTCCTTGCCAAACTTTTTGGGTATCACTGAAGAAATTCCTACAGTAAAAACATCCACAGAAAAATGCCAAACGTCAAAAATATGCCAAAAACCCCAATATTCCTACATAAAAAAAAATGTTGCTTAACTTAAATTATCCCCTGGTTTACCATGTGCATCAATTTGGGGTATGTAAATTAATGCCCATAGTATTAATTACATTAGTTTTTTGATGTCAAAAACAATTTTTGACCTGACAAGGGTATAAAACTGGTTTAAATCATCAAAAACTACTAGACCGAAAAATAAAGCCTTACCTACTGTTTTTAAACAAATTATTAGCATTAAATACATTTATTAAAAGTTCGAACTCGCCTTGTAGGTATTTATTTTTTTCCTTTTGCAAATTTCTTAACACCGAGGAATAAAAGTGTTATTTTTGTTAACATTTTCATTTTTTTTTTCATATGCACAAAATAATTACTTTAACATAACACTCTGCAGAGTTAATACTAATTACAAGTCTGGCTGATTTTTTTCCTTGTAGCATATATCACATCACTAATTTTGCACATTTATTAACACCTAAATGAATTTGTAGGTTAGAGTGCATAATGCCAAAGTTAGAAAATATTCTCTCTATTGAGGCAGGACAACAGCAAAATCATTCTATTTTAACAAGTTCGGAAACAAGACCAGTCTTACAATTTTCACATTTGGAAATTCCTTTCCACCAGATCACAGGATTGGCCATCTTTTCACTTCTTTTAAAATAGGATGGAGGGACTGGTGTTTTCTCAACTTCGTAAGAAATTATTGGAGGAAAGCACCCACTAACTCTTTCCTCCACCCATATGCGGACTGATCATTTTTGTGTGTTGATTAACCCTTCGTCCATATGTTTAGCATGCAAAATGTAAGTCAAATAATAAAATGGGTTCAGAATTTGCTCTATTCATTTTTTCACCTTTTCAATATGTGATATAAGGGAACTTTTAAGAGACTAAGCCAAACATAGCATGCACCAACAGTTGTGGATGTATCTATCTAGAATATGTTGCATAATATAAAGTTACACTACTTAAAGAACCTTACTACAGGCATTATATTATTCACCTGTTAATAATTAAATGTTACACATGTTCATGCTATGTATCTTAAAAGGCTATTTTTAAATTAAAATGGGATATTTGAGGTTTTTGACACCAGAGTTTTTGATGACTGTTTAAATCATGGTTAAAACCATCAAAAACTAGCCAACCCTGGTTTTTGTTATTTTCTTCACAATTACTTTATTTGTTAATATAACGAAATAAAAAAAGGGAAGAATTTTGAGAAAAGCATAAGTTCTGGCAAGAGATTAAAAACTTGTAGGAAAATCTTAAATTCCTGTGTGTTTAAAAGTTAGCAAATATGTGCAATTACAGCACATAAGAATAACTGAAAATTTGAAAATCCTTATTACTGATTTTTAAAAATTATAGTACGAGCGAGTGATTGACGTACGCGTGATTTGTGTAGAGTCAAGTTAAATGACTTTGCTATAAAATTGCATCTTACTTTTAAAAAATTCTGAATGATAATTTTTAAAAATCTGTATTTGTCACAATTCACTGTAGGAAACAAATGCTTTTCAATGATAAGAGTCTGAAGCATTTCAGTTTCAAGTTTCAAACCCCAATTTGATGGTTTTTTTGTTATATCAGAAAGATGGCAAGTACATCTAACAACTTTTTCAATCAAATTAATAGCTTTTACTAAATCTCTTGAAGGATATGTCAATCCACCATTATCCTTAATCAATATTAAGAGGCAATTGGTGTTTTCTGCGATAAGAGCTGCACGGCAAGTATCACAATCAGCCTGTAAAAGGCATTTTTTGGCTACAAAACCAGCAATGTAAGATAATACATTATCAATTAATGGTGAAAGTGGCACGTTTCCTAAATAATTGTGGTCATATTGTACATGTGTTAGAAATGATACAGCAAGTTCTCCTGAACATTTAGAATCCGTACTTTGTGTTCGTTCACCACTTATGTCAATTAAATCTGTAACATCTAATGGTATTACAGAGCCATTTTTGCTTGGTGCTACACCACACCGACACAGCATTTTTTTGTAAGTGCTACAAAATTCTTTTGTTGTAGGGTTGTTGTTAAACCTACCAGCTTGGCGAACAGAACCAAAAAATAGTTCTAAATGATCCTGGGACCACTTGTATGTCAACATGTATTTGACAGGAGAGGAAACATTTAGAACATGCGTTTCAACAAACCAAATTGTACTTTGTATATTAAAGAAAAATCCAATGAATGCAGTTTTTCTTCTTCCCATGTGCAGGGGTTGCCCATCAACTGTTTGGAGAGACATTAAATAGCTCTGAGCTTTTAGCAAAAATGATTGTTTAGATTTCCAGTTTCTACATGAAATGGGTGCCTTATATCCATAAGCAAAAGGATTCCTGCTATTCAGGATGTCAAATAGGTAATTAATTATTTCTAAAAACTCAACTGTAGCCTCACAATTTTTAAAACTGTTATATCCAGCCTTTTGACAGAACTTTAGGGCTGCTGCTACAGAAGAACTCAACACTTGAGCAGCAAATTTTACCTTCATTTTATTTGGATGGTACTGAATGTGCTGTTTTGTTAATTTATTTGCTAATGTCAGGCTCTCTGATGCTTGCAATACTTCCAAGGCTGAAATGTAACGCCATTCAATGTTACCCTTTTCTGATTTCAAAATTTTGTAATCAGCAAAACAATTTCTTACAAGTTTTAACATATGGCATGTATCTAGAAATACTGGAATTTTCACAGCACATTCTTCCCTTTCAATGGTGATGAAATTATGTAAAGCATCTTGGGATAAATTAGCACCTAGATTTACCAGCATCTGCTGATTACTAGAACATCCATCACAAACAAACCCGACAACATCAACATTACAATCAAGCATGTTTGTAATTACTTCTTTCATCAAAGAGCTTAACACTACACCAGTTATTTTATCAATTAAAAAGTATGCTAATGGCATTTTCCAATTTCCCAATACCCCAACTGCCATAACCACTAAAGCTTCTGATGCAACTGGAACAGTATCGCAGTCAGTGGTTCCTGCTCCATAATCCACCAGCCCAACCATCTTCTTATTGCTGTGGTCCCATTCAACATGTTTTTTAATAGCCATGCTGTCAACCATTATAGTGCAATATTTAAACTCATGCTCACCATCAGCTACTTTTTTCTTTATGAATTCAAATACCTGTTTTGAAAGGCCTGGTTGACCATTGATCCCTTCCATCCATCTTCGCAAAGTGCGTTTGCAAGGAAGATTCAAAATTTTTCTCACATATTCATATGCCTTTGGAGAATATAAATTTAATGTGCAAGCAAACTTTTGCACATCACCATATTCCTTTTGGTGTTCTGTAGTGAACAGTTTCAGTTGTAAGTCACTAAAACATTGGCCAAGAAGTGTTTTTTCATCGTCCAGCAACAATTTTTGTTTCTGAAGATCATCCAATAGGTGAGCAATTGTATCAGACTTTCTTGCACCTTTCATTTTTTTCACTATGCAACTTTTTCTTAACATGATTTATTGTTGCCTCAGATTCAACAAGTTTACGTTTCAAATAGGTGATTTCATCTGTTTGTATACTATACGTGTGGTCATGTTTTACTTGGAAAATAGTAGCAGAGACACTTTTTGTGTGTGTTTGTGTTTGTTAGGGGAGATAAATTCATTTCTTTGTCGTGCTTTGACATTTCCTGGGAGTTCAAACACAGATGGCACAGCATTATCTCGAAGAATTTTCCGCTGCTGGAGAACTTCAAAATCACTAGGTACAAAATGCTTTGAGCATAAGTAGCAAAATTTAGAAGGTTCCCACACAGAGCCTTTTGTTTTCCCCTCCCTCTTTGTGGCAAGAGCCCACTCTCTTCTCAACTTCTCATTTTTGGGGAACCTACAATATCATAAAATAAATTTAGTTTGCAAAACTTCAAGAAATAAATTGCTTGCAAGACTTTGAAAATTCAGATTTATGCAATACATTTTTGACACAGGACACTTACATATGAATGCATAAACTTGATTGAATGTATGCCATAGTAAATGCTTCAAATATTAAAATTTGATATACATAGAAATAGTTGATATACAGTAGATTCCCATTAATTGGGCCATTGATTAATTGGGGAAAGGCATTTATTTGGGACAGTTCTTGTAGAATATCCCAAATTAGCTCTTTGGGATAAAGCTTCACAAAACTGGGACAGCACTTAACTTGGCCAAAGTGTTCTAGTCCTAATTTACCAGAATCTACTGTACTACTGTACAGGGAAAGTTTAGATAAGAATATTCTTTTTGAATTAGTATGGTGCAAAATTTAGAAATTTGTTTTGAAATAAATTTTTAGTTTGTTCCACTATTAACATTTCTGAAGCATAACTAAAAAAAGTAGATAACAGCAAATATGGAGAAAGATTAGGTTTTCTAGCTGCCCAGTGCCAATCATTAATTTCCTAGTTAAAATCAATAGCTATTTTTACTTCAGTAGCTACATATGGCTTAAGTACAATGTTTGTTTCTACATCACTTTAAAACTTTGCCACACTACATTTTTAAATTACTTTCCTATCATTTTATATACTATGCTAAATCAATTTCAAATTTCCCTCCTCAGCTAACACCTTCTTCCTTGTCTCCTCCCCCTATAACTGAGTTACAAGAAAAAGAAAATTCGTTTTGGTTAAGCGCTAATGAATTTTCATTGAAAATAGTATTAATCATTATAAGCATCTCTACATTCACTGAAATAACAGAGGGCCGTGGGTGGCCTAGTGGGCAACGTTCATGACTGCTGCGGAAAGGACCTTAGGTTCAATCCCAGGCAGGTACGAACGCTCGATCCACTAAATACTCGCAGAGCGTTGGATGGGCACGTTAAGCTGTCGGACCCCGGGTACTGGCCCCCGGTAATAAATAAGGGCGTCTTCCTACCCCTTTCTACTTTGCTTCTGTGTCACTTTCCTATCGGGCACTGTAGCCTAAATCTCCTAGCTTCCTATTTCTAAGAGTTGTTTAAGGCCTGGGGTCAGACACTCCCTTCCTAAAATCCTCTACATATGATATCAAATAACAGAACAATACTGTTTCATGTAGCACACCTAATAACCTTAACTTGACCCATTTCAAACTCAAAATTGGTATGAAATCAGATATTCAGATGGACTTTTTTTGCGGGGCCACAATATTTTATATCAACTTTTAACCACTATCACTAACTCGTGATTTTGATTGCAACTGACGTGCTATGACTTGGCCTCCAATTGATACAGCCAGTGAAAGGTTGTCAGATTCTTGTAATGTATTGCCATTCAATAAATCCAGTATTAGATTTAAGAATTTGATAATCAGCAAAACAGTTTCTGACCAGTTTTATCACATGGCAAGTATCAAGGAACACATGTATTTTTTATTGTAGATTCTTGTTTCTGAATTGAAATAATGGTGTCATACTTTCTGGTGCTAAATTTGTTAACATTTGTTGGTTTGCAGGGCGCACACACGGGGTGGGACCATTGGGTCCGGACCCCCCCCCCCCCATTTTAAAATACCTCATTCCGACTACAGCAAAATTAAAAAAAATCTTTCTGCACATGTTTATAGAAACTAGCTGGCTGTGGTGTGATTGTATCAATCACAGAGAAATCAGAGAGCTCTGATTTCTGTGATTGAATACAAATCACAAATTTTCAGAGTCCTCTCTGAAAAGGTAGTTCGACAACTGTAATAGTTTTCAAACGATGAGGAATACTTAGGTGAGTTAAATATTGTTTACTTTACTTTTTCGTTTTCCAATGATAATGTGTCTGCTCTTAGTGTAATGAACAGTGTAATGAACAGTGCTGTCAGGGAAAGCATATAATTTATATATATTATTTAAAGTGAGCTTAGATGAAAATGTTTCTGCGTTACAGTAAGAGAAGCGATTTAAACTTTATTTTTCTGTACGTCTTAAGGTCTTACATAAATATTAATGGATATATTAATGCACATTTAATTTAGCAGACTTATTCAAAAGAGTAAGGTTTTTTTAACCTGTGAACACATCAGTGCTGATTTATGCTAACAAAAAGAATTTGCACACACACACACACATATATATATATAATCCATATGTGTGTGTGCCCAATTTCTAGTTTCATTTGTCCCGTGCATATTTTTTTGTTGGACACCCCCAGAGGAAATTCTGTGTGCACCCCTGGTTGGTTGTATGCACATCCATACCAAATAAGCCCAAAAACATTTATGCTACACTCAATTAGATTCAACGTTTCTTTCACCAAACAGCTAAACATTTTCCCTGTAATTTTGCCAATCAAAAAATATGCTAATGGCATTTTCTGATTTCCTAAGACTTCAACAGCCATAACAACCAAAGCCTCTGATGCAACAGGAACGGAATCACTATCAACAGTTCCAGCTCCATAATCCACTACACCATGTTGTTATACTTTATACTTATGTTGTTATACTTATCAACTGGACATTAGCATCCACAGCTACCAGCAAAATATTTCACCAATGAATATTTCCCATAGTGAGCAGATAGGTTTTATCACAGCAGCACCTGCTTGGAGCATAGAGCACATTGGTGATGCTTTTCACTTGGGTGAAGAAGCATATACATGAAAGATGACCTTACTGAGCAAATTGTTTTGAGCATCCATCACATTCCTGAAGTTTTTCACTTGTGTGAAGAAGCATATGTATTGAAAGACCACTTTTATGAGCAAATTGTTTTGAGCATTCATCGTGATGGAAAGATGTTTTACTTGTGTGAAGTGGCATATATCTTGCATTTAATAAAATAACTGTCAATATTTTGTTCGAACTATTGCAATATTCATTACAAACTGTAATTAATATTAACTAGACTTTAACGCTATTACAAATTAACAGGTGGTATATTCCACTCAGATGAATCTTACACACTACCATTGGGTCAACTTAATACTTAACAGAAATCTTTAAATTCGTAAAACTGACTACAAACACTCGCCTGTGAAATGAAATCCCACTTTCTTTGTTGTTTTGATTGTCTCGGGCACTGCAATTTATTGCAGAACATGCTTTCACCATATTCGATATCTCGTAACACACATAGAGATCACAGAACACTCTCTCAAACTGACCCGCTCAATGTGGCTCGTTGATGCCACGTCGTAAAAGTGTTACACAAATAGCGGGCAGCCAATCTAGTTCCTTATATGATATCTGTGGATGTATCCTATTTAGGTCAAGGAATACTTGTGCAACTTTAAATGATGCCACCTCAAATTAAATAGCAAAGTCAAACATTTGAATTTCCTAACAACCTGCAAAAATAACAGTGTAACACCTAAGTACCTACTGATACATAAAAGGGCTAGTAATGACATTGAAAAGAAACAATAGATCTTGGATAGATAGTGTTGAAGCTTATAATAAATTGACCACACATATAGAATATAGAGATGTTAATGAGCAAATGATTAAAACATTTACAGTGATAGAAAAAGGACAGTATAAGAAGAAGAAAAAGCATTGGTTTAAAATTGAAAACCTAATTGCAAATAAGCAAAAACAATTCAGCTGAAATCTCTCCCAAAAAGGTAATAACACTTAACTACATTAACCAATCAAATATTGAATTAACCTCACTTCGGAAAGCAGCTTTGGTTAAAGGCCTGAAATATTTGTATGAATATAAAATTCCACTAATTGAGATAATACCACAACTTGAAGATAGATAACTCAGCAGGTGTAGGCAAGAACTGACAACATACAAAGTAGCAAGACCCATAAACAACATTAATAAAACCAAAAATGAAATTCTAATGATAGAACAAAATATGAAAAGAAGGTCTTGCTTGACCTACAAAATAATCTGAATGTTACTTGTATAATGACTGATATATCTAAACAACTGATAATAGTCAATTTTATAACGGCCATAAATACAATGCCAAAAATTCAAGTAATATTCTAAAAGCAATAAAACAGAACAAATACCTTAATGGTGCTAGAATAATCAGCTTAGATGTAATATCGTTCTATCCTAACACACCTACTGAGATAGCAATAGCCTTAATTGAAGATAAACTTATTGAAAATATCTCAATAAGTGAAACTAACAACATAATTTCAGCATCAAATTTTATCAATGTAATATAAGATTATATACGAACAACAGCCTGGAGCACCTATGGGATTACCTTTATCAGTGTTAACGGCAGAAGCTATACTATCAGACATTTAGAATAAAATACTGATACATGATCATAAAAAAAAAACCTGATTTATACTTAAGATACCTAGATGACATCTTGATATTCTGATACAGAATTGCAATACTTCGTGAGCAATTCGATGGGCTATAAAGAGTTGCCTGTCCTTAATTTAGAGTCATTGGTTCCAGGGAAGGGAAAAAACCAATGCCGTAGGACACCAAACATCCGTGCCTCAGGATTCGAACCCAGACCCATCTTGGATGGTCAAAACCTGGCACTTAGACCACTGTGCCACCAGGATGGTAAATTGCATAATCATCGTCACACTGTAGCTCTGATTAACTCCTTTTCTGAGTGACAAAGCATAAATTATGTGTGAATAACCCTCCTTGAAATTTCAGTATCTTAAGGCTTGTTCAACGTTGAAAAGGTGAATAATTATTTATTCATTTCAGATTTTGGTTTCTGTAGTGCCACAGAATTTGGTTGAGACAGTGTGGCAGAGTCAGTGGAACAATGAGAACATTGAACAATGCAAACTATTTAGTCAGTCTTTGAATTGACTGAATAGTTTTACCAAAGCAAAATTTGAAATTAACATCCACATTTAATTTCATGTTGAATTCTCCAAAAAATAAAAAATGAAGCAATGTATGTAAGCTCTTGTTTGTGGGACACCTGTTAATATGATTTGATCAAATTACGAAAATAGTTTGTAGTTATACGATTCTCTGTGATGGAACATTTTTTTTTTCTCTTTGATTCTGAACAAACATGAGGTTTTATACTAAAGATGCACCATTCATAAACAATTCGTTCATAATGAATGACTCTTGAATGGTTTTCTCCCCCACTGGGAATGATAATTCAATCGACCAGTACTGCAACACGCATGCTTTCTTCCACAGTCCTGAGTTCAAAAAAGAATTCCCAACAAGAAAGGTAATGATAGTGTGGAAGAAATGTTCTTCACATCATATGTGGAAATTCATCTGAATTTTACTGTTCCTCACTACCTTAATCATGTCAGAAAGCTTGGAAATTACATTGTCCTAGAATGGGAATCTAACCCATATCTCCCGATTTTCGTTTGAGCATGCTACATTTGCCCTATGTTATTCAGGTTTTTATTACTCAGGTACTCGGGACTTCATCATCCTGGATTGCGTAACAGCGTGATCTAACAGAAATGGGGAGAGAACTAGTTTGATTCCCATTCCAGGATGATGTAATCTTCAACTTTTCTGACATGATTAAGGTATATGAGAAACAATAAACTACACGCAGCTCAGGTATGTCTAGTTGCTGTGTTGATAATTCAAAGGTAATTTTAAGAAATAATGAAATAATAAGTATCGACTGTTATGTGAGTGAGCAGTTGGTTAGGAAATATTAATGAGCCACCCCGGTGGCGCAGTGGTCTAAGCGATGGCCTCTGATCATTCGTCCGAACGGGGTCCGGGTTCGAATCCCGGTCAGGCATGGATGTTGTGTTTGTCTTACGGCACTGGCTCTCTCCCTTCCCTGGAACCAGTGACCCTAAATTAGGGACGGGCGACTGCTTATAGCCCATTGAGTTGCTCACGGTGGTAGGTGTTGCGACTTCTGAGCTCCGTCAATTCGTGCGTATTTTGTGTGTTTCTAGAGAGTTGTGTATCCCAAGTTTCACAGCATTTCCCTTTGGACGGTTCCGCTATCGTTTGTGATTACTCCCAGATTGGTGAGTTGCTTTTTCTTTTGCTATTACATCTTGTTTATCTCTCGGCCGAGCTGGTCGAAGCTACGATAGTCGGCGCCATTGCAAATGGCGTCTTCCGGCGGTGAGGTCCCGGATCAGGATCTCACTTCCGGTGTTCCTTCGATGTTGATGACAACCTCTTCTTCTTCCATGGGAGCTGCTTCGCTGCCCTCCCCACGTGGTGGCGTTGCACTACCCTCAACTCGTGACGTGAACAACCCCTTTCCTCAGGCTGTTCCGTTGCCTTCTCACTCATCTCAAGCTGCCACCACCTTCGTTGCTGACGATGACGCAATGGATGTCTCGTGCAACGGTGCCTTCCCCAAGTCGTCTCAACCTTTGACGTCATCGTTTACGTATGCCAATGCCATGGCCTCTTCCACGGTGCAACGCCCCCCGCAAGGCATGTACGCCGGCGCCGAAGCTCTCCAATCACAACTACAACGTGACGGAAATACCATTTCTTTGGAAATTCCCCAAGACTCGCCAGCAGGTATTGCTTTCACTACGATCTTAGACAGAGGTGTTGTCTTTGAATCCTTGCCAAACACCTTCTTCAAAGATTATTCCACCGCTTTAAAGCGGCAATTTCCAAAACATGCAATTTCCCACATGTTTCGGCGAGGCCGGACGATTGTGGTTTACTTTTCCACGGCCGACTCTGCTCGTGCTGTGACGAATGCCGGTCTCACCATTGGTGATCAACATCTTCTTCCCAGCCCAGTTGCCGAGCGCCCAATGAATGTGTCCTTCTACCCGGTACCCCCTGAGGTGACCGATACAGTTTTATTTGCGGTTCTTGCGTCATTCGGCCGCGTGGTTGGAACGATTCAGACATATTCTGCTGCCCCTAAAGACCCCGAAGACAACACCCTGCTCGGCGCGTGGGTAGAGTTGTTTTTTCTTCCCCGGAGGACATCCAAACCATCCCGACTCATTTCAAAGTCAAGTGCGGTAACCAGATCCGCTATATTGATGTGCTCACTGAACATCACTGCAGCAAATGCAAGAAGTTTGGGCACTTTTACAAGCAGTGTCGCAATGCTGATGCTGCCCCACAAGATTCACCGCAGGTGACTTCTCTTCAATCCTCTGACTCGCCCTTCCCTCCACGACTATCGTCTGAAGCATCTCTGAGACGGGAAAGAGCTCCGTCATCGACTGGTGTGCAGCCATCTCTCTCCGCGACTGACTTTCCAGTGCTGCCGGAGTCCTCCAAATTCCGCGCCCCTGATCCCCAGCTGACTCCGCGGACGACCGTGTTTTGTCAGCTACTGAAGTATCAATTGCAGATACTGACGGCGCTTCCACCAGTACGGAACAGACCATGAGTGACACCTCCGAGCCTGATCATAGCGCTCGCCAAGATAAGAGGGCGGCGCCCAAATCTCCTCGCAACACCACCAAGCGAGGGAGAGCTGCTGGGAGCTCCACTCGCTCCTCGTCCCGGACCCGCCAGAAACCATCTTATCTTCAAGACTTTGATACCACTTCTGACCCTTCCTCTCCAATGGTTTCATATGAGGTCTTTGATCAGACTCTTCGCGACACATCGTTCCCGTCTTTGCCTCTTACGTATGAGGAGCTACATGCTCTCACCTGTTACGCGGAAAAGGCGCACGGCTTCCTCCAGTATGCGAAAACCCATGAAGCTGGACTTCCTGCATTCCTGCAACAGCTTTCCGATCTGGATAATCTTGTGGACAATTCTTCTTACTTATCTGGTCCTTCCGCTAAGACGGCCAAGTTCATTCGTAAACAGATCAACGGACTCAAGATTTCTATCACCAGGCTCACCACGTCGCTGGGTGACCTGGCACTTTCACGGTAGTTTCCTTCAACTGTCGGGGGTTTGGATCCCCCTAGGTGAATTCCGCCGTGCATGAGGACCTCTCGGCAATTTGTGCCGATGTCCTTCTGCTCCAGGAAACGTGGTGCTCGCCTACAACACCTTTCCATCAGTGGCGCCGATGGCAGTACACCTTCCATCATGCCCATCGTGTACTGCGTTCAGGCGGAATTGCTGTCGGAATACATCACCGTTTTCGCCCATCTATCACTTCTGTTGCTGTTAACAACTTATTTACCGATCAATTACAATGTTTTACATTTTGCATCAATTGTGTACCATATCATATCTTTAATGTGTATATTCCTACTGACGACTCTCAACTCCTTCCGCTTTTTCATTGCTTTCGGACTACGCTTGAGGCAGTCCCCCCCCGGGGACTTTTGCATCCTCGGGGGTGACTTCAACTGCACTCTACAACCGTTGCTTGACCGCACATCTAAAGGAGGGGAGCACCGCTCCCTTCTTGTCGATCTGCTTACTCAACTTATTACCGATTTCCATTTTGTTGATTCGTACCGGCATCTTCACCCGGACACCATTTCTTATACTTGGCGGAATTCTCCAGCACAAGGTTCGGCGGCAGCACGTCTCGATCGCATATATGTCATCCCACCGCTGCTTCCAGCGATCACTGCGGCGAGACATCATCCATCTACCTCTTCCGACCATTCTGCTGTGGCGCTTACCAGACAACGCTCCTGGACCTACGATGATTCTTTACTCTTGGATGTGGCGTTTTGCGCCGACGTCCGCCGTTTTCTTGCTGATAGACTTCATCTCATCAGTACCGCTTCCAGTACCCTTCGTCTATGGTTAGACATCAAACACGATCTTCGTCTGCTCGTACGCCGTCTTTCGTTCGCTATTCGTAACGACCGTGCGAAGGATATTTGTAATCTCCGTTGCTCCTTGGCTGCAATCCCCTTACAAGATCCCGCTTACCTTGTTGTTCAGGCTGCTTTACGAGCGAAACTCCATCCGCTCGCCGTGGAGGCTACTCGCAGGCTGAAGATGCTTCATCTTTCTTCACCGGAGATTTCCTACGAGGAGCTCTCACGTACCGAGAGAACACACCGTACGTCGAAGACACTACGCCACCTTCGCCTACCTGATGGTACTATCTCATCTGACCCTTCACGTCTCTGCACGGAAGTTCGGCGCTTTTTCCAGGACAAATTCCGTGCGGTGGTGCCAACTGATGCTATCTCTTCCTCCCCTCTTTTTCAGCTCTGCCTCAGGTCCCACCCCGACTCTGCGATCCTCTTCTTTCCGCCTTCTCTCCTGCTGAATTTCGGGAAGCGTTTGCCTCCCTTAATTCACGCGCATCCCCGGGACCTGACGGCCTTCCCTTCTCCTTTTACCGCGCCTTCCTCCCGTCTCTGATGCCTTTTCTTCTCGCTTGCTTTTCTTGCGCCCAAACCTCTTTAGCACTGCCGCCGGAGTTTACTGTAGCGCATATCATCTTGCTGCCCAAAAAGGGAGACCTTTTGGACTTGCGAAACTGGCGCCCCATTTCCATTCTCAATCTGGACTATAAGCTTTTCACAAAACTTCTCTCTCGCCGCTTGAACTCTGTGCTTCCCTTTCTTATCTCCCCCGACCAGTCCTACACTGTGCCTGGTCGGTCCATTTCTAACAACATCTCCTTCCTCCAGAACATAGTTTTTCTCGCCCGCACCCACTCAGAACCCCTCGCCCTGTTTAACCTTGACCAGAGTTCAGCATTCGACAACATCTCCCACGACTTTCTTTCTGCCACTCTTCATGGCTTTGGCCTTCCTTCCTCCTTCGTTTCTCTCCTTCTCAACCTCTATCGGGGCGCTTTCTTCCACGTCCGGACGGCCTCCTTTTTAACGGCGCCCGTACCTTTTCTTCGAGGAATCCGGCAGGGCTGCCCCTCTCGGGGCAACTCTTCGCCATTGTCTTTGAACCATTCCTCCTGGCTGCTCGAAGATCACTCCTGTCTACTCTTCCTCCGTCAGTTGCCAGCACTAGGCACCATGAGTGCGTACTTACAGCATTTGCAGATGACGCAACCTTCTGTCTCCGCCAGGACGTCCAGTTTGGCAATCTTCTCTCCACCTACCATCTTTACGCTACTGTTTCTGGCGCTTCGCTTAATGTCACCAAAAGTACTGGTTTGTGGTGTGGGTCGTGGATGGGCCGGACCGATACCCCTGGGGTGCGGTCTGGTCCTCCTCGACTCAGAAGATCCTTGGAGCCCATATCGGTCACCCCTATACTGCGGGCCTTTTGACATGGACCAGTTTGCAGTCTAGGTTACGTCATCAAGCTGCGTTTTGGAGATTTGCGATTCCCATTACTTCTTACTGTCAGCGAGCTCACATTGTTCGACGATACTTACTTTCCCTCTGCACCTATTCCTGGACCTCCACCGTCTTCTTGTCAACCCGCCTGACGGAACTCAACAGCATCTTTACTTCAGTAATCTGGGCCTCCAAGCACTGGTCAGCCGCTCCGACGCTATATCTCCCTGTCAAGCAGGGAGGCATTAATCTTGTAGATGTTCACTGTTACTATCGTGCATACCGCATCGCCTCCTTCCTTCGTCTCGTCACTTCGCCTTCTCCTTCTCTTACACTTTCTCTTGACGTTATTCTTTCTCTTTGCGATCCATCCTTCACTTTTCTTCTTTTCCTCAGGATGGACTACTTTACTATTCCCTCTTCAAACTTTCCTACTATTTTATCTGAGGCTCTGGCGCTTTTCCGTTCCCTCCCTCTCTCTCGTTCTCCTCCTACCACCACCCTGGATCTCCTTGCAGAACCACTCTTTTTCTCTACCCTGGTTCACCCCCCCCCGATCGACCTTTCTTTCTTTTTTCTCATGGTTCCGTGCCGGCATCCTAACCGTGCAGGCCCTCATTAATCCCGATTTTTCCTGGAAACCCCTCGACTTACTCTTTTCCACCCCAACTCCTTCCCTTGAGGACGACTATGCCCTTCTCCATTTCTCTCTTCAGCTTCTCTATCCTTCTCTTGTTTCTGACAACGGCCTCCTCGTCGTCCCCGGCCCCAGCCTCCTTCTCCCTTTCTTTCTTCCTTTTCGTGACTCTGTCGCCCCTGTCCTTTCTTTTACTACCGCTGCCCTGTACCGTCTCCTTCGAGCTCCCTCTGAGTCCCCCTATCCCATTTCCGGGGTTTCTCCTTCCTCCTCCCTGGCCGTTTGGTCTGCTTCTTCTTCCCCCATTTCTTCTCCGCTAGAACGTAACACCCACTGGCGGTTCCTTCATCGCCGGCTCCCTGTCCCCCATCTTCTCTATCGCATGTCTCTTATCTCTTCTCCTCTCTGTCCTTTCTGTGGCGTTGACGGAGACGTCGCTCATATGTACTGCCACTGCCCTATCTTGCTGCCACTTCTTCATACTGTTTTCCGGTTAGCTGACATAATTTGCTCCAAGGACTTGCCGTTTCACGCATATCCGTGGCTGTTGCTCACAAAACATCCGCCCACCCGCCTTCCGGATGCCTGCTGCTTTCTTTTCGTACTTACCAAGCAAGTGATTCACTCATTTCATCAGTCTCTCAGGAATTCTCCTGACCTTCCATCCCTTCTGTCGGCCGGTGGACGGCTGCGGGCTAGCTTTCGGGGCCGGCTTGTGGCGCGCCTCCGGTTGGAACTCACAGCTGCAACTTCCGCACCCACAATCGACACCTTTCAGAACACCTGGGCCCAGCGCACCGGGTGGTTTTCTATTCATGGTTCTGCCATCCTACTGGTGACTTGATTGTGTCCTCTTTTAGATTGTCTTTGTTTTGGTGTTTGGCTGTTCTCTTCACCTTGCTAGTACCTTGCTTACTGAGTTATTTTACTTATTTTTGTTCTGCTCCAGCAGGCTGTGATTCTGCATGTAAATATGTATAGTATGTTACTTGCTCTTCACTTTTTCTTGTTTTTCTTAGCATTGTATATTAAGTGGTTTCTGAACTGTTTTGTGATCTTCTGATATGTCAATGTGCACCACTCATGTTATATGTACTGTGCTCCTATGTAGTGCTGAGTTCGAAACTTTATCTTCACTATTTATTTATTGTGCATCCTGTATTTTTAATGTATTTTCAAGCTCTATATATTGTATCACAGGTCATTGACCTAAAGTCTTTTGCGTGTGTTCAGTGTCACAGGTCTGTCCCCATTGTGGGTTTTTAGCATTTTGTATTTATACTTTTGGGTGGCTATGCCCCTTGTTCATGTATATATCATTTTCATGTATCATTCATATTTTTCTCTGTATTCTTTCCTTGTCCAGTTTGACGAGCTGTATCATGCCTTTTGTCAATAAAATGTTGAACTGCTCACGGTGGTCGTTAAACATCCAATCAAAAAAAAAAATATATTAATAAATTAAGAATGGAAATGAAATGTGAATGACATTGGGCATAAAACATGAAGGAATGGTGGTCCTGAATTTTTCATGACAAGCAGAGATTCATCGTTATTGGTAGAGAGTTCCTGCTCATTTGGGCAGTTTGCCAATTTCTGCTCTTGCCTTGAAGGCGGGGGATTCCACTGTGGTCATCAATGAAACCATACTTTCTGTCGTAACATTGCCCCTCGTTGAGCATTTGTTGTCTTCATTGTGCTTTGTGCTTCTTCACTAGTTCAATTAGAAATGTTTTACAGCTAATGTGGTAGATTTACCATCCGATAGTGATATCATCACAGTACAGAATCGACATTAGTGATTACGGCCAAGAATGATTTGCTCAGTGAGTGTAGTGAGACAACCAGCAATGAAAAAGCGAATGACCATTCATCTGATCACTCATTTGTTGGTAGTAAAGAGCACATTTTATAACATGTAGTCACAAACTTAGTATCTACTAGCCTTTTGGGGTTATTTTATATTGTGGAGTCAAAGGATGTTTACAAATTGAAGCTTAGACCTTTCCTTATTCTGCTTTTGGGTATTCTACTGTGTTAAACACAAACATATACTATATTGACAAAAGTCACCAGACACCTAGAAGGGAAACACAACATAGCATTTATTGACATACATTAGTATGGTGTCGGTCCACTTTTGGCCTTAATGCATGCACTGACCCTTCGAGACATGCTTTCGACAAGGTTTTGGAACACAGCGATAGGTATGCGATTTCATTCAGTACATAATGCTGCCGCTAACTGTTGCTTAGTAGTAGGCCTACATTCCAAACTTCTTATGCAGCGCTCTAATTAATCCTATAGGTGTTCTATGGGATTAAGATCAGGGCTCTGTGCTGGCCAGTTCACACACGATACGGAATTATCGTCAAACCACGCTGTGACAGTCCTTGCTTTATGGTTCAGTGCATTATCCTGCTGGTACCAACAAGGCTCGTTTCCATAGTATTGCCACAGAGTTGGTAGGGCACAATTATCCAGAATATTGAGGAAGACGGGCTGGTTAACTGGTTTGTCCATGATAACCAATGGGCCGGGACCATACCACAAAAAACATCCCCACACGAGTACACTGCCAGCTCCAAACTTGACCGTAGGAACTTGACACTGTGGTAAATAGCGTTACCCCAGCTGCTGCCATACCCACACACTGCCATAGGACTGATGGATCGTGTATCTGGATTCATCAGTCCATAGGACTCGTTTCCAGTTATCTATGGTCCACTGTAAATGTTCTTTACACCATTCTAAACGACGAGTAGCATTCAGAGTTGAGATGAAAAGCTTATGAGCAGCCACACGACCACAGTAACCCATGGAATGAAGTTCTCTGTGAATGGTACATGCACATACTGAGGTTCCAGCATTTCTACTCAACTGTACACTGAGGTCTTGTGAAGTACTCCGTCGATTAGCTGTAATGACTCTCCTGAGGATTCAACATCCTCTATCAGTGATTTTCTTTTTGTCTGCCAGTACGTTTTGCTGCTTCAGGCACACAATATGTCTTCCACTTATTCAGTGCATCCAAAATAGTAGACTTTGGTATGTTTAAATGCCTCTCAGTTTCTCTTGTGGACAGCCCACTAATATAACACCAAAGAATCTTTACTTTCTCAAATTCAGTTCTCTCCTGCCGCGACATTTTCACTCAACCTCACAGTGCGATGTTATTGCAGTCAGCTGCAGGCTTGTTTTTATACCGTTTGCAGCTGTACCACGCATCTTAACAATGCAGCGAATCCGTTCATTTGCTTTTGTCAATATGGTGTATGTGGCACAGTGGTCTAAGCAATGGCTTCTGATCATTCATCTGAAAGGGGTCCGGGTTTGAATCCCAGTCAGGCATGGATGTTTTGTTTGTCTTACGGCACTGGCTCTCTACCTTCCCTTGAACCAGTGGCCCTAAATTAGGGACGGGTGACTGCTTATAGCCCATTGAGTTGCTCACGATGGTCATTAAACCTCCAATAAAAAATGGATACATTTTCTACTGAAAATTTGTGGGTTAGAAAATATGCAGTTTTTCTTAGTTGTAGCTGTTCACTGTAAAAAGCTTTTCCAATCTAAGCTCCAGAAATGCATTTGTCAGGAAATAGGGAAATACGTACAATTACACCATTGAAGTTGTGGAGTCCTTTTTTAAGGGGTTTGGCCATAACTCACCACGCTGGCCAAGCGGGTTGGTGAGTGTGGGATAGCATTTTCTCTAATCCCGATGGTATAGTTATACCGCTATTGGCGGTCATCAGAGCCCCTTTAGTGGGAACAGGATGCACCACGAGAAGGCGGGGTGAGTGGAAGACATCATGATCAGAGTTAAATCCCTGAAATGGCAATGGGCTGGACATACTGCCAGAAGGACAGACCATCGATGGACAGCCGAAATTTTAGATTGGATTCCAAGGGACAGGAAAAGACCCAGAAGAAGACCACATGGGAGATGGGTGGATGAAATTTGAAAGTATGAGGGAGTGACATGGAGGAGACTGGCACAAGACAGACCATTGTGGAGGAAACTTGGGGAGACCTTCGTCCAGCAATGGATTGATAATGGTTGACGATGATGATGATGATACCATTTAAAAGGAAATCTGTGACAGAAAAGCAGGCGTGTCTCTACGGGTAAAAGCACTGGAGTGGGTGGGAGGCAAACGGTGCTTAATATTTTTTATTGCCTCATATTCACTACACCCTCTCTTCCGTAACAAAAAAATAACCTGCTGAATTTCAAAATTGATAGTTGTCACTTTTAATAGTTTTAATTTTAAAATATCATTTACACACAGACAACCAATGTAACTATGAGATCTTTAGTGTAGGGTCACACACAACCTCACCACTTTTGATTTCCTTGAAATTTGGTGTGATTGTTAAGCATGTAGACTCGTGCATAAATCCCAAATTTTAGCTCAGTCCACCAATGGGGTTTCAAATTACATGAGTTTGGAAATCAGAAAATCATGCCCTCCGAGCAGTCTGTGAGTAGTTGTACATCATTACCTATTTAGGTTAGAAGATTGAAATTTGTCATTTTACAGCATTTTATATGTGCTGAAAAATATACAAAAATTTAGGATGGCCGTTTCAAGGTCACAGAAATAACCTTTGACCTTGAATATGTTTAAAAACTTATTTTGAAAAAAATTGCATGACATCCTTAAAATTCTGTTTACTACTGTACCAACTTTCAAGCATCGGACCAGAATGGAATCATTATTTATAAAATGAAATGCACCCTCATGAAAAATGACCACAAAATTACAATGAAAGGTGAAAGAGTGTTTTAGGGTTAAATAGCTGATTTAAATTGGGAGGATTCATGAGTCAGAAGATATCTCCATGATATGCTAAGTAGTAAACCTTTAATAACTAATTTTTTGAACTGAAAATTACATTAAAAAAATAATATTGCAGTGCCTTTAGTCTTAAAAGAAAAAATCCAAACTGCTCTGTTGATTTTGTCACAGTATCAAGAAATGTTTGTTTAGATACCCACTGCTTGAATGTTACAGAATCAGCGTTATTTATTCTTTTCCACAAGATCTATAACAAAACTGCCGCCCCAGTAGTGCAGTGGTCTAAGTGCTGGCTTATGACCATTCATTCTAGAAGGGGCTGGGTTCAAATCCCGATGAGGCATGGATGTTGTATTTCTATTACGGCATTGGTTCTCCCTTCCCTGGAACCAGTGGCCCTAAATTAGGGATGGGCAACTGTTTATAGCCCATTGAGTTATACTGGTCATTATACCTATTCAGTCAAAAAAAAAATCAGTAAATCTGATCATCTGGCAATATTGGCATTTACTGAAGTACAGTAAAACCTGTGTAAGTTGGACACCCGTGGTTCCCCCTAAATGTGTCCAACATATACAATATGATATGAATTTTTCTTTCAGTAAAGCATATGAAAAGACTATAGCATGTGGAAAACAGATGGCTTAAATTAAATACTGTAATTAAATCTTGCAAAATTGTAGAGCAATGTAGCATAAAGAAGCACTGTGCATACAATGTAATTCCTGCTATACATATATGCATGTAGAATGATTCCATGAAATTTATATACTTACATCATCATCATCATCATTGTCAACCATTATCAATCCACTGCTGGACGAAGGTCTCCCCAAGTTTCCTCCACAACGGTCTGTCTTGTGCCAGTCTCCTCCATGTCACTCCCGCATATTTACGAATTTCATCCACCCATCTCCCATGTGGTCTTTTTCTGGGTCTTTTCCTGTCCCTTGGAATCCAGTCTAAAATTTCGGCTGTCCATCTATGGTCTGTCCTTCTGGCAGTATGTCCAGCCCATTGCCATTTCAGGGATTTAACTCTGATCATGATGTCTTCCACTCTCGTCATTTTTCGGATCCACGAGTTCCTCTTCTTATCTCTCCTGGTTATACCAAGCATGCACCTCTCCATGCTTCTTTGAGTTGTCTGCAGCCTTTGTATGTCTCTTTTAGTTAAGGTCCACGTCTCTGCACCATACGTAAGCACTGGAAGGATGCATTGATCAAACACTTTTCTTTTAAAACATAATGGCATATTGCTCTTGAAAATTATGCTGTTTTTTCCAAAAGCTCTCCAGGCAAGTTTTGTACGCCGATTAATTTCTTCATCAATGTCACCCTCACTTGATATCTGCTGTCCAAGATAAACATATGTATCTGTTATCTCCAGTTTTTCTCCATCAATCGATAAATCTTCATTTCTTGTAAAAGCATTGAACATCACTTTTGTCTTCTGAAAGTTCATTTTTAATCCCACTTCTTTACTCTTGTCAGCAAGTTCCTGGATCATACTCTGCAGCTCTGATGGGGTAGTTGCAAAAATGACTACGTCATCAGCAAAACGAAGGTGGGTTAGATAATCTCCATTAATCTTTATCCCTTTGTTTTCCCAGTTCAGTGATTGAAAGACATTTTCCAATGTGGCATTAAAGAGCTTCGGAGATATGGTGTCACCTTGTCTCACTCCCTTTCCAATTTTTATGTGTGTTGTATTTTCAAACAGCCTAATCTTTGCACTTGCATTTTCATAGATGTTATTAATAATATTAATGTATGCATCTTCAATACCGCAGGATTTCAGAGCCGTGGTAACTGCTGATGGTTTTACCGAATCAAAGGCTTTTTCATAATCGATAAAAGCCATGCACAATGGAAGTTCATATTCCCTCGCTCTTTCAATTAGTTCTCTCAGTACGTGGATATGATCTATTGTGCTGTAGCCACTCCTGAATCCAGCTTGTTCTCTCGGTTGAGCCATGTCCAGTGTTACCTTCAAGCGGTGTGAAAGAACTTTAGTGAAGATTTTATAAACCACTGATAGGAGGCTGATAGGTCTGTAGTTCTTGAGATCCTCAATGTCACCTTTTTTATGTAGCAGGATCATTGTAGCATTGTTCCAATCCTCAGGAATCTTCCCTTCATTAAGGCATCGAGTGAAAATTTGGGCGAGTACTGTTTCAATTTCTCCACTTGCTTCTTGTATGATGTCTATAGTAATTCCATCTTCTCCTGGAGCTTTCCCCCGCTTCATGTTCTTGAGTGCATGAGCAACTTCTGCTGGGAGGACTGGAAGAACTCTGGTACCTTTCATGATGTCTGGAGTACATGTATCATCCCTTTCATATAATTTGGAGTAGAAATCCTTCACTCTTGTCAAAATTTCGCCTCTATTTCTTGTTATAGAACCATCTTCTTTTCTCAGAGCCATAATCTGTTTTCTTCCCTTACTGAGATGTCCCTTTGCTATCTTAAGGCTTTGGTTGTTTTCAATTGCTTTCCTCACTAGCTCACAGTTGAATTTCCTTACGTCTTCAGTGATACTTTTTCGTGTTGTCTTGCATAGCTCTATATATTCCACTTTGGAAGTCACATCTTCTTTAGTTGTCCTCATCTCTCTTCTTTTTTGCATCAACATTTTGGTTTTTCCTGATAATTTGTTCACATGTAACTTGTTCTTAGACCCAGCTAATTTTGTTGCTGTTTCCATTAGAGCTTTGGTTACTTTTCTGTTAACTTCCGAAATATCCACTTCTTCCGATGTTAGGCCTTCTAAAGCAGAGAATCTGTTCTTCAGTTCCAACTTGAAAGTATTATGGTGTTTTTTAAGGTTGGTTATGTCAATACATTTTGTTTGTCTTATGAGCTTGCCACGTTCCAGTTTAGTGTTGAGGTGCATCTTACATCTCACCAATCTATGGTCACTACCTGTGTTGAACTTGTTCAGCACACTGCAGTCTTCGATGACGAATTTTTTGTTACACATAATAAAATCAATTTCACTTGTCGTCCCAATCGGATGTCTCCATGTCCATTTCCTGTGTGGCTTTTTCTTGAAAAAGGAGTTCAAGATGAAAAATCCTTCTGCCTCTGCAAACTCAACGAGAGTATTTCCACGCTGGTTTCTGTTGCCGTGACCGAATTTACCTACTGAAGTTTCATTCTGTTGCCGTTGCCCTATTTTTGCATTGAAATCTCCCATAATTATCTTCAAGTGCTGCTTACCTTTATTATTTAGATGACGCATACTTAAGCGGAAATAAAAAAACCGCATACATACACTTACTTCTATAACAATGACTACGCATATTTTAGGAAGAATTGATAGTCAAGTTGATGCAGTAATCAATTCTACTGTTTGGAAAAGTACTTTATCAGAAGAGTTTGCTCAACAGTCAAGAATGAATGTGGGCAAAGTGGACAGGTTCCTGAGAGTATTGTCTCCACATCTGGGGGAAGATTTAAAGGTTCTTTGAAGTGACAACTGATTGATCATCCCTAAGGATAGATAATGAAGGTCAAAAGGCGTAGGACTATAATGGCCTTCTAATTGTCTCTATATACAGTGACCTATGCCTACACACACAATGGCTGAGTAAGTGACTTCTTTTATGCTTAATACACAAAAGCCTATTTCAAGGAGCTTGTCCAGCTTCCAAGATAGAGAAGTGCCCAAGTTAGAGAGTATTATATACATGTTAAAACATAGGAATTTGTTCAGTTCCACCGAACTGTATCCAACTTGACAGGTTTTACTGTAGCATGCAGAAGTAGAGGATTGGGACTGCATATGCAATGTAGCCTTTATAGCTGTTAATGGGGGAGTTTTCCCTTCAGTATGTTATACTATTTAAGGATGGTAACTACTGCTCACGTAATTCATGATATATATTATTTAACCTAAGTTTAGATTTGGGTACTTTAATTAATATTTTTACTTAATTTTTTAAATTATAGTTATAGAGGACAGGAATTATTGTGATATTTAGTACTTTGGTCTTAATATGTAAGTATTGGTTTTATACTGAGGGGCTGGCTCAAAGTTAAGATGCACTACATATATGTATCATGAATTAGGTGAGTACTAGTAACCAATCTTAAATACTATAACATTCTTGAAAGTACATTGATAAATAATGAGTATATAATATATTTGGCTCATTATACAGGGTGATTCATAATTATTGTCGGGGTTTCCATGGCCTGGCATGGTCAAACCATTACCAACCAAATAAAACTGCCTACAGCATAAACAAGTTCACTGCGGAAAGTTTTGTGTCCCAACACAGTACTCGCTGAATTGATGTCATACTTCAAAATGGCGACTGTTCAAGAAAAAGCAATGTTCATACTCTAGTTCTTCAAAACAAAGTCAGTTATCACAAAGCAGCATCATTACAGAATGCAGTATGGCAGAGCCTTTAATAATGCTTATCTTCCAATGTTGGTTAAAGCAGTTTCAAAAAACTGGTAGTGTACAGCATCAAAAAGGAGTAGGAAGACCAAGCACTTCACAGGACGATGTTGATCACATCCAGGAAGCCTTTTCTTGAAGCCCTCAAAAGTCAACGAGATGAGCTGTGTCGCAGTTAGGATGCCACAGATGACTTGTTTGGAGGGTTCTGCATAACCACCTACAACTCCACATGTACAAATTGCAGATTGTACAGACTTTACAGCCGAATGATAAACCAGCCATTTCCAATTTGATCAAGACATTTGGTCCAAAATTGAAGTTGATGAACCTGCAGACATGGATATTTAGTGATGAAGCAACGTTTTCATCTCAGTAAGGGTACATCGGCATAACTGCAGAAGAATATGGGGCTCTGAAAACCCTCACATCATTTGAGAAGTTGAATGAGGTAGTCAAAAGGTGAACATCTGGTTTTGCTTTGTCATGTTCAGAAGTGTTGGGGCCCCTTTTTTCTTTGTGGAGAAAACAGTGACAGCAGTGACCTATCTGTACATGCTACAGCTGTATCTGTTGCCTTAGTTGGAAGATCAGCAGCCCAATGTGGTGTTCCAGCATGATGGTGCACCACCACATTGGGCTGTTATTGTCTGAAAATTTTTTGACCTGCATTTTCCTGGGCACTGAGTTGGGCATAGTGGACCCATTTCATGGCCTCCACGCTCACCCGATATTATGCCACTGGATTTCTTCCTGTGGTGATACGTGAAAAAGCATAATTTGCCAGATACAGGGCTGTTTGTGTTCCGGGTTTAGGCGATCTTTCATACCTGGAATTCCGGATGCTTTGAAGACATTATTAAGACTGTTAAATTTTAAGTTCTAATAAGCGACAAAAGCAAAAAAAAAAAAATTTAAAAACGATTCACGGCAAAAGTATTTACTAAAAAAAAATGCTTTACACCAATGAATTAATGTGATAATAATATTGTCTTCCTCACCGATGCAGCCGACTCAAGCTTGACGCATGAAGTCTCAACATGAAGCCTGCAGTTCGTGCTGTGGTTGTCCGTTGTTCTGTTGGAAGAGCATGCGCGCAAATTCTCAGTCATTTCGTCGGCGCTTCTGCTCCTCGATGCAAAAAAACGGTTTTTTGCTCTGATGTGCGATTTGAACTTGGAGATGGCGGGGGCGAGCGAGTTAAAGCAAATAAAGTATGTCACTCACGCGAAAGCAGCCTGCCTCATTGTATTAGTAAGTCAGTGACGGAGAGGAGGTGTCTTTGCTTTTCTGATGAAATGTTTGTGGTTTTTTGTTTAGGCAAAAGTGATGGGTTTTTTTGTGTGTGTGTGTATGTGTGATGTATGAATGTTTTTAGGAATTTGAAAGTTTACACGATTTCAGTTTAAGTTAAGTTCGTCATCAAAGATGAAATTTTTAACCAAAACTGACGATCTCAAGACATTAGAGGCCCCAGTCAAAAATAAATTCTGGTGGAATTGGCTAGAAAAAAAGGCACCCAGAAGGAGAAAGCTTGGATATGGTGTTGGAAAGTTGATACAGCTGGGTCATGTTTCTGCATATATAAATGGAGTACGTGCTACAGTTCTGCCTCCAAAACCTGTTGAAGCAATTATAACGGCTCCTTGTAATAGTAAAGGTTCTTCTCCTCTTCGGTACACAAACAAGACACTGCAAATGAAGGATGTTGTAAACGTAAGCGTCAGCCTGATAGCGTCTCCGCTAAAAAACAAAAGCAGATTGCACAATTTTTTAAGAAATAGTGTTATTTTATTAGTATATATAACTTTAGATTAACACCACACCAGACTGATGTGTTTTTTTTATTAATAAATGGAACTTTAGATCAACATCCAATTTGCTAAATATACTGTTATTTTATTAGTAAATAGAACTTTAGGTCAATACCACCTGACTGAAACTTAACGACTAAAATTTCTGTTAAAAAGATCAATATCCTATGAAAAAGAGGAGTTGCCCTTCTAGTAACATAAAAACTTTACTGCAGATTTTATTTTATTTATTTGACAAATGGGTAATTTTGCAATTGGAAAGAAAGGCAAATTTTTTTAAAAGGTATGTTATGTGTGTAATTGGTTTATTTTATACAAATGCAAAATTTTTATTGACATTCTTAGTGTGGTATACGTTAAAGACAATATCATGTAGTTGTTGAAATCAAAGTTACTTAAATTTCACTGAAGGAATTAATTTTTTTAGCAACAAATTAATACTGCAAGCTCAACCCCAAAATAATTTACTGTTGTGAGCAAAAGGTATAGGTAGGTAGTAAGTAATTCCCGAAGCGAAACCATTTTAGCCGCCACGGTAGCACAGTGGTCTAAGCGATGGCCTCTGATCATTCGTCCGAAAGGGGTCCGGGTTCGAATCCCGGTGAGGCAAGGATGTTGTGTTTGTCTTACGGCACTGGCTCTCTCCCTTCCCTGGAACCAGTGACCCTAAATTAGGGACGGGCGACTGCTTATAGCCCATTGAGTTGCTCACGGTGGTCGTTAAACCTCCAATCAAAAAAAGAAAAAAGAAACCATTTTATCTTTCGAAGTATCGGTAACAGCTTTGCTGATAAGTATAATAATTAGAGGTACTAGTAGTAACGGAAATACTTTTGTTGTGTTGGGGTGGGGGTGGGGGGTTTACCCACACATGTTCGTTTATGTCTCGAGTTTATGCATTGGCACTGTTGGGAGACGCCGATGATTTCAGGGTTACATGCCTTGCCTTGCAAACACCTCTGCAGACCTGTTAAACCAGAATTGGTGCTGCAATAGCAACAGTAACGCTGCAAATGCTGGTAAACACTTGATGGAAAATTGGTTATTGGTTGGATATCTTACATGCCATGAAAGGCGCACATATCGAAGTGGTTTAGCAATCTGATGTATTGATTCTACAAATAATAAAACTTTTAGTTGTCATCTGTCATATTCGGTTTGAGGTTTTAGTTTGTTGTTACCTGTTTTCTGATTATATGCCACTGAAACCCCGACAATAATTATGAATCACCCTGTACTATAGTGGCTAATTTTACCATCTGACATCCTGAAAACATGACTTTAAAGTTTAGATGATATGTGATGCACATATGCATACTACACCCACTTGCTCCAACAATGACTTTTTTTTTTTTTTTTTTTTTGATGCAGTTCTGCAAATTTTCAGAAACAGCCCCTGTGGCGCAGTGGTCTAAGTGATGGCTTCTGATCATTCATCCGAAAGGGGTCCGGGTTCAAATCCCGGTGAGGCATGGCTGTTGCGTTTGTCTTACGGCACTGGCTCTCTCAATTCACTGGAACCAGTGACTCTAAATTAGAGACGGGAGACTTGTATCTCTGGATATGCAGTCTTAAACTTCGGTAGAAAGGCCATTTCACATAATATGAAGAAACCAATAACGAAGCAAAAAATGTTATGCATGACAAAAATCTAGCGGATAATGCTTACCTTGGCATTCTTTTCAGCGACGGGAACATTTCATGCACGTGTTTTCCGGTCTTTGTTGATGTTATTGTCCTAAAGTCCGTTGTATGCGATGACTGGCTTTACTTCTCACACTTTTCGCTGGGTATACTTATTGGATCTTTGCCTTAGGATTCAAACATCAATTTTTACCGTTCCTTATACTCGAAATTTTCGCCCATACTCTGGGCATCTTCAGGAGAGTGGCGACTTTACCACCGATGTTCGTGGTTAACTTCGCGCTAATGGAGTCCGATACTCCTTGTTGCCATTCGTCGGAAATACTTTCCTGGATATATTTCGTTATCAAGCCCCGCTGGCGCCATCTATGTTTCGTTAAGAACACTTTTTTTCGTTTTTTTTTTTATAATTTTCTTCTCCTATCCTGGTTTTCTTGTCTTTTTTGGCCGGTTTTCCTTTGTTGTTGTTTTTCTTGTCTTATTAGTTCTTTCCATAGGCCTGATAATGTGCTAGGGTCGTTCTGGTTACATACCCTTGCTTTATTTTTGTAGATTAATATTGCTTCTTCCCTCCTCATTTGCCTTTCCGATTTTTTATTCTTTTTTAGCATTTTAATTTCATCGAACTTTGGGAATGTCCGGTTTTCCAAGCAGAATTGCACTAAAGCAGTTTTGGCTTCTTTTTTTTGCCAGTTAGATATGTGTTGTTTAAGTCTTTTTTTTTAATCTGTTTTTCGTACTTCCAATGTACGATATTGGGGGTATGTGTGCTATTGGAATTTTGTAGGTTCCTGATTCTTCTAGCATTTTTTCCTCTGTTTTTTTGTTGACAGTCATACTTTTCACGGTGTGCACTGAGCTTCCTAGTTGTAAGTCATATTTAGCACAGTGCCTATTGATTTCTTTACTCACTCCTTCCAGGTATGGGAAAGCTCCAATGTATTTCAATTTTTTATTTCTCATCTTCCTTTGGTTGTGCACTTCTTGGCCTTCTTTACTCTGAGTCATATGCTTTTTACTCTCATGTATCCATTTATTAATTAGCTTGCTCGGGTACCCATACTCTTGTGATATTTTCGAGATAAACTCTAGCTCTTGATTTTTTAGCCTGTTGTTAGATGTGTGTGCGTACGCTCGCCGTATCAAGTTTACTATGCTGTTTTTTTTATGTATCACTGGATGGTGCGACGAGTATGGTATCAGTACAGGTATGTAAGTTGCTTTTCTGAACACAGAGTATTCAAAACTATTTTTGTTTTTCTTTAGTTGAATGTCCAGGAAGGATAAGCAATTGTCCTCTTCAAACTCAATAGTTAGCTCTATGGTGTTACAGATTTTGCTAAACTGCTGTGCTAGATCTTGTAGCTCGGCTTTGTTAAGTTTAGACATTATAATAATGTCGTCTGCATATCGAGCATAAAGTATTGGTTTTTCAGGTAAATTTTGAATAACTTCTTTTTCGAGGTAACCATTTTATCTTGACATTCAACTAAAGATAAACAAAAATAGTTTTGAATACTCTGTGTTCAGAAAAGCAACTTACATACCTGTACTGATACCATACTCGTCGCACCATCCAGTGATACATAAAAAACAGCATAGTAAACTTGATATGGCGAGCGTACACACACACATCTAACAACAGGCTAAAAAATCAAGAGCTAGAGTTTATCTCGAAAATATCACAAGAGTATGGGTATCCGAGCAAGCTAATTAATAAATGGATACATGAGAGTAAAAAGCATATGACTCAGAGTAAAGAAGGCCAAGAAGTGCACAACCAAAGGAAGATGAGAAATAAAAAATTGAAATACATTGGAGCTTTCCCATACCTGAAAGGAGTGAGTAAAGAAATCAATAGGCACTGTGCTAAATATGACTTACAACTAGGAAGCTCAGTGCACACCATGAAAAGTATGACTGTCAACAAAAAACAGAGGAAAAATGCTAGAAGAGTCAGGAACCTACGAAATTCCAATAGCACACATACCCCCAATATCGTACATTGGAAGTACGAAAAACAGATTAAAAAAAAAGACTTAAACAACACATATCTAACTGGCAAAAAAAGAAGCCAAAACTGCTTTAGTGCAATTCTGCTTGGAAAACCGGACATTCCCAAAGTTCGATGAAATTAAAATGCTAAAAAAGAATAAAAAATCGGAAAGGCAAATGAGGAGGGAAGAAGCAATATTAATCTACAAAAATAAAGCAAGGGTATGTAGCCAGAACGACCCTAGCACATTATCAGGCCTGTGGAAAGAACTAATAAGACAAGAAAAACAACAACAAAGGAAAACCGGCCAAAAAAGACAAGAAAACCAGGATAGGAGAAGAAAATTATAAAAAAAAAAAAAAAATACGAAAAAAAAAAGTGTTCTTAACGAAACATAGATGACGCCAGCGGGGCTTGATAACGAAATATATCCAGGAAAGTATTTCCGACGAATGGCAACAAGGAGTATCGGACTCCATTAGCGCGAAGTTAACCACGAACATCGGTGGTAAAGTCGCCACTCTCCTGAAGATGCCCAGAGTATGGGCGAAAATTTCGAGTATAAGGAACGGTAAAAATTGATGTTTGAATCCTAAGGCAAAGATCCAATAAGTATACCCAGGGAAAAGTGTGAGAAGTAAAGCCAGTCATCGCATACAACGGACTTTAGGACAATAACATCAACAAAGACCGGAAAACACGTGCGTGAAATGTTCCCGTCGCTGAAAAGAATGCCAAGGTAAGCATTATCCGCTAGATTTTTGTACAAGTTATTTTGAAATATCGCACGTAAAAGAGAATAGTGGAATAATTAGAGCTATATAATAGTCAGAATTAGAACTACTAAGTGGAATTGTTATGCATGATTTATTAAATATTAGGAATAGTAAGATCTTTCGGCTGAAACATCAGCCTTGTTCACACTAGGAGCAAGCACTCACGTGGTTGACATCGTTTCTTTAGATGTTGCCAGTAGAGATTTCCAAGTAATCAGAATATTGAAGGGTGCTGCTGAATTACAAGAATTTCTCACAAATTACAAAACTTGTACTTCGGACACCCTTCAATATTCCGATTATCTGGAAATCTCTACTGGCAACAGCTAAAGAAACAATGACAACCACACGAGTGCTTGCTTCTAATGTGAACCAAGGAGGATGGGAAAAAAGGGAGGGAGTATAACGAGCAATCTCTACATAACGCTCTGAAGCCGACGCTTCTGAGCGGCAGATGTCTTACATTACCCGTCTGTGACTGTGTTCCCATCAAATTACATACTAACAACATCAGGCAGGCTAGCACTTTTAAAGTCATCTCGCGATTAAAAAAAAAAATTTACATTTATGGATATAATCTATAATATCACCACTATTTTCTTTTCTTTCAAAGCAATGCGAGGTCACCTTTTACCACTTCGCATGACAAAAAACCGACTTGTCACACGAAAGGTACATACTGTTTAAAGTAATGCATGAAACAGTTATCTCTACTAAAAAATAAAACGTGTCGATTTATTTCATGTGATCGAGTGAATATGTTTTAAAACACAAACGGAACGGAATGCTCCTTAAAAACGATAGTTCGTGCTAAACCTGATAATTTACTACAAAATTTTAATGAAGGGTACACGAAATATGCAAAATTGGAAAGCATCTGTAGCGCACAATAAAATTCGATTAGCATTGATAGATTACTATATACCCATCCTCCTTGCTATTATACCAATAATAAATGCGATAATTTACAAAATTAAAAAAAAACATTTATTGTGCGCTAAAAACTACGGTAATGCAGCTTTTGACCGGGACTTACTGAAAACTGGACAGCTTTCCAGTTCATACTAGAATTTTTTTGCTATTCCATCATATAAGTTTTTGATCAAGTTTGAAAAAATAGATCTTTCCTCAGCTTTTAATGTTACTTGAACCTCAAATAAACAATTCAATAAATAAGTCAAAAGCAAAAATCTTTCTAAAACTTAAATCTGTATGTGAGCCAGTAAATTTTAGTAAGAAAAAATAACTACAATGAATGAACAGCAAACCAAAACAAAAATTAAAAGAAAAAAAAATTCTGCCCTTGGGTGCTCTGATTTACATTGCTTTGATAGTTTGGTAGTGCACGCTCATGCCCTTGAACGGACACTACTTGTGTAGGTCACCGAGCAACACTGCAACAAAAAACGGGTTACAAATGAAATCCTCACCCACACAGAAAATGCAATTCCAAAGAATACTTTTTTCTTCTTGTCATGCGATGTCTGACTTTACAGGAATATCAGACTTAGTTTCATTACAATTTGCTAACTCTTAATATTACAAAACCAAAATGTATTTTTTTTTCTAGCCAAAAGGCTCAAGTTGAGGCTCTACCGGAAGTGATTCTAAATTATATTCCTTTTATTTTTCAAGAAAGGGTTAAGTTTTTTTGTTTGAGGAGAATTTAAAGTGGGATGCTCACGTTGAAGTTATTTCCCTAATTGAGTTATTTCATGAACTTAAAGGCAATAGTCTCCAATAGGAGTTTTATCTAGAGTTTCAAATCTATTGCCACTAAATATTAAATTAACACTCTATTATTCTTTTATTTATCCCTGTCTTATTGCCTGCTTGCTTAGGGGTAGGGCAACTAGATGGAACATTAACACAATTCTTTCTTTACAAAAAAAAAAAAGAATTGTGTTAATGTTCCATCTAGTTGTCCTACCCTTATATTATTGATCTTTGAGAGATTATACAGCTATTGACTGGTGTTAATGCATGAGTGTGTTTATGCCAACAAACATCTCAATCTAATAAATATATGTTATCTGCACACAGTTATCAAACTCGTGGGTATGATAACTATTGAATTCCTAGGACTTGTACTAATGTGCTGTATTTCAATATTAATGCTCATTTCCCCTGGAATGGGTTGCTGATTCATAAAATCACTTGCCAGTTTTGTGTAGTTAACTATGTGTAACATGACAAATAAATAAATAAAATAAAAATAAAACAAACTTTCATAAGCCTTTTAAACATTTCTAACATAAACAGTAAATTCTAGTTAATTGGGCTATTGGTTAATCGGGGCAGCCATTTACTTTGGACAATTCTTGAAGAACATCCCAAATTAACTCTTTGGGATCAAGCTTCACATAATTGCAGCAGCTGCTTAATTGAACCAAAGTGTACTGGCCCCGATGTGTCTCAATTAACCGGAATCTGCTGTATATGTTTTAAGTTTGAACAGCTATTGAGTTCAGTTAAACTGCCACCCCAGTGGTGCAGTGATTTAAGCTCTGGCTTCTCAACATTCATCTGAGATGGATTCAACTACAAGATATTTTCACTGCCTGAATGGTGCTTTTCAGGAAGCATAAATTACACATTAATTCAATATGTTTTCAATGTAATCTTCACACACACAGAGCTTCTTAAAATGTAATTTTTTTTTCTTAATCTAATAAAATTTCCTGAAAATGGCGGGCAGAGCACTGCATCTACTTACTTAGTTGTTTAGATCAACACCAACATCAACACCTGCATAATGTTATTTCATCTGAACAAGGCTGTGAATTTTAAAACAAGAGTAAGAAAACAAACCTACCTTTAGCTGACTTTGCCCCCGGGTAGGGCAATCCACCCCGGCAGTGAAATAATTCATTAAATTTGGCAGTAATTTTGAACAGTGCTACAAATACTGCACAATGCATAATTTAAAACTGGATTTTATATCCAAAAAAAAAAAAAAAATGAGAATCAGTGCTACTTGATCTTTTTAAAATATTACAGAAAATATTGCTTAAGCCAAACTATAAAAAAGAATTTTCATTTCATTTAACATTAGACAACTCCTTATTGTCCGTTAAATAAAATAAGTTCTGTATACAACCGACACACTGAACTTGACTTATTCACCAAATTTTTCCCCCAATACATATATCTGATGAGCAGATAGTTTTTCACTACTGCTCTTATTAGGTGTGCAACATGATTATTGAGGTGAGAGGCTTCATGCATATGTGCACTTATGTCAGCAAAAAGTGGCAGACCAGTTTCTGAATGCGGGATTTCTGTTTCAGTTTGCAGTATTTCATGTTCTTTTTTCTGATGTTTATTGCTTGAGGAAATTCTGTGTCGAAATATTGATTCACTGTTCTTGCATAAGATGAACACATCTTTTGAAGGGTGAATCAATTTCCCCCTGCTTTTGAATGAGGCCAAGGAATGTCGGAAGAATGGTTCAACAGAATGAAGTGCATTGATACACACTTCACACTTTAAATGGGATGATACTTTTTAACCACGTACCGTGTGATACAATATAACACATGCTCAGAGCAGACACTTAGTTGTCCGGCATCAAAAAGATAATCATGTTCAGATTCTTCTACACTTGCTGAAGTGGCCACATGATCATTCTCTATGCGGTAGCCATTTGTCGAGAAGTTAATCACATTCTCTGGAGAATGTACACTGGACACAGATAAAATACTCAGTTCATCCAAAGGCACACAATTGACAGTGGGTGCATAACAGTTTTTTATCTCTGATCTTGTGAGCAGCTTTTTATAACCTGCTCTAAATTGTCTTGCAGTGGAATTGTTGTTAGCACCACAGTGAGACCTGATTGTTTGAAAAAACAGTTCAATATAGTCTTGGCTGAGCTTATATGTGGGCAAGTATTGTAAGCGCCCAATAACATTTTCTATCAAAGATTTGTACAAATTTTTGATGCTCTGTATTCATACAAGGAAGCCAATAAATCCTGTTTGAAGCTGTGATTTTATCACCATTTTGGCTTACTTTCAATGAAGAAATGTATTCAAAAGTTTCAGTCAGAACTTGAAATACTTCTTGTGAATCATTTTTATTTAATGTTTTTTTTTTTTTTTGGTTTTTTTTTTTTTTTTTTTTTGGCCATACTGCTTTAAACTTTTAGAATTTAATATATCAAATAGATCATTAAATTTGTTGATGAAGGTAACTGTTGCTTTAGAGCCTTCAAACTGTGGAAGATGCAATGCTTCTGCACAAAACTCTATGGTATCAGCTACAGACTTCCTGAGAAGCTGTGATGTTAGTCTAACCTTCATCGTTTGCTTACAGAACTTCACATGAGATTCTTTAAGTTTATTACCTCAATTCAGCCCTTCACCTCCTTGTAGCTCATGAAGTGATGAAATATACTTCCACTCAATGAAGTTATCTTCATTATCAACAATACTTTTTTTTGTCCCCCAAAGTATTTCGCACCAATTTTAGCATATGGCATGGATCTAACATAATATAAATATTTTCTCCAGTCTCTGGATGCTTGAAATCTGTTTTCAAAGCTTTAGGGTCTAGTGAGCATCCTCAAATTTTTGCCATGGCCAAATTAGATGATAAACCATCAAATGTGAAGGAAACAACTTTCACTCTTGCAGCATGCAATAAAGTAAGGCACTGATATACAAGATTGGCCTTCTGTGCTGATGTTATGCCGTCAACAAGAAAATATCCTACTGGAGCTTTCCATTTGTCATTTATGCATACTACCATGAAAACAAGTGTCTCTTTAGCCACAGGAAGAGCATCATCATCTAACTTGGCACCCATATTGACATAACCATGAATTTTTTTACCATCAAATTCAACATGCTGCCTAATGCACATTTCATCCATTACTAAAGAAAAAGGAGACTATACTTATAGTAGGTCACTTTATCTGACAATGCTATTAATGCCTCTGTAGTAAATCCTGGTGCAGCATCAACATGCTGGTACCATTTACAAATAGTTTTGGAATGGAGTAAACAGGAACTAAATGTCTTATGTACATATTCATATGCTCTTGGAGAATAAAAGTTCAATGTAAGTATGAATGCTCAAAGCTCAGGTGAGTAACACTTTGGCTGCTTTTCATTTTGCACTGTGGCTAACTGCCGGATTAGAAGTTCCTTATTTACGCCACTTGCTTTGTTAAGGACTTCTTCTAATAAGCCATCATCCATCGACTTCTTTTTCTTGATGTTATCAAGAAGGCCCTGCAAACTCTCAATTTTTTGTTGTCTGCGCTTTGATTGTTGAAGCGTGCATATTTTCTTCTTGTATTTAGTCACACATTCTTGTGCTTCATCTAACTGTCTCTTCAGAACCTGCTTCTTAAGAAACTGCTGCAACACAACAGTTTCTGTAGCCAATACTGTAGCATCCTGTGCAGGGCTTGGAGGCATTACAATTAGCTGTGCATTCCTTTCACATGAAGGCTTTCTTTGTTTCTTGACCTGGAAAGAACAGATTTTCCTAATTGAATATTTCACAAAAAATAAAGTATTTTGGAGCCTTTTAGACTCTACATGATCAATACACTATGCATTCTGGTCACTGACAATTATGGAGTTCATTTTAATATAATTTATGTGGGGGCAAATCAAATTCACTACAATCCAACCCTCGTGAATCAGAAATGGGGGGGGAAGAGTTGTGATGTGAAGGTTTCATAACTTTCATCATACGAGTATGTATGTATCTTTCATAACTTATTTTCATCCTAAGTGATTTCTTGATGGCACGTATGATGAAAATAAGTAAGCATCTTCACTTTATTTCTCAAATAACAAACTGACACACTCTTCATGATACAATATTATCAATTGCTACCAAAAATCCTATCTAATGCCTAGAAACAAATAATTGCAAGACTTCTTTAGCCACACATTGGCAAGTGAAAGCTTGGTAGACCTTGTATGAGCATATTTACACCTATGCAAACAGGATTATTCTAAGAAGTCTTGCACTTATTTGTTTCTAGTTAACTCTGGCATACCCACTGTATATTATTCTATTTAATGCCATTTGATAATTTTTTCTGCTTTCCTTTATTTGACAATTACCATCCCTTGAAATCAGTGTAAGATGAGATGAAGAGGGAAAAGCAGCCCACTTTTCTTAACAAAATTTTGTAATTTCCCCATTTGGGCACTAAATTCTGGATCAAAAGTTATTTAATTTTGAGTATAATTTAAAGTATAACCCTTTGCCTTCAGAAAGCCTCCTAATGGAGTGTAAAAGTTTGGAAATTTGGATCACCTTACACTACTAGTGTAGATATCATCTACACATTTTGTTCATGGCATACACAAGCCACGAACAAAATGAATCTACACAAAAATATCACAAGAGTGCAGACCATTAGGTAGGATTATCATTCTAAAAGGGATTTCACTTAATGACACAAAAAAGCACCATTTCAATCGGCAGGAAGGCTAAGTGTACACAAATTATTACTCATCTCTTTTCCTCAACAGAACTAGTGACCAGTTGTCTGAACCCCGGAGGCAATACATCAATCATGTAATGCTTAAAAAGGGCCCAGACTGCATACACCTTTAGTTATTTTGTAATTTCCCCATTTGGGCACTGAAAAAGTCATGGGTTTATGGATTAACATTTTCAAAATACTATTCTGGATACAGACTTATTACTGTGGTGCTCCTGGACCCTCATATCAGTACTTAGAGATACCTTGTTTGTGAGCCGCGAATTTCTTTTAATTTAATAAGTGTTAAGATTCATTCAGTTTGGGGGTCTCGTTAAAGTAGCTTCCTCTGTAATGCACCACTCCCAAATCCCTCCTGAAAAGAATGCTGGAAATACTTTGAAGTGTGGTTACTCTTTTTGGAAGAGCTAAGCATGTGTTTCATTCGAACAATGAACCTCTTCCACCATTTTGGAAGTTAAATATGATAGCCTTGTAATGCTAGGGAATGTTCAGTGGTTGAACATTTCCTAGCATTACAAGGCTAGGAAATGTTCAACCACATAAAAAACGCACCACACATTTTTTCCTATTTTCAAGAAGTGGGCATTTTTCTGTGGTCATTCCTTCCTTATACCCAAAATCCCGTTATATCTCAAACTATCATAGCGACTGCTGGAAGGACTACCTCACATTAGACCAACATGGAACTTTGCAATAACAAACCCTAACATAGAAGTACTAACTATACAAAATCAATTTTATATAATTGCAGTATGTTATAGACTGTTGGTTGTGCAGTGGTATGTTGAAGGGATGGTTCGGTAGATTAAATTGTATTATTACTTATTTGCTGTGATATAATTAAAGCACTACTCCACCTTGAAATACTTATACAATCACATTAGAAAACACACTAATTTATTACATAAAAAGACGAGCTCTTCGCTTCACAATTCACCACAACCTCTCTCTATGGAGAATCCAGGAGTGATGCTGTTATGTCATACACAGAATGTCTGCATTGTGCATGATCTAGCGCCATCTGTTAATCAAAATTGTATGTAAAAAGATTGAGAATTACAAAATATGTACAACATAGACCTCCTAATTCCGACTACAATGTAATTTTAAATATACTAAATGAATTTTTTAGCTATGCTAACCTTACTTAAAAAAAGCTTTTATTATGGGGGATTTAAACATTGATATTTTACAAAATAATTCAATAACTCTTCAATTAACATATATTTTAAATTCTTAAGGATTTCTGAATACCATCAGGTTACCAACAAGAATCACTCCACATTCGAAAACAACTTTAGATCTTTGTTTTACTAACATTCAACAATACCCTATTACTTCAGAAATATTGGAATTTGATTTCAGTGAGACATGGTGCATTATGTTGGTATTGGCCATCACCAGCAGGAAACACAGTTGCCATGCATAGGTGAACGTGGACCGCACCGATGTTCAGATAACTGACAGCTGTCAGGGATCATGCTATTGGGATAATGGTGCCTATAAAGTGTGCCAAGAAAACATCGCCCTCGACGGCCTGTTTCCTCACAACAGTGCTGCAGGTGCCATAGCCTCCGTTGGCAATCGGCGTATCCGCGCTCGGCCGTTTACGTGATACACCAGGAATCTTGATTTGTCAGACCAGGTCACTTTCTTCCAATCATCCACGGTCCAATCTCGATGATTTGGGGCCCATTTCATTCGTTGTTGGCGATGACGTGCAGTGAGCATGGGGACCCGTCTGGGTCTTCGGCTATGCAGGCTCATGAGCAGAAGGCTGCGATGAACTGTGTAATGTGACACATTGCCCTGATCACCACTGTTGTAGCTGTGGGGGAATTGTACCCCCGTGGACTTGCGGTCTCTTTGAACAATGTGCGACAGTCTCCGCTCCTTTCTGTCATCAATGAGCTGCGGACGGCACACGATTGGACGACGGTTCATCATTTGGCCATCTGTGCACCATTTTTGAAACGTACTCACTACAGCGGCACGTGAACAACCCACAAGCCCCGCCGTTTCCGAGATCATAGTTCCGAGGTGCCGAGCCATCACAATTTGTCCTTTATCAAACTCCGATAAATGGGCAGCTTTCCCCATTCTGACTCCGAACTCTACTAGCCGAAAGCCGGTCCCTCGAGTTGTGTGTATTGCTCCGTGAACTTCACCCGCGCCACCGTTCGGTCTCCAGGCGCGCTCATTTCTCTAGGCTGGGGGTGGTCATAATTTAATGGCTCATCGGTGTATATTAACAACAAAATGTGGAAGAAATAACAGTTCAATTAGTGGGATTTTTATACCAATGAGGATAAGGTGTCATGTATTACGAATGTTTGCTCATAACTAGGCATCCTTCAGAATACAATGAACTTTTTAAAAGGTGTTCTTCGTGGGAACAAAGAAGCACAGACGAGCTGTGTCGTGTTTTGTTGTTGTTGTTGTTTTTATCAGTCAGTCAAGAGAAAAATTTTGTACAATGTGCAAAACTTGTGACATTTTAGATGTGTTTTTCATATTCGAGAGTAAACAATTTAAGTAGTTCTACGTGTTTTGTGCCACAATTCTTAATTGTTACCTATTTACTTGCTTACTTACGTTCTGTATTTTTATATAAACAGAATAAAGTCATTAGGCACTATCACACGGCAGTTACGTTTGTGTGTGTGTTATCGTGAAGCATTTCAAAGAGACTGGCCTTAGTTCTCTAAAAGAATAAAATTTGCATGATATCATTAACTCTGACATAAGTGTTTTGGAGCACTTTGCATCGGCATGAAACTATATAGGGCAATCATTTTAATTACCGTGTGCGCATTTGTTTTTCACACAATAAAGTTTAGTAATTTTGGTTTTACGAAAAATACTTGTAGGTTCCAAAAAATTTGATTTATTGAAATGCCCGTTAAGCCTAGTAAATAATGTGGATGCAAAAATTTTCTGTAATTGAAAGCTAATATATTTTCGCAAAAGGGCCTCGAAAGTTTTTTCTGCAGGGGAGCCCCGAGTGTTTCTGGTGCACCACTGACCCACAGCATTGGGGAAGCAAGAATGCTTCGACTTAGGGATGGGCGATATTTATCAATATATCGATATTTTCGCCCGATATTTCGATATATAGTATTGATATCGAAGTTTCGATATATCAAAAAATCAATATATTGGTTTTTGATTTATCGGTGCGATATTCAATATATTGGTATTGGTGTTTGATATTCAATATATCAGCGTATGGCCGATGTGATTTCACTTGTGGAATGAAATCTGTGTTCTTTCCTCTGGCATGTCACGAAAATTATGATGCTTGAGGACTATCAAACTGCGATCTCATTATCGAGATTCACATGATATTATGTCACCTTCTGATTTCTAGAACTCTACAAGGAAAAATGCCTGCTGTGTTGAAAATTTTAACTATTAGTTGACGGTAGGCACCCAGAAAAGAAATTTAAAGAACGTTCGATAGCAGATTGTTCTTTTGCCTACGAGTATTATGTTTGAAGTTAAGTAAAGTGGCACTTTGACCAAAATTAAATACATACCAATGACACATAATATGAAGTTGAAGATAAGCATTTTTTTTTTTAGTGATAAAGTACGTAGATCTTAACAGCTGGCTAAAGAAATGCAAAACAGCTTTTCAAGATTTTCTTGATGTCTTACAAGTTATGTAGTATAAAGTTTGTTGTAATTCAGGCTATGTATATATCAGACGTAATTTTTTTTTATCATTCTTTGATAAATTATCTTGTTAATACATAGTGAAACTTCCTGAAGTAATTAAATAATCTGGTAAAAATATGAGCATAATTAACTTTCGTCGTGATCTGCTGATTTTCCCATACTTACAGCATGTTATTTCCTCTGACTGTCCATTTGTTTTTATGTTATCTAGGAGAGACAGGCTTTCATACATTAATTAGTAAATATATACTTGATCAATTTAGATTATGATATGTTTTATGTTTTTCATACATTAATTAGTATGGCTTTCATTAATTAACTAGTAAATATATATACTTGATTAATTTGGATTATGATATTTTTTATGTTTTTATTTTTATAATCGATTTTTAACACAGGACTAATAATCGTTAGCATTTTTTTAAATATCTTTCTGGAAAAATAATTACTTTCTATGAAAAGGCCATCACAAATTATTCGCACTCTAATTACTGTTTTTAATAAAAATGTCACTTGTGAACATATTATAAGCACTTTAAATTTTTTTGCTTATGCCATGGGAACTATTTTAGCTTACACCATGGAAGTAATTATATCTGTATACTCCATTAACATTGTGTTCTGTCTTAAATGATAAAAACAATAGCAAACCATTGTTCACACCTTCTGAAAAATATAAATGTATACAAAATGGTCTAAAAATTACAATAACAAAGTTTTTTTAAAGATTTTTTTCCATAACATTTCCTTGCAAGCTGATATAATGTTAACTTTGGCATTTGCATGCCAATAAAAAAGTTATTCTTTCTATAATTCAGTTATTCCCATGTTAATTGATGGTTAAGATTCCAGTCTGCTGGAATTAATAAGTACGTTTGTTTTGTCATTTATGCCATACTGAAGCTTCAACTTACCTTTCCTCGAAATGTTGGAAATACACATTTCTCATAATCTCACATTGATGAAAAACTCATGAAAACATTCCTTTGCAACTGGGATTTTTGGAAACTTCTTGGCAGAAACCATATCCATGCTTGTCGAGCAATGCCCACACATAAAACAAGAAAATCACTTTTGGGTTTTGGAAAGTATATTCAGCATTTCTGCAGATTACAAGCATACTTCTGTGGCATGATTTATTTATTTATTTTTGCATAACATTCCTTTGCAAAACTTTCTGGTATATATATTTTTTTGTTTTAGGATCTGAAAAACAATATTTTACGTGTTTTTCATACCACTAAAAATACAGCTTGAGAGCTGCAATATTGCATGAAGATAGTTTTAAGCTATAAAATGTAATAATAAATGACAAATACAATTGCTCCCTTTTAGCAGGAGGAAGCAGCTCTTGAAAAAATTTTCAGCTGATGTTTCTAAGAAATTATCTGAGAAAACTGGTAGGATATTTACTCCCCACATTCATTGCCAAGCTTGTGTATTATAATTATTACTTATTACCAAAACATTTTTTTAAGGTAAAGAATATTTTTATGTCTTAAGAGACACATATGGTTGAGTCATCATTAGACTATGTAAATGCTATCTGTGGAGAGTAGTTACTCAATTATGTTTGCTCATGCTGATGACACAATCCTGTTGGCAGAGAGCAAAAGTGAGTTGCAGCGTATGTTGTCCCACATGTATGAATTTCAAACTTAGCATATGTAAGGAAAATCCTAAAGTTATGTTTTTGACAGATAAATTGTTAGTATTAAATCAAACAGATCAGTCTAAATGGCACAGAGATAGACCAGGTAAATCAATTTACATATTTAGGAAGCATGTTTGACAGAGAAAACAAATTAGGTGGTGAAATTAGTGGGCTAGTAAATTCATCTTTGAAAGTCACAGCTGCTTCAGGAGGATTTTGAAAAAATGATGAATGATAGGTTCTCAAAAAAGTCCCAAATAGTTGTGTGTGAAAAAGTACAGTAATTGTTCCTACTCTGATGTGCAGCAGTGAAGATGGAGTACTGCAGATAAAACATAAGAGTGATTTGTGAGCTGGAGAGATGTGTTACTTATGGGGGTGGGGGTGGGGGCAAGGTATATTCTGATCATGTGAGGAATGAAGATGTGTTGTAGATGAGTAGTGTGAAGCAAATATTGTTTGTAAGGTGGGTACGAATATTCTTGGATGGTTTGGCCATGTTGAACGAATGAGTGGTGAGATGCTTACTAGGAGAATTTATTCTGCACAAGTGGCAGGAAGAAAATGTAGAAGATCAAGGGAGGACCAGATTCAGGAATTCCTGCATGAGAAAAAGAGAATGAATGTGAAGTACAAAAGGTCTTGTGTGAGATGTGTGATGGATGTCAGTGAAGCTCAAGTTGTGAGCTGAGATCACTGTAAATGCAGATGTTTGATACATCAAGAGAAAATAAAATGTAGTTCCATCAGTTTTAAACTTTAATCCAGCAGATAAACTCTCTTCGAGAAGCTAACCTCTGATCTCAGAGAACAGCTTAGTGATATATGTATATGCATGTAAACAGAAAATCCCTCATCTACAGCAAGTTGAATATAACTAGAGGTGAGAAATCAGTACTTATTTTTGTGTTGTTTTGGTGTTAATAAGTTAAACATTAAATGCTATATCCCATTTGAGTTTAAATCTGTAAAAAAATTTTAAATCTGCTGACTTCCTTAATTTTAAGGATAGACTCCACCAATGAGCGTTTAAAATGTAAAAAAAAAATTGATATGACATGGAAGATAGCTCCTCAGGTGTTTTAGACTTGATGAAGAATACTTCAGATATTTATTGTGTACAAGTTTTTAATGGAGATGAGAAATCCAAAGAAGTGGACTGAGAACTGGAAAAAAATGCTTGAAGTGAAGTGTTGTGTGCATGTGTGTGTTGATCTCCATGAGCATCTAAAGTTGTTCCTAAATGTGTAGAAGCTTGATTCACCATAAGCAGACACATGTCTCTAATTTAGGGCCCGTGGTTCCAGGAAAGACAATTCAGGAACAACTTCTTTATGCATTTTACCACTTGGTAGGCACATTTTCCATGATTATTCAGATACTAAATAGTTTTCATGACATTTAATGAACATTTCATGATTGAATAGATTTTATTCATGACATTTAATAAATAGATTTCTTGACTGAATAGATTTCATGAAATTTAATTGCTAAAACCTGGAAAGAGCGACGTCTTTGTTTATTCACTGACGCCACATATTTGGAGGATTTTGACATTTAATGAAAAGTGCTTCTTATTTTGAAAATTTGAGTTTTCTAGCAGTTTCTGAGGAAGAAGTAATCTTTTTGTATGAGAATTTTCCTGATATTGATGCTGAATCAGTTGTAGCAGGTATAAAAACATATACAATTTTTGCAAACTTGATGAAATGTAAAACCGATGGGCGCAATGCAAGGTATTCATATAATCTGAGCATTGTTTCAGCTAATATATTAATATAGTCTTTAATGGTAGTCTAAGAACTCCCTTCCTATAGCTAGTGTCAAACAAACATTTGGCACAATGTATTATTGCCTTTTAATCAAACCAAGAACCCATATTTATGAGTACAAATGCAATTTTTACATTGCACATTTATTAGATTTTAGTGGGAAAAGAATTTTAAAAAAAGTAACTTTGTAGACTGTAAAGAAACACTAGAGGAAGCAAATGAAGAAGGGCACTTGCACATTAAAACTTTTCTGGACAACAGAATTTTGTTAACGCCATTCTGTTTAAGAATAACACTGTTCACAAAAAAAAAAAAAAAAAAAAAAAACATTCACAGTTTTTGCCAAAAGAGAAATAGACATAATAGCAAAATGGACAACACTGGGAAAATTGAGACCGAAACCTGTTAACAAGGTTTATTGTATTTTCAGTTTTTTTTTTTTTTTGTATAAAAAAAAATTATAAATGTATCTACAGTATATATATACACACTAACTTTGAAATAATATATTTTCATATATGTGTGCAAACTTCTTTAAAATTGCATTGAAAAGCTCTTGTCATTTACCTCTCAACAATATTATGACTTTGCAGAACAGTCTGCATTAGAAATTGCAATAATATGCTGTGATTACAAGCTAAGGGGGTAATGTTTCAGACAGAAGTAGCCCAGTGATTTTGTTTTAGACATTTTACTTCGCTTTTGTACTTAAATAAACATTTTGAATAATGGAAAAACCTTAACATGTGTAGAATAATAAAATCAATCAGAATTATTTACCCAATTGCCTGTGGTTTACTGGTCTTCCATGTAGCAAAATATTTCTTCCACAAATTCCATTTCAGGTGTTTTTTTATTCATATATATTCTTTAAAAAGATGTTGAGTGTACTTAACAGGGAAGTTGACATCCAGTTTGTTTACTTTCAAATGATAATCAAAACCTTCAAATATCATTGGTGACAGTTGATACACAGTCCGTCCCCCCCCCTTTAGTGGAAGGGAAGTGCAGATGTGATTTAATCACAAAAGGGCACAATACTTTTATGATTGCTTTTTTGACTAATTTTGTCTCGCTGTATCAACAATCTTGCATAGGTAGCAATGTAAAATACAAAGAATCATAATAACATGTTTTGTGAAAAAAAACGTTTCTGCATTTTTGTTCTGTAAATTTATGTGACAACTTCCTGCCCTTTGGCCACTTTCATCCCATCTGTGCTCTGCCCCTTCATTAGGAAATGCAACAAGGGGCATATATAGATTTTTTTCGAGGGCGCACCAATGAAATGAAAAAAATTTAAATCCATTAGGACAAAATAAAAGAATGAGAACAGAAAAAATAAAACATTTTTTCTAACGTAAATTCAGGATTTTTTTATTAAATTAAGCATTTTTGTTTCGAGTGTAAGGCGCATTTTAACAAAAAAAACAAAAAACATTTAAACACTTTTGGGGGGAGGGGGCATAAATATATACTCCCTTACATTACATAAATGTATAAAATATATAATATAAATATGCCCTTACATTACCATGGCTACGATGTAAACAACCCTGATGTTGGCTTTCCTGCTCCGCATACAAGATATATTTTAGCGAATTTTTTATGAATTATAAAAACATAAAATGTTAATTCCGCTGTCGAAAATATTTATTTACGTAACAAAACGACGTAAAATGGCAAAATAAAAGCACTAAGTTTTTAACGAGTTGTAAAGTAAAACCCCGGTCTTGTAAAAAAACGTTAAATATTAATTCCGCTATCGGAAACAATTATTTACACAACAAAACGACGTAAAATGGCAAAATAAACGCACAACGTTTATTTCCAAGTAGAGCGTCCGTCTTGTAAAAAGGTACGAAGTTAGTTATATACAGTACTTTTCTGAGATATCACTATTTTAATGGTATTAACAAAACTTGATTGCAGCTATATTTTCAAGCTGCAGGGTATTTTTATATTCTTAGATCGTTTTAAAAACCCTGGAACTAGAGTATAAATTTCGTGTTTTAGAAAGAAAAAATTGTGACATAAGTTATACAATTCTATCATTTCCGGATAACTCTGTAAGGAATAGTTTATGTGTATTTATTTATACACACTTTGCCACTGTATTCAATAAAGCAATACAGATTTGCAAATGGCGTCGCACAGAAGCTTTATTTATTTAGTGCTGGTTGAGATTTGTGCGAACAAGCCAACAGCTCGCTTTGGCCAACAGCCAATTAGTCCCAAGTTCCCAACAGCCAATACTTAGCACAACATCAGATCGGATCGGATTCAGTGATAACCCTGAGGCAGTATAAACCGGAATATCAGTCGCAAATAAACCGGAATATCAGTCGCATTGAGATCAGAAATATTGAAAAATATCGAAAACTCGATCCAATATATTGATCTTTCAATACCGATATTTTCGATTCAATATATCGGTCTCAGAAATATCAAAAGATATCGGTATCGATACTTTTGCAAATATCGCCCATCCCTACTTCGACTAGCGAAAATCTGAGGATGTTCAGATTCTAAAGCTATGTTTGCTTTGTCTCCGTTCCTTGGGACTTAACTGTCCTGGGTGGTGTAATGGTTAGCATACTCGAGCAGAAATCGGGAGATGCGGGTTCGATTCGCGTACAGGGCGGTAAAATTTTCAAGTTTTCTGAGAGGTGTTACATGGATGACTAATAAGTCGTACAAGCAAATTGAGAATTTGTATTCTGTTTGTTTCGAATATTCTACTAGTGAATACTTTTTACACGCCAGAAAGTAAAAACAATAAAATGAAATAAAATAATACAAAATATGAAAAACGAGGGTCCGAAAGAAAACTGAACTCCCTTGAAATGTTAAAAAAATATATCGCATTCTCTGAATTTATTTAATTGTGGTTCAGTTGCAGGTTTCATTGTTGTATACACTGCTCAAAATTATTAGGGCAGGGATGCTTTAAGAATCTCTGAGGCCCCGGCACGTCGTGGAAGGAGGCTTCCCCTGCCGTCCCGCGCGCCTTCGCCTATATACAGGGTGTTTCAAATCTAATGGAACAAACTTTAAGGGGTGATAGAACACACCGAAACAAGCACTTTTCGTCATAAAATACATGATCGCAAGTACGCGGTTAGGCGCTGGAGGGCGCTTTCCCTTTCCCCACACACGCCGACAGGAATGGCACAACAAATCAAAACAAAGCTTTATTGCAGACAAAATAAGAAACAAAACGTGACCACAAAATTACATCAGATTTGCAAACATTAATAAGTAAATACTGAAATTAATTACATTTACAAAAGCTGTTCAAAAGGGCGACAGCCACTCCTGATACACGCTTCGCATCGTCGACGTAAAGATGCCCGTATGTTGTGGAAAATACCAGGCATTTCCCGGACAGTTGCAGAAGCGACAAGTTCCTCATTGGAATCAATGGGAGTGTCGTACATTACGGATTTAAGATGTCCCCAAAAAAAGAAATCCAGAGAGGACAGATCTGGTGATCGTGGGGCCAAGCGATGGGTCCACCTCGGCTAATCCATTGGCCTGGAAATGTGGCGTTCAAGTAATCACGCACCTGAGTGCTGAAATGAGCTGGCGCTCCATCATGTTGGAACCACATTTTACGGCGGACGGCTGCTGGTACATGCTGGATCAATTCAGACAAGACTTGTTGAAATAAAATAAGGTACGGCCTCCCATCCAGACGTTCCGGTAAAAAATATGCTTCTTTGCGTTGCGAAAGACGGCGTGTGTGGGAAAACGGAAAGCGCCTAACCGCGTAACTTGCGACCATGCATTCTATGACGAAAAGTGCTTGTTTCGGTGTGTTCTATCACCCTTTAAAGTTTGTTCCATTAGTTTTGAAACACCTTGTATAATTCCATTTTATCTTCTAAGACTTACCAATATTGCTATAGGTATAACTTTTCCTTTACATCTCAAGAAAATGCGATAAAAATTTCTTACAGTGTGCTTTAGCAATAGATTTCCACATATATTTCATATATATATTAGGTGTACAAATAAGTTTTAAAGCGTTTTTTTGTGACGTACACCGCTAATTTACATATCCGACATTCTTCCGCGTTGTTGCCATGTGTCCGTAACTGGTCCAGAGTATAAAATGTGACACAGAAGTTTACCCAACAGTCAAACGCACTTGCACATCGGTAGGTGAAAGATGGCAAGCGATACTGCGTTTATTCGACACTGCATTTGTTACGAATTTCATCAAGGAAAAAGTGCTGCAAAAGCGTGTGCATTGATCTGTTCTGTTCTGGGGAGAATACTATATCGAAAAGCACGTATGAGTTTTGGTTTAAAGCAGCTGCTTTTGATGTTAGCGATCGAGAATGTAGCGGTACCCCGCAGAAGGTTGCACATGAGGAACTGCAAGCATTGCTAGATGAAGATTCGTCTGCAACGCAAAAAGAACTAGCTAAACAACTGGGGGTAACTCAACAAATCATTTCCAATCATTTACGCGCAATGGGAAAGATTCAGAAGGAAGGAAAATGGGTGCGACATGACCTGAGCCAGAGGAACAAGGATGAGCGTGCCATGAAGTGGTTGAATCTGTTGAATAAACAACACAGAAAGTCTTTTCTGTGGAAAATCGTTACGGGTGATGAAAAGTGGATATGGTACGACAATCCCAAACGCAAAAAAAAAAAACACTGGGTAGACCCCAGTGAAGCATGCAACGACTTCGACACCGAAACGCAATATTCACTCCAAGAAAGTTCTGCTCTGCATCTGGTGGGATATGAAGGGTGTGCTCTATTATGAACTATTGGAACAGGGTCTAACTCTTACTGCTGATCGCTACAAGCAACAATTGCAGCGATTGAACCAGGAAATCTGTCGGAAACGTCCATTCACAGGCAAAGGATTGTGTCCCGTGAAATTACTGCATGACAACGCTAGGCCGCATGTCGCGAAATCGGGCAAGGAAACGTTGACGCTTGGCTGGGAAGTTTTGGAGCACCCGGCGTCTAGTCCCGACACAGCCCCTTCAGACTATCATTTGTTCCGATCGACGCAACATGGTTTGTCTGCTGTACGGTTTCGAACATGTGACGAAGTGCAAAAATGGTTTGACGACTTCATCGCGTCACACGACGAAGTATTCTTCATGGCTGGAATCCATCAGCTGCCCGACCGATGGCGGAAGGTGATAGATAATGACGGCGCATATTTTGATTCTCAAAAGGTATTGTTGTTTTCTCTCAAATTACATGTTGCGTTATCTTAAAACGCTTTAAAACTTATTTGTACATTTAAGTACGTACCATAACGTTTACGTAAACAGTTCGTCATATAACTAAGACCGGAAGAGAGGAAATATATATATATATATTTTTATTGGAGGTTTAACGACCACCGTGAGCAACTCAATGGGCTATAAGCATTCGCCCGTCCCTAATTTAAGGTCACTGGTTCCAGGGAAGGGAGAGAGCCAGTGCCGTAAGACAAACACAACATCCATGCCTGACCGGGATTCGAACCTGGACCACTTACGGACGAACGATCAGAGGCCAACGCCTTAGACCATTGCGCCACCAGGGCGGCAGAGAGGAAATAATTATGCGACAGTAATCGCAGACTTTGAAACAGTAGAGGTTAAGTAGAAGTATGTAGCTGATCAAAGTCGAGTGAAATTCAAGGTATTGGTGCATTTTTCTGATTTTCAGTAGATCCACAATAAAATAATCAAAATAAGTACATATTTATTACAAATAAATCAAAGAAATAAATGAATTTCTAAAAATATATTGAAAAAAAAATTGCTCTCAACAAAAGCATGTGAATGTCTTCAAGATATGGCACATCAGTGGTATGATTAATCTAGTGACCCAGACTGAAACCACGAGGTTTTGAGGGAGGAAAATAATGTAAGGTTCAAGAATGGCTTTAAACTTACCATTATAGCTCATTTTATTTGTTTGTTTCTTTCTTTTATTGGGGTTAATGACGCAAGAGCCAGGATTGGCAAAAGAGTGCCAACTACCAAGTACAGTCCAAAAACAGTTACATTGTCAGCTAGGGCCGTGGGGACGCCATCCGTCAGCTGGAGCACCATCTGACCCCATGTCGGTTTGCTCATTTTCCACAACCGCTCACAGGGCAATAAGCTTGGTTGCGTTGCATCTATTTTTTTTTTCTTTTTACGAGAATGAGATCCCCAGTAGGTCTACAAAAATAACCGAGCACTGTGTTTAAATTTGCTTTAAACTACAAGAATTTTTTATTTCCTTTCCGTATTTCCTTTCTCTCCTCTCTTAGGTTCGGCAAATCTTAAAAGGGAAATAAAAAATACGCTCTCTGCAGTGTGAGTCAGGGTGGGAAAATGGCGTAACGCAGATATCTTGGGCGACTCAGTTAAAACGGTGTTTGATGGAGGCCCCCATACTGAGCTTGAGGTCCCCGGCGAACGCCCATGCGATAAAACATCTCTGGATTAAGGGAGCATGTGACTTTGGCAACATTATGCAAGCTAATCGTGTGATACGCAAGCCAAACGTGGAAAACGCAAGTCATGTGTGACATAGAAAGTCGAATCATACATATCTTTATGCAAATTAGCGCCTGTAACATCCCAATACATATTAAATCACAGATTGAGATAAAAACTAAGGGCCTCCCCGGTGGCGCAGTGGTCTAAGGCGCTAGCCTCTGATCATTAGTCCGTAAGGGGTCCGGGTTCGAATCCCGGTCAGGCATGGATGTTGTGTTGGTCTTAAGGCACTGGCTCTCTCCCTTCCCTGGAACCAGTGACCTTCAATTAGGGACGGGCGACTGCTTATAGCCCATTGAGTTGCTCACGGTGGTCGTTAAACCTCTATCAAAAAAAAAAAAAAATAAATAAAATAAAAACTAAGGTTTTCCAGGACTGCCTTACTCTTCCGCATTTATCGTGACATTTCGTTTCTTGAAGTCTTTGGTTCGAACGATGTCTCAGCTGCATGATGTACCGGAACCAATGGCTTGGAGATATATTGGCAGGCTGGAAGAAGGTGATACACAGCGGACAGTAGAAGAAGCCATTGAAGCATGGACGCCTCAATCAAATGTTACGGTTGATAAATTAATACCAGTGATGTGGGAGAAGTTACGAAAACGTTTTACAGTGAGAAATCGTAATGCTATACGTGGCAAGTTTACTTTTTAGTAAAAATAATGCATTATATAATTCAATAGAAAACGACTTGAAGTCAGAGAATAATTTTTGTTGTTCTGTTCAGTAACGGATACCGCGGGCAACGGACTAACAACTTTTTTTTTCTTTTTTCTTAATCTTGAAATTTCAGCATTCATGCTATGACAATGGAGCCACTATGAAGTATAAAACACAATAGACTTTAAAAAACATAATTTTTCGACCTAAAATCCTTACGCATTTTATGTATAATTTGAGCAGCTCATAGTTTAAATACTGTCATAAAAATGACGAAATAATTTCTCTACAAATTGTGAACATTTTCAGCATTGTTCAAGAAATATATGCTTTTTTTTTCTGGATTACATTACCGTTGGTGAATCTTAAAAGAAAGAGCTTCCAGCGTTGACTATATAACCAAGCTCTGAAACATAGTGAGGAAATAGGATCGATGCAATAAGGGTAACGAGGACTGTGGTACAATTTGGATGTAATCCAAGATATATTATATCAGCGCTTTAACGAATCTTTTAGAGACAGTGATACACGAAATTTAACCAATCTTTCTTGCGAAAAAGAATTAAACCAAAATAAAAAAAAATAAAAACTGTAAGGTGACGGAGTCGGGCCCCACTAATTATTTCTAGGTAGTAATATTTTCTGTAATTATTTCTTATTTCAAAGGCAATGTAATGTAAATTCAAACGCACGTGTTGGCACGTGATACGTTTCCTTTGTATATGACGGATTGTGAACACCGAACGAAGCACATGACTAGCAAGATCCGTTGACTTCGACCGGGTCGACGGGGGTCTGATGTATAGGTCAAAGGTGGTCACCACTTCCGGTGAACGGCTAACTCCACACCAATAGGATTTTCACAGGCGGAAAGGGGGGGGGGATTAAGGATATAAAAGGAAGCGACACGTTCGCTGGAGAGGCTTTTTCGGGTTTCACCGCCGTGTGTCGAGGGCACGTTAAGCCGTCGTTCCCCGGGTACTGGCCCCCGGTAACAAACAAGGGCGTCTTTCTCCCCTTTTCTACCTCACTTCTATGTCGCTTTCCTATCGGGCAATCTAGCCCAAATCTCATAGCTTCCTATTTCTAAGGGTTGTTTAAGACCTGGGGTCAAGACACTCCCTTCCTAAAATCCTCTACATATGATCTATTTCGCGTTTCACCTTCCACGGAGTTGGATGTCGTGTTTTACGCAGAGAGTGTCGGTTAGACCTCTCGGGGTTTTTCGTTTTCACTGACAGGGGGGAGGTGGTCAGGGTTTTTCGGCGAGATCGGCCGAGGTTTTAGACGGAATGACTCAAGTCCACGTGGCGGAGGGTCTTCCGGGATATCGGTGAGCTGGAAACCTGTTGGCACGTGGAGATAGTCAATCGAACGGAACTTATTCTTTCATCTATTAAATTTTGTTTCGTCTAACCAAGAACTTGTTATTGGAGTGCCTCACTATCGTAGATCTTAAGAATTGCTGACTACACGTTCCAGTATTTCAGCCGTCGAGTTCAACTCGACGGCACGGAAAAGAACCTACGTCAGGCCCGTTTGAGAAGATTCGGATTCCTTAAGGCCTAGTGGCAGATCGAACTCAGCGGGACCTGACACAAACATTCAAGTTTATTTGTTCCAGAAAGAAGAAAGATCTGGCACGCTCTTTCAACAAAAATTAACGATAGTAGCAAATTAATGTAAATATCGTACTTAAAAAGTATATACAGCATATGTCCAATCGTATCAGAAGAATAGGACCACTTACCTAATAATAGGAATAACCCACCCTTCGCCCGGATGACAGCGGCGAGACGGCTTGGCATGGACACAAGGTGGCCCTGGAAGGTTGCCCGAGGTACACGTGCCCATTCGGACTGCAGCAGAGCACGAAGGTCCCGGAGATGACGTGGTTGTGGGTCAGCACGTTGAACCTGCCGATCCAAATAGTCCCACAAGTGCTCTATGGGATTGAGGTCGAGCGACTCGCCGGCCAATGGAGAACGGAGATATCGCTATCGTGTTCCTGGAACCAGTCACGCAGCTCCTTAGCTACGCGGCACGGTGCATTGTCCTGTTGGTAAACACCATCACCACCAGGATAAACGTCCAACATGAAGGGATGGACAGGTAGCCATTGGCGTTCAGGGACCCATCCAGTGGTATCAGCGGTTCCATCAGATCACACCAGGAAAATGTCCCTCAGACATGCATACTGCCACCGCCGGCCTGAACTTGACCGACAAACGTGTCCGGATGTTGGTTCTCGTGTGTCTGACGCCGTATCCGCTACCGCCCGTCACTTCTGTGGAGTAGAAGCCTCGATTCGTCGGAGAAGGCAACTTTTCCCACTCTTCCACCCGGAGTGAGGGGGCGCGTTTTCGATCTCCGTCACGGACAAATTTGTGTTTTCACAAATTGCTGTACTGTTGCTCGTCGATTGCCCTTTACCAGTCGACGGAGGCGACTTTTCTCCTTTGGGGCTTCACAGTAATTACGTCGGGAGGTACTCGGTCTGCCAGCGGTTCATTCTTGGTATCCCCTTAGTACAGCACCTCGCGAACAGCGCACGAAGTCTGCTGTTTCTGAGATACTTCCACCATTGGCGCGGTAGCCGATGATAATTCCTTTTTGAACGTCCGTCAAATCACTACCACTGCCCATTGTTCTCACGTAACGCACTACGGCTCATCTGTCCTGGCTGGCCGCTTATATCTCCATGTGATAGGCTTTGTCACGTGCACTCTGAAAAGCGCCTGGGCGGGTACAGTGTGATTCCAAGGGTGGTCATATTATTTTGACACGACCGTGTATATGGCAAATGGATGGAAAATTTGCTCCCTCTAAGGTTCCGTTTGTCCCCCCCCCGGCCAAAAAGTTCTGAAATGAACACCGGGATCTGCAAGCGGGCGGCAAATGCCCTTTTAGCACCCTTGCATTGAAGTGTCAAGAAGCATTATTTTCCGACTGTAGACACAATTCTAAAATACAGGAAGTGTTCGAAGAAACCAAGGTCAAGGTCCTCAACGTAAAAGTACAACCAGGAACGACCGTTATATTTTGTCAACAGTCCGTCGAAACAGACGGCAAAATGCTACTCAGCACCAGCGAGAGCTCCTTGTGTCAACAGGGCACAGGTTGTAAATAGGCCGTCGAAACAGATAGCAAAATGTTACTCAGCACCAGCGAGAGCTCCTTGTGTCAGCAGGGCACAGGTTGTAAATAGGCCGTCAAAACAGACGGGAAAATTATACTCAACTCCAGCGAGAGCTCCTCGTGTCAACAGGACACAGGTTGTCAACTCAAACTATTCACAATCGCCTTCACCAAGGTGCCCTTTATGCACGTAGGCCAATGGTGTGAGTCCCTTTAACCGGACGACGCCGTACGGTCTGTAGAAACTGGGCTGCGGAACTTCGTGGTTAGAGTCACGACGAGTGGAGCCAAGTTTCCTTTTCTGATGAGTCGAGATTCAGTCTGGAGTCCGACAATCGACGAGTTCTTATCTGGTGGTAAACTTGCACGCGAAATAATCTAGCTTATATGCAAAAAACATCACATTGCAGCAGACATGAATTGATTGTCTGGGAAGGCCTAAGTATTGGTGGACGTATGGACCTGTATGTCATCCGAAACGGTAGTCTGACGGCTCAGCGATAGAGAGACGAGATTTTCAGACCTAATGTCATTCCGTATGCTGCAGACGTCGATGATTCGTTCCTTTTCGTGGACGATAACGCTAGACCTCATACAGCTCGGCTAGTGAACAACATACTTAAAGAGAAGGGAATCTAGCGTATGGGGTTGCCAGTATGCTCAACTGACAAATCCAATTGAACATGCCTAGGATGCCCTTGGAAGACGTATTGCAGCTCGGCCGGCGGTACTTCCGTTGACTCTTTGTAGACTGGAAACTGCCCTGGTTAAGGATTGGCGAAGATAACCGCAAAATCTCATCAGGTCCATGCCACACAGGTGTGCAGTGGTGTTAGCAGTTCGAGTGGACCACACACCCTGCAATAGGTCAGTTACCACCTTCAAAAAGTCGTTTTTCTTGTTGTGCAGATATGCGTATTGTTGTACGCGTATAACATATCGCATGATGTGCATTAAATGATAATATTGCATACAAATTCGCTAGTGTGCTTTTTCTTTCCTATATCATTGAATATTCTACGGTATCTTACATAAAAATAATATTTTGCGTTCAACAACGTGAGTCGCACACATGACTTTCCTTACAATATCTCTTGGTCCCCTAATTCTTTTGAGTAGGGTATTTATTTTTTAGTTTACTCTTTTGGTCCTTTCTTTAGATCATCGTAACAGCATCGGAGTTACTGATGTCGTATTTTGAATCTTTCAACTCCCTTTCTTCGGTTCCAATTTTTTCTCCATTTTTTCCACGCGTTCTCCTTCACTGGTGCTCTGGGATAGCCTCTTCTTACGGTGGTAAACAGCCAAACCTCCTCCCTTAACCACTCAAAAACCAAGAGCACTCAGATTCACGCCATCAAACCATTTTTCTCCCTCACACGCATCGTAAAACCCTCCTACTGACCGCAAAACAAGAAATACGAAGAAGTTGAAAGATCTCTCTCTCTCTCTTACATAAAGACTTCCTTTTATCACTATTTTCTAACCCCTAGAGAAATGTATACGCAGGTAAATCAAAAAGTAACTGAAATTTGGAAGTTACATGGTATCCGCAACGGATAGAAGCTGACGGAATACAACATCTTCACAATGGCTTATGGGTAGTTCAAACACACACAGCGCCGTTAGTCCAGTTGAGACCAAGGTGAAATAAATATGGATGCTCTGCTGCGGGATTGCTCCAGTGTTGACCAAAGCGCCGTAGTGAGACTTTTTCAGGCAGAGGGGTGAAACCTGCTGAAATTCACCTAAGTACATTAGCTCGGTACGAAAGTGAAAACACCATGACTTAACGAACAGATTTTGAATGGGTAGAAAGGTTTAAAGCGAGAAGTACAAGTTCAACCGATGAAGCTCGATTTGGTTGGCCGTCAACATTGTGCACACCAGGCCGAATCGACAGGGTGAATGTCTTAATCAAAAAAGACCGACAGATTACGTTGCCCGTTGTTGCTGCACATTTCGATATCAGCTATGGATCCGCACACGCCATCGTACATGATGATTTGAGGTACTGTAAAGTTTGCGCAAGTTGAGCACTTAAATAGCTTACTGATTTGCACAAATAGCAGCACGTGGAGGTTTTGACCCAATTCCTGAAACGTTATTAAAAAGATTCGAGCGTTTCGGAGAGGATTGTCACCGGCGACAAGACGTGGGTTCATCACTGTGAACCTGAAAGCAAGAGGGAAAGCATGCAGTGAGAACACCCGTCTTCTCCAGTAAAGAACAAATTCAAACGACAGCCCTCCGGCAAGAAAATCATGCCGACATTCTTCTGGGACGTAAAGTGTCTTATCCTGACGCATTTTCAGGAACACGGACAAACAGTGACCAGTGCACCGTACTGTGCTGTGCTTAGAGAGAAACTAAAACCTGCAATTCACAGAAAAATAAGAGGAATGCTGTCAAAATCAGTCTTGCTGCACCATAACAATGCACGTCACTATTTAGTGGCCGCAACAGCGGAGGCAATGCAACAACTGCGGTTCGAATGTCTTCCACATCTCATTTACAGTCCTGATCTGGAACCATGCGATCATCACGCTTTCGATCCTCTTAATGATGCCCTACGCTGTCGCAGGTTCACTCACCTATGATTATGTGGTTAAGGAAGCGTTGCACACCTGGATTTGGCAGCAGCCGAAAAGTTTCTTCTTCCAAGGAATGAAAAATCCAGTTGGACGATCAAAGAAGTGCATCGACCTGCAGGGGGACTATGTGGAGAAGTGAGATAACCGTTAAGTTCAGTTGGTCACTGTTATCGCTATTGAAGTGTATGTGGTCTTAACTTTCTGATTATCCCTCATATTCTGCTCTTCCCTCAACATTACTTGCAGGCTATTAACTACATAGAAGTTTCATAACAGCAGCTTTGCATCTTACACACTCTTGAGTTATATCCTTCTGTGCAAATACGTATCCATCTTTTATCTCCGCCTCTGCTCCCCCCCTCCGCCACACACACCTGTCTAAATTTTTTTTCCGGGGGTTGGGTGGGTGGGTGGAATGGTCACGTTCTTCGATATTTTACGTTTCTTCGAAAAAGAAAGGGGCATTTCTCTCTCTTATTAGCTTTAACACCGACAAGTCATGTGCCTCAGAATCATTGGCGCAACTCTTCCTACAGATTCAGCCCGAGAAGCTTTTTTCAGTCATTAATCGTTTGTAATGTCGTACTGTATCCTTTCGATTTTGCTTTTACAAAAATGTTCAATACACGAATAAATAAGGTATGTATGCTTGTAATGGAATACAAGAGTAATTTTTACAAACCACGAAAAATAAAAGTTCAGAGAATTTACAACAACGTCCATCTTCCAGGAGTTCTTGCTTGCCTTTCAAGGAGATGAGCCTCCACCTGCCCCCTGGTAGCTACGGCCGTATCATCTCTTTTTTTTTTTTTCTATCTCTCTCTGATTCTTACCTGTGTACTTACACGAAAAAATCCAAGGGTTCAGTGGCGCACCCACGGAGGGGTTTAAGCCTCCTCCAAGGAGATTAAGAATGACGTACTTCACAAATTAAACATTCAAAAATATTATTTTACACCTTCAAAAAATTACATAGTGTCTTCTATTACATGGTGTCTTCTTCCCAAAGCCCCAAAGAGATTAAGAGCGACGTACGTCACAAATTAAACATTCAAAAACATTATTTTACATGTTCAAAAAATTACATAGTGTCTTCTATTACATGGTGCCTTTTCCCCAAAGAGATTAAGAGCGACGTACGTCACAAATTAAACATTCAAAAATATCGTTTCACATGTTCAGAAAATTACATAGTGTCTTCTATTACATGGTGTCTTCTTCCCAAAGCCCCAAAGAAATTAAGAGCGACGTACGTCACATAGGCATATACACTGCCGGAAAGTGAATAAAGAACACCAAGAAGGAGACGTCTGATACCAACGAAATTTATACAGCATAATAACGGAATACAGAGGATAACGTGATCAAAACTTTATGGCAAAATACAGCTGTGTTTTCTGGTAAACTCAAAAATAACATTTCCATGTAACATGGTTAGTACGAGGTTGAACCACCATGAACTGCGTCACACTGTGCAATTCTGGCATGGAGTCTGTCGTACAGATGTTGGATGTAAGTTTGGGGTATTAAGTTCCAAGCATCCTCAACCTGGACGCGTAAATCGGGGATGGTCGTGGTGGCCGTGGAAACCGGATAAGTCGTTGTCCCATAAAATCCCACACGTGCTCAATGGGGGACAAATCCGGTGAACATGCAGGCCATGGAAGTTGTCTCACACCCTGAAGTGCATGTTGCGTTGCACGTGCCGTGTGTGGGCGTGCGTTATCTTTCTGGAAAACACCACGATGGACCGACCTTACAAATGGCACAACAACGGGCTGAATGATGTTGTTGATGTAGGAGGTGCTGTTTAACGTACCCGGTACAAACACTAGTTGTGTACGGGAGTGATAGCTGATCGCTCCCCACACCAGGAGACCAGGTATAAGCCCTGTGTGTCGCTGGCGGATGCAAGAAGGGTGGAGACGCTCCCCTGTGCGTCTGCGAACACTCATAAGGCCATCGGAGGCTCCCAAGCAGAATCTGCTTTCATCGCTGAACACGACAGATCGCCATTGCATTCTCCAGTGCAGACGTTGGCGACACCACTGCAGCCGTTCCTGACGGTGGGCTGGAGTCAGAGGTACACATGCCAGGGGCACACGTGCACGTAGTCCTGCATCCAGTAGACGGTTGCGGACTGTTCGCACAGTCACCTCAGGTGCAGCGGCAGCTCGGATTTGCGTCGCAGTGGATGTTCTGCTTGACAACGCCGCTCTTCTTGTGCGTCGATCGGTCCGTTCATCAGTCCGTCTGTGACTCCCGATTCCACGTCTTCTCGTGTGGGAATGTTCCTCGGACCATCTACGCCACCATCGTACCACCACCGATACTTCCCGTTTTCATGATCGTCCGCCAATTCCTTCTTGGTGTTCTTTTTTCACTTTCCGCCAGTGTATATGAAAAGGTGGATGCATATATATATACAGCCACCTCCAGCAAAAATTCTTGCTATATCAACTATATACACTGCCGGAAAGTGAAAAAGAACACCAAGAAGGAATTGGCGGACGATCATGAAATTTGCATATGTTAATGGGGTCGAGTGTACGTAGGTGTGATGTTAATTTCGGGACCAACCTGTGAGCGCTTACGCCACAGCACGGCATTATATGCAAGTTATCGTCGGTGGTATTTAAGCAGTACGGCGAAGTGAATGTAATCAGTCGTCGGCGTACGGACACGTGCGAAGACCCTGAAGAAGCTGCAATGCCTGAACATGGAAGATGTGTAAGATTTCAGAAGTTATCTGACTTTGAGCGAGGTCGTCGAGTCGGACTCCGCGAGGCCGGATGGTCGTATCGTCGTATTGCAGAGCGAATTGGACGGGAAGTATCGGTGGTGGTACGATAGTGGCGTAGATGGTCCGAGGAACATTCCCACGCGAGAAGACGTGGAACCGAGAGTCACAGACGGACTGATGAGCGGACCGATCGACGCATAAGAAGAGCGGCGTTGTCAAGCAGAACAGCCACTGCGACGCAAATCCGAGCTGCCTTTGCACCTGAGGTGACTGTGCGAACAATCCGCAACCGTCTACTGGATGCAGGACTACGTGCACGTGTGCCTCTGGCATGTGTACCTCTGACTCCAGCCCACCGTCAGGAACGGCTGCAGTGGTGTCGCCAACGTCTGCACTGGAGAATGCAATGGTAATCTGTCGTGTTCAGCGATGAAAGCAGATTCTGCTTGGGAGCCTCTGATGGCCGTATGCGTGTTCGCAGACGCACAGGGGAGCGTCTCCACCCTTCTTGCATCCGCCAGCGACACACAGGGCCTATACCTGGTCTCCTGGTGTGGGGAGCGATCAGCTATCACTCCCGTACACAACTAGTGTTTGTACCGGGTACGTTAAACAGCACCTCCTACATCAACAACATCATTCAGCCCGTTGTTGTGCCATTTGTAAGGTCGGTCCATCGTGGTGTTTTCCAGAAAGAAAACGCACGCCCACACACGGCACGTGCAACGCAACATGCACTTCAGGGTGTGAGACAACTTCCATGGCCTGCATGTTCACCGGATTTGTCCCCATTGAGCACGTGTGGGATTTTATGAGACAACGACTTATCCGGTCTCCACGGCCAGCCACGACCATCCCCGATTTACGCGTCCAGGTTGAGGATGCTTGGAACTCAATACCCCAAACTTACATCCAACATCTGTACGACAGACTCCATGCCAGAATTGCACAGTGTGACGCAGTTCATGGCGGTTTAACCTCGTACTAACCATGTCACATGGAAATGTTATTTTTCAGCAGTTTACCAGCAAATACAGCTGTATTTTGCCATAATGTTTTGATCATATTATCCTCTGTCTAAGTTAGATAACCAGTACTTTTAGTGGCATTCAGCGCAGCACTAGATATCGCAACATACTGTTGATATACAGAATACAGGCGATCAAATTGAGGTTCATCCCGGACGCAAAAGGTCACATCATCAGCAAAGGCGGCGAAAATTATCCGATGATGACGAGTACTAGCCACTGTCGGCGGTAGGACATTTAGGAGTGATCTTTGGGCTGCTAACAGGAAAGGCTCAAAAGCGAGAGCGAATAGCTGGCCGGAGAGAGGACATCTTTGCCGGATGCCTCGCTTAAACGGAATTGGAGCGGTTAGAAATGTGGCCGTTCGAACATGGAAACTGGCGCCCTGATAAAGGGCCAAGAGAGCGGAAGAAAAGGCAGGAGGAAAGCCAAATTGTGAAAGGACAGCAGAGAGATAAAAGTGAGAAACGTTATCAAAAGCGGACTTTTGATCCAGATTGCGAAAGGCAAAAGGTTCATCAAAAGAGCGAGCGAGGAAGTGCAGATGAAGGAGAAGAAAAACGTTAGTGGAAATAGTCCGACCAGGCACAGTGTATGTCTGGTCGGGAGAAATAACGAAAGAGAGAACAGAATTAAGGCGACGGGATAAGAGTTTTGTATAGAACTTATAGTCAGTGTTTAGGATAGAGATAGGGCGCCAGTTTCCAAGATCCAAGAGGTCACCCTTCTCAGGAACGAGGATGATGTGTGCCAAAGTAAAGTCGGGAGGTAACGCAGGAGAGAAAAAAGCATACGAGAAACACGCAGACAGAAAAGGCAGAAGGCACGGTAGAAAAGCACGATAAAAGGACAGAGGAAGGCCGTCAGGTCCAGGAGCGGCATGAGGATTGAGAGTAGCGAACGCTTCACGGAGTTCGCGAAGAGAGAAAGAGGAGGGTAAAGAAGTAGATAAAGTAGAAGGGACCTGAGGAAGAGAGGAGAGAAGAGGAGAAGCTAATGAGGATGAATACTGCGTTACTGCACTGTACTTGGCGGTGAAATACTGTCTGGTGAAAGTGCATAGCTTCGATGGGTTCGAAGTGATGGAACCATCCTGGATGCGAAGATGAGATGACGCAAAGATGTAGCAGAACGATGTTGAGATTCCAAGGTGGTTAAGTAATCGTGAGAATCAGCTGTAGGGAAGAGATGCAAGAAATGCATCCTGCAGGCTGCATCGGATGCGCGAGGAAGAAGCAAAGCTTGGAGATCTGCCAGATAGCCGGGGTATTGCGGATCATCAAGAGAGAGCATCGACAATAGAGCACGTAGATTCGCAATTTTCATATCGCTCTCATTCCGAGAGGCATGGGAGTACCGCCGTACAAAAAGGACCAAATCGTGTTTGACGCTGAGCCACAGTTGCATCGCATCTGACATAGTATCAAGAAGGGGCTAACGACTACGGAGGAACTCACGCACAGCAACACAAAATTGTTGATCATCCAGAAGCGAGTCCGGAAAAGTCCATACTCGTTGAGTCCTTGAAGGTGAAGGAGAAACACACACCGACAGACTGACAATACTGTGGTCTGAAGCGGCAGAAGGATGATGGGCAGCAGCTGCGATCGACGGGAGAAGAGCAGTCGAAACATAAAATTTATCCAGCCGTGCTGCCGTAGTGCTGCCATGGATGGAAGAGCGCCAGGTAAAAGAGATTTCCGACGGGTGTAGATGCCGGAACGCATCAACCAATTGAAAATCATCAACTAGTTGAGAAATCTGTAATACACGTTGACTGCGGTATTCGCCAACGGTTGAATTGCGGTCAAGGGCCAGCAACAACGTACAATTGAAATATCCGCCGATGAGAATATATTCAGACGGTGGGATGTATGACAGCTCTGTACGGAGTGTGAAGAGAAGATCAGGTAACAGACGCTCATCACAGGCGACATATATGTTAAAAACATGATAGGTCACGTTTCCAATGCAAAAGACAACGAACTGGAAGTTTTCCACATATAATGCACGAATCACTGGCGTCGAAATCAGAGGGAGACAACAAAAATCCCACCTATAAGTTGAGGTGCAGCTGCAAATTGTGGATATGGAACCACCCAGCCGATTGGGCCCAGGTAGATTGAAAAACGCTATCGGTGTTTGTCGAGGCAGCACGAGAGTGCTCCATTTGGAGGCCAGTGCTTAACCGTGCTAGGAAGCGTCTCCGAATGATAGCACTTGCCTCCTGAAGAGGTGGAGTAAGAGCAGGGAGGCGTTGTTGAAGATGGAAAGCATATAAAGTGAACTTCACAAGAAGAAAAATGTAACGGCACACAGGAGGCAAGTGAGTAGGTTGATGCTTAGTTTGGAGTAGCCAAGCATATGCAAGAAAGGGTAACGATCGAGCACAAATTCGATCAGCAAGACGAAATGCTGTGTTTAGGACTGGCAGGAGAACGGGGCAGAAGAGCTATTGATGTTGGACGTCGCTGACTTCAGGGCAAAAGGAGCACTGTGGAGAGGTGAGAAGAGTCATGTGAAATAGTACTGATGGGGCGGGGAGACGAAGGTGAAGAAATCGCCAATGGACATTGAGTTCAAGAGGGGAGGAAAGGGGAGTGGTAGAGGCTGTCCAGATGGCGTGGAGAAGAGAAGGAGAAGCGGAATGAACAGAAAGTGGAAGTGTGGGAGGAAAGAAGAAGTCAATAAAGAGAAGAGGAGGAGATAGAAGTAACTAGAACCGGGGAACTGCGAATGAGGAGAAAGAACGGTAGAGAAAGAGGGGCGGATGGGACCGAGAAGAGACCATCAGGGAAAGCTAGGAGTGGAAAGAGGCTCCATAGCGCTGTGCGAAGAAGAAGATATTCGTTAGCAAGAGTAATGGTTGGATGTAGAAACAGGGAAGAAAGAGGTCTCCAGGTTAGATCAGAAGTTATGAGAGAACGGACAGTTATCATACCAGAACGGATCCAAATAGGGAAGTAAAAGTAAGGGAGGTTAGGAGGGTGAATAAGAGAAGAGAAGAAGAGAGGTTCATCTAGGAGATCAAGAGTTGAAGAAGAAATTGGACGGAGAAGAGGAAGCGAACGAAAGAGAGAAGGGCCCTCTCGCAGGACAGGAGGGAAGTGCGACGGGCGAAGATAGTATGCATCCATCTTCAGAAACAGTAGGAAGGTGAAAGATGGGTCACGGGAAGAAGCTAGAACATTCAAGGCAGTGGTAAGGGACGGAACAGTTGAAGTGGCAAGGCGAACGAAATGAATAATGCAATGTGTTTTGTAAAGGACAGCTGGATAAGGAAGCTGGATGCCACCTAATGAGGCTGGAAGATGAAGCGTGGCAGGTTTAATCCAGTGATGTGAAGCAGGGCCCGATTTACTACATGCGAGGCCCAGGGCACAAAACATTTCCGGGGCCTCCTTCCTTATTCTCTATCGACCAAATAATAGTCACTGTGTGCAGAGTAGCAGAATGTAGACGTACATGCGTACGCTGATAGTTTCCAAATCATTAGCAGGTTTGCAGATAGTTTTTGCATGTAGATTAAAAAAATTAAAATGTTAAGCCTATATACAGCAATTAAAACACTTACTCAACGCTTTACTCAGATTAATATACTTAATTCTATTTTAACTGAAGAACTTAATTATTTTTCACATTTTCTGAGTTCTTTTGTTTTTACAGACATTTCTGGCCTCTAGATTTTATCAAGGCCTGTTCTCAATGTATACCAACTGTATTAAAAGTTTTGTTTACACAGAATTTAAATTTTATTGCCAAGTTCCTCTTTCAGTTGCCAATTAAATACAAATATTTCCTTATGCATTTTGTAAGTCCAGTATTTTTGAATTAACTTGTTGAAAATCATATTTATAATTTTTGAAGGTTCATTGATAGAACTGTTTTTCTGGATATAAAAACTTTCTTTAATTAATCTCTTGTTTTTATGAGGTTCGTAGTCCAATATTTTAATATTTTGCCATAAAAGTCCATTTTACACACATTGCTGCACATTCAATGTACTATTTTGTCCTCATTGGAATCTGTAATGTTCTAATAATTATTTATTTTATTAATTTTCCTTTAAATTATCTTATTCTATTGTTATCATGGTTTGCGGGTTGGCAGCGAGTTTTCTGTTTTGTACGCAGATACATTTTATTTTTATACAACTCTGGCTGTGCGGGTACAACTGGTTGATCAGTAGTTTGTGGTGTTAATGACACCCATAGACTCTAATTATAACAATATATCTATGACAAAATGGATGGACATCTTAATTTTAGTGAATATTATGGTCCTGCAATGTACTGATTCTTGAGTCTAGAACATGAGAACAATGCATCCAACAAAAAATGTGAACTAAAACAAGAAAAAAAAAATCCATGGTGACCTCCACTGGACTTCCTCATAAATAGAGATGTGAAGCTACATAAAAAATTGAAAAAGTGCTATGGGAACTCTTCTTCCAGCTTCCCGGTTTCTACCAAGATCAAATCAGCGCATCATGATCAATATATCAGAAAACTGCAAAACATAAATTTTTGTGTTGATGAGGAAGAGTCTGAGTTACACAAAAAAAAAATAACAATAACAAAACAAAAAACATAATAATAATAATAATAATAATAATAATAATAATCTGAAAAGCTGAGGGGGACACCTAGTCCGGTTCAGTTTTTGGTAAATGTGTTGTACTTCGGCGTCCTAAATTATTTGGTCAGAAAAGTTGTAAAATTTAAAAAAAAGCATATTAAAGATGTTTACCGAAAAACTTACCTCCAAGTAGTCCAAGTAGGATGAGTAAACACACGCTGCGGCGACGACCTGAAGCGTTGCTCCGTTGAAAGGAAGGTTTGCTGCGGCTGAGAATTCATGGGCAGAAGAGTACAACAGGAATCAGGTACGCTCTTCTCAGGAAAGAGTAACAGAATATACTGCTACGCTAAAGAATGTAGTTTGTAATTTCTGTCTCACTTTTTAAAGAAACATGCAGAGACTCTTCGTTCTTTGGCATGTAATTCCGTGATACTAAATAGTAAGTATGCACATGCCTTTCTTGTTTCTAGAAAAGCGTTAGAGTAGGTGTCGCATTCTCTCTAACGGAAGTTAGATGGCAAGTCTCAAAGTGATAATTTGATTACTAAATAAAAAAAAAAAAGCTTCCACGGAGAAATGAGTTCATACATTCAGCATCAAAGAATCCCGTGTGAAAAAAAAGAAACTGTCCGATTGCGATGCCAAGAACTGACACCGAAATTAACTATTTTCTGTAGCGTAGCACTACACTTTGTCCTGACAACAGCGTACCCGGTTCCTATTGTACTATTCTGCCCGTGAATGTCCTGGCTGCAGCGATCCTTCCTTTCAACGGAGCACAGCTTCATGTCAACGCCTCAGCGTTGTTTAAGGCCTCCCGCAGTGTCTGCTGACTCGTCATACTTGGAGTTCAAGTTTTGCGGTAAACATCTTTAATATTCATTCTAACGATGAAATTTTTTCACCATTTCCCCTTAAATTGCATATTTTAGAATCTGTACGTCACACTTTTTAGAAATTTTACAACTTTTCCGACCAAATAATTTACCACGCTAAACTACACATTTACCCAATTTTTACCAAAATCTAATGAGCACATAATGACATGAATGTACAAATTGTCCAATGTCAAACAAAACTGACAATACAATGACAAAGTGTTGTGTTTGGGCACCAGATCTTTTTATTTGTAATAACTCGGTTACTATTCTTTATTTTTAGGAATGAATAAAAACATTTGAAAATTTACCTCCTATATCAGGACGAAACAGTTGGGTTGAATATTTTTCTTTTACATTTCCTAGGTGCAAAGTCAGGTATCAGAGAATCATAATTTAAAGACTGTGTCACATCGCTCTCCAAAGACAGCAGAGCTAATGATGCCAGTTCCGTTTGTCGCATGGTTGATCGTAAGGGATTTTTAAGTCTTTTCAGCAAAGAAAATGATCTCTCACTTGTACAATTTGAAATCGGTAATGTCATGAACATTCTAAGTGCAGTCTCAGTGTTCGGAAATGTGGCTTCTAAATTGTTTACCTTCAAAGTTTGCAGCATCTGGGGAATGGTTGCATGCTCCCCCATCATTGAGGAGAATTGCAAAAACTCATCTGTAAACTGGTCGTCAAGGTCATTGTTATAGTATTCCTGCAATGCTTTTGCCCCTTCAAAAATTTCAGATCTTGATTTTTTTTGTAAAAAATTCAAATTTTCTCATTATATTTTGATAAGCACTTTTTCTGCTTGAAAGCTGAGTGACTAAAGCATCAGAAAGCACATAATAAACTTGAGTTCTAAATATATCCCTTGCACTGAGTTCTATATGTTCAATGTTACATTCATCTAGGTGTTTATTCTTGGGCACTTTCTTTCTTCGGGAATCATGACCATGGTATTGCACATTTTCAGACACTAATGTTTTAGCTTCCTCTTCATAGACTTCAAAATTTTCCCTCACAAACTGAATGAATTCAATTAATGACTGGAAAATTTTAGGTATTTCAGAAATATTTCCTTTTGGATTCTGGCAAGTTTGATTTGCACAGTTTAATCTCTGAAGTATTGTGTCCCAAACTACTGTGCTGATCGATATTTCAATTGTTCGCATTTTCTTCAGCAGTGATTTTGCTTCATCTCTTGTCTGTGGAGAAGCATCTACATTTTCTGACAGAAATACTAAAACTTTCTCTATTTCACGATAATTTTTCCTCACTGATCGTGTAGATGCAGCATCTGCACACCATCTGGTAACTGACCCACTCTTCAGTGTGAGTGATTAATTTCCATGTGCTTCCTGGACTTTCTCCTGAAGCATCTTCCAACGGTGAGTTGATGCAGAAAAAAAAAGTATAGAGTTCTTGCAAAAATGTGAAAAAAGAGAGAACTTTACCACAACTATCTATGCTATTCACACCAACTAAATTTAAAGTGTGAGCAGAACATGGCACATATTCCGCTAGTGGATTGATTTCCTAATGCGTGTTTGAACACCAGAATACTTCCCAGACATGTTGCTGGCATTGTCATAGCTTTGGTCTCTGACATTCATAATATCCAAACCAGCCACCTGTAGAAAAGATATCATGGTATTTGTAATATTTTCTGCAGTATGTCCATGGAATGGAATAAATGTCAAAAACCGTTCTTTTGCTTCACAATCTTTGTTGACATACCTTATGATAAAAGCCAGTTGATCTATGTGTGTAATGTCTGGAGTAGAGTCAACTATTACAGAAAAATATTTTGACATTTTTATTTCATCAGTGATGGCATTAAAAACACGTACAACCATTAATTCAACAAATTCATCCACACATGTTGAAGATAAGTAACTGGTGCTACCACTTCCTGGATTCCCACATTTTTTCAAGTGTTGGGCTAAGAATGGATCAAATTCTGCAATTAATTCTAAGCAGCCCAGGAAATTTCCATTCTAAACTGATCCAATTGTTTCATCATCACCATACATTGGCAACCCACGAACTGAGAGATACTTAACTGTTGCAACAACTGTATGCACAACATCTTGCCAGTACTTGGATTAATTCCGATACTGCATAACTATCTGACAGTCAATGCGTGCAGAAGCATTCATGCGTGATGAATAGTCACATACCGCTTGCCTGTGTATTTGTGAATTTTCATGCTCTGTGAGACGTTCACTTGCATGCTTCCAGTCAGAAAAACCTGTGGATCTTAATGCTGTAGTGCTCCTAGCATACAATTTGCATATCCAGCAGAATAGTAAACAAGTTGATGGGGATAAAAGAAGCCAGTCGCGTTTTACCTTCTTCTTATTTTTTTATTCTGAAAAATTACCTTCTGTTAGAAAACGTTTTTTACTACATATATCCTTCCCTGTGAATGCGAGCAACTTCAAATCTTGGACTGATGGATTGCCCAAAAAGCATTCGCACATTTCTTCTGTAATTTCTCCCCATAAGGCAGGATTCACTGCATTCATTGTGGAACTTGTGCTCTCTTCATTAGATGAATTCAAAAGATTTCCCAAATTAGGAGCATCTGTGATGTTAGATGATTCTGAAGTCAGATTACTGGCTTCCAAAGACAAATTACGCTCAAGTGACTCACCAGTAGTAAAATTAGATGAATTTGTAGAACTTTTGGGACCAAGTGAAATATCCAATTTTTTAATGACAAAACGTTCAATGCTACCAAATTAGATGAATTTGTAGAACTTTTGGGACCAAGTCAAATATCCAATTTTTTAATGACAAAACGTTCAATGCTACCATGCTGCAGGTCATCATTCTTCAGTTTCAATTGTTTGGCTTTCCGTTTAGCACTGCCTGATAAATATGTACGTTTTGACATAATTTAACTGTTAAATAATTCAACTTAAATGTATTGTTACAACTAACTAATTCGTCCGTAAGGGGTCTGGGTTCGAATCCCGGTCAGGCATGGATGTTGTGTTTGTCTTACGGCACTAGCTCTCTCCCTTCCCTGGGACCAGTGACCCTAAATTAGGGACGGGCGACTGCTTATAGCCCATTGCGTTGTTCACGGTGGTCGTTAAAACTCAAAAAAAAAAAAACTAAATTTGATTATATATAAAATTAACAAATATTCAACATTCCATCAGACTACAAGAAACGCAACGCAAAATACAACCAAGCCTTCGTGGTTACAGTTACGACAACGACAAGCCATGTGCAGGAAGGCCGCCCCGGTGGCGCAGTGGTCTAAGGCGCTGGCCTCTGATCATTCGTCCGTAAGGGGTCCGGGTTCGAATCCCGGTGAGGCATGGATGTTGTGTTTGTCTTACGGCACTGGCTCTCTCCCTTCCCTGGAACCAGTGACCCCAAATTAGGGACGGGCGACTGCTTATAGCCCATTGAGTTGCTCACGGTGGTCGTTAAACCTCCAATCAAAAAAAAATGTGCAGGAAGTTGAAGGATCAGTTGAGTTTAGGTGCGTTCGGAAAAGCAAGAAAAGGCACGTGAATCAATGGAAGCGCTCCTTCTTCTCAATGGCCACCTGAAGGTTATTAAACCACTGAAACTCATTAATGGCCACGTGTTTACGTGAAATTCAAAACTCAAACTCACTGTGTGTAAGTACCGCATCTATAAACACATGACTCATGAGCATGCAAAAGTAAAAATAATAAATTTTGAATATACACACACAAATTCCCATTAACTAAGTACATATTTTATTTAAATTTGGGGGGCCTCCCAAAATCGGGGGCCCTGGGCACGTGCTCCATGTGCCCTCCCGTAAATCAGGGCCTGATGTGAAGACCAGATGACGGAAGTTGAGAGGCGACTGATGGTCATCATTTGTGACACGGGCACAACCGTCGACATCCAAGAGTATTCGCATAAGGAGATAAGTTGTCGACGAACAACGGCTGCTCGTTGACGGAACGATGTGAAAGGGCGGGCCTCACTCCACTAGCCAGCAGCCCGTTGTATCCGGGGAAGAAGAGCAGTCCAGGTGGCGGATGCAGAAGCCAAGGGCAATCCGACATACGTACCGAGGGTCTTCTGTGTAGTGCTTGGAGATCTGCCAGATAGCCGGGGTATTGCGGATCATCAAGAGAGAGCATCGACAATAGAGCACGTAGATTCGCAATTTTCATATCGCTCTCATTCCGAGAGGCACGGGAGTACCGCCGTACAAAAAGGACCAAGTCGTGTTTGACACTGAGCCACAGTTGCATCACGTCTGACATAGTATCAAGAAGGGGCTGACGACTACGGAGGAACTCACGCACAGCAACACAAAATTGTTGATCATCCAGGAGCGAGTCCGGAAAAGTCCATACTCGTTGAGTCCTTGAAGGTGAAGGAGAAACACACACCGACAGACTGACAGTACTGTGGTCTGAAGCGGCAGAAGGATGATGGGCAGCAGCTGCGATCGACGGGAGAAGAGCAGTCGAAACATAAAATTTATCCAGCCGTGCTGCCGTAGTGCTGCCATGGATGGAAGAGCGCCAGGTAAAAGAGATTTCCGACGGGTGTAGATGCCGGAACGCATCAACCAATTTAAAATCATCAACTAGTTGAGAAATCTGTAATACACGTTGCCTGCGGTATTCGCCAACGGTTGAATTGCGGTCAAGGGCCGGCAACAACCTACAATTGAAATATCCGCCGATGAGAATATATTCAGACGGTGGGATGCATGGTGGCCTTGCACTTGCTCTGTACGGAGTGTGGAGAGAAGATCAGGTAACAGACGCTCATCACAGGAGACATATATGTTAAAAACATGATAGGTCACGTTTTCAATGCAAAAGACAACGACCTGGAGGTTTTCCACATATAATGCACGAATCACTGGCGTCGAAATCAGAGGGAGTAGGCGGTGATGGATCCCAAGTGCAAGGCCACCATTCCGTCCAACTCGATAAGCATGGTGAAAATCGTAGGGCCAAGCCCGCCAACGAGAGAACAAAGTGGTAGCAGAGCAATTAGTCTCATGGAGCAAGAGAAGATCTGCGTGTAGAGGGGCCAAGTCCTCATACACTAGGGCATTTTAGGAGAAGCAGAGAACCCTCTGCAGTTAAGTGTGACCACCTTGAATCGGTAGGTCCTTCCCAGGTCGACCCGCACGTGCGCTGGAATCTGTCATTTTCTTCGCTTGCTTCTTCATTCTGTCAACACTAAATTTGAGATCGGGATAGGAAAGCACAAGATTTCGAAAAACAGATGTCACACTAGAAACTTGGGTTAGAACAGTAGGAAGATCAAGCATATGACGTGAAACAAACTGATTAAAGAATCTAGGATGTTTAGGAGAGCATAATACTTCATATATTTTATGAAGAGAAAGCGGACCTACCGGTATATCCGCCTTCCCGTCAGCTAGGTATCGGAGAAAAGAATCTAGGGAAAGCACTAGGGGTGGAGTCTTTGAACCTGGAATCACAGCAGGATGTCGATTATTCGTGGCGAAGTACGTCGTTGAGAGGAGGAGCCGGAAGATGAGTCAACAGAACGACCTCTTGCAGCACCGGTGCGAGGAGGAAGCGGAGTTCGCGGAGCACTCAGGACTCCCGTCGAGCAGGCTTGCTGGTAGTTGTAGGGTCAGAGTCATTGCCAGAAGAGTCACTAGCAGTAGGGCAGTTAATGTCAGTAACTGTACTTGGAGTGTCTTCATCCAACGGAGGATGAAGGTCAGCAGTCAGATCAGCTGGAGCTGCAAGGAACGTGAGCGGAGCAGTCGGCACCAGAGGAGGAAAGTCCACTGTCAACAATTGTGGGACAGGACCCCGTGGAGGAGGGCCCGATAGTAGATCGGGTTGATGAAGTTCTGGAGACACCTCCTTAGAAGCGGTAGGGGTGGACAACACAGGGCTGTCACGAGTGACTTTTGGTCCCGAAGACTGGGGTACAGCAGGGCGGCGGCAGCACACACTTCGTTGATGGTCATACGCCTTACAAGTCTGACAATAAAAAGGAGGTTAAAACGTCAATGAGTCGGATCTGGTCTCCGCATTTTACAGTGAAGAGAGTAGGAAAAGTCTTGATATGATCATCTGAAGAGAATACAACTCGTGCAACTCGTCGGGCATTTTCAATCGAACGATTTTTTTTTTAGGTTTAACGACCGCCGTGAGCAACTCAATGGGCTATAAGCAGTCGCCCGTCCCTAATTTAGGGTCACTGGTTCCAGGGCAGGGAGAGAACCAGTGCCGTAAGACAAACACAACATCCATACCTCACCGGGATTCGAACCCGGACCCCGTTCGGACGAATGATCAGAGGCCATCGCTTAGACCACTGCGCCACCGGGGCGGCCAATCGAACGATCATCCTCGTCCTTTGGAGCAGCGGAGTGTGTGGTAATGTTACCCACAACTCGACCGGATTGCATTAGGAAAGCACAAAGCATATCATTTGTGACTTCAGGATGTACTGGGTACATCGAGACCGTTACTGGTCTTTGGGCGACAGGCTCAGGTAATAATTGGTGATCACCAACAACCAGCCCAGTCTGTAAGACAGAGGTAGCACCTGCCGCATGAAAGAAGTAAACAAAGACACTTGGCCCTCTGCGCGACATATGACGTATCGCTGACGGAGGGAATTTTTGTTTCAGAGCAGTAGAATACATTTTGAGTGGTGTGTCTGGCAGCGCCTCAAAGCACATACCCAACTGCCGTGGTGAAAGAAGTACCAGCTTGAGAATTCACTGAAATTTCGAGCACAACCTCATTACCAGAACGACGGACATGAGGTTTTAAAGCTGCGGCATCCGCTCGCATGGAATTAGACTTGGGCTGAAGCCTTTGGGAAGTTACTGCTGAAGAATAGAAGCGTGGAGCAGTAGAACTGGAGGTTGAAGGCAGAGGAGCACCGCCATTCTTTGAAGGCAGAGAAGCACTGCCATTTATTGAAGGCAGAGGAGCACCGTCATCCATAGTGTGCATGACGTCATCTGTCACTATGTGAGAATCAGCTGGGCAAGAGCTGTAATAGTGACGTCAGGGGAGGAAAACGATACGCCGCCAACAGTTGACGTCGACCCGGAGGGCAACGTGGCAACGCCATCTCTGGGCAAAGTCATCACCCCCTAATAGCTTAACAGGCCCGCGCACAGATTTGTGACGTCACTAGAGTAGTCCGTAGTCGCGGAGAGGGGCATTACGGCGATGTGCGAACGAACGCGTCTTTACGTACACCAACTAACCAAGTCGTGCGTTCTTTTAGAGTTTCACTGCATTTAAATAGAAACGTGTGTGTTAGTTTTCAAATAACTGCAGAGTTAACAAGTTTGTTTAATAATCTTTTAAAATACAGAAGAAAAAGAAATTACAGCGTAAAATTTAGCGTAGCGATAATTTCGACTTGAAAGGGTAAGCAACACAGATTCGTCAACTTAATGAAAGCATTCCTGTCATTTCACTGGAAGTGATAAACCATTCCTATAATCGAAATTATAAACTGTTGTCGTAGTTTCACTTGAAGTTATAGTGTCTTTATAGTTTGCCGAACAATTCCTGTACTTGTGAACAAATCGTTCTTGTATTTGAAAGATTAGTTTGAGGGTCCATTACGAAGTATCGCTGTCGTTTCAAAAGATGTCGATTGACATATTTAAGGAATCAGATTTTTCATTCATTGCAAACTTATGACTATGAAAATTTTAGTAATGAAATAATTCCTTTAGTGAAAATGTATTTTATATGCAATCCGTGACCACTAATATATGAAAAAAAGGTCAAGAAAAACTGAATTTTTTTCTGTGTTTTTTAATTATTACCAAAGGCTCAATAAAACACGTTTTAACATACATACAGTGAATTGCTGCTTGATCCACTGATTGCATCAAATAAATTAAGATTTCAAGAAAATTATACAATTGCTACAAACGTACAATAATGACATAACAAGTTTTCCTAATTTTAGTACCATCTAGTTACGTGTTTGGGCAACTTCATTTTGATAAGCAAATATAAAGTTTATAATTTTTGTCTTCCAGAGCACTATTTCAAAAAAGTTACCTTGTCAATGTATTAAGTATATTAGTAGCATTAAGCAAAACTATTTGGATCCACAATATAAGCATTTCTTTTTATCTGGAAAAATACAAGTAACTTATTGGCAGAAATTTCCTGAAATTTGATTTTCAAGAAGTATTCAGCAAAACTGCCAATGTACATATAATTATGGTTGTGTAGTTCTTTGTGTATCACAAGCCCAATTTGATTAAGTGTCCGTTAGCTGTTCCTTGAAGAATTTCAAAGACACGTTTCTAAGAAAATCTGAAATTTGTTCCAATAATTTCTTAAAGTATTTTTCAGATAATTATTATATTTTTTGAGAACGTGACAAATGCACATGCAGTTATTGTACTGAATAAATCTAAGCAATTGTTTTGGTACTATAGGATGTATTTTAAAAGATGTACATGTTTCATTATAAGTTGACTAACTTGATGTCCCATTTTCTCAGAAACTATAAAAAGCAGTGATATAAAATTTTGCACAAATGTTTTGTCATTGCTAAAGCTATTGAAAAAGATTGTTTTTTCCTTTTTTTATGATTTTGGTTTCAAAATAAATTCTATGAAGGATTGAAGAAGTTTTTCCCCATACAAAAATTGATACCCACCTTCACGTTTGGAAGCACACTTTCCAGTAGTTATCGGATAATATGAGATATATTAGTTCCAGTTATTATTGCTGTAGCTTGTGAAGACACAGTGCAGGAAGTCTGGAAACAGATAAGTCTAGATAAATGAATAAAAAGTTGATCTCTCATTTTAAGCAAATGTTTTCAAAAAAAAAAAAAGAAGAAGAAGAAGCGAGTATATATTTCTACTTGTATTTTAAAAATCTTGTTTGTTTAGAACATAGTTTCCACAATATGTGGATTCATGTTGATCCACGTACTTTTTTTCTCTTAAAAATAATAATATCCAAGGCTTAAAAATACCATGCCCGAGATGCCCAGAGCATGTAAATCATTCGTCTGGGCAGGTAAATAAAACATCTAATTGCCTGTGCATGGTAACTAAATTTTAAAATCTCACCACCACGGGAGATATCCGAAACGAATCACCAAACCTTTATAGTGGAGGTAAGCAGAAACTCAGTTATCCTAGTAGCCGAAATACTTGTTATTCAAACAAAACTCAAGGAGCACAATTTCCCTAAACCCACAATTTTCAATTTAGAACCACCAAATGTGGTACACTACCTCGGGAAACTCTAACTTAGACTGTAGACGGTTTTTGGAAGGGGTCGGAGCACGGGGGATCAGAGCCCCCTCATACAAAATTTTCGTAAAATCTGCAGTTTTCAATTTAGAACCACCAAATTTGGTATACTATCTCATGAAACTCTAACTTAAACTGTAGACGATTTTTGGAAGGGGTGGATCCCGAGGCTTCAGAGCCCCCCCCTCCCCGCCCTCCCACAAAATTTTCGTGAAATCTACAGTTTTCAATTTAGAACCACCAAATTTGTTATACGGATTCTCTAACTTAGACTATACGGTTTTTGGGAGGGGTTGGAGCAAGGGGGATCAGAGCCCCCTCATACAAAATTTTCGTAAAATCTACAGTTTTTAATTTGGAACCACTAAATTTGATATACTATCTCATGGTACTGTAACTTAGACAGTTGATGGTTTCTGGATAGGGTCGAGGCCCGGGGTCAAGGGGCCCCCATACAGAAGTTTCGTAAAATCTTCAGTTTTCAATTTAGAACCACCAAATTTGGTATACTATCTCATGGTACTCTATCTTAGTCCGTAGACGGTTTTTAGAAGGGTTCAAGGTCCGGTGTTAATTGAAAACTGTAGATTTCACAAAACGTTTTGCAAAATCTACAGTTTTCAATTTAGAACCACCAAATTTGGTGTACTATCTCATGGATCTCTAACTTAGACTGAAGATGGTTTTCGGAAGGAGTCGGGGCCTGAGGTCAAGGTGCCCCTACACAAAATTTTCCTGAAAACTACAGTTTTTCATTTGGAACCACCAAATTTGTTACACTATCTCATGAAACTCTAACTTGCCGCCCCGGTGGCGCAGTGGTCTAAGGCGCTGGCCTCTAATCATTCGTCCGTAAGGGGTCCGGGTTCGAATCCCGGTCAGGCATGGATGTTGTGTTTGTCTTACGGTACTGGCTCTCTCCCTTCCCTGGAACCAGTGACCCTAAATTACGGACGGGCGACTGCTTATAGCTCATTGAGTTGCTCACGGTGGTCGTTAAACCTCCAATAAAAAAAAACTCTAACTTATACTGTAGATGGTTTTAAAGAAACCTTTGCGAAATTTTTTACGATGGTTTTTTGGAAGGAGTCGGGGCCAAGTGGCCCCCATACAAAATTTTCGTAAAATCTGCTGTTTTCATTTTAGAACATCCAAATTTGGTATACTGTCTCATGAAACTGTAACTTAGACCTCATGTGGTTTTTGGAAGGGGTCGGGGCCCCCATACAAAATTTTCGTAAAATCTACAGTTTTCAATTTAGAACTACCAAATTTGGTATACTATCTCATGGTTATCTAACTTAGACGGTAGACAGTTTTTGGAAGGGGTAAGGGCCCGGGGTCAAAGGTGCCTCATACAAAATTTTCGTAAAAGGTTCTATTTTTTACACTTAAGATCTGCAACACAATTCAGGTCTCCAATACCCTATCTACGTTCTAAGGCGCTCTTTGGCCTCTTGAGGCCCTTGCGCCATTAACCACCAACTAACCAACCTACGGTCTAAGTTAGAGACCGTAGATAACAATAAAGTGCAAAAATATGCGATTAATGGTGTATTAAAAACACAAATCAATATAGTTTAGCTTTTACTACCAACCGGGCCGCCCCGGTGGCGCAGTGGTCTAAGCGATGGCCTCTGATCATTCGTCCGAAAGGGGTCCGGGTTCGAATCCCGGTGAGGCATGGATGTTGTGTTTGTCTTACGGCACTGGCTCTTTCCCTTCCCTGGAACCAGTGACCCTAAATTAGGGACGGGCGACTGCTTATAGCCAATTGAGTTGCTCACGGTGGTCGTTAAACCTCCAAACAAAAAAAAAACAAAAAAAAAAAAACTACCAACCGGCCGCTTATCAGGCATAAATATAATGTAATGCAAATAGAGTTCCAGATGTTCAAAATTCAAAACGGTAAGAAAAAGATGATCAATGCCAATGTCAAGTCATATACATGCGACATCAGATAGGTACATTGCATTTTCTGTGTCGGGGAATTCTCAGAAGCACACGCCAGATGTACGGCAGTTTTATAGATGTCTCCTGGACGGTAAATATTCCCATTTCTTTTTTTTTATTTCGTAAAATTAAGTTAACTAAATCAAAAAATTTAAAATAAGTTTACTGGAAAATTACGGGAATATATTTTTCATTCATTAACTTTAACCCGCTGAGCTTGGTGATTCCACAAATAGAAATATGTACCTGGCAAATACCAGGTATCCCTGCTAGGACAAATTATATTAATGATTTCTTTGCGTCCAATTCAATCTAGTATGGCCGCCCCGGTAGCGCAGTGGTCTAAGCGATGGCCTCTGATCATTCGTCCGAACGGGGTCCGGGTTCGAATCCCGGTGAGGCATGGATGTTGTGTTTGTCTTACGGCACTGGCTCTCTCCCTTCCCTGGAACCAGTGACCCTAAATTAGGGACGGGTGACTGCTTATAGCCCATTGAGTTGCTCACGGTGGTCGTTAAACCTCCAATCAAAAAAAAAAAAAAAAAAAAAAAAACAATCTAGTATGTCCATAAGAGCGTTTGGGGCCGTATGAAAAATACATTTCAACGTGAGCCGCTACGCTACGGTGGCCCAGTGGTCTAAGCGCTGGCTTCTGACCACTCGTCGAAAAGGATTCTGGTTTGAATCCCGGTGAGTCATGGACGTTGTGATTGACTTCTGGCACTGGCTGTCCCCCTTCCCAGGAATCAGTGGCCCAAAATTAGGAACGTCCGACTGCTTATAGCCCACTGAATTGACCACGGTGGTCATTAACCCCCCCCCCCCCCTTTTTGTTATGGAGCCGTATGAAAAGTACGTTTTTGATATCAACGTGTCCACTTCCACGTAGGCTGGTGACTGCTTGGGCGGAATGTAGAGTGTCCAGACTGGTAACAGACAACAGAAAGGCAACAGTACAGCAAATTACAGACCATCTTGATCAAGGATCCCCTCAAATGATCTCTGCACGCACTGTTCGCCGTACACTGCATCGGATGGGATATGGCAGCCGAAGGCCTGTTCGAGCACCTTTGCTGTCTCCAGTTAACAAGAGAAAACGTCTCCAGTTCGCACAATGATTGGACAGTCGATAATTGGAAACAAATTATGCGGTCCAATGAACGTTTTCAGTTGCCCCATGCTCATGGCCGAGTGAGAATTTGGCGGAAACAGCACGAAAGCGTGGACCCCAAATGCATTGCTACAAACCTTCAAGCTGGTGGAGGCAACGTTATGGTTTGGGGAATGTTTTCTTGGCATGCTTTGGGCCCTTTAATTCGTGTTGATCAACGTCTGACTGGCACATTATATCTAAACATCGTTGCGGACTAAGTGCATGGTTTATCCCAATGGCGATGGCTGCTTTCAACAAGATAATGCGTCCTGCCATAGTGCTCGTATTGTACAGGATTGGTTTCAGGAACATGCCGGTGAGTTTACTTTGCTTAGGTGGCCCCCACAATCTCCAGATCTTAACCCCATTGATAATTTGTGGGATGAAGTTGAACAAGCCATCAGAAAGCTGGATCCACAACCCTGCAATCTCACACTCCTGGAAAGTGCGATTCATCAAGCATAGTCTCAGATTCCACAAACCACCTATCAGCATCTCGTGCAGTCCATGCCACGAAGATTCGACGCAGTATTTAAGGCAAAAGGTGGCCCAATGAAGTACTGAGGGGGTGGTCATAATAAAGTGGCTACTCAGTGTATAAAACCATTCAAAATTTAGTAAAGGTTTAAAAGTTAAACTTTTTGACAGACAAAAAAATTATTTCCGGATTATTCTAAGATAGATATGATTGGTGGAGCTTCAGCCTCCTCTGAAATGGCCTAGAAACACACAAAAACCCTCCAAGACCTTTGGCAACACCCCTGCAAGAATTTTTTTTTAACTAAAAAGTTATTTAACACAAAATAAGGGTTTTCCACTGGTAAAAGTGACACTTTGAAGACTTTTGTATTTTTTTTTATTGGAGGTTTAACGACCACCGTGAGCAACTCAATGGGCTATAAGCAGTCGCCCGTCCCTAATTTATGGTCACTGGTTCCAGGGAAGGGAGAGAGTCAGTGCCGAAAGACAAACACAACACCCATGCTCACGGGATTCGAACCCGGACCCCTTCAGACGAATGATCAGAGGCCATCGCTTAGACCACTGCGCCACCGGGCCTTCAGTATTTTGACAAACCTGCGTACAGTTCATTGAACAATGTGCTGAAAGTTATACGTGCAAACTAAATGGAAATAAGGTTAAATGCCGCCCCGGTGGCGCAGTGGTCTAAGGCGTTGGCCTCTGATCATTCGTCAGAAAGGGATCGGGTCGAATCCCGGTCAGGCATGGATGTTGTGTTTGTCTTACGGCACTGGCTCTCTCCCTTCCCTGGAACCAGTGACCCTAAATTAGGGACGGGCGACTGCTTATAGCCCATTGAGTTGCTCACGGTGGTCGTTAAACCTCCAATAAAAAAAAAAAAAAGGTTAACAAAGAAAATAATTTTGTAGGGACATACATTTTAAGACAATGATGAGATTCATAAAATCTGTGAAGCCGATAATTTGAATAACAGCTGATGGTAATTTTCAGTGTTTTAGAGATTTTCTCAAATCTTAGTTTTGAAGCTTATTCCATGGAAACAGTGGTTTTTTTTTAATTTGTTTGTTTGTTTTGTTTTGATGGGAAATTTAATGACCACTGTGAGAAACTTTTTTTTTTTTGATTGGAGGTTTAACGACCACCGTGAGCAACTCAATGGGCTATAAATAGTCGTCCGTCCCTAATTTAGGGTCACTGGTTCCAGGGAAGGGAGAGAGCCAGTGCCGTAAGACAAACACAACATCCATGCCTCACCGGGATTCGAACCCGGACCCCGTTCGGACGAATGATCAGAGGCCATCGCTTAGACCACTGCGCCACCGGGGCGGCTGTGAGAAACTTGATAGGCTATAAGTAGTTGCCCGCCCCTAATTTAGGGCCACTGGTTCTCCGGAGGAGATAGCCACTGCTGTGAGACACACACAACATCCATGCCTCACAGGATTCAAACCCAACTTGGACAAATAGCCAGTGGCCAGCGTTTTGACCACTACACAACAGGTGCGTCTGGAAACAGTGATCTAAAATTATATTTTATGGTGACTTACTGTGTTTAGCTTGTTGATAAAGTATTTTTTTCTTTTTTTGATGGGGGGGGGGGTTAACGACCACCGTGAACATCTCAATGGGCTATAAGCAGTCGCCCGTCCCTACTTAAGAAAAAAAGCCCTATGTATTAACGCAAATAATTCTCTACATATGCAATGTTGCATTTACACATGAAAATCAAATAATACTCCCCATAAATACATGAATTATTCCTGCAGCAATCAGAATATGATATTGAATTGCTCTTGTTTACTGTTCACCATGTAACATCTCCTCAGAAAACTTGAAAATTACATCGGCCCTGGAGCAGGATCGAACTCGCAACTCCCAATATCCGTTCTAGAATGCTTTCCGTTACACCACCCACGACGACACTCCAGTGGCGCAGTAACCTAAGCGATGACATCTGACCATTCGTCCAAGTGGGTCAGGGTTTGAATCCCAGCGACTCATGGATGGTGTGTTTACCTTACGGCACTAGCAGTCTCAATTCTCTGGAACCAGAGGCCCTAAATTAGGGACGAACAACTGCTTATAGGCCATCGAGTTGCTCATGATGGTCATTAAACCCCCAAACAAAAAATACCCAGGATACAGCAGAATTGCTTTGCCTAATGAAACTCTGAAGTCGTTCAGATCGGGTACGGAGAACTGGCCACATTGCAATTTCAGTGCCATAAAACTTTTCTGAATGAACAAATATTATGTGGCTATATTTCCCACTACTTGACCGACAAAACATTTTTTTTTTAATATTTCATTTTCAATAAGACATTTCCACGATTTTCGGGCCAAAGACAAATGGCCACACAAATTTTAAGGGGCCGTATAAAAATTGCATTTTTGACCGCTGTTTACTAACACAACTCAACAAATTCTCTCCATGCATTAGTTAACGCAGAAAGCCTGTTCGGAAGGGGGGGGAGTCGAAAATATAAAATACAGAGAATTTCTGGTCCGATCGGGAGATTTTTCACATGTACAAACTACAGCTCTACATCTTTATATTCTATATTTTTGGCGTTAACCTGCTAAGACAGGTTTCCTACGGTAGTAGCTAGCAGATACCCGCAGAAGTTTTGTTGAGTTGGAGTGTGTAAACGCTTAAAATCTCCCGATCAGACCGGAAATTCTCTGTATATTATATTTTTGCCCCCCCCCGACAGCAGGCTTCCTGCATCAGCTAACGCACGGAGAGAATTTGTTGGGTTGCATTTGTAAACGCTGAAAATCCCTCGATCGGACCAGAAATTCTTTATATTTTTGGTGTAAAGCCCCCCTTCTCCCAACAAGTTTCCTGCATTTTTTTCTTATTGGAAGTTTAATGACCATCGGGAGCAACTCAATGGCCTATAAGCAGTCGCCCGTCGGCTGAAGCTATAGTCACGCATAGCGTGAATATAGCCCACAGACTAGGTTCACGCTCCTTCTGTGATTGGTCCGAACGAGTGTAAGGGAGTGGTCTTTTTTGGGTAGGGATTTGATGATTGATGTCTTCCTGTTCAGCTGCACGGAATATTCTGTTGCACTTTGAATTATTGTCATTAGATGGTGTCGTGTTCTGCTTTGAAGTATGTTGGAGTAGGTGCCAATGAAGAATTTTTAAATTAGAATAGGAGACAGCATGTAATTTCGCCATACCGTACCCGTCTTTTGGGGCAGTTTCGAAACATAAATGAGTTTTTTACTGATTAAAAAGTGTGCAAATTTGCGGAGGTAAGCTGTGCGAAGAAATTACAGTCACTTAACTCTTGGCCCCATCAGTCCAATGTCATGTTTGGAGGAAGACTTCGTATTCATGTCTTGCATATTGTATATTTAAACTAGTAATTGAAAAACTACTTTTTAAAAGTAGCTAACTACTGCTACAATCACATTCTTGAAAAGTACCTTGCTACAGCTACAACTACGTTTTTTTGAAAAGTAGCTACTTTTTGATACCTAAGTTAAAGGTACAAATTCTGGAGATCTTTATATGCATATTTTTCATTTTTTTCCATCTCGATATTTCGAGAAATACTTATATATTTCTATTTGTAGCAATGCTGCACCAGTGGTATAACTACTAGGTAATGAAGTGGCATGCTGCAGCTGCTAGTTCTAATTTTATGGAGAAAAAACAACAACAAATAATTGACCCAAAGATTCAGATTTTTCTTTAAGATAAACTTAGCTAAAAGATATCAGGTTTTCCTTTAAGATAAACTTAGCTAATAAATGTCAAGTTACTTTTAAAACACTAGATTTCCTACAGATTGAAGCTCTTTGGCTCGGTTGTAATACGATCACTCTGCAATATTTTGTGATATGATTGCTCTGCAAAGAATTGTAAATAATATGATTGCTCTGCAAAGAATTGTAAATAATATGATTGCTCTGCAAATTATTGTAAATAATACGATTGCTCTGCATGGCTTGTAAAACGATTGCTCTGCATGGCTTGTAAAACGATTGCTCTGCAATGATGCCTTTTCTCTGTGCTGAGGAGGAAAAGTACTAGCACACATGGAGAGCACCTCTGGACGATGTGTGAAAACAGTCAGTCACCTAGAATTACGTACATGATAGGTGTAAACTTTTTTCGTGGCAGCCACAGATTTGTGATGGGTGATTTCCTCAAGTGATTTTAGTTTTGGACAAAACAATTACACTTTGCTATTCCTTTTAGTACTTATAGTAAGTATGTCTCATTCACTGCATAGGAAAACTTGAATAGGCTAGCAAATGACATCCATTTGCAAAATGTCACAAAGGTGTCCAAGTGAAGCTCTGTATCAGCAGTGGCGTATATTCCGAGGCTAGCTGCGAAGCCCATAGAATGCACAAATCAAAGTAAATGAAATATACACAAATAAAAAACAATTAGCAACAGTATTAAGATATGTCGATGCTTTCGCTGCGACAAAAAAGCGCGGATTTGCTTCTTTTGACTAAAAGAATCTATCTGGCGAGCAAAGAACAACGGGTCTCCTAGGATGGTGTTATCGTAACGCAAACAGCTCTACCAGTCAGTCTTTGCTGTTCTGATCCGAAGACTTTCGATACGACCGCCAGCTAGCATTTCCATGACAACATGAATGAGCAGGTGAAGGGGAATGCTTTGGCAACTGTTCGCTCAGAAAAGAGAAGACTTGGACTACACATTAGTCACTCACTTGCTCCTGCTGATAATAGTATGTGTTTCACGAGAGTTGTTTCAGTTTGTGTGAAGTGTCAATAAATTAAAATCTGTAATATTGTATCTTAAATTCGTGGCTTTGTTGGATTCGAACTGTTTTGATAAATTTTTTGAAAGCTTTCTAAACATCTACTATCAGAACTTAAAGAACTCTATGCTTCAAATTTTGATACAGCGCCACGGTATGCCCCTTAGTGGATCTTTTATTTTAACGTAACACTGCAATAAATATAGATATTTTTCATTATATCAAAGGTATCTGAGACTTAGATTGCAATAGAATCGGGTAAAAGATATGATATGCTTGTGAAAGTTGTCACAAATATTCTAGGCAGCAGGGTTTAGATGAACATCGCAGAATAAAAGGTCATTACGTAAGTAGACTTACCAATCCCGCCCCAGGTGCATCGAATTTTCAATGCATAGTTTGTGACAAATCATTTATCCTAAGTCATCATATCTGAGGCATTGCAAAACATTTTCTCATTTTTCTTGCAGCGTTACGTTAAAATAAAAGATCCACTAAGGGACATATCGTGGCGCCATCTATCGAGCAAGCCGAAGACGGAACTTTAGCCGACATTTCTTGTTACATAAAGATGAATAAATTGTTGGACATTGTGTTTAGTGTGGTGTACAAATCAGCAGACCTAATATTAGTTTCCATCAGTAACTGCCGAAAGAAGTTTTTCTACATTAAAAAGAATCAAGATATATCTTAGAGCCATGTACATTTCAGCAACTTGGCTGTTATGTCAATAGAAAAAACCTTTTTAATTTTTAAATATGAAAAAGTACTCGGAAGAAACTTTTTATGTAAACGTAACACTGAAGTCCACACAAAAGGAAAGAAGAATGGAGTTCATGTACAAATAAGTGTTCAAATCCTAATCCTTATAATTAGTTTGTATCGTACTAGCAGTAGCATGTACCTAAAATTTAGTAAAAAGGGTTACTTCTATTACGTTACAACTGAAAAATAAACCGCAATTTAAAAAAAAAAAAACTGTACTGGGAATGTCGGGGGGGGGGGGGGGGGATATAGCCCAGGTGTCGGACCCAAGATACGCCAGAGTATCAGCTAAAGAAAACATGCAAATAAATGCCTGTAGCTATGTAAGTCCAGATTGAATTCTTATGGTGTAGGACACTGAGTTATCTATTTGTATGCAACCATATCCAGTAATGATCACTAAAGTCTTATAGTTTTGTTAACCTTAAGCGTGTAACTATATTTTACCGCCGAATCCTTATATTGCAATAAAATGTATGTTCATGCATTGGTCCACACTCCATGTTAGTGTTAATCCTGATTAGCTGATTGATAACCCTGAATTATGTACTTCTGTTCTAAAAATTACATAAAGAGGTAAAACTACAGGGCTCTATAGGTAGCCCCTTATTTTTCCGGACAATCTTCATAACTCCCCCTCCCACATACGCACGCACGAAAAACACATCCTCCATTGTGTTCAAAATCCACAGAAAATTGTTGTGCTTAAGGATACTAAAGTAAATATTGTGTCTGTGTGTGTGTGTGTGTGGTGGTGGGGGGGGGGACTTTGTCCTAGTTATGCCATTGTGCTACATATGACACCACTGTAAAAGTATATTACAGTAACAGCGTTACTTCTAATCACTGATTTATATTAATATTTAAATCTGGCAAATAACCTAGATGCTAGTAAGTACATGACATTTAAGCTGTAGTGGCTTCGTAACTACCGTTTTAATTACAGTAACTTCATAACATTAACACTATGTATTTTGAAAGTGTACTGGCATAGACTACAACTGGTCTGTTTAAATTTGGCAAACTATGTCAGATAGAACCCTTTGTATTCTGTTAAAAATGATAGTTAGTTTATCACTTGTACTTTTAAATTACATTATAAATGATATTCTTATCTTACTGCTCATCATAATGAAGCCATACTTCAGGAAAACAAAGCATGGCATGTAAGCATTTCATTCATCGTGAAGTTAGTTTCCCAACTCCGAAACTATGACAAATAGCACAAAATGTCAATTGTGAAGTTTGGGAGCACCATGTGTTTGCTACAGATTGGTCATAAAAGGTGGGGGCCAATGAATAGGTGAATTAGACTGCACAGTGGGGATTGCAAGGTATGGAAGTGTATTTACAGTATATTGAAGTACAGTGTCATCAGAATGCTGTCTAGGGATTGGAGCAAAAAACTGGTGCCGTTGAGGCCTGGCAGTAGCAGAGCCTGAACCTAACTGAATCGGACTGTTTTACCTAACTGAATCAGACTGTTTTTTAATTTATTTATTCAATCGTCGTCCATCGAAATATATGTTCTTTTTTTAACAAAATTAATCTTGGCAGAGTTTTTTCTTTCTACTTCTCTCTCTCTCTCTCTCTCTCTTTTTTTTCTTTCTTCGTAGTGGCTAAACACATATCCATAGATTTTTTGTTTGCCGAAACCACCTCAGAAATAGCCAGTGAAGTGGGCACCTGACGCTATATGTAATATATGTATATTCAATTTCAAAGGTTTGTACGACCAAGTAAATCCTTATATTTATATAATGACGAGACAAAAATTTCTTATTTATACAAAAAAATCATTAGCATGTGTGAACTGCATATTTTATTGCACTTTTCTTGTATATCTTTTAAAGTACAACATAGCTTTACGCTTTGAAGAGTGCTTAAACTCGGTTTCTTGAAGATTCATGGGCATGCTGCAAACTTTTACTCCTCTGAAACTCTTATTTGCCCGTGGCAAGGATAACCTGACTGTGGAGTGCACATTGTAACACAATAAATAATGACATTAAAAATTTATGAAAGGAATTAAAAAACTAAGAAATGTGCAAAAAAAGTGTTGCCTTTTTTTGCAATATTTTTGTCAAATATCAAAGTTTTCAATTTTATCTGTCGCTCCTCCAAATTAAAAAGCAAGGCCCTGCAGCATGTTGATCCTAGGTATTATTACCTTGTGTGCAAGTAAGCAAAGTACTGTGACTTCCGTACATGTGTGGAATGCTAGTTTAGTGATGACACACAGTGAATGCCTATTATGTAAGGTTTCCTATGCAGGTGAAATAAGGTAACATGACTTCCTTGAATGACAACTGTATGTACAATGGAGTACACTTCTGAACAGTGGTCTGAGATAGTGTTGATATATGGAGAATGTTGGTGAAATGCACATGCAGCTGCTCAGCTGTACTCGTAGCATTTTCCTGGTGGTCCTTGTCCTACACCTTCCACAATCACACCCGCCTTGTACAACATAACATCTCTGCCAAACAAGTAACACTATGACTTGATAATGCTCTGGTAGACCACATCAATCCTTGAATAGGTTGAGCGCTGTGAGTGTTGTGTCCTTTGCACTTGCCCACCCGTAATACAGTGTACAAGAACTCGCTGTGACCTGATAGCTAGATGTGCATGGAAGATACTGCGAATCATGGGTTTTACCCATACAACAGAGTACCACAGCAGGCCATGTATACTGGTGATCATCAGTTCCATACAGACCGGTGTAATTATGTCCTCAATCAAAAGTCAATGAACCTATTATAGTTTCTAGCGAACATTTTGTGGACAGATGAATTCACATTCACGCATGACCACAATCACAACAGGCACAATCACTATCACAGCAGCATGGATGAGCAATGGTGGTTACAAGTAAGTCCAGGTATGTTGGTGGTTTAATGTCTGGTGTGGCATCTGGAAAAACATTTGCCAGATCAGTGTTCTTCCAAGGTTCTCTCACTGGACTACAATATCTACAACTGCTCCATGGTACCATACCAGACTTTTTGGATGATGCTTCATGTACAGTCTCATATGTGGTTTCAAAGCAATGGCACACATTGCACAGCATCGGTCAGCAACTTTCTCACCGCCACGTTCCACTGACACATCTAGGGCTACGGCAGCCCGAGTCACCAGACCTAACCCACTGGATTTTTCCTGTTGAGGTTACTTGAAATCTAAGGTATATGATACATCAACCCCTGCAGGTGTGCTGCAAGAGCAGGTTCTTGCAGGATAGTTACCAGTGCTGAAAGTTAACTGATATTCTTGATACCTACTATGTAAGTCACATCCAGGAACACATTGTAACAAATGATGGACATTTGGAATACTCTTAACTTTGATAGATATGTTTCTTTCTAGTAATGTAATAGCTGAGGGCCTCTATGTCAACAACACATGGCTGCACTTAATGATTTGTGTAAGTTGATTGTGTGGTGTGTACTATTAAATGTCTACAACTTATTCTGAGTCTATTATTTTCAGATCTTGTGTTCATATTACACTGCCATAGTAGTTCTGTTTCTTCATCAGCTCGTCATGGCATTTACTTTCATGGTTACCTGAATGCACTCATACATTTGCCTCCTCAATGTACAGCCTAATTTTACCTATTGACCTACACATTTTATTACCAATTTTAGCAAACACATGATGCTCCCCAACTTTGCAATTTACATTTTTTCAGATTTTGGGGTACTAGCTTCCCAGATTTGCTACCAGGTGCACTACAGTCAAGCTTATTGGATCTGCCCCCTCGCACATTTCTTGATCCCGTTGGTTCCACATCTAAGGATGTGAAGCTTCTGTTTGCCAATGCAGCTGTGTGCGTGTATATATCATCATCATCATCATCATTGTCAACCATTATCAATCCACTGCTGGACGAAGGTCTCCCCAAGTTTCCTCCACAACGGTCTGTCTTGTGCCAGTCTCCTCCATGTCACCCCTGCATACTTTCGAATTTCATCCACCCATCTCCCATGTGGTCTTCTTCTGGGTCTTTTCCTATCCCTTGGAATCCAATCTAAAATTTCGGCTGTCCATCGATGATCTGTCCTTCTGGCAGTATGTCCAGCCCATTGCCATTTCAGGGATTTAACTCTGATCATGATGTCTTCCACTCTTGTCATTTTTCGGATCCACAAGCTCCTCTTCTTATCTCTCCTGGTTACACCAAGCATGCACCTCTCCATGCTACTTTGAGTTGTCTGCAGCCTTTGTATGTCTCTTTTAGTTAAGGTCCACGTCTCTGCACCATACGTAAGCACTGGAAGGATGCATTGATCAAACACTTTTCTTTTAAGACATAATGGCATATTGCTCTTGAAAATTATGCTGTTTCTTCCAAAAGCTCTCCAGGCAAGTTTTGTACGCTGATTAATTTCTTCATCAATGTGACCCTCACTTGATATCTGCTGTCCAAGATAAACGTATGTGTCTGTTATCTCCAGCTTTTCTCCATCAATCGATAAATCTTCATTTCTTGTAAAAGCATTGAACATCACTTTTGTTTTCTGAAAGTTCATTTTTAATCCCACTTCTTTACTCTTGTCAGCAAGTTCCTAGATCATACTCAGCAGCTCTGATGGGCTAGTTGCAAAAATGACTACGTCATCAGCAAAACGAAGGTGGGTTAGATAATCTCCATTAATCTTTATCCCCTTGTTTTCCCAGCTCAGTGACTGAAAAACACCCTCCAATGTGGCATTAAAGAGCTTCGGAGATATGGTGTCACCTTGTCTCACTTCCCTTCCAATTTTTATGTGTGTTGTATTTTCAAACAGCCTAATCTTTGCACTTGCATTTTCATAGATGTTATTAATAATATTAATGTATGCATCTTCAATGCCGCAGGTTTTCAGAGCCATTGTAACTGCTGATGGTTTCACCGAATCAAAGGCTTTTTCATAATCGATAAAAGCCATGCACAATGGAAGTTCATATTCCCTCGCTCTTTCAATTAGTTCTCTCAGCACATGGATATGATCTATTGTGCTGTAGCCACTCCTCAATCCAGCTTGTTCTCTCGGTTGAGCCATGTCCAGTGTTACCTTCAAGCGGTGTGAAAGAACTTTAGTGAAGATTTTATAAACTACTGATAGGAGGCTGATAGGTCTGTAGTTTCCGAGATCCTCAATGTCACCTTTCTTATGTAGCAGGATCATTGTAGCGGTGTTCCAATTCTCAGGAATCTTTCCTTCATTAAGGCATCGAGTGAAAATTTGGGCGAGTACTGTTTCAATTCTCCACTTGCTTCTTGTATGATGTCTACAGTAATTCCATCTTCTCCTGGAGCTTTTCCCCGCTTCATGTTCTTGATTGCATGTGCAACTTCTGCTGGAAGGACTGGAGGAACTCTGGTACTGGTATCTTTCATGATGTCTGGAGTGCATGTATCATCCCTTTCATATAATTTGGAGTAGAAATCTTTCACTCTTGTCGAAATTTCGCCTCTATTTCTTGTTACAGAACCATCTTCTTTTCTCAGTGCCATAATCTGTTTTCTTCCCTTACTGAGATGTCCTTTTGCTATCTTTAGGCTTTGGTTGTTTCCAATTGCTTTCCTCACTAGTTCACAGTTAAATTTTCTTATGTCTTCAGTTATACTTTTTCGTACTGTCTTGCATAGCTCTATATATTCCACTTTAGAAGTCACATCTTCTTTAGTTGTCCTCATCTCTCTTCTTTTTTGCATCAACATTTTCGTTTTTCCTGATAATTTATTTACATGCAACTTGTTCTTAGACCCAGCTAATTTTGTTGCTGTTTCCATAAGAGCTTTGGTTACTTTTCTGTTAACTTCAGAAATATCCACTTCTTCCGATGTTAGGCCTTCTAAAGCAAAGAATCTGTTCTTCAGTTCCAACTTGAAGGTATTATGGTGTTTTTTAAGGTTGGTTATGTCAATAGATTTTGTTTGTCTTATGAGCTTGCCACGTTCAAGTTTAGTGTTGAGGTGCATCTTACATCTCACCAATCTATGGTCACTACCTGTGTTGAACTTGTTTAGCACACTGCAGTCTTCTATGATGAATTTTTTGTTACACATAATAAAATAAATTTCACTTGTCGTCCCATTTGGATGTCTCCATGTCCATTTCCTGTGTGGCTTTTTCTTGAAGAAGGAGTTCAAGATGAAAAACCCTTCTGCCTCTGCAAACTCAACGAGAGTATTTCCACGCTGGTTTCTGTTGCCGTGACCGAATTTACCTACTGAAGTTTCATTCTGTTGCCGTTGCCCTATTTTTGCATTGAAATCTGCCATAATTATTTTCAAGTGCTGCTTACTTTTATTATTTAGATGACAAATTTCCTCATAAAATTCTTCAATTTCTTCTTCAGGATGACTTGTGGTGGGTGCATAAGTTTGAATAATCTGAGCCTGGTATCTTTTCGAGAGTTGGATAACAAGCCGTGCAGCTCTGTCAGAGGAACTTTCAACTTCTACAACTTTATCCTTCAGTTTCTTGTTTATTATAAATCCAACACCACTAGTTCTGCCAGTATCTGTCCCACGATAGTAGAAGAGATGTCCACTTTTCAGTTCGATGAGATCTTCTCCTTACCTCACTTAGCCCCACGATGTCCCACTTGATCCTTTGTAGTTCCTCTTCCAATTCAAGAAGCCTTGAATCAGAAGATAGGGAGCGTCCATTGTACGTTGCCAAGGTCAGCATCAGATGGCAGCCTAGTCCGGTCCTCCGGGGATTCTTAGCACCCTCTGCCTTCATGTCGCACTGGCCGCTGCCTTGGCCAGGTACATTCCAGCTGCCGGAGACTGAGGGCCAAGATTTAAGTTGTGGAGTCATTTTGGAGGGGTTTGGCCATAACTCACCACGCTGGCCAAGCGGGTTAGTGAGTGTGGGATAGAATTTCCTCTAATCCCGATGGTATAGTTATACCGCTATTGGCGGTCGTCAGAGCCCCTTTAGTGGGAACAGGATGCACCACGAGAAGGCGGGGTTGGCATTTGTCAAGGAGAGGCTGTGATGTTACGCATCACCTGACCTTACATCCTGCGTGTATATATATATATATATGCACGCACACAGAACACATATATATATATATGTGTGTGTGTGTGTCCACTTTATATTATGTAATAAAAATAAAGGACCTTGTTCAACTTCCCAGGACATGTTCTACACCCCAAAATAAGACATATACTCTATATAAACATTAATGAGGAACAATTTTACTTACCCTTTATAACCTTTTTTTTTTTTTTTTTTTTATGTAAATTTCTTGCCAGTGTTAGCTATAAACATGTCTGTTGAAATGATTTTGAAGACACACAGTGCATTGGTATGTTTACAGGAAGAAAAGTGCTTGCAATTTCTGATATGAGACTCATCACAGCCTGGGCATGTGTTTTTATTGACTGTTGAACTCATTAAAATTTAGTGGAGGTGTTGTGGATTGTCTGACAGTTGTTTGGAACTTGCTTCTGAACCATGTCAGTGAATGGAGTGGAGTAAATGAGAGTTTTTAAATGTCCCCACAAGTAGAAATCCATTGGAAAATCTGGAAAGCACTAGTGCCAAGCTGAATGTCCTCAGTGACCTATTCACTGGGCAGGGTAGTTATTGTCCAAGAGTTCTTGTATCATATAGCTAAAATGACTTGGGGCTCATGGACTATATACATTGTGAAGCATATACATTTATACATACATAAACCATATTCATTGTGGGAAGTATCAATGGCGCATTCTGTACTTCAGATGCCACCATGCATGTTTTTCTCTGCCCATAAGTGATTGTTGTGAAAATTTATGATGCTTTCACTGGTGAATCTGGCCTCATCTGTAAAGAGCACTGATGGAATGAATGGGTCACCCGCCCATTTCTGCATACTCCATTAGCCAGTTGTTTGTGATGGATAATCAGGAGATGTGAAATCCTGCACATGCTACACGTAGTATGGGTACAAGCTCTGTTCATACAGAACTTTCGGCAAGGTCATGATTTTCAGATATTTTCTATTGCAGCTATTTCTTTATTCTGGGCACCAGGATTCTCTCCTCTAAAACAAGAGTCCGGATGGCTCTTTGTCTCCTACTGTTTGCAGTAATGGGCTCTCTCTCATGTGAGCATGTGACTGTAAACAGTGACAAATGTTTCCCTGTGTGTAAGGTGCTGATGTGATAATGTTTGATGGTACGTAGATATGCCTAACCTCCCAACTTTTACCAAGTGATTTCAATACAAAAGATGTGTCTGTGTCAATTCATGAAATGAATAACCTTCCATGCTCATGTGAAAACAGAAGGAGATTAGTGTAGCACATGGTTCGTACGCATCCTGGAAAAGTCCTGGGATTCCAAATTGCCCTGGAAATATCCTAAAATTCTGTTACATGTCCTGGAATTCTATCCATTCCTGCCTTTTTGTCCCTGCACAATATTTCATAGTTAAGAATTTTTCTACTGATATAACTTATGTCTGACAAATTTCCCTCCCCACCTCTGTCAAAATGAGGGAGGCTGTTAGTTTTCTTGTCTGTTAACAGTACTGAAGTTGTGTTATTAGCACGTCATTTGTAAAACAAAGAGCCGCCCCGGTGGCGCAGTGGTCTAAGCGATGGCCTCTGATCATTCGTCTGAAAGGGGTCCGGGTTCGAATCCCGGTGAGGCATGGATGTTGTGTTTGTCTTACGGCACTGGATCTCTCCCTTCCCTGGAACCAGTGACCCTAAATTAGGGACGGGCGACTGCTTATAGCCCATTGAGTTGCTCACGGTGGTCGTTAAACCTCCAATCAAAAAAAAACAAAGATTGTGCCTATGTTATCACTTTGTCCATCCATCATTGTTCAGCATATCTCTGCAACTATCAGTCTGACCAGAAAAATTTCTTTTGCATTGGGAAGCTTGAAATGTGAGAATGATGATCTTTGCATTCCGCACCTTTTTTTTTTTCTTTTTTTTTTTCTGATGCACGTTTCCTCCGCTAGAAGGCGTAAATGCAGATTCTACGAATTCAAAATACATTTTATTTCATATCTTTGCTTCTAAATATCCAGTTGAAATAATTATTTTTCCTTTCAATGCCATTTATATCAAAGACTGTTATAGGTACAGTCACTTCTTCAAGTAATGCATAGATTTTGCTCTAGGGAGAGCGTAAAGGTAAATTGTGTTTTCTCCAATATCTCTGCTTATGAAAGTCCTATTTCAAAAATTCTCCCCGCATCGGATACAGCTCCTGATGGGAAATGTTTTGCACATAATTCCTAATTTCTGTTAAAGAATGCTTTTTGGCCACCAGGAGGTGTAAGTGTTTATTTCTGCTTTGATGTATTCACAGCAAAATCAGAGCTCTTCTGAAAACTCTTGGAAAAATTATTTCATGAACCGATATCTCTCACCTCGGAAAACCTTTTGAAAATACCTCCTGCGTAAAATAGCGCATAGTTTTCCCACCAGGTATTTGAAAAGTCCTTTTTCCTTAGCATAGCTTTTACCATGAAGACTACTTTTTGCCTACTTTCAACTTTTCCATTATGCAAAATTCTTCTGCTACAAGGTGTAGAGTCATATCGTATTTCTTCTTTGAAGTGTCTGATTTGGAAATCTCTTTGTCGCTGATACTTTCCTTCTGCTATGAGAAACTTTTTGTGTGCCATTTCTTAATTTTTGTAACATACTGTACTTTTTAGTCACTGGTGGAAGTGAGTAGCTGTTTCTATTTCTGGATGTTTTATTGATTGCAAAACTCCAGTTAATTATTTTTTTTAGCCAGTTGCATTGACTTTGAGTAACTTTGATAAATTTCATTCTCATCGGAGAGATTCAAAAGAAGTGCTCATTTCAACCGAAAAAATTCAGTGTTGTCTTCAAATATTTCACCTTCCTTATCCTTAAATTTCCAATGTCAACATTATTTCAAAATAATTAAATATAAATAGTATTTAGTTTATACATTGATTTTGTGGTATATGATAGCATTACGAGAGTAATGACACGTTTATGTTCTAACTATGGATTTTATACCTATATATTTTTGAGTTTTATGGGGTTTTTTATTTTATAATTTTCTTCAATGATTGAACTAAAAGCCAAAGTAAAAATTAATTTTTCTCAAATTTAGTATAGCATAATGTACATAAAAGTTTTGTAGAAATTAAACTAGTTAAATGTTCAGCGACACTTTTGGTATTTCAGTATTTATCTGTGATTCTAAGTTTCTTATTAGCTGCAGCAGACATCAGTTTTCAACATTCTGTTGTATTAAGTTTGCTCAAGCCTGTAGGGAGCTGTTTGTTGTAGGTTACAGGTTGAACAGACCTATGGTTTCTCTATATTTTAAGTAGGAGCGTTTAGATCATATGTCCTGGAAAAGTTTTTCAACTCTACGATTGAAAGAATGTATGAACCATGCTTGCATCTAACCTGCTTGCAAATCACAGCTCAGTGAAATACACAACATTGATACTGAACTGTAATTGGCAGTATTCCTAGCTCTGCTGCATCAACACTTTTATATGGATTTTTTTACCTTATTTTGACATGTAAAACATGTCTCTAGCATGTGGCCAGACCATTTAGATATACCATGTATGTATTCAGCTTAACATTTTGCTTTCAGATAATGTGCTGCTTTAAATTAAAAAAAAAAAAATGTCCAAAACACTTGCAAATTTAAAACTTACACAATCACTACTCAAAAATGTATCCTTTATCAAAAATATTTCATGAAGAAACAAATAAAGAAATATTCTTTTTTTTTTCTTATAAAAATTTGGTAAGTGGAAATTTCAAACTTGATTTCAAAAGTAATGTTCAAGAATGAATATGTATATGGAATTTCAATCCTACATATACTGTATACAGTAGTGAACAAGTTAATCCAAGCACTAATATTAAATAAAAGTTGTAATTTTGCAAGAAAATAAGTACAAAAATTAAACTTCAACTTTCCTAATAATTTATATGTGTGCTACTCTGTTCCTAATAAGTTCATTAATTCCTTAGGTATGGACTCTATCAACATAGAATGCATTTTTATTTCTGCATCTCTAAACCATACCTTTATATGGATTGTATGTAATCCTTTGTATCACAATTAAGTTTTCCAAGTATCTTTTTCATTATGGACCACAAATTTTCTATTAGGTTAATGACAGGAGAGTTATATGGGTACTCTAGCATTTGGATGTTGTGATTTTTGAAGAATCCTCACTTTTTCGAAGTGTGGCATGTTGTGAGATCCTCTTGGAAGACGAGTTCTTTGTATTTCTAGATCTGCGGGTACAACGGGTTTTATTTTCCAATATTTTTATCTATTAGTCACTTTTCATCATACTGTCAACAGTTATCCTGGACTGCCACGTCTAATACAACCCAGAACATCTGTTTAGCTGGGTGTGTAGAAGACATAGGTTACTCGCTCTCCTTGGACAAAGAAATGGCTATCATCTGAGAATGTGACCTTCCATTTCTCAACAGTACAATCTTTGTGCACCTTTGTTCACTGGAGCCCCTTCTGTATAGCTTCCGTCAACAGTTGTTCTATTTGGTCTGCTGGCAGTCCTCTCAGCTTCCAACAATCTTCGATAGACTGTCATGTTAGAAACATAAAACCCAGTAGCTGCCAAGTCTTTTAAGTCTATAGCAGACAATCTTGGATTCACGTTACTTCTAACGAGTAACCAGTCTTGAGTATGTATAATATTCCTTTTTCACCCACATTTTCTTTTTCTGTCAGGGAGAAAAGGTATTTGTCTAACCTCTTTTAAATTTCATTAACAGTACGTAAAGGCTAAACCACTCATTGGCAATTTGTCTTGGAGATGTATCCATTTTGTGTACACACTAGAAAACATGGAAAATGCTATTAAGAAATGTAGGTTTTAGTTAAACATTGTAAAGCCACAACTGACAATTGTAAACTGAAACCAAAACTAACATTGTTGTGAACCAAAAACTTGACAAAGTTTTGGTTTTGGTTTTAGTTCACTTGTTCAGATTAATTTATTTGCTACAGTATATATATTTTCTCTAAATATTGCACAGATAGCAGATATCTTTGAAATGTATGCACACACACACACACACACACACACATCATTTAAAATTTTGCTGTATGGCCACTTTTTGTGATGGTAGGCCAAAAGCAGTAGACTGATATGAATAATAATTTTTCATTAAAATTTCAGTATGATAAAAGTTATAAAATTTCATCAAAATTCATTTCCAAGAAACATATTTACAACTCCCAGACATTGTCTGCCTTCCCTAATGGATTTCTGATTATTTAAATTTTAAACATATTTCTTCTTTTTGGAAATCTTTATCTGCAGTCATTTGGATAAACTAATTTGAAAATGAAATGTCAAAAAGTATTGATAAAAAATATTCTAATTCTAGATAAGTTTCACTCCTCAGGTCTATTCACTATGCATATTTTAATAGGATGACAATCTGGATTAAAATGATCATTTTTGACAAACAGTACACTTAGGATGCCAGGTATAATTGCATTCATTCTTACGGAGCCAGATTACAGCTGCTAGTTATTTAAGGACTGCTTGACCTAATAGACAGATTTGAAATTAAAACGCATACGAATCTTGGAAGTGTGTATCCATTTTCATGTTTACATATTTACAAAAGAAAAAAAAAAAGAATTATCATAAATATGCTGTTTCCAGTTCATTCATTTTGAATGTGGCATAACTAATAAAAAAATAACCAAACAGGTTGGTTGCCTCTAAAGGTTTCTTTCTTTTTTTTTTTTTTTTTGTAATTTATTTAGATTTCTGGATGTGAAATTCATCAAAATGCATTCAAGGAAAGCCTAATTGCAGCTTCCTTTGATTCTTGGTACACATTGCCTTTGCTAATTCAGCCATGTTTCCAACTTCCAACTGCAGATTTAGCCGTAGTTTCATCTTGCAAGTGTGCGTTCATAGATTTATTTATGTGTACTACAATTTGCAAAATAGATATAGCAGACTACGTACTTTTAAGAATTTCAAAAAATATGGCCAACCTGATTTATGTTAATCACAGTTAGTCTACTAGGTTGATTTGATCCAAAATTACTATTTCTGAATAAAATTTCACTAATTATTCCAACTGCAAAATTCCTATCAAGATTCTGTCATTCAACTTAATTACAGCTTCCTCTTAATTGATGTCTAACACACACTAGCATCAATGAGGCAGAAGCAGCAGCATTCTTACCAAAATCCAAGAGGCAACTAGCCGACTGAGCTGCAAAACATCTAGTAGAAGAATCAAAAGAACCAATTGTACGATGAAGAAACCAGAAATCACACACAACACAAATCTGAAACTTTGAGACAAGTTAACTCAGAAGTTTTAATAAGCACACAAAGTACAGGACCCAATTACGTACAGTATTTGCACCAAGATGGAAGAATAAGTAATTGGGCTAGTGGGCAGTGATTCTGTGAGAACATACGTCTAATGCATTTAGCTTTTTAAAACTTCCTTGTAGAAACATCTGCTCAAAATGTCTGGTTAGTGGTTAAAAATTCACTTATATAAGCAGATCCACATATTTGTAGTGAGTTACACAGTTCTTGCATGATGGTTATAGCATGACCATGTCTTAGATTCAAGCAAGCATAGGCAGGTTTACAAAAAATTCAGCTACTAACTTTTTTAAAACAAGTACTCTTAAAGTATGAAAAAACTTACCCTCCCAAAACATCGTTGTGGTCTTATTCCACAAGATCAGAACCTGTGTCACATTTGTTTGCATGCAAAACTGTTTCAGCATACCCATGATAGAAAACATGTTTCTCTTGCTTTAGGAGCATGTATATTCTTGTAAACAAAGATATGCGATAAAGTGTTGTTTGCTCTTTACATTATTGTAATGTCATAAAATTTCACCGTCATGAACATTGCCTTTAGTGGTTCATCTTACTGTAATATGAGAAAACATTTTATTTTACAGTTAAAAAGAAGTCTCTTGACATTTCCCATGGGACATCCAGTATGAGTGAATTGATGTTGACACGTATTCATGGCAAAACCCTCTGTATTCACTTTAACTGCATGTTTAACAGTTTGCCTATGTGACCCTAAATATTTTCTGTTGTCACCTCACCAGCTTGTAATATGATGTGTCATTATCACAGCAGTACAAGAATTCATTATCCATATTTTCTGTGGAAAGAGGTTTGACTAATGTTTCATGTGTCAGAGTCAATAGTGTGAATAGTGCTTTCTGTTTTTCTGTATTTCTTTTATAGGTCTACACTGTGTCCCAAAGTCACTTATTAGGTGTACAACTTTGATACTTCAGTAATTATGTTTTAAAGCAATTATCAGGACAGACAATACATGTACAAAATCCCTTATAGAAAATAAATAGTTTGCAAAGTTTCATTTTGTTGTGTTATAATGCAACTGCAATTTAAAGTCTGCATTTCATTGTGTTATTACTCGTTTCTTGCTTCTTCTGTTATCATTTTCACAGCTTCCAAATTTGGATTCGGTGAGGTAAAATGATTAAAGACACCCTAATTACTTAAGGTATTAAATTAGCGACTGCCCATGCAAAAAAAATAATATATATATATATATATCTTAGGCTCATGTACATTATGCCAATATTGAAGATATTACCAATTGTATAAGAAATGAATGCCAAAAGGCAAATTTGGACATTGGTATCTGTGCAGAATGATATGCCGCCTGACAGTGAGCAAAGACAGGATTAACAATTGTGCAAGAGGCTATTTGTTACTTGGTATTGGTGAGACAGAAGCAAGTGTAGGGTCAGCATTGAAAGGGAGAGAGATACACAAAATAGATCAGTATATAATGAATTTTCTTAGTTTTAAAGGCTGTGAAAATATGTGATATTGCTTGGATAACTGGATCAGACCACTGTGTAAAAGCACAAAATGCATTGCACATAGTTAATACAATCCTTAGACTACAGGATTTTTGGTCATTTTTAAAGGGGGGTGTCACAGTACTCCTGGAATTTAACTTAAATTTCAGGATTAGAAAGATACAGTTCAAATGTTTTATAATTATAATATTTACCTTCATGAAATTGGCTCAGTTACATAGTATTACCTATAGTATACAGTTACCTGTAATGCTGTTTTTGCCCCCCCTCTTTCTAGCAATTAAAACTTATAATATGTAAACTGAAGCCATAGACTGCTGTATCCTTTGGCAATATTAACTACATGCTTTACAAGTCATGTTGAACTTTGGTACTTGAAAATGTTTGTCATTCAGCATTAGACACACTGATGTAATACCCGTTCACTGTAACAGTTTGTTACATGTTCTTAGCCTCTTGCATATGTGGGTGTATCATGTGTGGGTCATTCCATGTCAAATCCAGGATTATTTTTTTTTTTACAAGTACTTATCCCCAGTATGTGTCATTCCCCAAAGCTTTCATTTTTTTATTGTTGATGAATCAATAGATATCAGTATTTGAAATTATGAAAATGTTGGCTTGTGGGATCAGTGTTGCATTCAGAAAGTTTTTTCCAGGGGAAAATTAAAAATTTCGGGGCGGGAGGCTAAAGTTTGTTGACTAATTATATATATATCACAATTTTGTTATTTATTTATATAAAATTTTTAAATAGAGTACAAACATTTTCTTATGCTCTTATATCGCAAATGCAAATTCCACGAAATCTACACAAACAAGTGAGTAAAAATGTTATACCTTTGCTTTAATTCAGTAATGGACCACGGATTGCACAATGGGGTGGTGTAAAATATTGAGGATGCCAGTAAGGTAAGGCTGTGCTGAAGAAAATCCTTCCAAGACATTATGGGTGGTAAAAATGTCCTCGCCTTACTATTAACGTGTTTCTGATTATTAAGGAATCATTACAGTGTTACCTGAAAACGTATGGTGTAATCATTTCCCTGCCATTTGGTTTGTCTTTTTAGATTATTTAGAATAGCAAATAGTAGTAAAAAAAAAACTTAAAACTAACAAACCGTTTAAACGCCAGTTTGAGATGCCTCGATTTTATTTATTTTTTCACCGAGTAAAAACCACCACCGCCAGGTGCGGAAAAAATCATTAGGGAAACAATTTCTAATAATTTGCTATTGTTAAAAAGTAGGCGGCAAATATTTTGTTGTATTGGAAGCACTAATGTCACGTTACTACACTGAGGCAATAATATGGACAGGCGGCATCCAGAAGACTGAAATAAAACTGCTTTTTTATGCTATCTTGACTGAAATAAAACTGCTTTTTTATGCTATCTTGACTGAAATAAAACTGTTTTTATATGCTATCTTGCAAAATATGATGATGTATTGCAGTGCAAACATCTTTACTGTGTGGAATTAGGTTTTTATTGCGGAAGTAATCCAAGGTGTCTGTGCTTGAAAAATTACCCCTTCAGCGGGGACTGTTTAATGTTTTGTTGAAGAATGATAGAAATTTCAGTCCGTGTGGACGTTTTTTTTTATTAAAATAATATTTTCCCTCATTTTCTTAACTTTTTTTAAAATAAATTTCTCCAAATATTCAGCTATCTGTATAAACGAACACAGACTAAAATAAGGGGAGATCGCCCAAAAACCTACGGGGAATGAGGGTAGGGGCCTTCATGGATTTTCGGGTGGGGGCTAAGCACCCCGAGAAGATACCTGATAACATCACTGTGTGGGATGTATTTGCACAAAAACATGATTACCTAAATTTCTTATAATGATGGAAATACCAAAATTGTCATCTTCAAGTAAATTCCTATGCAAAATCCATGGATGCAATTGAACGTTTCTGTCGAAGTTTTTGAGTTTTAAGCATTGTTTTTCTTTTAATTAAAAGGAACTGGCGTGGCCTTGTATGTATAGAAAGTTACAACAAATATGACCTAACATAAAAAAGAAAAAAAAAGTGTGAGTGAGTGAGAAGAGAAAGAGTGTTAACTTTCAGCCGAGGAGCTGAGAAACCAATTTTTAAACATGACACATACACAAAAGCAGTAAAATGGTGTATCTTAACAAGTGGCTAACCAACTCTTGATTTTTATGCTGTATCTGTCGTTACATAGGGGCAGTAACCATCCGTCTGCATCGAAGCCCCGTACGCAGCAGGATTCGCTGAACTGTCATTTTAAACACACTTCCAGTGGCCCCCTGGTTCATTCAGCCAGTGAATTGCTCCACTGAATCGCGTCGATCGGCCCTCACGCGGTTTTTTATGCTATCAGCCGACGTTCACCTCTCACATCAATGGCACGTAGTGCTCCGCAGTTTGCAGATCGCTTATTCGCAGGGGTGCCATTTCTCCAATCACAATACACTTTAACCACAGCAGCACGCGAACAGTTCACAAACTGTGCTGTTTCAGAAATACTGCCAATCCCTGTCCCGAAAGCCGATAATTATACCTTTTTGCAAATCTGATAAATCGCTCCTTTTATCCATGACAGCAGCGAGTGATATGTTATCAGAATGCATACAGTACACCATATGTACCCTCCAAGCCAGCTCACGACACGTTCCTACTTTCGTTGGGTACGCGCTGTTGACGTCAAAAGTAGGAGGAGATGGTCTACAATAATATGACTTGACTATATATATATATACACTGACGGAAAAAAATCCCAACACCACGAAAAAATAGTTGTAGAGGGATGAAATGGCGGCAATACATTTGTATAGGTAACATATTTAATCGATTAAGGTTTCAAGATCACAGCTTATTGTAAGCGCGAGAAGAGCCATTTTAAACGTGAAATGCTGGTACATTAATAACCGGTGTAACCGCCAGAATGTTCTAACCAACACACGGCCATCACTGGCACCCAGGCAGAACCAGCTTTCATCAGAAAACACAACAGATCACTCCGTCCTCCAATGAGCTCTAGCTTGACACCACTGACGTCGAAAACGGCAGTGGTTTGGAGTAAGTGGAATGCACGCTACAGGGCGTCTGGCTCGGAGCTGTCCTTCAAGTAACCGATTTGTAACAGTTCGTTGTGTCACTGTGGTGGCAACTGCAGCTCGAATTGCTGCCGCAGACGCGGTACGATGCGCCACGACCATACGCCGTATATGGCGGTCTTCCCTCTCAGTAGTGCCACGTGGCCGGCCGGAACCCGGTCTTCTTGAGGCAGTACCTTCCCTTGACCACCGCTGTCAACAATCATGCACAGTGGCTACATTCCTGCCAAGTCGTTCTGCAATATTGCGGAAAGAAAATCCACCTTCTCGTAGCCCTATTACACGACCTCGTTCAAACTCCGTGAGCTGTTGGTAATGGCTTCTTCGTCTTCTTAAAGGTATTCTTGACTAACATCAACACCCTACGTCGAATCTCAACGATAACTAACGCTCACGAACGTTACAGCGCGTATTTACAGCAAACCTGCTTTGCATGTTCCGAGGGGCGCTACTAGCGCCACACGTATGCGCCGAGCGCGAAATTTGCATAGACGTCATCTTACAGATGTACTCTCACAGCCTACCAACTGTCGTTTATCAAACACAACCCCTTCTTGGTGTTGGGATTTTTTTTTCCGTCAGTGTATATATATATACACACAAGGTCGAGTCGCATTAGTGTGACCACCAGCTAATACCCAGAGTAACCGCCGTGTGCAGCACAAACAGCAGCTAGACGGGCTGGGAGTGACTTGCTGGGTGTTCTTTTTTTTATTGGAGGTTTAACGACCACCGTGAGCAACTCAATGGGCTATAAGCAGTCGACCGTCCCTAATTTAGGGTCACTGGTTCCAGGGAAGGGAGAGAGCCAGTACCGTAAGACAAACACAACATCCATGCTTCACCGGGATTCGAACCCGGACCCCGTTCGGACGAATGGTCAGAGGCCATCGCTTAGACCACTGCGGCACCTGGAAGGTGTTCACAGATATGTGGAGCATGCTGACTGCAGTGCATCTGACAGCTGCTGGAGGGTGCGTGGTGGAGATCTATAGAGCGAACAACACGATCGAGGTGGTCCCACAGATGCTCAATTGGGTTTAAGTCTGGGGAATAAGGGGGCCAGGGAAGTACTTTGAAGTCTTCATCGTGCTCTTCCAACCCCTGTCGGACATTTTGAGCTGTGTGATACGTCGCATTGTCGTGCTGGAAGATCTCATCCGCCCCAGGAAAGACAATCGGCATGTATGAGTGTACGTGGCCTGCAAGGATGAATTCATAACGAATTCGGTCCATAGTGACTACCACAGGCATGAGTGGACCCAGAGAAGGCCACGAAAACATTGCCTAGACCATAATGCTGCCCCCCCCCAGCTTGTGTTCTTCCAGCAATGGTTGAAGAGTGTTTATTCTCCGATGTTTCTCGCCTTATACGACAACGTCCATCCGTTCGGTGAAGCAGAAAACGTGACTCGTCGGAGAAGACAATCCTTTGCTCATCAGCGGAGGTCCAATTCCGATACGCCGCCCCGGTGGCGCAGTGGTCTAAGCGATGGCCTCTGATCATTCGTCCGAACGGGGTCCGGGTTCGAATCCCGGTGAGGCATGGATGTTGTGTTTGTCTTACGGCACTGGCTCTCTCCCTTCCCTGGAAACAGTGACCCTAAATTTGGGACGGGCGACTGCTTATAGCCCATTGAGTTGCTCACGGTGGTCGTTAAACCTCCAATCAAAAAAAAAAAAAAAAAAAAAACAATTCCGATACTTCCTTAGAAATGTAAGCCTTTTATGCCAATGCACCTTCGTTAGCATAAGTGCAATGACCATCCGTTGACAATTATAAAAAATAAAAATACAGAAACATATAATCTCTAGAACCTTTATAATTTTTTGCTCTTCTCGTTTTTTGTTTAAGATAGAGCTAATTTTTCATATTTTTGATAAACGTTTGGAAATCACAGCCTGAATTTCATTTTTTTAAATAATAATATTCAGCGAAAGAATATATTTCCTTTTTCATTTGCTGATGGGCAATTATAATTGCGTTTCAAAATATACGTCGAATCTCGTAGTTTATCTGTTTGTACCCCCCCCCCTTTTATTTTTTATTTTCCTCCTGACAAAGGAACAGACGTGCCCACCCACGTCTGCTCCCTCAATAATTTGCTGAAGTTGGCGCCCCTGATACATATTATATTCACATAGTGTATATACGTATAGCATATGCACATAGCGTATACATTTTATAGATATAGTAGATATTGATGTTTACGTAGGGTGTCCGAAAAGTTATCGGACCGCCAATGAAGGAATAATCGTACATATAGTGCCGAAAAGATAACTAACGAAATCAAATGTTCAATGCGTGGATCACTATATCTAGCAGTTCAGAGTAATGCAACATTTTACAATGTGCAATAAAAAAAAAGTGTTCTTTAATTACATTCATGTAGCTTTTTTTTTTTTTTTTTACATTTATAGACTATGTAATTTTTTGAACATGTAAAATAATCTTTTGGAATGTTTAATTTGTGACGTACATCGCTCTTAATCTCTTGGGGGAGGGGGGCTTAAGCACCCAAAGCCCCCCATGTGTGCTCCAGTGTATTTAAAACATGCCAAGGAAAATTAAAGCAGGTGGGGATATACCCCAGCAAAAACCGTCTTGCTGGGCCAGCACTGGGCCATTGCTGGCAGCCAGCTCAGCCAACAATGACCCAGCACTATGTTGCCGCTGCCGAACCGTCAATAAAATGTTCGGGCGGCCAACGGAAGAGCCAGCAGTTCAGGCCAACCGCTGGCCAACAGTTGGCACCCTATCAGTTCTCATATGCCACAACAGGGCCATCAGTTGTCCATCACAAGCAGTAGCTGCCACAAGTGGCCCTTCAGTGGCCCTGCAAGCACGTGCCAGAAATGATGGCTAGTCTAATGTGGTCCGCTAGTGTGCCGGTAGTGGCAACCGTCAACCACGTGACGTAACTGGTGGTTTGCCGAATCTTGTACGCCAATTTCCCAGTAGTAGCCATAATAATAATAATAAAAAATTAAGGACAACCGCAGTTTCCCAAAGCTACATTTTTTTTTACCCTTACGAAACTTGTGAATTAACGCACTGCGCTGGGGAAATTTTCTCAACAGACCGGAAAAACGCCCGCTTGCATCAGAGAGGATTTAAACCAGGGCCGTTGGCGTGGCAGCTGAGCTCTCTACCGACCGGACTAATTTGCCGCGCTCGAGCGAATGCCTAAAGCTGTCTGTTTCGTATGCATTGTGTAATCGAATGCTTCCCTCTTTCATTTCACAATATTGCGAGGTATTTTTCATAAAAGTCAGTTTCATATAATTCATAAATTATTTTTTTCAACGTAACGATAGTTTGTTTTTTTTTACTTAAAGGAAACTTCACTCATTTTCAAGGAGTGTACATACTTAGAGTCGCTTTCCAAAGTTTTGTACTGTCCTTGTCGTCTTGAAAAGAGATTGTTGAATAAATATATATTTACCCCGGTTCATGTCACATTCTGTTACATTTTTAACGTTGTGTCTTTCCTTTCCGTTGTTCGAAGCTACATTTGTTTCAAAGAGTAAAGATATTGTATTTTTTCTTCTCGTTATTTTTAGAAGCGAATTCCTCCCAGTCTTGTGTATTTAGTCTTGTGTACACCTCATAGCGTTGCTTTTTTTCTCTTTCAAATAATTAATAAATTTTGTACGCGTATAATTCTTTTTCTTTTCTTCCAACAAACGTTGTTTTAATGGTTTTCCAGGACATTTGTTTTAAAATTTTTGCTTGTTATTCATCCACTCCATTCCATGAATTGTTATTCATGGGAATGGAGTGCCATTCCATGAATTGTTATTCATGGGAATGGAGTGGGTGTATTTCATGGCTGCAATCTATATAGTATTTCACGGCTTAATCTGATATCTTCGTCGACGCAAAATTTCATTAGGAAATTAATTCGCCTCTCTACATATGGATTTTTTTTCTTAACATCCACTAAAATAACACGATGGCGATAGCGTCGTCTTCAACTAACTGGTACAGGAAGCAACTAACTGCGCATGCGCAGTCCCGTTGCTTCCACCTGCTGTTGGGGTTGCATTGGTTGCCAGCAACGGGCCACTAGTGGCACTTGCTTGGAGCCCCACAATTCACGGTGATGCTGCAGGGCCATCAATGGCTCGCCAACTGATAGCGCTGCCACCAACGGACCACTACCGGGCAGTGAGCGGCCGATTTCAGCCAGCAGTGACCCATCACTGCCAGCTGGTGGCCAGCAGTTTCCCAGCACTTGTGTTTTTGCTGGGACAGGGTGTCCGTAAAGTCTTTCCCACACTACAAAAATTAATATAAAAAAATTTATGTAAGTTAAAATAAAATGGTTGGCGACATAATATAGCAGCACTCATAAATTATTTTTTTTATTTCTGTTCTTTAGATGAGCGCTACTGCTGAATAAGATGAGCATTTCATCGATAATGGCTTCCATGCAAGAAAAAGCGGCATGCGTGTTGTGGTTCCATGAGACCAAATCGGCGGTTACCGTCCAGGGTCATTTCAGAAAAGAGTGCAGATGATCGTCATCGGACCAATTAAGCATAAAAGCTTGGTATGAAAAGTTTAAAGCGACGGGTAGTGTAAGTGTTGGCGATTTTTCCCCGAGCGGGTCGAACACCTGTTACACAAGTGACAGCTGCAGCTGTTCAGGAGACATTTCTGCAAAGCCCCTGGAAATCCATTCGTCGTGCATCACTGGAAACTGGGATTCCCCGTCCCACGGTTCACAAAATTTTACATAAACGTCATTTCTGTGCTTATAAGGTACAGATCGTTTAAGCTCTTCAGTCTGACTGATGACCGCCTCGCCGTGCTGCGTTTGCGACGGAGATGTTGCAGCGCATAGCTCATGATAGTGATTGTCTGTTTCTCAGATGAAGCCGCATTCGCCGTCTCTAGTACAGTAAATATATACACAATATACGAATCTGGGGATCAGAAAATCTCCATAATGCCATTGAGCAACAGAGGGTTAGCCCAAAAGTGAACGTATGGGGTGGCCTGATCACTGGCGCACCCACGGGGGATGGTGGCTGTGGGGCTTAATCCCCACCCAAAGCCCTGTGCGTCAACTCGTTTATCTACCTATCTAATGCATATCTGTCTATCTTATGCACTATATATATATATATATATATATATATATATACTATGTGCGTATACACCACACATACATCTAGCCCCCCCCCCTCCCCAACAGGAATTCCTGGGTGTGCCACTGGGCCTGATGCATGACAGAATAATGGAACCCTTCTTTTTCATAAAGCCTACAGTAACGTGTACCTGGACATGCTGGAACTTTTTGTAGCACCTCAGTTGTATGCACTCCAACCTTCGGTTATTTTCCAACAAGACGATGCCCCACCACATTGGTCAATAATAATGGTTCGTGAGTTCCTGAATGACAGACTTCCGGACAGTTGGATTGGCCGCGACGGATCCATGACATAGCCACCTCGATCGCCAACATAACCTTTCTAGACTTTTTCCTGTGGAAGACCAAGTTTACTCTAGCAGTGTTCCGGATGTCGAGACGAAGAGCAGAATAACGGACGTCATTGGTTCTGTCTCTGCTGAGATATCAAACAAAACATGGCGTGAAGTCGAATATCGCTTGGATGTCCTCCGGGCCACAAATGACGCCCATGTGGAGGTGTACTGACACTGGAAAAAAAAATAAAACTTTACTTGTGCACAATCATTGTCGTGCAATCCCTTTGTTGTACCTGTAATACATATTTTTATATTGGTTTTTGTAATGTGGGAAAGACTTAATTGACTCATATATGGAAAGACTTAATGGACTCATATATAGTAACTCTATATTAAGAAATAAAGTTTACATTCCATAATAATTGGTCCTGTGTGTTTACAATTTATTTTGTCAATATTTTTTTACATGAATACAAGTTCGTTTATTTTGTTCAGAATAACTTTCGGGGTTTTTAAAATAAATTAATAAATACATTATCTTTTTCATATTTTTGTTATCACTGCTTCCGTTTTTAATGACCCGTATTGCAAACATTTAAATCTGGAAAACCTAGTTTTAAAATTTGTGCTTTATCTTTGTTTATTTATTTATTTGATAGAGGTCTGCAGTGGCGGCTGGCGACTACGTGCTAATGCTGTTGCACGCTAAAAAAAAAAAAAAAAAAAAAAAATTAGTAGCGATTGGTATTAAAACAATAAGAATGGCAATTCAAATTGTTTTTGGTGGAAAGTGCATCAATGATTTGCTGCCAACACAAAATCTTATTCTTAACCGGGCAAAGAAAGTTCTTGTTCGCCGATCGGTCTTAAAAACATTGTATTAAGAACTGAAGTCGCGGCGCCCGGCCTTTCGTGCTACTTGGTCAGCACGCCTATACAGTGTGGTTGCTGCTGCAGCTTACGTCACCCCCCCCCCCAATCTGTCCTTGGGTGTTGTCAAGTAGTCCATAAAGGCTTGCAGCGGTACTGAACTTCTCTGAGCACTCCAATCTCTTTCTCCTTAATTAATACAGACATTTGACGTGGACTAGGAACATCAAACAAAGGTATTCGTTCTTTCCAATTTTATAAGTGAGTCACGGAAAAATTCTCATTGGCCGCGAAAAATTCGCAAAAGGTGTAGTGGAAGCATATCCGGCGCGTAACTGGAAGACCTGGGTTCGTTTCCCGATGGCGGCCAATTGATAATTTTTCCGTGACCCACTTATAAACGTGGAAAGATCGAATACCTTTGTTTGATGCTCCTTCTGCTATTGGAACTGGGGACAGGGAAAAGTTTCACCCACAATTCTACAGGATGCGGTAGTTGACCAAAACAGAAGAAAAGCTTGTCTTTTTGTTACCGTGCTGTCAAGAAATTTGCGCGATCAATCAGTTAAATTATTTTCGTGCACTTAAACTTTTTGCTCTTTCTAGTGTAAAGTTTTCGTAATATTTTAATTTCTTGAATGCGTATTTTTGGAGAGGGCGTAAAAATGAAGCTTGATCCACGTGCAATTATTTATACTTTTTTGAGTTTCATAAACTCTTTATGGTGTGATTTCGTACAGTAATTTAGTTAATTCATGTATAATTAATTCATATTTAATTTCTTAGGAAATGCACCGAAATCACAAATAATTAATAGGATTACATGGTTGATTGTACATTGAACAAAGACACCGCAAAAATATTTGCCATTAAAAATACGGAAATGAATAAAAACGTATTTTCAATAAACTTGAGTAAATAAATAATTTTGTTTTAGATGATACACAGCTGAATATGTTTTCTCGGCAACTGAAGTCGTCGCAGATTAATACAGTAAATCTATATATTCTGCAAAATATTAGGCTTAATATTTTATTTGATATATGGTTATGAATTTAACCACTAACATTAAAAAAACCATTAATGTAATTACTGATGCTAAAAAGATGAAGGAAATTACAAACAATTCATATAAATTTGTACATAATTACGGAAAACATCTGGAGTTGCTTTTTTTTTTTTTTTCTACGGCGGATGATGAGACTAAGCCCGTTGAATATCAATTCCAAAGTCTTTGCTGGAAGAGGGGGGGGGAGGTAAGTCGTAGCATGCACATTGTCAGCGGCACGAGTCGCCATCGGAGGTCTGCTCATGAAAGGCACAAAGCCAGTGATGCGTGTATAGCACCGTGTAGTAAACGGTGCAGGGGCGAAACTACGGCGTGAAATTGAAACTAATTTTTACACAAGTTTTTGGTACACTTAAAATTCGAATTTCTTCCTTAAAATGTTTAGAGGATTCTAGCTGTTCACATTCAGGAATGAAGGAGTGGTTATATGGTCCGTCGAACTAAAAGAGAACTACGGCCGTCAGCGACATGTGACTTACTGCGGAGGTAAAGCACACGTCAAGACAAATCTGCAGCGATACATTCCGTCGGTGTAGTTTAGTTGGCTCGAACGGCACACTCCGGAGACCACCGGCAGATGTGTGAATTTCACTTTGGCACTCGAACGTAAAAATGGATCTACTGGCCGGTGGGCTCTTCGAAAAGTGTGTGATGTTCGTTACACACATCGTCTGGAATTAATGAAAAATTCTTCGCTTCAAAAAATTTAGAGAGAGATGATGTGACTCATTCTGGAGTGAGGAGACGCGGTTTCCATCTGGTAACCATCAAATTTGTGAATTTCACAAACAATGGAGCCCTCTGTTTTTCTTTAGTCGGATGGACTATACATGGGTGTAGGAGAACTGGCCACCGGAGAACTGACCACCCGGAGAACTAGCCTCAAAAAATTTAAGGGGTCGTATAAAAATTGCGTTTTTGACCGCTTCATGCCCACGACCCCTAGAGGTTGGTTATCTGAGTCATATAAAGTTTCCGTAATTTCGTCTTTTCTTAATTGCGATAATTAATGTCATTTTTTAGAAAAAATGTTTTCGACGTACATTTCAACAGAAGATTTCAGGGTTTTCAAACTACAAGTCTGCAAATTTTCTGAGCGCATGTGCTGGCTCAGGAAACTTGTCCGGGGAGGGGGGGGGGTACCAAAAGTGTAAAATATAAAGCCTGCATTTCTGGTCCGATCGGGAGGTTTTCATCATTCTCAAGCTACGTACAACTCGACACATTTTCTGAGGGCATGTGCCTACTATGCAAAACGAGAGGGAGGGGGTGGGGTACCAACACTGTAAAACATGAAGAATTACTCGTCCGATCGGGAAATTTTCAGCATTTACAAGTTACATCTCGACATTTTATCTGAGCGTATGTGCCTACTCTGGAAATCTGACGGGGGGGGGGGGGGTAATACCAAAACTGTAAAATATGAAGAATTTCTCGTCCGATCCGAAAATTTTCAGCATTTACAAGCCCCCCACCCCCACCCCCTGACAGGTTTCCTGAGTAGGCACATGCCTTCAGATAATGTGTCGAGTTGTAGCTGCTAAATGCTGAGATTCTCCCGATAGGACGAAATCGTTCATATTTTACACTTTTGGTATTACCCCCCCCCCCCCCCCCCCCCCCCCCCCGGGTTTGCTGCGTAGGCACATGCGCTCAGAACAGAAAATTTGTCGAGTTGCAGCTTGTAAATACTGAAAATCTCCCGATCGGGATCGGACGATAATTTTTCCTCTTTTACACTTTTGGTATCCCCCCCCCCCACTCACATACACAGGTTTGCTGAGTAGGCACATGCCTTCAAACAATGAGTCGAGTTGTAGCTTGTAAATGCCAAAAATCTCCCGATCGGACGAGGAATTTTTCATATTTTACACTAGTGGTATTACACTCCTCGCCGACAGGTTTAAAGAGAGTGTGTGCACATACGCTGAGAAAATTTGTCGAGTTGAAGCTTGTAAATGCTGAAGATCTCCCGATCGGAAGAGAAATGAGAAATTCTTGATATTTAACGGTTTCGGTATTGCCCCCCCCCCCCCACCACACACACACACACTAGTTTCCTGAGGCAGCAGATGCCCTCAGACAATTCGATGACTTATAGCTTGTAATGGCTTAAAATCGCCCGATCGGACCAGAAATGCTTTATATTTCATATTCTAGGTTTTAAGCCCCCCCCCCCCGACAAGTTTCCTGGGTTTACTTATACTCGCAGAGAATTTGTTTAGTTATAGTGGAAAAATATCGTAAATAAGAAAATACGAAATTACGGACATTTTATGTGTGTCAGATAACCAATCTTGCGTTCTGGGACCACGGAACAGACCAGAACGTAATTTTTATACGGCCCCTTAAAATTTTTGTGGCCAGTTCTTCGCTTAGTCTTAGCTCCGAAAATCATGGAAATGTCTAAATTTCTTACTGAAAATGAAATATTAAAAAAAAAATATGAACAATAGTTGCTCAAGTAGTGGGGAATATAGCCACACGAAATTTGTTTATGCAGAACAATTTTATGGCACTGAAATTGCAATGTGTCCAGTTCTCCGGTGACCACTTCTCCGGTGGCCAGTTCTCCGTACCCGACTATACATACGAGACAAAAAAGAATGTTGTTCACATTGTTGAAGATTCTCTGGGGGTTATTTGATCATTTCTGTGGCTGTGAGCCACTACTACGAACTGAATTCGGTCCATTTGATGTGGTAGAGTAAGTCCAAACTCCCAAACAAGATTCTCTGGGGGTTATTTGATCATTTCTGTGGCTGTGAGCCACTACTGCGAACTGAATTCGGTCCATTTGATGTGGTAGAGTAAGTCCAAACTCCCAAACAATTGCGAAAAACTACACAAACAGTCACAGTTAAATTGCATCTACCGCGTAGAGATAACTTTGGGGTATGACGTTAATTTTGTTTTGTCGAGAAGAGTATTATACTGCCCGACATTATTACTAATGTACATGTTTAGTAATTTCATAGTTATATATATATGTACACAATTATTAAATTTGTAATGCCTTGAAAGTCAGATGGGGGGCGCGGTATTTTGCGGTTTTCCCCGGGCGCAGAAATACCTAGTTACGCCTCTAACACGGTGCGTGTACAATTTCTGAAATTGAAGTATGGCTCAAAAGGAATTTGTTTCTTCTTGAATTAGAGATTTGATTATTGTCATGTTCACGAATTGATTGTGTTTATAAAGTTCTTAAACACAACACAAATTTTAATGTTAGAACCAGACACGATAGAAGGAAATGGCTTTGTTTATGGGACACAACTCATGAGCCATACAATTAAGTAAAAGAAAAATAATTAAGTAAATTAATCATGAATTAATTAAGTAAAAGAAAAATATTACAAATTTAATATGTTATGTAAATATTTAGTGACTAAGTAAAAGTGCAGCGTTACTAAGAAGTCCCACCTTGTCGCCTTTTTCTGAACACAGAAAAGGACGATAAAGTGGGATTTCTTAAACTACAGTGTTGGACGAAACACTGTAGTTTAAAGAAATGTACTAAGTCACGGCAATTTATTTCTTCAAATTAAAATATTCTCGCTTGGCTTACATAGAACGTTTTCTCGAAATCTGTTTGGAGTTCCCAATTCAGTTCTCAATATAGGCCAAAATACGACAATCTTTATAACCTCTCCCCCCCCCCCCCCTTCCTGAACTTTTGTGGCCAGATGCCCTAAACTCTTATTTCGAAAACTTGGGAAACTGCCACACATTCAAAGTGTTCCTCGAAGGAACAGCAATTTGTGCCCGGCTTTTAATGAAAAACATGTGATAGTTTCCCTGTGTGGCGGTTTACCGGCAACCGACGCTAAAACTCTGGCTAAAACCAGAGTACAAACCAATAACCAAAGCCGATGTCATTCGCCGCAGGCATTTGAAGTCTAGTAGATGTCCGCCCTCTCCAAGACCAAGGTATGTTATCAGCAAAGCGCCTTCAAACAAACTTAAAAAAATGTAAAGCTTCGCGCAAACATAGTGTCTCTCAGAAGCCAGCCGCAGTTGAGTGGCAGAAACGTTGCAACCCAAAGGGGATTGAATCCCTTTGTGTTACTTGAGGGTTAACAGCCCTGGGGTTGACAGCTGCTTTCCACAGTGCAACATCAAAATAGCCGCAATTGCTTCCCCATCCGCCGTTAATCCCCTGCTGAATTCAGAAGGTGTAAAACAGCTTCTTGTTAAACGAGCGGTTTGGTGTGTGCATTTGAATGCGCGTTTCCGATGTCTTGCTGTGCAACAAGACATCGCAAACGCGCATTCCAAAAGCTACTGCACAAGTGTGGACTGGGCCGCCAAGTTACCGAAAGGATTCCCAGTGGGCCACCATGTTCTGACTTCTGAGCTTCTACGCCTTATGCTAAATCAAGAAAAAAAAAGTAATTACATACTTGTACCTCAGTATTCTTGTAGAAGAAAACCAAGTTATGCTAAAGCGACAAAAAATTTTTACCACTTTGACGGCATCAGGGAAAAAAAAAAAAAAAAATACGTAGCAAATGTTCTGTTGAGTCAAACACTGTTTTTGATACATCTCTTTGAATTTAAGACAGAGCTTAAATTTAAAATACATTGATTACACATGTTAAATTTGAGCTCCGACCCTTTCGGTTGTTAATCTCTACATCTATTCGCTTTTGCCGGTTGCCGGTAAACTGCCAAGCCGGAAAACTGCCACATGTTTGACATTAAGGGGTCTGGCACAAATTGCCTTTCCTCCGAGGAATACTTTGAATGTGTGGCAGTTTTCTAGTGGGGTAGTTTTTCAAGTCTCCGAGATATGTGTGGCAGTTTTCCAGTGGGGTAGTTTTTCAAGTCTCCGAAATATGTGTGGCTGGTTTCCAAAGTGCCAAACGCCGAGTTCTTTTGTTTATCGGAATTTTCAGGCCCGTTTAGCTTAGGGCAACTGGCCAGAAATAGAAACGGCAAGTTTAAGGAGGCGGGGGAGGAATGATGATTGCCGTATCTTGGCCTATATTAAGAATTGAATTGGGAACTCCAAACAAATTTCGAGAAAAAGTTATATCTAAGCCAAGCGGGAATTGTACTTTGCTTTGAAGAAATAAATTGCCGTGACTTAGTACATTTTTAAAACCACAGTGTTCGACGAAACAACGGTTTATAGCATGACTCATGCTGTGTTTAGAAAAAGATAATAAGGTGGGATTTTTTAATAACGCTGCGCGTTTACTTACTTAAGCACTAAATATTTACATAACATGTCAAGTTATTAATAAATATTTCTCTTTCACTTGATTCATAGGCCTTAGACCTAGTTCAGTTCTACTTTAATACCCCCCCCTTCAGGGCTTAGCTTGTTGAAATTATATCGAAGTGGTAGCGGACAAAACAATATGATCCAAACATCATGATTCAAACGAATTCTTAATGTATGAAAATTTCCCCCAATTACAGATGTGTACAAAAAAACATCTGAAATGCTTTCGAAAGATTTGAGGATGGACTGGGGGTGACTATACCTTTTGTGAACTCCTCCTGAAAAAGGGGAAAGAAATAAAAAAAAAATCACAATGTAGTTTATTATTGTTTTCGCTGCGCTATCTGAAATTTTTTTGTAGAATATCAATTCTTCAAGCATCCTGCATAATTCTGGGCCCCTTCAGAATGCGAGGCCGGGGGCTTCAGCCCCATAGCCCCCTTAGTAAATGGGCTCTTCTAATGTACATCGATGAGCCATTAAATTATGACCACCTATCTAATAAGCTGTAGGACCTCCTTTAGGCCGCAAAACAGCGGCCCCTCTGCGAGGCATCGATTCAATGAGGTGGCAATAGGCATCCATGTTCGATTAGGTTCATGTCAGGAGAATTTGGAGGACAGGGCATTAACAGAAAGCCACCACAGCATGCCCCCCTCCTTGACGATTCTGACAGTTGCCATGAATAGATGAACTTGGGCCGCACCGATGTTCAGATAACTGACAGCTGTCACGGATTGTGCTATTGGGATAATGGTGCCTAAAGTGTGCCAAGAAAACACCGCCCCCGACGGCCTGTTTCCTCACAACAGTGCTGCGGGTGTCATAGCCTCCGTTGGCAATCGGCGTATCAGCGCTCGGCCGTCTACGTGATGCACCAGGAATCTTGATTCGTCAGACCAGGCCGCTTTCTTCCAATCACCCACGGTCCAATCTCGATGATCTTTGGCCCATTTCATGCATTGTTGGCGATGACGTGCAGTAAGCATGGGTTTTCGGCTACGCAGGCTCATGAGCAGAAGGCTGCGATGAACTGTATATTGTGACACATTGTCCTGATCACCACTGTTGAGGCTGAGGGGGATTTGTCGCACTGTGGACTTGCGGTCTCTTTGAACAAAAAACAAAACAAAAAAAAAACCGGCCCTTTTAAGGGCCGAGCAAAATGTTGCCTAAAGGATTTATCTCTTTTGTACTGAATATCTCTCCCCCTGACAAACAAGGTGTTGTTTGTCTTGTCTTTTATATTTTTTTTCTTACGTCTTAGTTCTGACTAAAAAACAAATAAATAAATAAATAAATAAAAACAGGACTTAATTTCTTCCGCTGTAGCAGACAAGTAGCGAAGAAAAAACTGATTGGCCCTTATACTACCGGCTCCTTAATTAAGGAATGAAAAAAATAAATTATAATAATTATAATAACCCTGATTGTGGCCGTTTTTATACTTTTGTTTTTCTGCTATTTACTCAAAATGAGTAACTTAAACCTCGATCGGTGTAATCTTGTGATCACACCACCTCAGCTATGGTTACTCTGACATGTCAGGCAAGAATCAGCAAAAGTAAACCTGAGAAAAAAAAATTTTAACCAATAGGGAAAAATCTTTTCTCTCATTGGCTGACGAGTAACGAAGCAATTGCGGACCCGTGAGAAACACTGAGCAAATGGCCAGTTTTTGTTTTATCCGGTGTTGAACGTCGATTTTCCTCTGGGAAACTTATTCTGTGTGTGATGGTTTTTTTTTGTTTTTTTTTCAGGTTCTACCTTTCCCGTGTCCTTCACTTCGTTTCTCCCTGTGCTCATCTGTGGCAGCGGTGTACCGGGCATTTTTCTGCAGAGAGAAATATCGCTCAGAACGGCTTGCTGTTGCAGGTAAGTATGTAGGGCGGGCAGCTTACAACTTCACTACTTAACGGGAAACCGTTTACTCCTTGTGCTCTAATATTTCCCTACTTTTCTTTAGTGCTATTCTATCAAGGCAATCTGCTCCTAACTCTCTTAGATTCTCTTTCACCTGCCAAAAGGCACAAAGCGCTGTGGATTCGAGGGTCTCTCAACCTAGATTAGGAACTCCTTGTTGCTAGAGAGGCTTTTCGCGTTTCACCAGCGTGCGTCGGATGGGGACCGTCAGCCCCCTCCCCCGTAACAAATAAGGGCGTCTTTCTCCCCCTTTATACCTCACTTCCGTGTCGCTTTCCTATCGGGCACTCTAGCCCAAATCTCCTAGCTTCCTAGACCTGGGGTCAGTTACTTCCTGCCTAAAATCCTCTACATATGATCTATTACGCGTTTCACCTTCCACGGAGTTGGACGTCGTGTTTTACGCAGAGAGTGTCGGTTAGACCTCTCGGGTTTTTTCGTTTTCACTGACGGAGGGGTCAGGGTTTTTCGGCGATAAGAGATCGGCCGGGGTTTTAGACGGAACGACTCAAGTCCACGTGACGGAGGGTTTACCGGGATATCGGTAAGATAGTGAAGTGTTCTCTAGCTGGAAACCTGTTGGCACGTAGAGATAGCCAATCGAACGGAACTCATTCTTTCATCTATTAAATTTTGTCTCGTCTAACCAAGGACTTGTTATTGGAGTGCCTCATTATCGTAGATCTTAAGAATTGCTTACTAAACGTTCCAGTATTTCAGCTGTCGAGTTCAACTCATCGACACTCAAAAGAACCTACGTCAGGCCCGTTTGAGAGATTCGGATTCCGTAAGGCCTAGTGGCAGATCGAACTCAGCGGGACCTGTCACAAACATTCAAGTTTATTTGTTCCAGAAAGATCTGGTACGCTCTATAAACAAAAAAATAATTATATAGCAGCAAATTAATGTAAATATAGTACTTAAAAATTATATACAGCATACGCACAATCGTATCGGAATAATATGACCACTTACCTAATAACGGGAATAACCACCCTCGGCCCGGATGACAGCTGCGAGACATGGACGCAATGAGGCCCTGGAAGGTTTCCCGAGGCACACGTACCCATTCGGACTGCAGCAGAGCACGAAGGTCCCGGAGATGACATGGTTGTGGGTCGGCACGTCAAACCTGTCGAACCACAAGTGCTCTTTTTTTTTTTTTTTTTTTTTTTTTGAGTGGAGGTTTAACGACCACCGTGAGCAACTCAATGGGCTATAAGCAGTCGCCCGTCCCTAATTTAGGGTCACTGGTTCCAGGGAAGGGAAAGAGCCAGGGCCGTAAGACAAACACAACATCCATGCCTCACCGGGATTCGAACCCGGACCCCTTTCGGACGAATGATCAGAGGCCATCGCTTAGACCACTGCGCTACCGGGGCGGCCCACAAGTGCTCTATGGGATTGAGGTCGGGCGACTCGCCGGCCAAGGGAGAACGGAGACATCGCTGTCGTGTTCCTGGAACCAGTTACGCAGCTCCTTAGCTACGTGGCACGGTGCATTGTCTTGTTGGTAGACACCATCACCGCCAGGGTAAACGACCAACACTAAGGGATGCATGTGGTCAGCGAGGATGGACAGGTAGCCATTGGCGTTCAGGGACCCATCAAGTGGTATCAGCGGTTCCAGATCATACCAGGAAGATGTCGCCCAGACATGCATACTGCCACCGCCGGCCTGAACTTGACCGACAAACGTGTCCGTATGTTGGTTCTCGTGCGTCTGACGCCATATCCGCCACCGCCCGTCACATCTGTGGAGTAGAAGCCTCGATTCGTCGAAGAAGGCAACTTTTCCCACTCCTCCACTGTCCAATGACGGTAGTCCCATGCGAACTGCAGGTGTCATTGCCGATGGACCTGAGTTAACATGGGCGCCTTGACGCAGCGTCGACTCCGGAGACCATGCGTAACATGGTTCGCTCTACTATTATCGGGGATCCGTACCTGTGTGCCCTAGCATTCATTTGCGTGGTCAATTTGTGATGTATACAGAGGTTAAAGCACATGTGAAGAGGACAAATCTGCAGCAATTCATTCCGTCTGTGTAGCTTAGTTGGGAGAGCAACTTACTCAGGAACGAGGGGGCGCGGTTATGATCCTGTCACGGACAAACTTGTGTTTTCACATTGGCGTACGAACGTAAAAATGAATGTACTGGAAGTTGGGTTCTTCGAAAAATATGTGATGTTTGTTCTACACATCGGCTAGAATTAATAAAAATTCGTTCTTCGCTTAAAAAAAACAGGTTAAGATAGAGATTATGTGACGTACTACAGAGGTTAAAGCATGTGCCAAGACGACAAATCTGCAGCGATACATTGCTTCCGTGTCGCTTAGTTGAGAGAGCAACGTACTCCGGAGTGAGGGGGCGCGTTTTCGATCTCCGTCAAGGACAAATTTGTGTTTTCACAAATTGCTGCACTATTGCTCGTCGATTGCTCTTTACCAGTCGACAGAGGCGACGTTCTCCTTTGGGGCTTCACAGTTATGATGTCAGAAGGTACTCGGTGTGCCAGCGGTTCATTCTTAGTACAGCACCTCGTGAACAGCACACGAAGTCTGCTGTTTCTGAGATACTTCCACCATTGGCGGGGTAGCCGATGATCATTCCTTTTTGAACGTCCATCAAATCACTACCTCTGCCCATTGTGCTCACGTAACGCACTGCGGCTCATCTGTCCTGGCTGGCCGCTTACATCTCCATGTGGCCGACCTTGTCACGTGCACTCTGAGACGCACCTGGGCGGGTACAGTGTGATTCCAGGAATGGTCATATTATTTTGACACGACCGTGTATATGGCAAATGGAAAACTTGCTCCATCTAAGGTTCCATCTCCCCCACGGTCAAAAAGTTCTGAAAGAAACACCGGGCCTTGCACGCGGGAGGCAAATGCCCTTTTAGCACCCTTGCATTGAAGTATCAGGAAACATTATTATCCGACTGTGGACACAATTCCAAAATACGGGAAGTGTTCGAAGAAACCAAGGCCAAGGCTATCCACGTGAAACTATAACCAGGAACGACCGTTATCTTTTGTCAATAGTCCGTCAAAACAGACGGCAAAATGCTACTCAGCACCAGCAAGAGCTTCTGGTGTCAACAGGCCGTCGAAACAGACGGGAAAATGATACTCAACTCCAGCGAAAGATCTTCGTGTCAACAGGTCACAGGTTGTCAACTCAAACTGTTAACAATCACCTTCACCAATGTGTCCTTTATGCACGTAGGCTAATGGTGTGAGTTCCTTTAACCGGACGATGCCATGCGGTTCGTAGAAACTGAGCTGCGGAACTTCGTGGTTGGAGTCACGACGAGTGGAGTCAAGTCCCCTTTTCTGAAGAGTCGAGATTCAGTCTGGAGTCCGACAATCGACGAGTTCTTATCTGGTGGTAAACTTGCACGCGAAATAATCTAGCTTATATGCAAAAAACATCACATTGCAGCAGACATGAATTGATTGTCTGGGAAGGCCTAAGTATTGGTGGACGTATGGACCTGTATGTCATCCGAAACGGTAGTCTGGCAGCTCAGCGATAGAGAGACGAGATTTTCAGACCTGATGTCATTCCGTATGCTGCAGCCGTCGATGATTCGTTCCTTTTCGTGGACGATAACACTCGACCTCATACAGCTCGGCTAGTGAACAGCATACTTAAAGAGGAGGGAATCCAGCGTATGGGGTTGCCAGTATACTCAACTGACAAATCCAATTGAACATGCCTAGGGCGCACTTGGAAGACGTATTGCAGCTCGGCCGGCGGTACTTCCGTTGACTCTTTGTAGATTGGAGGCTGCCCTGGTTAAGGATTGGTGAAGATACCCCCAAAATCTCATCAGGTCCAGCCCCACAGGTGTGCAGTGGTCTTAGCCGTTCGAGTGGAACACACCCTGCAATAGGTCAGTTACCACCTTCAACAAGTCATTTTTCTTGTTGTGCAGATATGCGTATTGTTCTATACGTATAACATATCGCATGATGTGCATTAAATGATAATATTACATAAAAATTCGCTAATGCGCTTTTTCTTGCCTATATCATTGAATATTCTACGGTATCTTACATAAAAATAATATTTTGCGTTCAACAACGTGAGTCGCACACATGACTTTCCTTACAATATCTCTTGGTCCCCTAATTCTTTTGAGTAGGGTATTTATTTTTTAGTTTACTCTTTTGGTCCTTTCTTTGGATCATCGTAACAGCATCGGAGTTACTGATGTCGTATTTTGAATCTTTCAACTCCCTCTCTTCGTTTCAAATTTTTTCTCCACTTTTTCCACGCGTTCTCCTTCACTGGTGCTCTGAGATATCCTCTTCTTACGGTGGTAAACAGCCAAACCTCCTCCCTTAACCACTCAGAAACGAAGAGCCCTCAGATTCACGCCATCAAACCATTTTTCTCCCTCACACGCATCGTAAAACCCTCCTACTGACCGCAAAACAATAAATACGAAGAAGTTGAAAGATCTCCCTTTCTTACATAAAGATTTCCTTTATCACTATTTTCTAACCCCTAGAGAAATGTATACGCATTTAAATCAAAAAGTAACTGAAATTTGGAAGTTATATGTATCCGCAACGGATAGAAGCTGACGGAATACAACATCTTCACAATGGCTTATGGGTAGTTCAAACACACACAGCGCAGCGCTCTGCATTAGTCCAGTTGAGACCAAGGTGAAATAAATATGGATGCTCTGCTGCGGGATTGCACCAGTGTTGAACAAAGCGCCGTAGTGAGATTTTTTCGGGCAGAGGGAGTGAAACCTGCTGAAATTCACCTAAGTATATTAGCTCAATACGAAAGTGAAAACACCATGACTTAATGAACAGATTTTGAATGAGTAGAAAGGTTTAAAGTGGGAAGTACAAGTTCAACCGATGAAGCTCGATTTTGTTGGCCGTCAACATCGTGCACACCAAAAGAACAAATTCAAACGACAGCCCTCCGGCAAGAAAATCATACCGACCTTCTTCTGGGATATGAAGTGCCTTATCCTGACGCATTTTCAGGAACACGGACAAACAGTGATCAGTGCAACGTACTGTGCTGTGCTTAGAGAGAAACGGAAACCTCCAATTCGCAGAAAAATAAGAAGAATGCTGTCAAAATCAGCCTTGCTGCACCATACAATGCACGTGCTCATTTAGTGGCCGCAACAGCGGAGGCAATGCAACAACTGCGGTTTGAACGTCTTCCACATCTCATTTACAGTCCTGATCTGGAACCATGCGATCATCACGCTTTCAATCCACTTAAAGAGGCCCTACGCTGTCGCAGGTTCACCTATGATTAGGAGGTTAAGGAAGCGGTGCAGACCTGGATTTGGCAGCAGCCGAAAAGTTTCTTCTTCCAAGGAATGAAGAATCTAGTTGGACGTTCAAAGAAGTGCATCGACCTGCAGGGGGACTATGTGGAGAAGTGAGATAACCGTTAAGTTCATTTGGTCCCAGTTATCGCTATTAAAGTGTATGTGGTCTTAACTTTCTGATTATCCCTCATAATCAGCTCTTCCCTCAACATTACTTGCAGGCAATTAACTACATAGAAGTTTCATGACAGCAGCTTTGCATCTCATAGTCACTTGAGTTATATCCTTCTGTGCAACTACTTATCCATCTTCTATCTCCGCCTCTGCTCACCCCAACCCCCGCAACCCTCCTGTCTATCTTTTTTCCCCGGGGGTTGGGTGGGTGGAATGGTCACGTTCTTCGATATTTTACGTTTCTTCGAAAAAGAAAGGGGCATTTCTCTCTCTTATTACCTTTAACACCGACAAGTCATGTGCCTCAGAATCATTGGCGCAACTCTTCCTACAGATTCAGCCCGAGCTTTTTTTCAGTCATTCATCGTTTGTAATGTCGTACTGTATCCTTTCGATTTTGCTTTTACAAAAATGTTCAATACACGAATAAATAAGGTATGTATGCTTGTAATGGAATACAAGAGTAATTTTTACAAACCACCAAAAATAAAAGTTCAGAGAATTTTTTTTTTTTTTTTATTGGAGGTTTAACGACCACCGTGAGCAACTCGATGGGCTATAAGCAGTTGCCCGTCCCTAATTTAGGGTCACTGGTTCCAGGGAAGGGAGAGAGCCAGTGCCGTAAGACAAACACAACATCCATGCCTGACGGGATTCGAACCCGGACCCCTTACGGACGAATGATCATAGGCCAGCGCCTTTGACCACTGCGCCACCGGGGGGGGGTCCGGACCTGAGGATCACCGCCTATGTTCAAAAATATTATTTTACACGTTCAAAAAATTACATGGTGTCTGACAGTGTCTTCTATTACTTCTTCCCAAAGAGATTAAGAGCGACGTACGTCACAAATTAAACATTCAAAAATATTATTTTACATGTTCAAAACATTACAGTGTCTTTCTCCCAAAGCCCCAAAGAGATTAAGAGCGTCGTACGTCACAAATTAAACATTCAAAAATATCGTTTCACATGTTCAAAAAATTACAGTGTCTTCTGTTACATGGTGTCTTCTTCCCAAAGACCCAAAGAAATTAAGAGCGACGTACGTCACAACCGCACATAAATTATAGGCTTATATATATATATACAAAATTTAAACTAACTTTGCAAAAAAACCACCTGAAGATCATGACGCGCAACGCACCAGTTATGAATATTCAGAACTCACACACTACCAAGTATAGACTGTTAAAAAATAAAAAAAATATTTAACAAGAACAAAAAAAGTAAAGAAAAACTTCAAAACCCAACAGGCATGAGTAAACAATAAATTAAAATAGCAAAACTGAATGTAGAAAGTGTCGAGAATGCCAAGCCTTGGCTTTATCAAGGACCAGCAAAAACTCTGAATTTTCTCACTTCCACAAAGACCTAGTTGGAAATGGGTTTCTGCAAAGCCATAGGCCGCCCCTGTGGCGCAGTGGTCTAAGCGATGGCCTATGATCATTCGTCCGAAAGGGGTCCGGGTTCGAATCCCGGTGATTCATGGATGTTGTGTTTGTCTTACGGCACTGGCTCTCTCCCTTCCCTGGAACCAGTGACCCTAAATTAGGGACGGGCGACTGCTTATAGCCCATTGAGTTGCTCACGGTGGTCGTTAAACCTCCAACCAAAAAAAAAAAAAAAAAAAGCCATAGATGCAAGAATGAAGCCCACCAAAATTTTTTAAATTTTGCAAAACCTCTTCAGAGTTGCAGGTAGAATATTTTAGTCAAAATTTTTGCATGCATCTATAACTTTCCTGGCCCAACCCACACTCGATAAAATCTTTAATCTGTTGTTTCTTTTTTTTATGGCATTTTAGGTAAAACTTTTGTTCACCACAAAGAATAAGACTTAGTAGTGCATTTAGTACTGTTCTTAAAGTTTAAATTATCTCTCAGATGACTTTGTTGCTCAGCAACGTGTTATAACTGAATAATTCTGATGATTTGTTCAGACCCTCTCACAACTTGTGATTTTGTAATCGTTATTCTGGTTTTTGTAGCGGATGACGAGTGTGGGTTGGGCCAGGAAAGTTATAGATGCATGCAAAAACTTTGACTAAAATATTCTACCTGCAACTCTGAAGAGGTTTTGCAAAATTTAAAAATTTTTGATGGGCTTAATTCTTGCATCTATGGCTTTTCAGAAACCCATTTCCAACTAGGTCTTTGTGGAAGTGAGAAAATGCAGAGTTTTTGCTGGTCCTTGATAAAGCCAAGGCTTGGCATTCTCGACACTTTCTACATTGAGTTTTGCTATTTCTTTAATTTATTGTTTACTCATGCCTGTTGGGTTTTGAAGTTTTTCTTTACTTTTTTTGTTCTTGTTTAATATCTTTTTATTTTTTAACAGTCTATACTTGGTCGTGTATATATATATACCCATGAGCAGAGTCAAAGACTAAATTTTACACCAAAGAATTTAAAACTAAATTTGCTTAAAAAACAACCTGAAGATCATGACGCGCAACGCAGCAGTTCTGAATATTCAGAACTCACACACTACTAAGTAGAGACATTAAAAAAAAATATTTAACAAGAACTAAAACAATAAAGAAAATTTCAAAGCCCAACAGGCATGAGTAAACAATAAAATAAAGTAATAGCAAACCTAAATGTAGAAAGTGTCGAGAATGCCGAGCCTTGGCTTTACCAAGGAAAAGCAAAACTCTGCATTTTCTCACCTCCACAAAGACCTAGTTGGAAATGGGAGTATGATCCAGGAACTTGCCGACAAGAGTAAAAATGTGGGATTAAAAATGAACTTTCAGAAGACAAAAGTGATGTACAATGCTTTTACAAGAAATGAAGATTTATCGATTGATGGAGAAAAGCTGGAGATAACAGACACATACGTTTATCTTGGACAGCAGATATTAAGTGAGGGTCACATTGATGAAGAAATTAATCGGCGTACAAAACTTGCCTGGAGAGCTTTTGGAAGAAACAGCATAATTTTCAAGAGCAATATGCCATTTTGTCTTAAAAGAAAAGTGTTTGATCAATGCATCCTTCCAGTGCTTACATATGGTGCAGAGACGTGGACCTTAACTAAAAGAGACATACAAAGGCTGCAGACAACTCAAAGCAGCATGGAGAGGTGCATGCTTGGTGTACCAGGAGAGATAAGAAAAGGAACTCGTGGATCCGAAAAATGACAAGAGTGGAAGACATCATAATCAGAGTTAAATCCCTGAAATGGCAATGGGTTGGACATATTGCCAGAAGGACAGCCGAAATTTTAGATTGGATTCCAAGGGACAGGAAAAAACCAAGAAGAAGACCACATGAGAGATGGGTGGATGAAATTCGAAAGTATGAGGGAGTGACATGGAGGAGACTGGCACAAGACAGACCGTTGTGGGGAGACCTTCGTCCAGCAGTGCACTGATAATTGTTGACAATGAGGATATATACAGCCACCTCCAACAAACATTCTTGTTATATAAACTATATATACAGCCCCCACCAACAAAAATTCATGGGTGCGCCACTGCAAGGGACTGTTATTCATTATGGGAATACTATAAAAAGTTCTCATTTTCTTAGTCTTCGGATGTGAAATGTTTTATTTTTTGTTAAATTGCTTTGGCACTTCATGTTTGGAAATTTCAATAGCCACTGACTGTATAATTTGTTGAAGCAAGTTTCTAAGCTATCATTTTTGTTGAAAGGATATGCTCTGAAATTATTAAAACTTTAGCGTACTTTTAGTTTCTTTTCTAGGAGGAAAGCAAAGAGTTTTTTTTTTCCTTTTTTTTCGCAGTAGGTGTTTCGAATAGCCTTTTAATTTCATGACTAAACTTAACAAATTGATACGAATGTATACGTATTTTTTAATGGTAGGAGATAATTCCTTGAATTTTAAAATGAGATCTTAATGTACTTGAGATCACACACAATTATTGGGTTCGTCAATGTGTAAACTTATTTATTGTTGATTTTTAAAACTTATTAAATAAAAGACTTTAATGTTTCTTATCGATATTCCTGCTCATTATGAATTAACAAAAATGTGAATATTTCGCCAGGAGATATTTTTCAAAGAAGCTAAATGCTTCAAATCCAAATTTTTTTGCATCAGGTTTTTTTTTTGCATCAGGTAAGCTCTGATAATGGAAGCAACTGTGATGCTCAGAAACATTATGCATGGCAAATATTACGAAAAAAATTGTATAGAAAAAAATTGAAGAGCTTTACAAAATCTGTGGAAAGCAATTAAATTTATTGTCATTTTTAAACAAATTACGTGAATATGCAAACTAGTGATGAATAGCGTACTATCGAATCACCAGTTTGTCATTGTCGCCTAATAAAAACAGAACCGACCGCCGATCGTATTATGTGTATGTTTAATTCAAATGGTCTTCCTCATTCAATTTTTTCCATTCCAGTTTTTTCGTAGAACTCTTGCTTCAAAAATTTACCTTCAGATTCACCTTCTCAATTTTATACACAAAAATATTCAGTACAAATTAATTAACAAATAACGTCGCTCATGAAAGTATAAGCAAGTCTATAAGTGAACTACGACAGTTTGTTTTGGGGTGAGAAACAGGCTCAATGCGCCATCTAACGACGTGAATTTAAAAAAAAATATTTGGAAATGTCAGAATTCAAGCGGGGCCGGTATTGGTTAATGCGCCAAAGCAGGAACCGCCCAGACCACGCCTGCGAGATCACAGTGACCAATCACAGAAAGAGCGTGAACCTAGTCTGTGGACTAAATTCACGCATAGCGTGAATATAGCCTCAGCCTCGCCCGTCCCTAATTTAGAGCCACTGACTCCAGGAAAGGGAGAGAGCTAGTGCTGTAAGACAAACACAACATCCATGCCTCACGGGATTTTTTTTTTTTTTTTTTGATTGGAGGTTTAACGACCACCGTGAGCAACTCAATGGGCTATAAGCAGTCGCCCGTCCCTAATTTAGGGTCACTGGTTCCAGGGAAGGGAGAGAACCAGTGCCGTAAGACACACACAACATCCATGCCTCACCGAGATTCGAACCCGGACCCGTTCGGACGAATGATCAGAGGCCATCGCTTAGACCACTGCGCCACCGGGGCGGCCCTCATGAGATTCGAATCCGGACCCCTCTCGGACGAATAGAAATAAGCCAGCGCTTAGACCATTGTGCCGGCTTTCTTGCGTTAGCACATGTCCAAAGAGAATTTGTTGAGTTGTTTGTAAAAGCTGAAAATCTCGCTATCTGACCAGAAATTCTTTATTTTTGGTATTACCCCCCCCTCCCCATTAGGTTTGCACATGCCCACAGAGAATTTGTGGAGCTGCAGTTTATAATATACCCTTAAATTCTTTTGTTGAGTTGTAGATTATAAACTTTTTTTTTTTATAAAGAATTTCATTAAATATTGCAATTAAGAAAATACAAAATTACGGAAACTTAAACTTAATGTGACTCAGATAACCAACTTGTGGAGACGGGGCTACAAAGTGGTCAAGAATGCAATTTCTATACGTCCCCTTAACATTTTTGTGGCCGGTTCTCCGGGTGACCAGTTAGTTCTCCGTTGGCCAGTTCTCCTTCATCCCGTTCAGATATCTAAGCAGTAACTGTTTAGCTCCAGATACACAAGGCCAAGTGATCAAAGAAATTTACTTAACTTCACATGTTTCTTATCAATAAATAATTTCTTTCACATAACAGGAAATAAGTAAACTGCACCTCACTGTAATTTAAAGAGTAATTCTTCAACGAAACATGGGAAATCAAGGAAGAAATATTCCTCATAAAAACACGGGGTATTCATGCAACAATCAGAATATGGCTCTGAATTGCTCTAGTTTTTCTGTTCACCTTGTAACATCACAACAGAATATTGAACCTGCATGTCCCGATTCTCGTTGTAGCATGTTATCTGCTACACCACCCAGGAAAACAAAGTTTCATTTAAGTAAAGCTAAGGAATTTCCTCTTAGGAACCTGAACAACTTCAGATTTTCACTACTCTAAGCAGTCATCATAGCATGCAAAATCACCAGTACCTCTGATATGGAAATCAAGGAAGAGAGAAATACAGTATTCCTAATACACACTAGAGATAATCATATAATTATTCATGCAGCAATCAGAATATGATACTGAATTGCTCTAGTTTCCTGTTCACCATTTAACATCACATGAGAAAACATAAAAATACATTATTCCAGAGCGGAAATCGAAACCACATCTCCCGACATCCATTTAAGAATGCTATTTGTTACACCACGTGGGAAAACAAAATTGCCGCCCCGGTGGCGCAGTGGTCTAAGCGATGGCCTCTGATCATTCGTTCGAACGGGGTCCGGGTTCGAATCCCGGTGAGGCATGGATGTTGTGTTTGTCTTACGGCACTGGCTCTCTCCCTTCCCTGGAACCAGTGACCCTAAATTAGGGACGGGCGACTGCTTATAGCCCATTGAGTTGCTCACGGTGGTCGTTAAACCTCCAACCAAAAGAAAAAAAAAATCCAAGTAACTCACTTCCTTGTTGAAATGCAGATTAGATTTCTACTCCAATACATGCATTTTCATTCTACTCCAATACATGCATTTTCAAGCTTTCTGATAAGGTGTTAATGGCAAACAGTAAACTAGACAAATTCAGAATCATACTATGATTGCTGCATTTACATGTTAGCTTCAAAGCCTAATTTGAAAGAGGTTTATTATTAATTTACAGAACCATCTGCAGACATTGCAGAATTTCATGCATATTTCTGTCTAAAATTTAAGTATTAAAAAATCAGCTCACATTTTTTTTCACTAGTGTGTGTGTGTGTGTTTGTGTGTCATGTTTAAGAAATTTAAATACATCCATTACACTCAGGAAAAAAAATAAGAAAAATTATGCAAAATAGTTTTATTTCACTCCAGCATAATTGTAAATGGAACCTTTTCTCACAGCTTAAATTATAAATAATTCAGGAATTGGTGTATAATTTGAAAGGTTTATCTGAGTGGAGGCAAGCATTTCTACACAAGTCCTCAAAGTAACTGATGTACAAAAGGGTTTTAAAAGAATTTCCCTCCTGATTACCTATAACCTACACTTGTTGGTAACCAAGTTAATTACAACAGTAAAAAATGACAACAAAAAGTCAAGATATGTGAAGTTATTAATAGCATATAATATTAGCAACATCATACTGATAAAAAGAAAAGCTGGAAAAATGTTTTAACTGAACATTTTTTTTTTTTTTGCTATTGTAATATTTATACATTGAAATCACTTGGAATAGCTCAACTATTCAATGTGAGGAACTACCAGTGATGGCAAATCATCACAGCATTGTGTAGAGGAAGATGAAAAGCTGAAGCCCAAGCAAGCACATTTGATGGTACGCTGTTACTACTACATTTTTATTAGCTGCCGCTTTTCCTACATGCATTATTTCCTATCATTATTTGTCAGAATACCAAATAGAAATAAAAACATTAAACATTTAAGAGGTTCATTATCAGGATTGCATGACAGGTCTTATCATGATATTTTATGATTCTGCTATAGTAATTTTTTTTATGGAATTTTCTTTAATTTGAATAAAAAATTCAGTAGGTCTTACTTCCTTTTTCAAGGTTAAACATTTCCCCCACAACTATTCATAATTTTGTGTTTTTGCTCATTAATTGCATGATTATTAACAATTCACCTGTTAATAATCACACAATTAATGAGCAAAACTGAATTATTTATCATGAATGAAATACGGGATTACACCATATAATACAAATTTTGAAGATGACAATCCATTTCTTGGTGTAAATATATGACAAGGATGGTATGTCTGATAATATTTTCAAGTTTTCTGATATCATCTGACATACCATCCTTGTCATATATTTACACCAAAAAACAGATTGCATCTTCAAAATTTGAATCATTTATATTATGTACATTTACCTCAGCACAGATTTCACCATGCTACTGTAAGACACCTGAGCTTCAAAAAGTGCTGTAAACAAACACTTTTTCACAATGTGTTGAGCTACATAAACTAGAAGTCATACTACAGCAGTTAGTTTGGCAGTACAGTTGGAATAATGTATATACACTACCTATGGACTTCAGAAAAGGTAATGCAAATAAGGATGCATATATGAGAGCAGCAAAAGATAAAGAAAAAGATATAAAGCCTTTCAAAAAGAACTATCACAGTGGATTGCCATGTTGCAGGTGAATTCCATACTCCACACAGAAGAATCAGACAGAGTAATATCAGAGGTCCAGCACTGAAATCCTGGGTCTACATAAAAGATATACCTGGACAGTAAATGACATAATCTTTTCATATAACAAAAACAAAAAAGGGAATCTGATTTTCTCATTGAAATATTGTGTGATCCATATATACCACCAGCATAGCGTATTAGTCAAGTTGTTATGCGCTGTGTGGGATGTGGACGTTTCTGACGGGTGTTCGAATCCTGGTCTTGCAGGCCATCTAGTCTGCTGTTTTTCCAGGGTTTTCTGCAGACTCCTGTATTTGGGGTCGCGAATTCGTAAGTCGGACTCGTATGCAGCAGAAGACTGGTAAGCTGGCTGCATTAAATTGCCAGTAACCCTCGAGAGGGCATTGTCGTCTTTGCGGAACTTAACCCGCCATGGGTGACGAGAGCAAGAGATCCATATTTACCTGTCATCTGCTGTCTAAACAAGTAAGATGTCTCGTGCCTTTGTGCAACTTACTATCTCAAAAGCATGGGACATCACTTATTACTTGAGCAGGCCATTTATCTTCTGTGGATTGCAAGGCAATTTTTTCAAGGAGAAAAACCGGAAACCAAGTACTGATCCAAGTTCACCGATTACATCAGGCGCAGACTGGGCTGCTGGGATACAAAGAAAATTCCTGGTGAGTCACCATATTCTTGGCCTTACGCAAACCAAAAAAAAAAAAAAAAAAGCGTGTATGATGTATACTTGTACTTCAATATTCTTGTAGAAGAAACCAAGTTATGCTAAAATGGCAAAGTTTGTTTACCACGCTGACGGCTTCAGAAAACAAAACAAACAAACAAGAAACCCTATGTAGCAAATGTTGTTTTAAGCTAAACAATGTTTTTGATACACTCCCTTTTTCTCAACTTCCAAATTTAAGCCTCATCCCTTTTGGCTGATATTTTCTACTTCAGTTCCTTTTGGCTGAATGTACAATTGAATAATCAATACAATCAGATGTGCTATCAATAGAATGGGACAGAAATGCAAAATTCATGGTGTACATTAATGCACCGAGGCTCACCTACAGTAAAATTTTTGGGTTGCTGGTTTTTACATATGTGTGTGTGAGTGTGTGTGTAACCTTTTTCCTTTTTAAACGAGGTCTGATTTACTACTTTTTGGGCCTTACAGTTACACGTATCCTTGAACTGCAGTTTTGCAAAGTTCATTTCAGCTAAAGCAAACATACCTTTTAAAGTGATTGAATAAAAATTAATTTTTGCATTCTTTAATTTCTCTCGCACTATAAATTTGCACTGGAATTCTTGCAATTCTGGACATTTTCAATTCTTCCCAGAGATTTTTTCATAATGATTTTATTGATAATAGGTAAGTCTTGAGAAAGAAATTAATTTTTGGCACATTTGGATTTCTGTTCTCACTAAAAGCAAAAAAAGTAATACAAATTCTGAATTCAGTTCTTTCAATAAAATTCATAGAAATGGAATAGTCTTCCACAGCCTCTCTCAGAAAACATAACTTGTCTGTTGTTTCTCAGCAAGTGGTTTTACTAGGGATCTGCAGTCCAGGAAAATGGTTAAAATGTTGTTAATTATTGCTTTAATCCAAAAAACTGCAATTATTCACAGAGTTGTGTTGAAAAAATGTTTAAACAGTAAACAGTAATGCTGACATACCATATTTTTAGGGATGGGAACCTTGATATTTCCCCCCAAAGGTTGGCTACACAAAATCAACTTCCAGGACCATTTATGGATTGCCAATTCACCACTGCATAACAAGACTACTGCCTAAGAATAGGATATTTCACTTACACGTACAAGCGAGCATACATTTGATAGATTTCTCATGCTGTCCAATTGATCAAAACCAGTGTAAGCTTTTCATCAGTCAACACTTATTTTTGATTTAACATTTTAACCATGCATTTAAAAGTTTAAAATTGTCCATTTCATGATGACAATATAAATTTCTACCGCATTTGACATTTTTTGTTGCCATCATGTTCCTCAGTCATTCATCTTTTAGTGCCACTGTCTGATACAGGAAACAATTATATAATTTGGTTAATGAAAATTAACCTTTGGTTTACGTGGCTGTATTATGTCAATAATTGTATAGCTATCATCGCTACTGTTACACACATTATAAAGTATCTTCAAATCGAGTGCTCTCTGCTTCATTAATTTTGCTATTATATAACTTTTTAAGGAGTTAAAATGTAAAACATTTAAACAGTTATTTAATTATAAATATGTTTTCTGCTACTTATCACCTGTACCCAACATACCCTCACTTAGAAGACACACTGAATATTTCTTCTGATCAACTATTATTAAACAATTATGCAGTAAAGCAAGAGTAGTACTGCTGCTACTGTCATGTCTTAAGGAAGCAGACTACTGCAGTGCCAGCACTTTAGCAGATGTTATGAAATAAAAACAACAACAAAAAAAAAACCCCTCTCTACTCTCTAATGATGAATATATATATACACTGAAGTGCCAGAAAAACTGGTACAGATGAGCTTATGCAAAATACATAGCAACGTCACCTATGCGTGCACTCGGTTGCGTCCACCAGTGCGTAGTATATAAAGCAAAAGACATCCTTGCCAGCTGTCGAAGCTGTTTTTGGCATGAGAACGACAAGTAATAACGATTTAAGCAATTTTCAACACGGTGTCATAGTTGGCGCTTGTGAGATGGGCCATAGTATTTCGGAGGTAGAAACGAAGTTCGGATTTTCACGAACGACCATTACAAGGGTGTACCGTGACTACAAGAATTCCAGCAAAACCTCCAACCTACGATACCAGTGTGGCCGTAAAAAGACATTGGGTGAACGTGACCATCGTCGGCTGTCAAGAATCGTTTCATGCGATAGGTGTGCAACACTTTCGCAGGTATCACTGAAATTCACTGCTGGAGCGCCTCAACAAGCATCAGCGTCCGGACTGTTCAACGTACCCTGCACGATATGGGTTTTGGGAGCCGACGCCCAACTCGAGTCCTCTTGTTGGGTGCACGACACAGAGCTATGTGCCTCGCTTGGGCACGGCAACACCGCCACTGGACACTTGATGACTGGAAACAAGTAGCCTGGTCTGACGAGTCGCGTTTCCAACTGTATCGGGCAGATGGAAGGATCTGTGTGTGGCGCAAACCCCATGAAGCCATGGATCTCGCCTGTCAACAGGGAACTTCACTGGGACCTCTGGTACATCTACAAACGTCTGTGACCGGTCAACGCTATGTGCGCATCCTTTCTGACGAGGTACACCCATTCATGCCCTGCATTCATGCTGATGGGTTGGGCCTGTTCCAACAGAACAATGCACCTCCACACAAGTGTCGGGACACCACATTATGGTTAGAGGAGGATTCATTTCAGTTTGGGGTGTTGCCATTCCCACCCAAGTCTCCAGATCGGAACGTGATAGAACACATTTGGGATGCCATGCAACGCGCTATCGAACACAGGAATCCGAGACTTCGGAATACACCAAAATTGTGGAACGCTCTGCAGGAAGTATGGTGTGCATTGCCTACAGCATATTTCCAGAAGCTAGTGGAGTCCACGCCCTGTCGTATTTCTGCAGTCCTGAGCTCCCGGGAGGACCTACCAAGTATTAGACTGGTGTACCAGTTTTTCTGGCACTTCAGTGTATACCCACATATGGCAGTGCAAGTAACAAATGACCTTTAACAAATTATGAATGCATTTTGCTAATGATACTCTAATTCTTGTTACTACACTATACAAACAATCAAACACAATTTGGCACATAACCATCATGAATAACTTCTACAGCTCATCCGTAGTATTATATAAACATGTTGCAATACAAAAACTTCATGGATGCTGATGCTAATCTTTTACACACACATATGAAGAGGAATAGCTGTTCAGTGGATTATTACCTTAAATACATCATGCATCAGGGGTGTATGTAGAATTTTTTTTTCGAGGGGGGGGGGAGGAGGGAGAGGCGACTGAAAATGGAAGTTTTTGAAATCCATCAGGACAAAATAGAAGTTAATGAAAAATGGAAGAAAAAATTAAAGCATTATTTTTTAATGTAAGTTGGATTTTAACAAAGAAGTGAAACACTTTGGGGAAGAGGGGTGGGGGCCCTTGTCCCACCTCTAAATATGCCCTTGTTATGCGTGATGGAATGTAACAGGCAAACATTGCTCATGATTGTAACTTTCTACACAGTCTCAAAATTTTGGAAATTGGTTATGGTCACATTTCTTTTTTCAGGGATTAACAACCCTCAAAAGCATCTAAGGCTATAAGGAGTTTCTCATCCCAAATTTAGGATCTCCAACTCCAGTGAAGGGATACACTCAATGATATAAGGGAAATACATTGCCCATGTGCCTCTTGGACTCAAACCTGACCCTAACTCTAACAATTGGCCTGCAGTTCATGCCTTTGACCACTCAACCAACATGGTAACAACTGATGATAGTAGTGGGAAAGGTAGGTAGTAAAGTAGAATAATCAAGAATTAATACAGACATTTGACGTGGACTAGAAACATCAAACAGAGGTCATCGCTCTTTCCAAGTTTATAAGTGAGTAACGGAAAAATTCTCATTGGCCGCCACCGGGAATCGAACCCAGGGTCTTCCAGTTACGTGCCGGATATGCTTCCACAGCACCACAGCGGCCTCGAATTCCTCCAGACTCGCATACAGTAACTGCCAAGCCAATTTGAATTATTCCGTGACTCACTTATAAACGTGGAAAGAGCAATGACCTCTGTTTGATGTTTCTAGTCCACATCAAATGTCTGTATTAATTATTCATTCGCCTTCTAATTATTTGTTCAGTTGCTGCTTACCATCTTCGGTGAATCCCCAGCATTGTGCGGGGCTCCAAGGAGCAATCTGCCAATTGGCTTGGCAGTTAGTGTATGTGAGTCTGGAAGAATTCGAGGCTGCTGTGGTGCAGTGGAAGCATATCCAGTGCGTAACTGGAGGACCCTGGGTTCGATTCCCGTGGCGGCCAATGAGAATTTTTCTGTGACTCACTTATAAACGTGGAAAGAGTGATGACCTCTGTTTGATGAACAATCAAGAAATTCAGCATGACAATGTTTTGTCTAACAAATATTAATACAGTTGAACTTGCTTATAATCCATACTGGCCAAGGAACAAAAAAGCTGAACTTTTTAACCAGGTGAAAAATCAGAAAAGAATGTGCTACAAAAAAGTGTGAACAGAACACAGCACGAGCAAGATGGAATTGTTCACTGTAATTTATTTATGTAAATATTAAACTGGTACATATCACTGTATTCACAATATAAAATTACTGAATTCAAAACACAATATAAAAATAAAATTGTTAATTAACAGACACTGCTTCAAACACAGCTTTTTTTTTTTTTTTTTTTTACTAAATAGAACATCAGCTCAATTTTCCTTTTGTGTTCCTTTCTTCTTGCAAGTACCATAGCCATATTTGTTTTTTGTTGACTCTCAAAGCGGCACAGCAATTTTTGCATAGTTTTTCTTTCTATTCATATCATTCTCTTCCCATTTCTTCATTGTCACTTTTCTCCCCCCCCCCCATTTTATTCCCACAGAGGACAATGACTTATCCATCATGCTGAAAGAACTTTAAGCCTGAGGGACCTGATATCAAAAATTCAATAAATGATGTAATTTTCAGAATATGAATACTTTTGCATCAATTCTAACAAATTTTCAAACTTCATCAGTTCCATTTTTGGGAAATTTCCCCTACCTTATCAAGTTAAAGTGCAGACATTTATGGGGGAAAGTAACACTTAACAACAACACAGGATAGTTAGAACTCGCAGGAAGAAAAAAAAAAAAAAACCTATTATGGGAGAATACTTTGCTTTGACCGACTTCTATTTTAGGAAACTTTTTCTCCCCTTTTAAGCTAAAATGCCGTATTTGTGGAATAAAAGAATATTTAAGGACAATACTGGGCAGAAGAAACATCATGAGAGAAAAGAAAATATGATTACCGGAAGAATTTTCACTACGTCTAACTTCCATTTTTGAAAGTTTCAAAGGGCGGAATTCCATCCTTAAACGGAAAACAAATCCCATTCCCTCCAAAATTTCTGTTCACTTGTGCATTGATCTCGAGAATACCCTAAATGATAACAAAAATGGCAGAATTCTTCAAATCCGTGGAAGAATCTCATGCCTGAAGACTACAGGGAAATCTCTGTACTGTGATAATTTTAATTTTTGGAAATGGTTGCCCACAGTTTCAAGCTGAAATACAAACATTTATGGAATAAAATGATATTTAACAACAATATTGGATGCAGGCAACATCATGAGAAAAAAAAGAAATTACGATTATAGGAAAAATCTTTACTCCATTTAACTTCCGTTTTCGAAAGTTTTAAAGGACATGATACCATCCCCAGATGGAAAATGACAATTTCCTACCCCCAAAAATTTCTCTTCAGTTCTGCATCAATCTCAAGAATAAACCAAATGATGACAAAGAAAGCGGAATTTCACGAATCCGTGGAAGAATCTCATGTATGATAATAAGGAGCTCAGGACTGATGGAAATCCTTGCTAAATCCACTTTGGGGTGAAAAAACCATTTTGTAAAATTTAGCATAAGTGATAAAATATGCACATTTATATTACATGTCCATAACAACTTGACATATTTGAAAGATTTGCCATATTTTTTGGAATATGAGACACACTGGTGTATAAATTGCACCCTTATTTTTTGAATACTGCTGATGAAAATAACATGGAGAAATGCTACTTAGTCCATCAGCAAATGGCGTGCATGTTCTGCAGGATTTGCCAGTGATATCACTTCTTCATACAGCCGCCAATGGACTTCATTATAGGTTCAGATGGTCATCCTTGCTACATCATAGCTGATATGTTGAAAAACTGCCTTGGTCAAAGTCTATCAGCATTCTCTGGTATACAAATAATTCCAAGGATTGTATGGTTTTTGTTGTTTTGTTTTTTAAACTAAAGCTTGCCAAGAACCATTTGTAATAAAAAACAATAATCAAAGAAGCAAACAGGCTAGCCTCTGCACATAGTTGGCAAACAGCAAGGAAGTGAGACTTTCAGATGTGGCAGCATCTTCCGTTGCAAACTGCAAATAAAGCTACATTGCCCCAGTTAGAATTCAAGCAAAATTTGCACGTTTCAAGAATGTATTTTTCCAAAAAATTACTTCAAAATTACAACTCCACAGTATTTATCTTACTGTGAACGAACAAGATTTTTGTGTTTTGTCTACAAAATTCAGCATAAGCCGAAGAACTTGCAGCAGCAATAAAGTATCTAACACTAATGAGTTTACACTATTGTTTTTCTTCTTTTTATTGAAGAAGTAAAATATAAATCTTTTAGAAAATATTTTTACAAGTGAAGCAACATAATATATACAGATATAAACAATACAGTGTAATATTTAAATTTACATTTCATTAATAATGGAAAAATCGATCGACTGTTTCCTTGCAGAACATCTTTTTTTTTTTATCAGTCATTCATTTACAATCTACCTCATATTTTGCCATTTTTTTTACAAAAAGAACATTGGATAGGGGCCATTTCTAGTGCCACAGTTCTTTCTGCACAAATGATCCTGTTTTCTTGTAAATAGGCATTTTCTTCTTCATGGGACTCAAAATTCCCCATCATATTGGACTATCCAAGCGATTTCTTCATTTGTAACAATCTTCATCATCACAGTCAAGACAATCTTCTACGCAGACCACATGTCAATTGACCAACCAATCACAAACAAAATTGATGTGGATTCAAGAACAGCAAAAAGAATTGATATGCTGCATTTATGATCTCCAAATGTCATTCGGCTTCCATAGCAGAGGTGAACAAAAAGTGCATCAGGGGGAAAAAATGGAATTTCTTTGGAGTGATCCTGGATTATCAGGACTCTTCAGTATTAACAAATAATGTATTTTCCAATTATAACTCTGCAGCATTAAATTCAATCTTACAAACCTGCAGTCCTGAAATTCAGTGAGGCTTATAACCATTTTCAGTGACATTATAAATTTCAATCACAGTACTCAATATTGAAACAGATAGTTTATAGCAGACACTTGGCTACAAAGAATTTAGAGTGCCAAATTTTCATTGATTATTGGCATGGGAGCCTAGAGGTTGTGCAAATGAAGTCTTGAAAACTGAATGATTATATGTGAACAGGTAATTTGAAGAACGGCAAGGATTCAATACTGCATTTCATTCTGAATGCAAGTGGTCTACAATTTACTGTTTGAAAATCTTTATTTATGATTAATAAATAATGCTTTACCACACATTTTTTTCTTATCTCATGCTAGGAAGGGTAAAATGTGGAATTCTTTTGGCATTGCATGTATTCAGTACATTCACAACAGAGCAAACCACAAAATTGTGCACACTTCCGGTAACATGTGAAAGTGGAGTGACGTCTTCCTCTTTCTAAACACATAAGCCACTGTAGGTGTCAACAACAGGCTAAATAACATTCATCCCCAGTCATGCAGGTTTGAAAACAAATGTCCTGCTATGGAACACTTATGGCAATTTACACCCCATCCCTCTCCTATAAAAGGAGTGTTTGTAAATGGTAGGTCTTTTACCCATTAGGAGGAAGGGCTACACAAATACAGCAATGAAGCAGTAGTGACAACTGCAATTTAATGCACAACTTTCTGCGCTTCTAGAACGTTTTTGTCAATGTTATTTGATGTGAGCTGTGTAGGCAATTTGAAGTGTATTAAAAATGAATAAACAGTTTTCCTAACACCTCCCTTCATTAGGTCATTTAACCTCAATGAAAGTCATTCAGTATACTTCGTTACCACGTTGGCAGAGGGTGAGGGACCAGAAAGGTAGTCAAATAAAAATTCCTTTGTGGTATGTTTATCTGCGGTTTAAACTAGGTTCAACATTATTTCCAAAAACCAACCAATGAGATAAATGGAACTGCAGCATTATTTTTGGAAAATATGGTAGGTTGGCAGAAAGATAATGATGGTTTACTGATGTTTGATACAGTGGAGAGTGGATGGCAAGCATGTTTGAGGATGTAGGGCATTCCATAGGCACTGATAGGCATATCTGATATATGGGTGAACCAACCAGCAACTTCTGCTCAGATTGTGAGTGTTGTAATGCCCATATTACCACCCACCTAGTTTACTACTATTTGCTTGAAGCACAGCTGAGGTCTTCAGTCCTACTGAGCTGTTTGCTTCTTATTGTCATAAGCTGGTGGTGTGAATAGGTTGAATGGAGGCAAAACTGTGTTTAGTACAGTTGAGTGGGAAACTTCAGCATGGGTAGTTTGACAAAATAGAAAAGAGGGTCACAGGATGCCTAAGAATGAATAAAACAACAGTCTGTGAACTCCTAATATCATGGTTTGGGAGGCAATTGGGTAAAGCAGTAAAAACTGTACGATGTTCAAATATAAATGAAATTAGTTACCATTTGTGTACAAACCACCTTATGTGAACAGGCATGCATTGACAATTCAAGACATGTTCAAATTTGTAAACAGCACTACTCATGCCCCGTTCCACATCAATTGTAACCAAGAAGTACTTAGCAGTGTTGCACAGCACATAACACTCACATTTTTATGAAGGAATATATCAGTCTTTACAAAATCTTCATCAGACTTCGAACCTGATTTGGGGAAGACTTTTCACGGGCAAGGATGTGCAGTTGGGCCAAATGATTTAGAGAAGGACAAGACCATGTTGAAAATGAACCTCATGCTCAGAGACCAAGAATTTTTGTTACTCCTGACAATGTTGTCATAATTGAGGAATTTATCCTAGACAATCATTGGTTGAAAAACCCTTCATGAACTCTCATGGGGCTGGAATTAGCACAGGCAGTGTTAAAGAAATTAAGCTTGTGCACAAGCTGAAATTCAATAGTCAGCCTATGGTGGGGACCCACAACATCTGTCACGGAAGCACAAGGAAAGCTGTTTTGTGGCCATTGCTAAACTTTAGAAGAGATACAAAAAAAGCGGGGGGGGTGGGGGGGATTTAAAATTCTATTGTGACTTGTGGTGAGACAGGTTCACTACTGAGTCGAGAGAAGAAAAAGTGAGTATGCAGGAATTTTTAGAGGGCAAGAGATTCTGAGACGATGAGGTCATTGCAGTACAGTTGAGCAAATTCTGATTGACAAGCAAGCAATACCTCTGGAAACTGGAATCAAAAAGCTTCCAGAACAGAATAAGTGCATTGCAGTCAACAGGGACATTAAAAAGTGGTGTATGTGTGATTTTTCTATTTTCTCTTATGATTAATCTTTTAGGAAATCAAATTTTCATTTATTTTTGAACATCTCTCATAACTTTCTCACATTTGTGGAGGGCAGTATAGTTTGACAGTTCATTATTATTTGAATATGGTGGAGTTAAATATGTTTTCCAGGTTTGATATGTTTTGGAGTAGATTTTGTAGAATCTGATACAGCAGTTTTAATAATGTCATTTAAGAATTGATTTTGACCTTAAAATTAAGCCTTTCCCAACAGAGCTATCTATGTATATATGTTCATGTACTTTCAATAATAAACATTTTAAGTTACGTTAGGAATAACTCTAAAATATTCAATGGGAAATGAATAATATCAGGTGGGAATTACTAATTAATAATTCTTACAATTTTTGTTAGTAAGAATTATTTAATTAGTTAAATCTTTCCAGTGTTACATGTATATATCTAGGTATTTTTAACATGCATATACATTTTCTTGTACAATAATTTTTCATCCTAAAATAGGCTTAAAGGATGATTGAATATAGGCAAGCATGTACCATTGGGAAACAGTTCATCAGCAGGAAGTTCTACTGTACATGAAATCTCTACTTCACACTGCAGTGAAATAATAGCAAGTGCATGACTGTATCAGCAAGAACAATGGTTCCTCCCTCTTGCTCGTCAGTTGTCAATATCATATACTAAGCAGTCTCACAAGAATGCATTTCTACAGCAGTTAGTAAACACATTTTGCAAAGAAGCAATACTCAATATAACACTAGAAAGTTTTGCACTTTTAAATTAAATTTTTGCATTAAGTACAATATTTAACTTATAAATGAATCATGTACATATAATGTTCTACAGAAATCAGTCATTATGTCTCAAAATAAAAGCAACCATCTTAGCAATTCTTATCACTGCTGCACCTAACTTTTAATGTGCCCTGTGCAAGGTTCTATTTTTGGGCCCCTTATTTTTTTTCAAATAAAGCAAACATGATATAAAAATTGTCTATAAATAATTTTTGTGTACACAAGAAATACACAAGATCATTCACATGTAATTATAAAATGAAAATAATTATTTAAATTGCACTTTTCTGGGTTTCATTTCAGCAAATTCAGTGATTAGATCACTATATATAATTAACATCTTTAATAATATTATATTCAATCGAAATTATGGAAAAAATGCGTACTTGCCGACATTGGCAAGAGCCTTGTCAGTAGTAACCAGTATTATTGCAGGGCATACGCAGGAGAGTGTGAACATCGCAGGATAAGGGGGGGGGCAATTATGGGAGAAATGTTTGCTCCATCCGACTTCCGGTTTCGGAATTTTCCCTGTTTCCAAGCTGAAATACAAATACTTATGCAGTAAAATGTTCTTTAACAATAACACTGGACAGAGGTAATGTCGCGAGAAAAAAGAAATTATGATGACAGAAAAAATCTGAACTCCGTCGACCTTCCGTTTTCAGAAAGTTCCGTAAAGATGGAATTACATCCTCTAACGAACATCCTTCGCCCCGTCACGACCCCCCCCCAAATTTGTTTACCTGTGCATCGATCTCGTGAATGACCAAAACAATAATGAAAAAGGCGAAATTCCTTGAATTCGCGGAAGAATCTTATGTCTGAAGATTACAGGGAAAACGTTTTCGCGGCGTATAACTTTCGTTTTCACAAATTGTTGCCTACAGTTTCAAGCTAAAAATACAAACATTTATACAATAAAATGATATTTAACAAGAATATTGGACACAAAGGTAACATCGGGAGAAAAAAAATTATGATTACAACAAGAATTTTTACTCCGTTTAACTACCGTTTTCGAAAGTTTTGAAACGCGAAATACCATCTCCAGACGGAAAACGCCCCCCCCCTCCCCCAATTCTCTTCAGTTTTGCATTGATCTTGAGAATGATTTAAATTATGACAAAAAGGCAGAATTCTGCAAATCCGCTTTAGAATCTCATGTGTATCATAAAATAATAGCAAAATAAAAAAATAAATAGAACAACTAAAATTCGTAGAATCTGTAGTTTTGACAGTGAGTTCCGTAGTCAAACAACTAAATCCGTATAAACTACGGACATTCCGTAGTAGTTGGCAGGTATGAAAATGGATAATTGTTTTTGTCCGATAGTTGATCTTAAATCATTCTTAATTAATTTTAACTTCTATCACATGAAGCAGTAGAAACGGGAACAGTGAGAAATATTCGGACAGCAACACTGATATTTGAATATGACTCAATTAATCTGAAGTCATGAAGAGCCTGTGGAAAATTATGCAGAGTTGCAGTTTTAATGCTTTGCATTACTGTCAAGGCTTCAAACTCCAAGTGAAAATCATCAGAAAGTAAAATTAGAACAGAAAGTTCTTAGTTGCTTATAACGCCAATCTATTTGAGACAACAGAGTGTCAGAAATGCTGTAGATTTGCATTTTAAATAATTTATTGGGTGTCATGCTACTTCCTTCATTCGTTTTTTTCAGAGCAGCCTTTGTCTTGGGCCTTGTGCCTGTGCACCTGTTAAGTTATGGTACTGATTCTCACTAATAAATCAAGTCACAGGAATTAATAAAAATAAACAGATCACTGTAATCAACTCACTGAAGCACACAGAGATGTGAGGTATTATGAACCAGAAAAGTCAGGAAAAGGAATAATGAATCACAAAAATTACAGACACTATAGGGGTTGAAAATTAATTTTTGTCCATTTAGTCTTGGCCTAACTGGAACCAGAATTTACTAGTTCCAACTTACTTTGGTCTAGTTCTAAGCAAATTAGGATATAGTAAAATTCAAATTTAGGAAATGCCAATTATAACATGCAGATAAAATATTCTTTATCTGCCCTTCCAATAGAGTGTACCCACATCAAACCTCAGGGGCGGTGTTTTTTTTTTTTTTTTTTCGTTCTTCCAATTCACCAACATTGGATCAGATCATATGTAGAGTATTTTAGGAAGGGAGTGTCTGACCCCAGGTCTTAAACAATCCTTAGAAATAGGAAGCTAGGAGATTTGGGCAGAGTGCTCGATAGAAAAGTGACACGGAAGCGAGGAAGAAAGTGGGAGGAAGACTCCCTTATTTATTACCGGGTGCCAGTACCCAGGGTCCAACGGCTTAACGTGCCCGTCTGACGCACAGTGGATATTTGGTGGTTCGAGTGTTAGTACCTGCCTGGGATCGAACCTGAGATTTCTCCATGGCAGTCACGAACATTGACTACTAGGCCAGCAGCGGCCCATCAACATTGGAAAACAGGCAATCTTGATCACTATCTTTTTTTTTTTCTAAGAAAAAACTGAAAACAAGTACTGATAACTAAAACTTTTCTGAGACATGTGATGGATTTCAGTGAAGCTCAAATTGTGTGGCAAGATCGCTGTAATTGTAAACTTTTGTTGCATCAGTAATAAGTAAAATCCAATACCGTCGATCACTTTGTGTTACCAGATGATCTTGCTTTGAGTAGCTAACCTCTGAATATCAGATAACAGCTTAGTGATATATATGTATGTATATACAGTTGAACTTCTTTTAAAGTGCCCCCCTTGTTAATTCTCACCCCTGCTTTTCACCTGCTGTAATCCTGGAATGAATTTTATTGAATGCCTGCACATTGAAAATTTCCTCAATGAAATACCACCTCACTGCATGCCAACTGCCCATACACTAAGAGCACCAAATGTTTTCAAAGCATGTCGGAAACCATCTTTAAACTGGCAACTGCAAAGAAAATTTAAAAAGCTTAATGCATGTACCTTTCTTTTGCCATTCAGAGAGTCTAATTCCCCCTCCCCTCTCACTCCCACTTGTACTCTGCAACCCCACAGACGTGCTTTCTGAAATAGAAATATTAGACATCAAAACATGTATAAAAAAAGTATGTAAAATGTTTAAGAAAATACACCAGCTTAAGTGGCACAGCTTTGGAAAAAACAATCTTTTAAATGGTAGTCCTGGGCTAATAAAAATATTTTGCTGCAGTCCGAACATGAAACTGATAGCCCCAGGAATCAGACTACCAAATTTTTTGACCCCTGCACTAGGATGAAGACTCTTTAGTAGTAATGAGCTGGGCATATTGATAGAAAAATGGACCAATCACAGAAATACTTCACTAAAGACAAAGACAGACAACATGATCATAACATGGAAGATGGGTAGATGAAATTAGAATGCATGCAGGAACAACATGGGAAAAAACACCTCATTACATGTACATGGGAAGAGAAGTGTGCATCGACAACTAGCAACGAATTGTGAATTGGGTATGAGCGTATATCACACAACTGAGTCTAAAAATCACATTGTTTATTAAACTTAAAAACCTGTCATTCAAAATGTAAGAGAGGACCTTCTTGGTGCACTTGGGTTATTTTACTTTGAATTAGTATCAATGTTGAAAACACATAAGCTGCACAAACAAGCATGTCCTTAACAAATGCATTTGCATGAATCAGACTGTTTCCATGATTCAAGCAGAACTTCAGTTTGGCCAAGTACTTATTACTAAGATGTGGCAAGCATCAGTTCCCCAGTTATGACACACATTATATGCCAAGAGTGATTTGTATATTCCAACACAAAACTGAATGTTTTTAAATCTGTCATTCCTTCTCTGGCAATTCCTTCCTTCTTACTAAGCAGCTGTTCACAAAACTTACAATTTACCATGAATGAACACACACTTATTCAAGTTGCTCACGTTCTAACATCAAGCAAGAGTTACATGCTGCAATGCAGTTGCATACAAACTGAAAATCTTCTGACATATTTTTTGTTTTTCATTTCAGGGTTTAATGATCCCTGTGAGTATCAAAGGCTTTAAGGAGCCACTGGTGCCAAATCTAAGGTCACAAGTTCCAGGGAAGGGACAGAACCTGCACTACAGGACAAACACACACTGCCAATGCCTTATCTGGGACTCACACAAACTTCAACACAGAAAATTAGCCGAAGCCACTTCCAACCAAAAAGCACAGAAAAATGTAATCTTACACACGCTGTTAATATTAGCTCCACGCAGGACTTGTCCAATGATATGCTGACAATAATAATTAACACCGTGTTATGATTACTGATAGCAGGGGCACATTTACAGGAGGGGAGGGGCAAGGAGACCTTGGCCCCATCCAAAAGTGTTCCATTTTTAAGTTTTTGGTTAAAACGTGACTTTCATTAGAAAAAAATCCTTAATTTAATAAAAATATACCAACTTACATTAGGAAAAATGTTTTAATTTTTCCTTCTATTTTTAATTAACTTTAATTTTGTTCTGGTGAATTTCAAAAACTCCCATTTTTGCGTCAGCCCCCTCTCCTCCCTCGTGTAAAAATTCGATATACCTCGCTGACTGATAGTATTTTAAAATATCAGTAGTCAGCTTGCAGATGAACAGAAAATACCAATTGGTAGCACACACGTCTTATTTGGAGAACATATACACATGAATGGCATCTGACCACAATTTGATTTAGGTTCCTCATGTTGCAGTTTCCAGTAAGGGTGTCTGTCATAGAACTGCTGAGATGATTTCGGAAACACCTAAATAAGAAATCTTGCATATCACAGATTAACAACAAATGCTCTATTTCTAAGCTGTCAAGCATTTTACAGACCAATTGTACATTGAAATATACAAAAACGACATAAAATGGAAGGAACTGTGTTTTTGCAGATACAATATATCTTGAATTGCAAATTAAAAGAATTTATTCAGCCCAGCAAGCTTGAAAGAAAGGTAGAAGGCAAGAAAGGAAAGCATGGGAGAACCATATTCAGAAATAAATTCCGTGGAAGAAAGTCTTCTCTTAATATGTGGAACTATGTCAGAATTGTTAACTCAGCAATCAGATATGCTTGAATTGCCATTAATTACTGTTCACCATGTAACATCAGAAAACTTTAAAATTACATTGGAGTGGGAATTGAATCAGCATCTCCCAAATTCCCATTTGAGCATGCTATCAGAGAGATTGCCGATTCATACCTGAGAGACAGGTGATTTCACTTAATTACGCTACGAGAAAGCAGAATTAGCTTCGAATGGCAGAAATCTGAGATGTTTTAGATTCTTAACACTCAGATACTTGGGACCTCATTGCCCTGGGTGATGTAACAGATAGCATGCATGCTCCAACACAAACCAGGAGATGCAGGTTCGATTCCTGCTCCAGGGCGATGTAATTTCAAGTTTTCTGATGTGAGTAACACTACGTGTTCAACCGTAGATACTGGCAATTTAGGCATATTTGATTGCTAAATTAATAATTCATATTTAGAAATGCCTACAAGAGGAGAGGGTAATGAGTATGAAGTACAAAAAGTTCTTTTCTGAGACATGTGATGGATTTCTGTGAAGCTTGAATAGTGTGGCAAGATTGCTGTAAATGGAGAGATTTGTTGCATCAGCAATAAGTAAAATCCAATACCATTAATCACTCTGTTTGCCAGGTGATCTTGCTTTGAGTAGCTAACCTCTGAATATCAGAAAACAGCTTTAGTGATATATATGTATGTATATACAGTCAAACCTCTTTAAACTGCTCTTCATTAAATTCCCACCTCTGCCGTAACCCTGGAATAGATTCAGTTTTATGAACTTTTGAAAAATTATATGTGAACATCACTATGTAAATTTTTAACAAACTGTAAATAAGATTTTTTAACATTGTACATAAGTTTTTATTTCTGTAGATAAATCTTTTATCAATTAGCATTAAAAAGAACATATAATAACACTGAATGATATCAACCTTTTTTCTCATGTCCAAGGAAGTGTAAAAATGTGAAGAATGTTAAAAGGAAATACGGATAACTTATTCCCAAACAGTTAATTAAAGCAGACTCATGTTAAAAATATTTAACATTTCACCCAAATAAATACTTATTTGTCGTGAATAGAATTGAAGTGACTGAAAATTTCTTGGATGAACCACCACTTCACTGCCCGCGTGCCCATAGACTAAGTTTAAAAAAAAAGGTTAAACACTCTTTTTTGAAAGTGCTAACTGCATAGAAAATTAAAGAAGCTTGTACTTTTCTTTTGCCATTCAAAGAGTCTAATGCTCATTCTTAAAAATTTCTACTTCATAGAATTTCCTGTGCAAAAACTTGGCCATAAGCGTTTTAGGAATTTCCTATGAAACTTGGCCACAGGCCACTTTTCTATCAGCTCATTTCTTGCTTTGCTTGCAAGAGTGGATTACAGTATTTGAAGCTGCATGGTTATTAACCCTCATGTATGTTTGAAGATTCACAAGTACCCATTAGTGCTTTGAGTACATTAAACAAAGAAAAAAATGGCAAACATAATAAGTTGGAATGAGCTTTAGCATTATAAGATAGAACAAATAAGTACCAAACATGGAGATTCATTACAAACAAAATTACTCAGGAAAAGGCTTGGCAATTCGCAGTACATTCGGAAATTGTCACTAACAATGAAAGTTTGAATGGAGTACATCTGGAAGTTCTCGGTAATGAAATTTTAAATTGTTATCACTCATCATTGATGGTGATACCTATTGGGATCTTAGGTGATACCTAGTGGGATGCTTAAGCATCCCTGCTGAAATTTTCAAACAATTCGTGCCTTCTTTGTTTCCCCAAATTTTCGTTAAAAGGCAAAGAAAATTTAAAAGGTACTGTCTAAAAGGTCTTTTAATTATTGGAAGAACTATGTTTTTGTTTATCTATTTGGTACAAAGATGAATGTTAGTCAAGAAACAGTCTCCCACACAATATTTTTTTGGAATTGCCACCTACCCTCTTATTACTGCCAGCCATCCTCACTTTCTGTCAGAAAAACATATGAAACAAACTTTGGCAGTTTAAAAACATTTGACCATAATTTGAATTCTAAAATATAAGAAACACATTTTTTTTCTAAAATTAGCTTTCTAAAATCTAATAGCCACCAGGAAAATATGACAGAATGCAGAAATGGAACTGCAGTTCATGAGGGATCACAGTAACAGTATTTATGAATATGTGTGGGCTTCATTTAATTAAAAAAAAACTTCCAGCCTTTTGTTAAACACTTTTGTTCATAACATTTTAATAGTAAAGACAGGTCCTCACTTACAAATAACTTTCAGTATTTGGAACAGTAAAAGTACAGAAAGCATTTCGTATTCTGCAAGAAAACGGAACTGTAGTTCATAAAAGATCACAGCCATAGTAATTATGAATATGTGTAGTTTTCATTTCTTAAAAAACAACACTTCCAGTCATTCTTTAAACACTTTTGTTCATACAATTTTAATAGTAAAGACGTGTCTTCATTTATTGATAACTTCCAGTATTTGGAACAGTAAAAGTACAGAAAGCATTTCACGTTCCACATGCAGTAAAGATCCATGGGAGTATAACAGTAGTTCTAGGAAACATGTTATGGCAATATTTCATAATGTTAATCCTAAACAGCTTTGTGTTGAATGTTTTAGGCCATTTTGTGTCACAATTTATTGCTGACATATGTAGTTATTGCTATCCAGTCACATTTCCTGGAGTTTTCACATCACAAATACTGTAGTTGTCAATTTCATAAGTATGTGAAAACCAATTTAAAAATATTATACTGTGTATTAATCTTACAGCATAGTAAACAAACACTTTTTTCCCCAATTCATATAATCACACCAATCTGCTCAAAAATATATTACTCTGCACTGGTATTCTTTTGCATTGTTCATTGCCATATTTTACGAGATGATGATAATAAATATTTTAATTTTCTGCAGAAAACAAACATTGCATTTCAAGTTTACATGCAGTTCAACGTAGCTACTCTCTCTCCACAATTTTTTGAACTACATTAATAACAAAAATTTACATACAACAATAAATGAAATATGACACATGGCTAAGATCTGCATAATCACAGGAAAACAACTGCATGATGCTATATCACAATAAGAATAAGCTTAAATTATAGCTCTGTTTCACACAGAAAAGAAATATATTTTTTTGCCTTTATTCTAAAAATTTTTATATGCAAATAAAAAGACCTATTATTACAAATCTCAACTTCTATTTTAAGATTCTGCTGCAGTTACAATATAACTCCTATTTTAAAACTGAAAACCATAAACTTTTCTGTCAAATTATGCTACAAAGAAAATGAGTATAATATCACAAAGCATACATACACAGTATTTTATGCTTTTGTGGTTATTTGCTAATTACATAACAAACAATACTTTTTTACAAATTCATAAAGAAAAAGTTAGTACAAGCGATCCTCCACTATCCAAGTTTCTGTACTCCTAAGGGGTGATTTAAATGGTCTGTCAAAATGACTTATCTTTATTGGAAGGATAAATCTTGTTTATTTGTTTTGGAGTTTAAGGACTACCATAAGCAACTTCATTCCTAATTTAGGGCCACTGGTTCCAGGGAAGGGTCACAGCTAGCATCATCAGACATGCACATCACCATGCCTCACTTAGGACTTAAACCCAGGCTTATCTAGGATGAATAATCAGAAACCATCATCTAAAACTATTCAGCCACAGGGGTGGCATGGGAAGTATACCTGTCAACACAAGCATACACTGCTGTGGCTATTGGGAAATTTCAATACATGTTTTTTTTTTCTACAGAAGTGTTCTAACATGGTGCCTGCATCTTTTTGTAGGTCAACAAGATACAGTTCAAGATGACATATCCCTAATACTACTAACTTTTGTACATCTGTGTGTTTTTTTTAGAGTAAAATCAGCTCTACACCCTCAGTCATAAAAGTTTAAGGTAGCAGTCTTAAAAGCATGATAATTAAATCAATTCACCGGCTTCCAATGAAGTGAAGAACTTTTTTAATGTATAAGTTAAAAGGTTAACATTTGTTGGTTAAAATAAAATAAAATGCTAAAATAAAATAAAAACTGTTATTTTTAACCTTTTAACTTATACATTAAACAAGTTCTTCACTTCATCAGAAGCTGGTGTATTGTTTAAATTATCGTGCTTTTAAGACTGCTACCTTAAACTTTTATGACTGAATCATTCCGCACGAGAACCTGATGCCTTGATCAGCTCTACACATTTACCGATATTAACATTTTGCAGTTGTGGTTGTCAAATCAATTTTCTCTGTAATTTCTATCAGCCATGAGCTCTAATCTAGTGCTAGTGCCCAAGGAAAAGCATAGCAGCTGTGGACTAAAAATGTGAACTTGTCTCTTCATAATACCCTTCAAATTACTAAAAAAAAAAAAAAATTTTTTTTGCTACTGTAGCTTTTCGTTAAATTTTGGGAGTCTGATTGCTTGTTTCAGGAATACTTGGAACCCATGAGATATGTGTCACACATTCACACTCCTCGTAGGGTACAACACCAACAGAGTACATATTATGTTTGCTCCTGATAAAATGAAAGATTTGCATTTGTACAAGAGTCTAGGGAAGGAAATGAGTATGGCAGAAGTGGCTATGGTGCTCTGTATTCTGAAAGGAGGCTGGTTTCGCTGTTTTCAAAAGTGTTTTGGGAGGTAACATTTTGCTCCCGATTTCAAGATTATGTGATGCTGTACTTTAGTGGTAATACTGCTGCTGTTGATTTCAAGATAATGTAATGCTGTATTTTAGTGGTAATACAGCTGCTCTTGATTTCAAGATCATTTGAAGCTACATTTTAATGGTAATGCTGCTGCTACTGATTTCAAAACTGCTGATGCTGCTTTGGAGTGGTTATACTGTAGAAGATATAAACTGATGCCATTGTTGTGTTTCACAGAGATAATTCAAAGGTATTGAAGACTATTGCTATTACCTGGCTGCCCATGATTCAGAAGCTACACAAGAAGACAGATCTTCTGCTACCCGTTTGTCGAGTACTCTTATATTTTTGTTCTGTCAATGAAAAATCAAACAAACTGTAAACACAATCATGAATTCAAGCATATTATTTCAACACAGAAGTGCCATATTTCATTATTTTCCATGCAGCAATCTCCTCAAAAACCTTGAAAATTGCATTGCCCTAGAGAGGGAAAGGAATCAACATCTTCAAATTTCTGTTCAAGTATCCTACTTTTACACCACTCAGAATGAATTCCAAAGCAACTAAAGCTAAGTGAAAGTAGCTATTAGAAATCTGGATGTACTTACTCAAATATTTGGAAAGTGGAAGATGAGGGTTCTATTCTCGTTCCAGGGCGATGCAATTTTGAAGTTTTCTGAACAGATGGCCAGGGATGCAGCCAAGAATAGGGTCCTGGCCCTACCTACCTGAAAAATTTCACCTGAAATATTTTTTTTGTTTTCATAAAATCTTTTTCAAAACGTACCGTTTTACAACATAATTATATACAATTCATGCACATCGCTTTTCTACTCAAGTTTGTAAAGATTTCTCAGGTTAGCTATAGTAATTTTAATATACATTATCTTACACATTCAAAAATATTTTTATTATCATCACACTTTTTATGTGTGTTATCTTCTGTTGTTTTTTTTTTTTTCAGTCTTTTTCTCCCTCTCTCTCTCTCTCTACTCACGAGAAAACAGTGGTCTCTGTAATGTATCACCAGACAAAGTTAATTTACTGCATCTCACTTAGAGCCTCATTTTGAAAATCTGTGGTTCATGCTACAGTAAAGTCAGAATATCTTATGTTGCGTAAGAAATAGTACTGGAAACAGACTCCACAAAAATTAATACCTCCCAACATTTGCTCGCTCTTATTGCCTGTGAATAGGAATCTGCCCACATATTTGGAGGCTATTAAAAGTTCTGGGTTAGCTCCCAGTGTCAACAACAAATAAACAATCCATTTGATGATAAAGAGGATTTGATCCATTTTAAGAAAAAAACTTGGTCAGCAATGACTTAATGGTTTGACCTTTCTTTTTGTGCATTAGACATTCCTCTACGAGCAGAAGTCTTAGATGCAATATCCAAGGTGTTTTCTTTTTGCTCAATAAAATACTTTTACAGTGAAGAAAATTTTCTAAATAATAATTACACAATAAAATATGAAATGCATACATGTTATGGGACATATATAAAATCATTATCTATCTGCTGCTGGATGAAGACCTCCCAAAGTTTCTTTCACAACTGTTTGTCTTGAGCCAATCTCCACGTCATTCTAATATGCTTTTAAATTTCATCCACCTATCTTCCCTGTCGTCATCTTCTGTCCCTTGGTATCCAGTCTAATATTTCAGTTGTCTATCAGTGGTCCATTCTCCTAGCAATATGTGCTGCTCATTGCCATTTCTGGGATTTTACTTTGATCATGATGTCTTCCACTCTTGTCATATTTTCCTGATTCATGAGTTCCTCTTATTTTTCCTGGTTATAGCAAACATAATGCCTCTCTCCAGGCTTTTTTCAATTGTTTGCAGCCTCTATATGTCTTTTTTTCTTTTTTAGTTAAGGTTTATATATATATTAATTGAATTTAAATTACGCAAAAAATTATGCACATAATGTATACACGTACATACATACGCTAAAAGCATGAGATAGGATCCCGAAAACACTCTCTCTCCAAATAAATTAATTCAAAAAATTTAAATCCTGTCCAGGCTGTCACTGGAGATGGCTACATGAAAGCAGTGAAGCAAAGTTCTTCTCTTTTGAAAATAATATGCTTACCATGGACTTTTGGAAGTTTTATTTCTTCATTATTTCTCCCATGATAATATCTGAAGAACTGGTGATTCATGACCTGGATTAGGATGTTTGTAAAACCTACGAAGATGCACCAGAATGATTCAACTGGCAGAAATCTGAAGATTGTTCAGGTTTTTGTTACAATTGTTTATACATTCGTTGTCCTGGGTGGTGTAACGCGAGAAACCAGGAGATGCATGTTCAATTCTCACTCCACATCAACAAAATTTTCAAGTTTTCTGAGTTTTGAGGAGATGACAAGCTTGCAATGAGCTTTGGAATGATATCTGAATAATCTTGTTTTCAAGATCCCATTTTTAGGACACTGAGAACACCAGCAATGATTCAACCCACAGACCCTACACGATGGGTTGGCTTGCAGTTTTCTATCTTTGGTGTGCATTTAAGAAATGCAAAAGAGATAATGATGGTACTTAAATAGCAGCACATAGGCATTAGGAAAGGGCTTATTATGATTAATATTTTTTTTTTTTTTTTTTTTTTTGCCTGTGTCATACTAATTTTGAAGGCTTCGAACAAAATTTTAAACTCTACTGATGAATAGATTTTGGGAGAACTTGTATCTGTGCACTATTTGCTTGTTCAACATTTTCACTGCTGCATGACACTGAATGGCAACATACAATACTTAGCCCAGGTACTGACGATGTTATCATCATGGCTTAATGTTTTCCTTCCTAAAACCTTTGGCACTTGAAGAGAGTTATCTATTTTGTTACTGGCACTGAGAATGAGTATCCAACTGTCTAAAAATGACTGCAGTTTTGACATAGCTGATTGTTTTCCACATGGTTTAGGAAAGGGAAAGTAAGTCAACTCCCTGTAGACTTAACAGCAGTGTTTGCTTTTCACTGCAATGTTTATTTTCCTTTGAATGCCACTGGTTTTGAGGTGAAGGGAACTATCAATAAATAAATGCTCAAGCGGCAATAAAAAGCATTTGCTGCTTAGAGTTCGTACGTAAGACGACAGCCTATCGAGGACTAAAAGGGATTTCAAGGAAACCCATACTGACTTCAATGCTTAGTTTTGTGGAAACAATGGATATATTCAGACAGGCTATCTCCGGTCTCTCTCAACCAAGAGTTCCTTGGCGGGCGCATTCTGCCATGGAAATAGATGATCATGATAATTTATCATCATATGCAGAAACATATTCTTTTAATAGCTGTAGTACGACCATAAGTGAAAGTGAAAATGAAGGATATGACGTTCTCTCTCATACTCTGCCTCAACAGATTTTAGCTACATATTGGTTCCCGAAGTCACGAGAATAATTCTGTTCGCTAGTATACTAGGACTGAAAATTAATATGACAGGTATAGAACCAATCGCATTTTTCAATCTTTTTGCGTCTGAAGAATTTTACAATTTATTAGTTACCGTCTACAGGATATGCTGTAGATGTGTTTATATCCCTGGAGTTACTGAGGTTATAATTACAAATATCCATTATGGATAAATTTTCTCATATCAAAGTCATGCAAAGCTATGAGATGCAAACACAGCCAGGTTGATCCAAATGCACAGAAGCTCATCCACGGTGCTGCATGACACCTTGTGGCATCTCGGGAGATTTGCCTGGGTTTCTCACCGACACTGTGTGCTTGCCGTTAAAAAAAAAAAAAACAGTGGCAGCGAACGTGTTAAAAGGTTTGATTTGTTAAGGCAACACAGAAATTAAAATTCTAGCAAAGGATGCAAGGTTCAAAACCATTACCAAAGAGTTGAGAGAAACTATTCTTTGACTTCACAGATGGCAGAGCTGAGAAGCAAACCCACAAAGATGTTAAAACAGAAGATGATGTTACCAACATTCCAGTAGAAAATGTTCTAAAGGCTCTGAGAAATCTATTATAGTATCAAAGGGCTCTGAGAAATCTAATAATAATAATAAAAAGAGTGGAATCAGAAGCAAATCGGAAATCAGCATCTCAGTCCACAATTGTGCTGCTAACGCTAAATGCAAGATAACATATGTGCTGATGGCTGGGCGGAATTTAAGTTTGATGGAAAAATGACATATTGGAAAACGGATATCTCTCAATTCATTTTTTATTTGATTCAAACCATCCACAAAAGAACTGCATCTCAACTTGGGGTCCACTCATGTAAAACCATCATTTCTATCAAATGATATGGAGATGGCAGAAGACTACCTCCTCCTCCTCACACCTTGTCCATCTACATTCATCCACCCAAATTTGATGTCTTTATTTTTAAGGTTAAAAATAAAGTTGCAATAATTTATATTTAAACTGTTTAAAACAGTTGTTTCAGTAAGTATTCAAAACTAATCAATTTTTACAACCAGAACAAAGCTTCAAAATAATAAGTAACAACATATGCAATAAAGTGTTTAACAAATATTTATACAACATAAAGTTGAAATGGAATTGGACAAAAAACTTTCTAAGTGTTATTTACAGGCTTACGGTCACAGCTGGAACTTACTCCCATTATTTTACCAGGGCTGGAAAAAATTTCAAAATTGTAACATGTCCACTCAGGCATGTTGTCCATAAAAATACATGCCTGAATACACATACTGTACTATTTTTTCTCACCTAAATGCCACATTTTTGACCTGAACCCTTTTGTTTCACGAAACTTAGTGAACTTGCAGGCTTTATAAAGAAACTAATCATTGGAAAATTTTAACACCCTACATACAGTGCTTTTGTAGTTATAGGACTTTGAAATTTGTGCAAATGGCATTTTGTGCCTATAATGCCTATCTCAAATTACAATTGGTCAACCGAGCTCATATTGGGCCCATTTAAAAGCTCATTACATAAGCTTTTTTGGAGATATTACACAATTATATTATGGGCAATTTAGTTTTCATGGTCATCCATTTTAACCTTTAATCTCTCAAAACACACCCCATTAATTTTATTAAATAAAGCACATGGAGGGAAACTCAGAATAGTAAAAAGTTGACTCGAAAATAAAATAAAAACATTACTTTTTTCTTTAAACATTTTATTCCGTACAGAGCTGAGCTAGATTTTGTTCATGCTTGGACAAAATATTTACATGTCCCGGGCATGTAAGGAAAAATAATACATGCCTGGGCAAAATTTTTACATGCCCTGGGCATGCCAGGCAATATAATTTTTGAGCCCAGCTGATTTACAGAATTGTACTATCTGAGAATGTTTTCAAGTCCCCATTAATTTCAGATAACGGGGATCTCTTATACCACACTAAACACACACTGCTATACAAAAACTTAAAAGCTAGTTATCTTTAATATGTGCTGTTATTCAAAAAGCATCAAACTGATGTCTTAGTTAGAGGAGGTATAGTATTGAAAAATACCGTAATTTTCGGACTAAGAGCCGCAGGTGAGAAATTTTGCGATCTTGGAAGCAAAAGTTGCCGTAAGGGCCGCACCGGCATAAGGGCCACACCTGTGAAGTCGTGGTACTGCTCGGAAAACTAAATTATCTTCCTTATTTTCATGATTTGACTCACACCCAATGTGATTATATGTATACTTCAAAGGCTAATTCTGCAACTCAGTGTCGATCTGCTTTATGCACTTATTTTTTTCATACTGGCAAAAGCTTTTATTTATATATTTTTTATTAATCATGCTAATGATGTTATTTGTTTGCCTTTATTAAATGCTCAAAACCATTTATGTAATCAATATGACTCACAGTTAATCTTAAGACTCCCATTAGAATATTGCATTGCTCATAAAACCGCACAATGGTCTAAATTCCATTCAATGTGAATGTCTGCTACAGGATGGTTCTCTGTTCACCGCAATAGATCCATCTTAGAAGTAATTAACTTATAAATTATCGCTTGTAATGCTTTCAATTAATGTTATCTTTAATAATATGTTCCTTCTACGTTTGTTATGCTTTTTTTCTCTTCTACAGATATTTCTGTTAGAATAAAGTTGCTTTACGCTTCCTTTTACCAGCTCTCTCGCACATGTTTGCGCATCTCCCCGCCAACACTTCAAAACAATGGTGTCTCCACTTTCTCGCTTTTTTTCTTTCAAGTGGTTTGACCCACTTTCATTTACTGCGCACTGAGCCTTAGCGTTGAGCTCCGCTTTTATATGAATGGGAAAGCTCTCCCTTCTCTTTTTCTTTTGTGTTTGTGAAGATTTTATCTTCAGCCAAGTATTAAATTAATTACCCATTGTTAACATCAGATGAAAATGCTACAGCACTTATTAGTGAGAAAGCATTTCCAGCCGAAGTCTTCAACTTCCACTATCGTCAGCCAATAAAAAAAAAAAAAAAAAAAAAAAAAAAATTAAATCGAAGCAAAACTCAGGAGCACAGAGCCAAGAAACACCTGTATTGCATGCCAGATTAACCAAGAAGAATTAAAAGAGTTTGTCTTTCTGTCCCGCCAGTATTGTTTGGAATAAGTCACTGTTAATGGAATCATCCTGGGGCAGGCTTTTGAATTGTTCATGTTCTTAAGCTTTTGTTCAGGGAAGTGCCCATCAAACCGGTCTCCCCACCCCAGAGAATTCAACGTTTCTTCCCTTGGTTGCATTGCACCTTCCTGCATGATGTATGCTGCAGCCGACGAAAGAAATACCCTGGGCGTGCTCTCCACAGAAGCCTCGGACGTCACGCCACTGGTCTGTGTGCTTATGTCCCCATTCCATCCCCCACTCCCCCATGCAAAGGGCATTTGAGTCAGGCATTCCTTTCACTCACAAACCTCCTAACTTTAAGACCTACATGAGCACTTCCCCGTCCTCACCAACTTTCCCTCCTAAACCAACATCAGGACAGCAGAGTTATCTTTTAAATAGACGTGTCTAACGTAAGAGTAGATAGAAAGGCGGGGTGGGGTGACCACAGTCGAGTTTGTGAAAAAAAAGAAGACGTTGTTTGAAAAAATTTACTAAGCATCTGCATAAAAAAAAAGGGAGGAAAGAAACAGTCTTATTGAAAACAAATTCAGCATAAGGGCCGCACACTTGAAAAATTTCACTTTTAATAAAATAAGAGCCGTGGCTCTTAGCCCAAAAATTACAGTATATATGTTTATCTTCATTGCTGCACATTGTTTTGTTTTTAAACCAGCTCACTTGATGAAATTATTCCAGTTAAACTTTATACAGAATATGCAACAAGTCAGTCTTTAATTTCATTTAATTTTCAAAATTGCATGTCATCAGCACACAACCAATAAATAAATATAAAATTCTTTACATAAGAATGAAAGTTCATGCAATTTTTAATCATAGTAAATACATTTCCTTCATTTAAAATTCATTAATCAAAAAATATTTTACACTGTTGATGAGGGAAATACAAAAGGTGCTTTTTAAAATGTAAATAAAAAAAAAAAAATTCGTTACACTCCAATTTAGTAAAAGTAACATATTTTGAGGACCAGAAATCTATCTTTGTTCTACTAAGCAGGACACTTTAATATTAATTATCACAAAATAATATTAATTACTTATGGTGACTTAATATCAATTAGCATTTAATGTTGAGTAAAGAAGAACACAGAATATGAAACTATTAAACAACAGATGACTGAATTTATAATCAATCAAGAAAACTGTATTTTTGATTTCAGATCATGACTAAAAACTGAAGAAATAAAAATGAGATTTAAAGAAGACCAAGATTCGTATATATTTAAGAAGAATAAAATATTCTGGTCACTAATGCATATTCTTGGCAAGTGCGTTTTCCTTTATTCCACTGGAAAAAAGTTAGGGAGTATTACATTCCTTGGAATAATTCTATGTGCAACCCGTCATTTTTGAGAAGGATATGAAACTTCAAGTAATATGTATATATATTAAAAAAAAAAAAAAAAAAAAAAAAAATCAGTTTTAAAAATTATGTATTTTAAATGTACAAGAAACTTCCTTGGCACATGTTTTTGATACACTTGTTTAATACATAATTAATCTCAATTATTATCTCACATGAGTTCACAATGTTATGGTACAACAGTCATTGTCAACAACATAAGAAAATAAATTTAAAATATGATTTCAATTTTGCCTCAGGTAAATATACTATATTGGAAATAAATAAATTTTACACATTGAGGTATTTGCAACAGCCATCATCTCATTCAGAACAGTTGCCTCATTCACAGTAGGAAAATATTCTTCGGACCATGCAGGGGTCAAGTGCACTTATATTGCAAGGAGGAGATATGTACAGAATTTCACTTTGTTACAATACTCTGCCATGTTGGTACAGTTCATTAAGAGCATCACAGGAAGGCGTTCGTAGACTCCGAGCCTTTGTTTCTAAGTTAACATCTCCAAAGCTTCTTGCACGCCATATCATGCTTTCCTCTGAAAATAAATAAATAAACACAATTAAGGTATAAAATTGTAAGTAACGACAAACACTTTATGATTATGGCCCAACAGCTATTATAAGATGATGGCCCAAGTTCAAAATGTACATGTGCTGGCACTAGAGTTTTTATTTTTTTGTGAATGATCAGACAGCAGTGTGAATTATTGCAAAAACTATGTTCAAAATTCAGTTCTGCCAAAGTCTACATTGCTTACAGTGTGACATTCTTCAACACATACTCTATAAACTCCCATCTTATAAGTGGCTTCAATTTTGTTCATTTTTTTTTTTTAGTTTAGCCTAGTTTACCCTTCTTTATTTATTTTTTTTTTTAATTTTACGTTATGGTGCAGCTGCAAAATGATGAGACAAGGTACTTACATGGATCTGATGAGGTGTTGGGGCATTGTTCCATCACAAAATTTCTCACAAAGGAAGGGAATGAGAGACTGAATTTTAAAAATTCAGAGCTACGAGGGAATGTTTACAGTGGCAATTTTGAACACCTACTCTATAATTCTGACATCACAAGTGGCTTCCACTTCGTTCATTCTTTATTTGAGCCTCTTCCTAGGTTTATGGTGCAGGTGCAAAATGAGACAAGGTATTCACGTGAAATCATGGATCTGACAACGCTTCAGCGCTGTTCCATCTCAAAGTTTCGCACAGAAGAAGGGAGAGGATTGAATGTGCACAGTTCAGTGTTAAAGGAGTTTATGTATGTTTACAGTGTGACAATCTCGAACCGCTACTCTAGAACTCTGGTCTTGCAAGTGGCTTCCACTTTGTTCATTTTTTTTTTTTTTTAAATTTCGACACCTCACTAGGTCATGGTGCACTTGAAAAATGAAAGAAGGTATCCATGTGGAAGTCATGAATCTGATGAGGCTGGAGCACTGTTCCACCTCAGATTTTCTTGTAAAAAAGAAGTGAATACTTTCAACGAATGGATGTTGCCTGCGTATTGTATTACTGCAACCTCAGAACGTTAGGTGAAATTTTGATCTCAACATTGTATATAGGGGTAAAAAATACTGATTTCTTTGTCCCGTTCTGCCAATGTTTCTTGGCTCCACGGGGACTAATTGAGCACCTTGGATTTTATTTTGAAATGTTGCGACAATTATCCTGCCTTGAGACGCTGGTTCGGACCCTGGCCACACCCGTGGCCCAGAGACCAGCCCGTGATGACGTGCTGGCAGGCGACCTAGCGTACCTTATCTGGGTTCCCGCTCTGTCTGGCGGGATAGGTCGTTCATTAATTTAGGGTTGACTGGGAGATTGTCTTGACCTCGAACTTTTTTGGGGGAATAATTTCCCTTTATTTTTTCAACAAAACTTACACACATCTATACACTGTCCTCATGCTTAGGACTCACAACATTGAGAGATTTAAAAGAGTATTTACATGGTATGTACACTGGAGGTTATTTCGTCTGCTTGCCCACAGACTTTTGCCCTCATTCCTCTTCCGAATCGCTTTCGGTGTGCACGTGCACCTCTTGCGTTTCGGTCCCCGTTTGACTGGGGAAAATCATGTGCTGCTGGAGGGTTAGCCTCTCTACTAGGGCTATTATCCCCCTCCTGTTAACGGAGGATTGGATGAGCAGATCCAATCTTCGCGTTCTTTGCACACCTGGGATCAATGTGTTTCTCCATTCGGCAAAGCCGCTGCATTCAAGCACACAGTGTTCTATGCTTGCCGACCTATTTCCACAGGGACAAGTGCAGTTCCTGATGGCAAATCTGCCCAGGTATTCAGGGCAGATGCCATGGCCACTGAGTACTTGATTCAGGAACTTGTTTGTCTGTGCACGTTTAATCGAGACCTTCGGAAACACTCTGTGTGTCTTCCGGCCTGTCTCTCCCGTGTCCCATCTGACCTGCCATTCGGTCATGGTCTGTCGTGCTAATGCTGCGCGGATACTCCTTCGCGGCGTTCTGCATTGCACGTCAACCGTCTCTTTCAGCGTGGCTGCCTTCGCCAGCTGGTCCGCCCTTTCGTTTCCCTGGGTTCCGACATGACTTTGTACCCAGTGGAAACTAACTGCCCCATCTCCTTCTGCCCTCAAGAGGGTTTTAATCCTCTGGACGATGGGATTTCTTCCCCTGAATCTACTCAGAGCCTGCAGTGCTGCCTCACTGTCAGAGTAGAGTTTAATCCTTTCGTCACTACGCCTGGGGAGTGACCAGGTGAGTGCCTTTTCTATCGCCAGAAGTTCTGCTTGGAAGACAGAAGCGTTCGGCGATAGTTTCACGCATTCTGCAGTTGCTTCGTTCCCATCTGAGAATGCACAGAAGCCTGCTCCCAGTTGTCCCTTCAACTTTGAGCCGTCCGTGAATAGCTCGTGCCCAACTCCCGTAGGCTTCTCCCTTGTCCCACGGTGGGCGAATTTCCTCGGCCGAGTGGATCTGCCAGTCCATGCTTTCCAGCTCCATGTTGGAGGCCCGATGTGGCACACCGAGAAGGTAGGCGTCCTCGCCTGACCTTAGGCAGTGCATTGCTGCCTCCCTTTCCACTACTAGGTCTGCCGGCTCGCACCCCGCCAGCACTTGGAGTGCGAGGGTCGACGTTGTGCGAAAACAACCGGTGATCCCTAGTAGGGCCAATAGGGGTAGAGAATCAGTCAAAGATTATCTTCATATTTGAAAGGTATTTAGAGACAACTAACCCAAAACACCTTTTGGCACCTGGATGGGAGCAACTAAAGATGTGATGGAAGACACGTGTCCATGAATTGCTAAGGAGTGCAACACATCTCAAACAAGAGTTTCAACCGTCTTCCATGATCATTTTTACCTGTCAAAAGTCAACATATGCTGGGTTCTAAAAAACATTACCCCCAAATTACTTTGGGATAATGATTACATCCTCCTCCAAATTCTGTACTCATGTTTTAAACATTCAAAATTATTTTTCTTATCATTACACTTTTCATGTGTGTTATCTTCTGCTGTTTTTCTGTCTTTCTCTCGCTCTCTACTCATGCGAGAAAACAGTGGTCTCTGTGCAACTTAAATGACAATAACTTATAAACCTTACTCCATTGAAGGAGCTGTGGAGGTTCTGTGATGAAGTATAGTTTCTTGGAAACCAGCATATAAAGTGACCTTTCTTTTCGTGCCTGTCCAAAATATTTACCTGAGATGAAAAATGCAGGGGTGTTTGCGAGACCAGATAAAATCCCCTGAAAATCTTGCGGGCTTACTAGGGTTTTATGACTTTTAATTCAATGAGTATTTTAAAACCAATTATTATACCTTATATTATAATAACCCAATTGTATTATAATAATTCAAAAATGTATTTACATTTACCTTCTTTTAGCAATATTTAACAATTTTAAACATATAAATCACAGAATACACAGTATTATGAAGAAAAATACAATAAACCAGTCTTAAAACACCTGAATTATTAAAAAAAAAAAAAAGCATCCAGTTTCTTTTGTTTCCTTGGAATAAGCTCTGAATCTGCCTTTCTTTTGTATTGAATTTCACAATAACTGTTGGAAGGGGAAAGGTTCTTTTTTCCTCCTTCACATACAGAACCGGAAGGTTCCTCAACACACAGGGATTTGGAAGGTTCCTCAAACACACAGGGATTTGGATGATCCCTGTTCACATATAGAACTACGAATTTCTTTTTGACATGAACTGGATGGGATTTCACGAGTTTCTATATTTGAAATAAGCACATCAGAACTAGATTTTTCAGCATTAAAGTCCTCCTGATATGCTCTCCAACTTCTATTGATATTTACAAGTAAATCCTTATTAATTGGATCAGTCATGGGATTTTTGAGCCACATTTTTGGCAAGTTGTTTCTTTGGAAGACATTAAGTCATATTTAACAATTTGCACTGCATCCAATGAATCAATTTTAAGAGATATTCTACTGTCAGTCAGAATATCATCCATTAAGTTGAAAGCACTTTCAACTAGTGGGCCGTGAAAGCAGGTAAGGCATGCCTTGACTAATTTTCCTAACATAGGATAGTTTTTTCATTTGTAACTTCATCTTTTAAGTAAAAAATTTTAGACCAATATTTGTCTATCGCACATTTAATTTTTTTTTTTTATTGGTATCACAACAGTACAGCATTTCATCAGTAATATCAATGTCAGTTTGGTATAATCTTAATTCTGCACACAGTTGTGGTTTTTCAGCTGCAGAAAATATATGAGACAGATAAAAAGATAATTTTTCAAATGCTAACATAGTACTAGTTTTACCTCTTAGCTCTGGGTCCAATGCTGTAAAACTAATAAGAAATGAATTTCCAATAGGTAATTTTTGTATCATATATTTGCTGTGTTAGTGTAGGCTAACACAGCAAATATATGAAGAGATTTTGAATTCTTTTGCTATCACATGGTCTTTTGATAATTTTTTCATAATGGTGCAAGCTTCTCATCCAATATACATCAACTTGCTGGGTAAGTGGAAATTAGAGTTACTAACATCAAGCTTTAACAAATCCTTGTAAGACATACACTTTGAAATAACTTTTGGCTTTATAAAAAAAAAAGTAACAAATTTTAACATCAATTTATAAATGCTGGTATGTAACATATGAAGCTTTGGTTTTTTGGTTTCAAACACATAAAATTCCGGTAGCACTGCTGTATAATGATGCTATTTGCAATAAAGTTTTTTTCTGCAAAACAAATAATCTGTTGACTATTCTTTTTCCGAGCTACAGCATCCTCTGTAAGTTTTGGGGAATGTAAAGAGGAATGTACTCCATCTACAAGCTCTTTTTGAGAAGATGAAATATTTCTATTATCATACACAGCTTCGACATCAGAAAAATAACTCTTTATCTTTTTTATCCACATAACAAAAATAAAATACTATAAGAGCATCCCACAACTCTATAATTCTATTTAAGACAGTTAAAATATACACCCACCTATGATCTGGCCTCTTCAAAAGCTTCAGTTTTTTAATTTCAAGAACTGCACATATTTTGAAAAAATTCTCCCTTTTGCTACAGTGTTTCATGTCAAAATAAATATCATCAAAAAAATCTTCCAAGTAACTTTCGAAAAATGATGAAAACTTTTTGCACAGTTATTTGCTATATGACAAGTGTCACCATCAATATCTAATAAGTGAGGTGCTTTATTTCTCCTTATTCTAGTTTCGGCACCACTTTTTTTCCCACGCATAGTGTTCCACGAATTCTGATTTCCTTCAATGGTACTGACAATTGCTGTATAAACAGCCTGCACATTGCAAGTATGCTCTCTTGTGCATAGCTAGTACTTTCATCCACATTTAAAGAAAACGTTGTGGTTCTTAAAGCTCTAATTATATTTTCTTTAACTGTTTTGCCAATTCCATATTTTAACTTGTAACATACAGTAGTTCTGTTCATGGACAGAGATTTCAGTGCAGTTTGGACCCGGCTTAATTCTTGACACAGCTCAATCAAATTTGGCGCCAAACTAAAAGAAAGAATTTTCAGCGATGAATGATGATACTAATACTTCTTGACGAGCTTTTCTTGTCATTATATCAAGTGGTCGATCATCGTTCTCCACCAGATCATCCGTATTCTTCGCACTTGCATAATGACTCAGGGTCATTGAACTTTTAACACATTTTGAACTTTTAATATGTCATAGTTTTTGCATCGTTCATTAAGGCTTTACAAAATTCTCCACCATATTTCAGTAATAAGTTGCAAAACACATAAGCTTGTCCCAAACTATCTATTTTCTTGCACCACGTGCTGACGGTATCGTCATTACTATCCATGCATTCAAGCCAGGGCACGAAAAATCTCGGAAATTTTACCCGTCCTCCTTTGAAAGAAACCCGTCAGACTCGTATAAATACCATAACTACGTAGAATTTAAATATTGTCATTCTTTTTCAGTTTTCCATTCAATAGTGGCTTAACTGTTGGAACTTTTTACATGTTATAGTTCCTTTGTGTGAAATGCAATTTCTCAGTTGGAAATTATTAGTATTTAATGCGAACAAATACCTCGGTAATCAAATGTAATTCAAGGGAAAATGTTTTGCGTACCTCTCAGTTGTAAGTGGTCGATGTTTGAATCTTTGTATGGCTGTTCTCATCAGGATCTTGGGTTTAGACTTTTAAGAATTTAATCGGCACATTTTCTTTACGGGTCCCGAAATTGGATAGACAAATTAATTTATTCGATTAATTTGTCTATCCGATTTTGAGACCCGTGAAGAAAATGTGCCGACTAAATTCTTAAAAGTCTAAACTCAAGACTCAAAAGCCTGATGAGAACAGCCATACAAAGATTCGAACATCGACCACTTACAACTGAAAGGTACGTGAAAAGTTTTTCCTTGAATTACATTTGATTACAGAGGTATTTGTTCACAGTAAATACTAATAATTTCCAACTGGAAATTGTATTTCACACAAAGGAACTATAACATGTAAGAAGTATAACGTATATAAAACATGTTTTTTAATCTCGATACGTCGAGAAATATGTGCGTATTAAATATAGTCACCTTATTGAATTTTTTTTTTTTTAATGTGCATACAGAAAATAAATACATTTCTGCTTTCATAGCAAAAAGCTTGTTACACGGAATCTAGAATTTTCAACTGCAAAATGGCAAAAGACGAAAGATAAAATGTGTGGCATTAGGTACGATTGTTGTCAAGGGTGCCACGAAACATGCGGAAAATGGTAATACACAGAAAGCCAATATTACGGTGGGCATCACACGTGCGAGATGTCAAGGTCACACGTGAAGGGAAGAAGCAACTGTTGTTTAGTTGCATTGGTTAATACTGGGCCACTCCAGTATTAACAAATGAAACTAAACAAGGGATGACTTGGGGGGGGGAGGGGGAGATAGACGGGAGAGAAAGGAAGAAGAAAAAACAACAACAACTGCGAAGTTGCTATCCTTACAGTTACACCTCCTGCTTCAGGCGTAAAATTCACAAGAGAAAACTTTGAGAGGGAATGAGAAAGCAGCACATTGGCTTAGCACCTTAAAATTTTAGAAGAGAGGGTGTCGCTGCGGAACTATTTCGCCAACAAAGAACGGCTTATCGCTTAAGAGAATGCGTAATTTCGTAAAACTGTGGCACTTGACATGAACAAATTTTAAATTGGCAAAAAAAAAAAAAAAAAAAGTAAAAGAAAAATGTTCTAATCACAATCATACTGCAAGCTTACGGGGAAAAGGGACGTCCACGCGGACATCGTGGTCGGGAAATTAATCGTTCGCAATGAATTCTTGACCGCCACGGACGGGCGTTTTTGCGCGCCCTGGTTCAAGCCAATCCCATCGAAAAGCATTCCGGACAGATTCTTCTAATTTGGTTATATCACTGCTAATATCAAGAAATTTCATACTGAAATTCTCTAAGCCGCTACTTGATTATCAGCACCGAACGGACTTCTCACCCACCACAACCGGAAAGCACATGACACGAATCTAGCAATTCATGCTGCAGACATATGACTTATAGGTTATCGCATTCAAAACCCTACTACAGTAGAATTCGGTGATTCGGGATTGCGCAAAACCCCCGCTGCTCTGACCTTTAGGCCCGCTTATTTCACCTTAAGCGAATGGGAAGATCGTTTAAATCAGAGGAGCAAATGCTGCTGTCAATGACAGAGGAGGGGACAGTACCGGGAGTGTCACACAAAGCGCATCGGATGAACAACCCAGACGGCCGCCGTCAACGGCGAAGGGGTGTGCATGATTCTTAATGGTTGGGGGCCGGTGGTCTTTCTCCCCTGGGCACTGTTTATAATAGCTTTTCCCTCTCATCTGCGGCCGGCTTTCGGAGCAAAGAGGTGCATGTGCTAAGCTGCCAAGCATTCTCCCCCCCCCTTTGCGCCCAAGGAGCCGAACGCTGGTCACCTGGTAATGTTTCATCCAGAATGGTATGCTTTTCAAAATCCCCGGAGTTTCAGGGGCGCCTTGTTCGAATTCCCCGGAGCACAAACAGGCCTGAAAGTGGATTCATCATCACTGGGATCCTCACACTAAACAAGGATTCATGCAATTGGAACACAATGGTTATTCACCCATAAATAATTAAGACACAAGCACTAGCTGGGAAGATCATGGTCACCCTGTTTTCACATTCTTTTGGAACTGTGCTTGTGGACTACTTACAATTCATACAAACAGTCGCCGAGGATTCATACATTGCAATTTCGAGCACTTTAAGAAATGACAAAGGAGAAACAATGCATGAAAATGAACAAAGGCATCCTACTTTTGCACACTTGTTCAAAAATTGTGAGCAGGGGTTGCTGCCACGAGGAACCACAGCTTTCAAGAACTGAACCATTTGCCCGGCATTTGAGACCTGGATGAAAGCAATTATTTGCTGTTGAGAAACAAGAAAAATATGCATTTTTTTTTTAGGCAGTGATGATGAGCTGAAGTGAACCAGTTCAGACTACTTTCAAGAGAAAGAAAGACATTTTCTTTTCCTGTGGCTTCATCCAGTAAACAAAAATAGCCCCTGAACTCAGGGAAACTATATACAATCAAGCCTTGATGTACCACCATGATTTGTTGTGGCACTACATTAAGGGATGTAGTGTATCAAATTTGCAAATTATGTTTTAAGTAACCCAAATTTTGAAAATGATGGTTGCTCAAAAATTGTAATTAATACTGAACTAAAAACACACTAATTAGGAAAGTTCAGTTATATGTGTGCGCTGTAGTTCAAAATGTCTGTTTCCATCTCTGAAGCATCTAATATGAATTAAATAAGGGCAAATTTACTTTGCATATCAAGGAGAGAAATGCATATACAAAAATTATACATACATGTCACTAAGCTGCTCTCTGAGATTAAGAGGTTAGCTTCTCAAAGAAAGCTCATCTGCCAGATTAAAGTTTTAAAAATGAGGGTGCTAGCCACCACTAGACATATGTGACATTTTGATTTTAAGGAAACGAATGAAAAGCACATTATATTATTAAAACTGCATTAGTGAAAATTGATAACATTACACAAAACCATTTTACATATCTTAGACGTTTTTAAAAACTTGTCTATTTTCATTTGTTTTTTCAGATTTCCATCTAATTATCTCCAACGCACAATTTAATTTTTTTGCAAGTGCATTCGCTTAATGTTTAAAGACACTAATTCACATCTGTGATTGAAGGAGGAAATGATCCTTCTCTCTTCTGATGCTAGTTTCTTCTTCCATTTTTGTATTCTCCCCAGGTTAACATGAGATTATGCCAACCTACTGTCATTTCTTCATGAAGTGGTACATCATGGTCCACCTTAAGACATTCATCTTCTGGCATTTTGTGTGCAATTGGGGAAATTTGTGAAATATCTTCACTAAGACTAGGTGAAGGAGCAGGACACAAATCGCTGATTCCCCACTATTTTCAATTAAATCAAGGTGTATCCAGGAGTTGGATATTGGTTCTTTAGAAACTTCATCCCAAGTCTTCTTTATCATGTAAGTTGCAACTTTAGGGACAGGAGACAAAGAGACAGGTAACTCCTTGTTGATGCACTGCATGATGTATCTAATTTGGTTTCAGCAACAGTGAGCTTTGAAGGATTTTATGATCCTTGGCATCACATGTCTGAATCACACCACTTATGTTTGGAGGGAAATATTCAGTTTCAACACTATTAATTTTTTTTTTTTTCTTTTGTTGCAAGTGGCATTTATTTAGCAAAAGAAGGAATTTCCTCTTCTGGATTCTCAGGTCCATGTGAAATTGCTCTAGCCATTCACAAAAAAAGTAGTGCATTCATTCATGCCTTTTTCAATGTTGAGTCACTTTTGCTGGGGACCTTTTGAAGACTACTAGTCTGTCTGCATCACTTCCCACACTTGACATCAAAAGGCTCTCACAATATAGGAACTTGAACTGACCTCTACATCCTTTGTGTAAAATCATGCTTCCGCCATTTTAACTATGTTGAAGGGATGATATTGCTTTCTTGCGGTTCTACAGATTAAGAACATTTAGAATGAAATAGGAATCATCAGAAAACAGAAGTACAGCATATTGGCCAGGGATTTAAATCAATGGAGACAGAACCAGTTTAACAAGCTCTTTGCAGACTTAGGCTCAGCAGGCATATATCATGGGCCTCCTGGCATAAGACTTACTTATACTTAGTCATCATAATACAGTTCATCACAAAAATTTTCATATGTAGCCACAACAACTTTGAGAGACAGTTGTCACATAATCATTGCTGTGCTCTGTAGCTCTTGGGAAACCTTGGCTACCACTTCTTGTATCTTGGAACTGCTGATAATGTTGAAACTACCTTTCTCGATGAAATTAACCATCATGCAACCACAGGTTTAGGCTGTCCTGCTTCAGGTCCTCTAATAGCCTACCATCTCAAAGAATCATCTAAATAGCAAAGACACAATTTTCAGTACTGACAAAGTGCTTAATCTTTAGAGCACAAAAAGATCTCAGAACAAAGAAAGGTGATAAAAATCAGAGCTTTAATATGAATGAATAATTTGCATATTGCATGAACATGAGAGGTCGTGGATCTGTTCCAATTTGATAGCCTTAAAAGTGCATAGCAATGCTGTCACATTGAAGTCACTTTTCAGTCAGAGATGTTGCTGAAACCAAAATATTGAAAGAGAGCACTGTGTTACCTTAACTTTGTGAATCAGTGTACGTTAGAGAATTGCACAGCAAATCAACTCAGCAAGAAACTGAAAACAAGCTTACCTCAGAAAACCAGTAAGGAAATCACAAAAGAATACAATTACCTTATATGGCCAATACAAAATTCTCAATTTTTACAGCAAATAAACAAGAAATTAATTTAATTTTTATGAATACCTAGAGGTTAAGAGGCTGGAAAGGCAGCAAGCATACACATCTGCAAACAACAAGATATGGGCACGAAATAGTTGAGGGATGGACACCTACCTAATGCATACCTGATTTCAATTAAACATGCACTTGTATTTTTCTAACAAGGCAGTGTTAGCACATGAACAGGAAGAAACATTAAGAGTATATATAATTATTGACTACAAAGCTTGCGGTATTAAGATAAAATAATAATAACAATGTTTCGCACAATAAAATGTTTATTATACAGTACATCGACTATAGTTTTGCAAAGCGTTTGGCTTTGTTTCCTCAGGACGAATGGAGCGTAAACATTCAAATCATTGTGACATCATCAGAATTCTGACGGTCACGGGTTTTGATGAGTTGTTTCCACGCGCTTGAAAGAAATGGAGTCGACGTCATGTCGTTGACAAGCCGTGACGAGTTACGGTATATGTGGAAAGCTTCTAATATATTAAGCTTGATAGTCGAGTCCGGTTTATCAATAAGTGAAGCGTTTCCAAACAAAAATTTATGGTTATTTTCATGACAATGTTGAGCTATAGACGACTTCTTCAGTTCACAGTTCCGTACATAGGTCTTGTGCTCCTTCACACGGAAACTTAAAGCCCTGCGGGTCTGTCCTATATATGAAAGTCCACATTCACAAGGTATCTGATAAATTCCCCAGCAGTTTAAGTCTTCGACGTAGTCTTTTGATCCGTAAAAATTCATTTTGTTTATGGGTTTGAAAATAACTTTGAAATTAAAAAACTTTTAAGGATTTTTGAAATTCCGAAGCAAATCTGAGGAACAAATGGGATAACTGCCCAATTCTTCCGTATTGGGAGGTCTACCGGCATGAGCGTGCAGACAGGCTTTGGTTTCCTAAATTTGTGGACAGCTTTGTCTATAACGGAAGGGCTGTATTCTCTGTGTGCTGCAATTCATTTAAGAAAATCAAGCTCTTTCTGTAAGGAATCCTCAGTTGAGCAGATATGTATTGCACGATATACGTATGTAAAGAAGGCAGATATCTTTTGTTTCCATGGATGATTTGATTTTGCATGAGGAGGTAAGGAAACAGCAAATGGTTTCCGATAAACTGTTGTACTAAAGGATCCTTGAGAGCGTGACACAAGGACATCAAGGAATGGTAAGCAGCCATCATTTTCAGTCTCATATGTGAACTGTATATGAGGATCAATTGAATTGATAAGTTCAACTAATTTAGGTATTTCCGAGTTCATGCCATTCCAGAGAACAAAAGTATCATCTACATGTCGAATCCACAGGTCAAATGTAACAAGCTGAAATAGTTGGTCTTCAAAGTAGCGCATGTAGACTTCGCATAAAATAGGTGACAGCGGGCTACCCATTGCAAGGCCTTCTGTCTGTTGGAAAAATCTTCCACGAAAAAGAAAACTGTTTTGTCTTATACAAATTTCAACTAGCCTCAAAATTTCTTCTATTTCCGGTTGGCTGAAATGATGTTCTTTGAGACTTGCTTTCAATGCTTGAAGAGCTCCATTCACTGGGATACTTGTGTTGCAAACGTTGAGGTCGAACTGTACAACCTGCACCTTTTACTGGCTGGAACATTACCAGATTTTTCTGAGCTGGATTGTAAAACTTGGTCTAGGAGTTCCAATATGTCATTTACTCATAAAATGGTATTAGAACGAAAATTTGAAAAATTATCAAATAACAGCAACCATAAAGAAAATTCTACTTCACGAATTGAGGATAGCTTTCCGGATAATGAAATAATATCTAACCTTTCTAGTTTTAACCTGAGCGAAATTCAAAAACGGATTTTAAGTTACAATTCGAATTTTGCGATTTCAAAAAAGGTACCAATATCCAACATCATTGCGTCGGTTGAAGAGTCCGTGATAAAAAGCGATCTAAATACAGATAAAAAAGAAACGATTAGATGTTGCGTTAGCCAGACAATAACGGCAAAGTACATTCCACCATTTAAACCGAATCTCAACAAGGAAGAATACAATGCTCTAAAAGAATTGCAGTCAAATCGCGATATTATCATCACTAAAGCTGATAAAGGAGGACAAGTTGTTATTCTGGACAAGAAATTACGAGGCAGAGGTCGAAAAACTTATTTCCGAGGGACCGTACAAGGAAATGAAAAATGACCCATCGGAGAAACAATTAAAGGAAGTTTGGAAAGTGGTAACAAGTTGTGTAACCCTTGACCAAAGCTCAAAAAATCATCTGAAGCCCTCATATTCCCGTTGTCCACGTTTCTATGCACTTCCGAAGATACACAAGATTGGTGTCCCCTTTCGTCCCATAGTCAGCAATATAGCATCAGCTACACATAAGTTGGCCAAATTTCTATCTTCGAAACTATCGACTTTAACAACTTCTTCGAACACATCTGTACAAAAATTCCATTGATTTTGTCAATCGGCTAAAGCAACATCCATTCGACAATCAGTTCATGTTATCCTTCGATGTGAAATCCATGTTCACAAGCATCCCAGTTAATGGGGCTCTCCAAGCATTGGAAAGCAAGTCTCAAAGAACATCATTTCAGCCAACCGGAAATAGAAGAAATTTTGAGGCTAGTTGAAATTTGTATAAGACAAAACAGTTTTCTTTTTCGTGGAAGATTTTTCCAACAGACAGAAGGCCTTGCAATGGGTAGCCCGCTGTCACCTATTTTATGCGAAGTCTACATGCGCCACTTTGAAGACCAACTATTTCAGCTTGTTACATTTGACCTGTGGATTCGACATGTAGATGATACTTTTGTTCTCTGGAATGGCATGAACTCGGAAATACCTAAATTAGTTGAACTTATCAATTCAATTGATCCTCATATACAGTTCACATATGAGACTGAAAATGATGGCTGCTTACCATTCCTTGATGTCCTTGTGTCACGCTCTCAAGGATCCTTTAGTACAACAGTTTATCGGAAACCATTTGCTGTTTCCTTACCTCCTCATGCAAAATCAAATCATCCATGGAAACGAAAGATATCTGCCTTCTTTACATACGTATATCGTGCAATACATATCTGCTCAACTGAGGATTCCTTACAGAAAGAGCTTGATTTTCTTAAATGAATTGCAGCACACAGAGAATACAGCCCTTCCGTTATAGACAAAGCTGTCCACAAATTTAGGAAACCAAAGCCTGTCTGCACGCTCATGCTGGTAGACCTCCCAATACGGAAGAATTGGGCAGTTATCCCATTTGTTCCTCAGATTTGCTTCGGAATTTCAAAAATCCTTAAAAGTTTTTTTAATTTCAAAGTTATTTTCAAACCCATAAACAAAATGAATTTTTACGGATCAAAAGACTACGTCGAAGACTTAAACTGCTGGGGAATTTATCAGATACCTTGTGAATGTGGACTTTCATATATAGGACAGACCCGCAGGGCTTTAAGTTTCCGTGTGAAGGAGCACAAGACCTATGTACGGAACTGTGAACTGAAGAAGTCGTCTATAGCTCAACATTGTCATGAAAATAACCATAAATTTTTGTTTGGAAACGCTTCACTTATTGATAAACCAGACTCGACTATCAAGCTTAATATATTAGAAGCTTTCCACATATACCGTAACTCGTCACGGCTTGTCAACGACATGACGGCGACTCCATTTCTTTCAAGCGCGTGGAAACAACTCACCAAAACCCGTGACCATCAGAATTCTGATGATGTCACAATGATTTGAATGTTTACGCTCCATTCATCTTGAGGAAGCAAAGCCAAACGCTTTGCGAAACTATAGTCGATGTATAATAAACATTTTATTGTGCGAAACGTTATTATTATTTTATATTAAGAGTATATGCTACACATAAAATCCTGATTTTAAAGCATGCATACCCTAACAAACAAAAAGCCCAAAAGATGCAGCAAAATAACAGGTTTTCAAATTAAAAAAAAAAAAAAAAAAAAAAAATCTTTGATTTTTTTTCAGTCACTGACTTTTCTAAGTGGTTTTGAAAGTTTTTCCAGAGTGACAATCTAAATCATGTTGCAGTGAATTATTCCCTTTCCCACCATTCTTGCACTTGCAAATTCTTTATTGATAACTGCTCTTTATAAAACACTACCTGCCTTTTATTAATAACTAAATGCATGAGACACATTTTTTTTTTTTTGGTACCATAATTCCTTGATCTTTTGTGAACCTGAGAGGTATACTGCCAAAATAGAATGTTAATACATTCCCATAGAAATGGTTCACTCATATTTATGAAAAAATTTGTCACTTCATTAGTTTCAATTTTTCTTTTTTCTTTACAGGGTTTGTAAACATTCACAGAAAGAAAATTTCAGGGGTTTTCCAGTTCAAAAATTACAGGAGCTTAAATTTTTGCCAGAATCATAGCAGTTTGTTTTATACTTTGCAAATAGGGATGAAATTTGCTATGCATTTAGAATTTTCATGAAGTTCTTTGTGTTTCGCAGTTACATAGTGAGAGTTACATCTTCAATGAAGTGGCAAAATTTCCTTGTATAAAAAATTACTCTGTATAAAACTTATATGAAACAATCTGGAACTTAGAACAACATTAATAACACAAAACAAATTTTCTATGGCATTGAAGATTCCCTATTCCACAGTCATCTATTCCCATGCATATTGGTGACAGGTAGGCCAGATATGAGAAGATTCCTTATTCCACAGTCATCTATTCCCATGCATATTGGTGGCAGGTAGGCCAGATATGAATCTCCTTCAGTGAGGAAAGTGCATGTTGGAAGAAAGGGCCATCTTGGAACCATGGAAGGATTCCAGGCATTGTTGCGACTCCAACTGCTATACCAGAAACCAATATCCCTGAAAATATGGCACCTAAACATCTTACATTGCAGCATCATGTGAGATGGCATCAGATCTCCACACTCCATGGAAGGAAGTGATGTCATAAAGAGCAGACGCTGCAGGGAGCTAGAACAGTGATGTAATCAAGCCAAACACTTCGACCAATTTTCTTTTTTTTTTTTTATCACAAGTAAAAATTTTAGGACCTTTCATAAAAGTATTAAAAATCAAGGACTTTCCAGGACTGGAAAACAGGGAAATCAAACTCCAGGGCTTTTCCAGGTTTTCAGGGGCCATGCAGAACCTGTCTACAATGCAATGCAACTAAGCTTAGTGACTGAATGGGCTCCTGTTCAGAGAAACATGTGGCAAGAGAACCAACCAACAAAGAGCTTTAATCCATTGGTTGGTTGATCCTCTTGTAATGTGTTTCTCCAAGCAAAAGTGTACCAGGCCATTGTGTCTAACTGCTCCATGTTGCAAGACACAAAGCAAACTGTTAGCAGAAATCTGAATAATAAGCAATTTTTTAAATTCAGTTTCGACAATTTTTTTAGGAAATTAAAGAATAACGTACTGTATTGAAAGTAAGATCTATCAAATTCCAGGCAGGCAGTGATTGCACACAAAAGTCTGAAATCTGAAGAAAAAAGAACATTTTTTTGACAAAATGAAAACACAATTTCCCCCTGAGATTTTCCTGATTTTTGGAACCATTTTCAAATTCCCGGAGAATTCCAGGTTGTGTGGAAACCCTGCACACCTAACAATTTCATTTGCAGCTTTATTAGGAAAAGCCACTTGGATCAATTTTAAAGCCAGTCTGAAAGAAAAACAAAAGATGATTTATTTAGCAGTTATTAAAATAATTAAAAATACAATACACAGATTTCACTTACTGTAATTTCTTTCCCTAAAACAAGATGTTCTCATATTTGATAAATATTCATCTTCTACTTGAGCTTCTATTTTTGGTATCTTTCCTTTGAAGTCTGTTAGAAAGTTTTCCTTTACATAGTAAGGTATCTCCAAGTTACGAGTTTTTTGTTCATAGTAATATTTTCTACATGGAAAAATGTAATAAAATTACAATGCTTATTTATTCCATTAATAAAAGAGCATTCATTAATAAAATATAGGAGCACACAGATTATACAAAGTAAAAATAAGGATCAATTTCAGACAACTGAAGATCAAAGAAGATTGTTACGGCTGACAATTTTTTTTTTAATAGTTTCAAACAATTATTGTTGTTACAATCGGACCACAATTCCTGGTTTTTCAACAACTCACCATGTTATAAAGATACAACATGAGTGAAGATTATCTTGAACAATTTTATAAAAACACACTATAAAAAACATGGGCCATATCTAAATATACTAAGAAATGCAAAATTGCCCTTGTACCATTCAACTTGTCAAATTCATTCTCTATTCTTGCAAAGTTCATTGAAATTACCACACTCTATAACATAAACATACTTATACTTTGCTTAATGAGAAATTGCTTTATAAAATTTTGCTTGCAAGAGATAATTTCCGTTGTACAATACTAACCAGAGCTTGAAAATTATAGTGTCTGACATACAGTATAATTTTCTCCAATTCTTCTCCCCTCCCCCTTTTTTTTTGTAAATCACAAAGTTTTGTAACTACAGAAGTGTAGGAAGCTGAAAAATGTTCACTGATTAGTTTCTATATAAAGCCAGCAAGTTCACCTAGTTTCATGAAATTCAAAGAGGTTTAGGTGCTAAATGTTGCTCTTTTTTGTGCTGATTCGACATGAAATGACCCATAGGTGAGTTCATTTTTCACTGCTGGGTGCAATTTATGAAATGCAGTGAAATACAGATGAGTTCAAATTTCACTGATGTGTGGGGGAGGGGGGAGTGCAATTTATGAACACAGTAAAAGTACTTTGTTTCTTATATTACTTCTGAAATTTTTAGAAAAACTAGTACAGTATGTACATGTTACAATTTCGAAAATTTTCTGGCCTTGATATTTACTCACAATTGCTATTTCAGTAGTTTCCACTCAAGAATATTGCAACACTGAATTGCCACTGCCGAGTTTAACCGATATTGACTAAAGACAGAAAACAGCTAGCTTACAGTGCCTAAACCCATCAAGCTTTTTTTGGTGCATTGACATCCTTCTTTGATATCCTCTTGATGGGGTAATCTTGGTGTAAATTTCATTTGCTAAAATTTTGATTTTATGTATTCAAGAAATGTGCTGTATGCACCTATCGTGTTTGTGAAACAAAGAACACAAGGTTATCAATAAATGCTCAAAAATTAGACTTAACAGCAGTTTCCAGATAACACAGACAGTCTCGAAAATTCTTTACCATTTCTGAAGGAAAACTAAGATCAACTACAATCCTCCTCCCCATTTCTTTTCACTACAAAATTAAGAGTTGTTCAATATGCTAACAGATTTTCTTTCAAGTACATATTTTGACTTGTGAATTTTTTGTTTCATGTGTCCTGCAATGATGCTACTTAAGATCCATAACATTTACACTTGCAAGCTCTTAGTACAGGAACAGGAATTTAGAGACACATAGAAATGTGACTGTGACAGAACATACCTTTTTACTGAACCTGGAAATCTAACTGTAACAAAGATTTTATGAGATTATCTGCCTGATTATGAAAATGAAACTACCCTACAGACATGGAAGGACTAATAGACATTAAGCTTCATTATCTGCCTGATTATGAAAATGAAATTACCTTACAATCATGGAAGGACAAATAGACATTAAGCCTCATTATCTGCCTGATTATGAAAATGAAATTACCCTACAATCATGGAAGGACTAATAGACATTAAGCCTCATTATCTGCCTGATTATCAAAATGAAATTACCCTACAATCATAGAAGGACTAATAGACATTAAAAGCCTCATTATCTGCCTAATTATGAAAATGAAATTACCCTACAATCATGGAAGGACAAATAGACATTAAGCCTCATTATCTGCCTGATTATGAAAATGAAATTACCCTACAATCATGGAAGGACTAATAGACATTAAGCCACATTATCTGCCTGATTATGAAAATGAAATTACCCTACAATCATGGAAGGACTAATAGACATTAAGCCTCATTACCTGCCTGATTGTGAAAATGAAATTACCCTACAATCATGGAAGGACTAATAGACATTAAGCCTCATTATTTGCCTGATTATGAAAATGAAATTACCCTACAATCAAGGAAGGACTAATAGACATTAAGCCTCATTATTTGCCTGATTGTGAAATTACCCTACAATCATGGAAGGACTAATAGACATTAAGCCTCATTATCTGCCTGATTATGAAAATGAAATTACCCTACAATCAAGGAAGGACTAATAGACATTAAGCCACATTATCTGCCTGATTATGAAATTACCCTACAATCATGGAAGGACTAATAGACATTAAGCCTCATTATCTACCTGATTATGAAAATGAAATTACCCCATACCATGGAAGGACTAATACATTAATAAGAAAAAATTGCTGAAAATAACAAAAATATAAAAAGAAAAGCCTCCAACATTTCCCAATTTTGACGGATGGCGACAACATCACACCAAGATACAGGACTCCAACTACAAGAAAACCCAGTTTACAGTCCAGCAACTCCAAATAGGAAGGCATGGACTATGGTTTCTCCTAAATCTTTGTGAAGATGGCCTATGGTGGCTGAAACACTTTAAGCTGACTATCATTAAGTTTTACTCCTTTTTAGTCTTCCTTCATTTTATGCTCACCAAAGTACTGGTGAAACAAACCTTGTGTATTTAAAAAGAAAATGTGGATTACTAACATGTAAACATTCCTCAGCTTACATATAAAACTGTGCTTACATAATTCGTATATAACTGTGACTAAAGAAAGCACACTGTACCTACAGAACCCACATTAAAGCCAAGATAGGTTCTGCTTCTTATTATACTGTTATGTGTTTGACCAAAAAGGACTTTGTTTTAAAGACTAGTGACCACAGCTTTTTATGAAAATCCCTTTTTAAACTCTTGAAGCAATAATACTATTGAGCTAAGATGGGAGATAATTATGTTTTGCAGTGTTTATAACACTTATGTTTTTCACTACATCATTGAAATATTTGGTATGAATCTTCATACCAAATATTTCAATGATGTGGTGAAATCCTGGGCTGTAGAGTTTCACATCCTCTTCTAAGATGAAATTTCCCAATTTTTGCTTGGCAAGATTTCTGAGCAACAGAAACACACCTATGATTCTGCATTTTTATTTATAAACTGCACTGCACAATACCAAAAAGGATGTAACTGCTGCAATTTTTGGGCAAAGGGTTACATGTGAAAATATACTGCTACTTAACTTATAATTACATGTGAAAATATACTGCTACTTAACTTATAATATGGCTGCACCCAAAATTTTGTGATCTTTTAGACATTGATGTATGTTTGGATGAATCACTACTCAAATTTTCATTTCATTGCAGCTTATGTAAAGTTGCCTTAATAATTTATAGCTCAAGCATGAAACAAAACTTAATATTCAGATTAAAAATTAGTTTTATGTAATTGTTGTAAATTAAGTCAAATGAAACTCACCCAACTTTGTAACAATTCAGCTAAAACATACAAACATATGCACTAAACTCTGATGGTCCTCCAGGTTACACAATAACCCCATTCCAAAAAACATACAACTTCACAGTAATTCAAAATTAATTTGAACTACAAAAATAGTAATGTTAAAAACTTTCTGAATTTAAAATTAAAAGTCCATGTTCTGAACATTTCCATACTTTAAAAACATGGATTTTTAATAATCTCATTATGGTTATTATTGGATCAACAACCATAAGCATTAGGAGGTGCTATAATCTTATTCGAACAATAGGTTATTGTTGCTATTTTACTGTTTCACATGTTGTGTATGATAATGTTTTTTGGTGTTAGATGCTATGCAATTAAATGACGAACATAATATTACAGTACAATTCCGAAAATCTGCACTCCTAAAATCCTCAATTGCCTAAAATCCACATGGATTCGAACACTGGTCACAGTTACAGTTAACAGAAGGGTAAAAAAAAAAAGGTTTCAGAAATTGAAATTTTTTATTTTCCAGCTGAAATAAAAAAAATGTTTAAGATCTTTATAAAGGTTTTCAAAATCTTTTTTATGTGTTTTCTCTATTTGAGAAATATTACTAAATGATATAAATTTTTTTGGTCAAAACTGATGGTGTATTGAGAGATTGAAGTTCAAATAAAGCACACATCAAGCAGGCAATCTGGCAACTTAGCATTGCATATTTACATTTTTTCCCAGTACACGTGCTGTGAGAATCTGTTTATTTTTATGTCTGTTTCATGTCTTAAGGTGAAATTTTTTGAATAATTGTTTGGAAATTTGAGAAAATGATAGGAGTGAAGAGAAAGCACAGCTCTTTAATGATTAAGCAGAAAGTGGACTTGTTTCTAAAACTTGATAATGACAGTGCACCAAAGCATGTTGCAGAGATTTTTGGTATTGCTGTTTGGACTGTGTACAATATTAAGAAAAACTGAGACAAGATATTGCAATTCTATGCAATAAGTGATAGCAATTCTGAAACTGCTGATCGCAAAATGATGCATGAAGCCAGAAACTCCACCCTCGATGCTGTTGTTTACGAGTGGTTTCGGCTAAGGCGTAACAATGGTATGCCAATTACAGGTCCACTCTTATTCGAAAAAGCCAAGCTATTTCATCAGCAACTCAAGATTGATGAGCCTTGTAATTTTTCAGTTGGATGGCTATCCCACTTCAAACAAAGACATGGAATTTGTTACTTGAAATCCTGAGGGGAGCAAGAATTCGCAGATAAGGTAGCTGCAGAAGAGTTTCTGGATGTGTTTGCCAAATTTGTTCAGGAGGAAGCTTTTTCTCCTGATCAAATTTATAACATGGATGAAACTGGAATTGCCTGGCATTGTCTACCAAGACATACTCTAGTGTGTGTTGATGAAGTAGGACCTTCCTGTGTTAAGGAAGGCAAAGAAAAAGTAACAGTTGCTCTTTGTTCCAATGCCTCTGGAAATCATAAATGTATGCCATTTGTGATTGGAAAAAGTGCTTATCCTAGGGCTTTGAAGAGCTTAAAGGCCTTACCTGTGATCTACTGCACTAATAAAAAATCATGGATGACCAAAGAACTCACTACAGACTGGTTTAATAATCACTTTGTTAAAGACGCCAGAAAGCACTGTGTGGAGGTCGGACTTGCTCCAGACAAAAATTTTGTTTGTATGGGACAACTGCACAGCACACCCTGAAGATTAAACTTCAAATAATGTTACAGTTATGTTCTGACCCCCAAACACAACTTCATTAATTCAACCCATGGAACAGGGCATAGTTAACAGCTGGAAGTGCGACTACAAAGGAGAATTCCTAAGGAAACTATTGAACTCTGATAAATCGTTTCAAACAATCAAAACGTTCATTAAAAATTTCACAAAGAAGGACTGCCTGTACTCAATAGCAGGCTCATGGAACAATGTGAAATGTTCTACTCTGATAAACGCATAGCATAAGTTATGGCCAGCATCAATATTTATTGACTCTGAACCCGAGGATTACAAGTTCAAAGGTTTCACAACTTTGAAGGCCAAATCAAAGGATACGGAGCTTCTAGCATATGCTAAACAAGCAAATGTGCCAATGATGAATGCATTTAGAGAAAAAGATATAGTTGAATGGATGGAATCTTCCAACAAGAGTGAAGTCCAAATGATGACTGATGATGAAATCATAGCTAGTGTGATTAATCCTGATGCAGGCAATTCAGACACTGACAGTGAGGATTCTACTACCAAAAATATCCTTAGATGATGGAATTTTGTTGGAAGAACAATACATTAATTTTTTAGAACAGCAGAAATGTGTTTCAGCACAGGAAATAATAATGATTTAAAGACTTCAGGAAAAACTTCAACGAGAGAAACCAAATTTAAAACAATTGACCACTGATGGAATGTTTGCCAGCCAGAATGTTTGATTGACATATACAGTATTTGGTAAATAAAAATTCAATTAATTAATACAGTACTGTATTATGAATTTGTTCCCTATATTTTACTTACTTATTAAATACTGTATATATCTATATAAATTCCAAATACTACTAATTACAGTATTAAATACATATTACTAATTAATTTTACTAATTATTAAACAAATGAAAGCCTATAATTCATACATACATACCATCCTATTTGAACTAGTATTATACAGTACGTATGTACTAGTAAACACACACAGATTCTCTAAAATCCGCAAAATTCTACAATCTGCACAACCTCTGGAACCAAGTTGTGCGGATTTTTGGAATTGTACTGTATTATCAATCACAGTAGCAAACTAAAAAAATGTTAAACACAGAGCAAACTCACCCCAGTGCTGTTTAAGATTGTTATATTTTATTAGCCGAACAGTACTCGTATTCACACAATTGGTCCATCTAGCACCAAAAAACATTATCGTACACAACATGTGAAACAGTAATAATAGCAACAATAACCTATTGTTCGAATTCACTTTCCCGCCATTTTTGCAAAATGGCTGACTGGTTGGTGCCATCCTGTTTGGTATCTTAACGACATCCCTTGATGAGCTTGCCAAACCAACCTTAAAAATTTTGAATTTAAAATCAATTCTTCATGTTAATATCCAGTAATAACAAAAAAAAATATTCTATTAACTTACAGTAATAACAAAAAATCTGTTACAAACCACAGGAGTACATACGATCCCTACAATAAACCCAAATAACGATGAACCTGATAAATTCTATATTAGTAGCGCCAAATGGCATTTTCCCCGTGAGATTACAAGAACACCATAAACGTTGGCTCAACAAAGAAAAGAAGAAAAAACGTCCCTGATACAACATTGCAATTAACATCAGGTGGATCTCGACTGGGAAAACTAAAATAATAATTTCACATAAAAAGCATAACCAAATCCTGCTGTCAGAACCTATGGGCACTGAAAAGACTAAGGACAAAAATTGTAACAACTCTTTACCATATGAGCTACCTTATCCATGGAAGAACTTAATAGAACAGAGCAACAATAAACAAAAGAAAATGAGAGAAAAAAATAATAATAACAACAATATTAATAATACAGCATAAATGAACAACAGTTACAAGATATTTCTAGCAATCCTGGGACTGCCACTAGATGGAGCCACAGAGCAATTTCAGGCTGGGACACATGCCAAAATTGGGCAATGAGAAGCAACTACGTGTGTCAACATATTTCAGGGGAGATACAGAAGAAGACCGACATTGCGTGTAGTAGAACCGGCCATAACGTCAGCATGTATGACCACTGATGAAGGCAACGAAGGATATGCTGTTGAGACTGGTCTGGTTACGTTTGAAGGCAGGATGCAAAGTCTGCTTTTTTCAACGTTTATAGAGGTTTTTAACATTTTATTGGTTTTTAATATTTCCATTGCTTTGTTCCATGATTTCATGATGTTGACTTCGTATTGTAAATCCAATTCAATGATTTTAGTAAATTGTCTACTTTTTGCTCTGAACTAATGGTTACTCTTTTGAGGTTTGGTCTTGAAGAATTGACTTGAAATTCAAAATTCTTAATGTTAGCTCGTCAGGCTCATCAAGGGATGTCATTAAGACACCAAAGAGCATGGCACCAACCAGTCAGCTATGACGATTATGGGCAAAACACGTGATGAAGACCTAAGATAAGGCCGAAAGCTTCCAAATTACGAACTTTTTGTAAAAGTTTCAGTTAACGTAACTAGCGTGATCAAGTTACCTTTATTTGTTGGCAGTCAGCTATTTTGTAAAAATGGCAGGGCCGCCCGGTGGCGCAGTGGTCTAAGCGATGGCCTCTTATCATTCGTCCGAAAGGGGTCCGGGTTCGAATCCCGGTGAGGCATGGATGTTGTGTTTGTCTTACGGCACTGGCCCTTCCCTGGAACAAGTGACCCTAAATTAGGGACAGGCGACTGCTTATAGCCCATTGAGTTGCTCACAGTGGTCGTTAAACCTTCAATTAAAAAAAAATGGCAGGAAAGGGTACCAAATAGATAGATCAAGGGCATGGATACGAGTACTGTTTGGTGAATAACACATCCGGGGGGGGTAACAGTGCTCCCCCTGCTGTCTAAGGTTTGAGTAACAACCTTAGACAGCACTGAGGGGGTGGGGGTGCTCTGTTTTTAACGTTTTTAATTTGCTACTGTGATTGATAATATTATGTTCGACATTTAATTCGCATAGCATCCAGCACTAAAAAACATTATCGTATACAACGTGTGAAACAGTAATAATAGCAACAACAACCTATTGTTCGAATAAGATGGAATTTTAATTTTAAATTTGGAAGGGTTTTAACACTACCATTTTTATAGTTCAAATGATTTTTAAACTACTGTAAAGTTGTACATTTTAAAGAATGGGGATGCTGTATATAGCCTGGAAGATCATCGTAGCTTAGTACAGAAGAACGCACTTATAACTAAAACTAGGTGAAAGCCCGTCAATAATGACAAGGAAAAATAAGAAGTAATTTTAATAGAATAATAGAATAAGTTTTTAATAACCAGGTATACACTTTGTTTGTGATGTCCAAATATGAAAGCGTGTTTCATGAACATTACAACAATGAAAATTATAACAATAAAAAAAAATTTATATTGGTTGAGGCACGGATTCGACAATTAAAACAGGCAAGTGCTCTTTCCCACTGCACTACCAAAGCAGAACAAATGTTCAGACAAAGTAAATTACATTGCTTATGATGTGACACAGAATAGCTGGCCACACCATGTCCAACCATGTTGAGGTTTCTTTCATATCCACTGATGATGCTTTTCCTTTAAATTTTCCTGAGCAGATGCTGTATTGTGTTGTGTTTTGAAACAGTGAAGCCTCCCACTGGCCATGAAAAATCTTCACAGCAAAGTTGAACCATGAAATTCTCAGTTTGAAGTTTCTTTATCAAAGTTTCTTCATTTAAGACAAAGCCAGAGTTCCCCTAAGCAGTGATCCATTTCAATAACACCTCATCCAAATCAACTTTTTTACATTTCTTCAAAATTTATTGAGAGTCTAAATTTTTGAAAATTGCAACATCATTTTTATCATTTTCCAGCTCTCTAGTGATGGCTACTTTGTCATTTACATATAAATTACTTTACTCTTACACATTTTGACACCTATAGAAGTTTATGATTTCTTACTTAACAGCTATGTGAGACTGACTGCTGTTTGTCTACACACATATAAGAAAAGCAGTACCAATCCTCCTAGTGTAATGTTCACTTAGAGGGCAAAAGTGGTGGTAATGGACACAATTCCAGGAATTATTACCTCCTGTTTTCACTCAGGCAACATCTCCATTTTATTACTGCCCTATCCCTCTTAGCAACTGTTGCACAAAAATCTGGTTACATGTGTGTGAACTCCACATCCTGAAGCAGAATCTTTTTCAGGAGTCTGCAACGCAGAAGGGAAAAGCTAAAAACTGTCTGCAAGATAAAGAGAAGCCTAAATATTTGTTTCTAGAAAATTTATTCTTCACCGCAACAAAGCAAAATTTTTAGAAAATTAGCAAATTCGTGATTTTGATAACTGTACAAATTAGTATTTAGTCGCAATAATCAAACTAGCTTTTCCCTGTTAAGAAAAAAAGAAAGATTTTATTTTATTCAGATACACATCATTCCTTAAATGCTTTTGAATTTTTAAAAAACTAATCAGGAAGTATAACAATAGTAAATAATTTGAAATTTGTAAACAAATTTTTATTTTTATTTTACATTTAGTTAATTGATTAAACTTTCAACTCCATCCTTTAAAGGATGTTCCACCTGATACAATTGTGCTCTTATTATTTCCTGCAGCAATTCTGTTGTATTGGAGGTCTCATCAGCTGATGATTCAGACAGCCGTGTAAGTATGATGTTCATGTCAAGTGTGGAAATGATAGCAATCATATATGTTGTTTGAAATACGTTTTGTGAATTGACTGCAGTTTTTGAGAAAAATTTAGTGAATTTGTTAAAATGTGGTGGGAACATTTTCACTGATATAATTAAACCCCAAAAAATAATATAATTAAAGTGAGAAATAGGGCAAGAGTTCTTGTAAAGAAAAAAAAACTTTCCCTCATCAGTCTGAAATGAAATTATCTGAAAGTAAATAAAAAAGAAAAAAAATTGTGAGCATCAGCTATTGGAATGCTGTGTAATATGACCATGAAAATGCAACAAGAGACATTAATGATTCCAAAAGTTATAAATACGATTTTAGTATAAAAAACACACACACACACACACACACACACACACACACACACACACACACACACACACACACACACACACACACACAAACCTCCACCTCAATCTACCTAAGATAAAGCTATCTCGAAGAATAAAAAAAAATTGCAAAAAAAAAAAAAAAAAAACTCTGCGACTGTCAACTTCCGGAATGCTACGGAAACGGAGAACGAAATGTTGCAAACACTAAAAAAATATGGCTCTTCAAGAAAACGCACATACACTTCTTTAATCTAACTGAAACAAAGCTATCTGGAAGCTAAAAACAGAAAATTTGTGATTATCAGCTCCCGGAATGCCGCATAATACGCCCGCGAAACGGAGGAGTGACGATAAAAAATGCGTAAAAATATGATTTTTGAAAAAAACAAAACAAGAAGAAGCTTCATAAATCTAACTGATATAATGCCATCTGGAAGAAAAAAATAAAAAATAAAAAATCTGGACGGTAAGTTCTGGAACACCTACGCCTGCGAAAACGGAGAAGAGACGTTGAAAACGCTTTTAAAATATTGGTCTTGTAAAAAAAGGCAAAAACAAAAACAAAAAACATAAATCTAACAAATGAGATCACACGGACGCAAAAAAAAAAAAAAAAAAAAGGAAAATTGTGGCCATCAGCTCCCCGAATGCAGCGTAAAACGGACATTGTGGAAACGGAAAAACTGTTAAAAGCGAGCAAAAGCATCGCTTCCTAACTTTATTATTGAATGAAAGCAACATGTCTCGTCAACTTGAAGTTATCTGTTTGTAAAATAAGGAAGAAAGAAAATTAAAATAAAATGAAATACAATAATTGCCTACGTGATCTGTCGATATAACCTTGCATCTGGAAGCAAGATACAACGTTAAAATTGCGCCAAAATTTCCCTTCCTTTGCTTTAAAATTGAAAGGAAGGCTAAAAACAAGGAATGACGAAGAAATAATAATAATAAAAAAAAAATTCTGCACACCTTTCCGAAAATCTGAGACGGATGTCACCGTGTTGTGCTGTTTCTGCTCCCGTGGTGAGTTCAGCAAATTGTAAAGATTTTTTTTTTAATATATGAAATAAATAATATAAACTTTTGAAACTTTCTAAAAGCGATCTGCAAGAGTTAAAGTAATCTGCTGTGCCGTTTCTACTACTAGGGCTCCACCCACCCTCTTTTTGGCAAGGAGTAGGTCACCTGTTTTCAACTCTGCTGAAGTGATATTTCCAAGACATAATCACTTGGAGTGGGTTTTGGAGCAAGTCTCTTGCACAACTTACTTGCTGATCATTTGATGAGCTCAATACCAGGACTTGATTTCATTTTTTTTTTAGCAGTAGCAACACTTGCTAGTCACCTTATTTTTTACTAGCAAATTACATTATCTGCTAGTGAAAGTTTATTAACACTATACAAAAGAAACTTTAACATGTCCCCCTCCATTAGTCAAGCATGACAAATTTTGATTTCACCCCTGTAACTGTCACATTGTAATGCTGAAAAGATTACAAATATTTAGATATAACTCACCTTTTCATGACTGACAGATTAATTCTAATAATTTAATTTGAATGCAAATATTTAAAAAACATTTTTGTTATTTAACTTTATTCACAAAATTCAATAACACTATTCAAAATCTTAAGTTATTTTATATATGGTTTACCATCTGGGTTTTGGGTCTTTTAATCATACCAATTTAAAACAACAGGCCTGGGATCAAACTTGTCTTTGGACAGACCTTCACAACCTCAATACTCATGAGAGCATTCAATGTTTGTAAGTTTAAACTGCCCCTCCAATCACTCTTAATGAAACCGAGAAGAAGATAAGAAGTAGATAAGGGAAATAAAAATACGGAAGTAGATAAGGAAAAATATACAGGATATTTCTACTAAAGCGAAAATGTTTTTATAATGTTTGTACTTTTCAAGAAACATTTGTTTCCAGAAAGCAGTCGATCCTTTTTGTATGTGTCTAAAATATTCCACACGTGTAATGCAGTGCCACTTTACAGTTCACACTAAAACATTCAAAATTTTTCCACCAGCAACTTTTGCTAGAACTACTTTTTATCACTAGCAAAATGCATTTGCTTGCCAGCAATTTGCTACTAACTACTGGCCGAAATCGAGCCCTGCTCAATACCCATTGCTTTTCCATCAACATCCTTCCACTACCACACCAAGATTCATCGCACTTTTGCAACTTTGCTTTGTATGCAGCATATTTTCTCTGTCTCATTAAATATGGAATTTCATTAAATTGAGTTACTTTGTCAAAAAATGATCACCTTAGATTTAAGATTCTCAACAAGAATTTTAGAAAAACCAGGTAATTAAGGAGGTGTAAATCAGAAAAATTAGTTTAAAAAAAAAAGGGGGAAGGTTGTTTTTTTTTTTTAAAGAAAATGTGACACAGAGTAGCAGCATGCAGTGTTATGTGATTTAACATGGAATGAACCCACTGTGAAAAATTACTTACGTAGTTCTGCTTAAGCTGTATGGTGGATCGGTGGAGAAGAAACTGCCTATGAGAGACAGCGACACAAGGACTAACAGGGGCATCATTTGAAGAAGCACACTATGACTGCTCTACAATACAAAAGTATCAAAAAGAGAGAATAAGCACATAAGTTAAAGAGATACACACACACACATATATATATATATAACAGTATGAAAATGAAATGAAAGTTATAAAAACTAAAAGTTGTTACAAAAGAACAATATATAGCCTAGATTAGGTGCTGACAGAATGAAAAAGAACACTTCCATTACAAACTTACAATGTATATTTTCTTTAACAAAGGCAAAAGACATGGCCTGCTTAAAGCATTAAAAATGCATGTGTGTGCACATACACACAATCATTCAACCACTTTCCTTTTTACATACATACATACATACATACATACATACATACATACATACATACATATCACTAAGCTGTTCTCTGAGATTCAGAGGTTAGCTCCAAAAGGAAATACAAACTACCAGATAGTTTTTACTTACTGTTGCCATATCAAACTACTCCATTTACAGCAATCTTGACATACAACCTTACAATAAATTAGCCTTATTCCCATTAGTGTTTTATTATTCACAAAATAGTTTTTTCAGACAACTTACGTAGCACTATGCTGTTGTATGAGATTTGGAGGTTAGCACCTAAGCCAGATTAAAGTTAAAATCTGCTGGTGCTATATTTTACTTAATGTTGATGTATCAAGCATCACTGTTTACAGTGATTATGACACACAACTTAAGCTACACCAACATCCATCAGACGTCTCTCACATGACCTTTTGTACTTCATGCTCATTATCTTTATCTCATGCAGACATTCCTGAATCTGCCCCCCTCATCATTTACTTGGCCTGTCTCTATCTTTTTCTTTCCTGCCACTTGCACTGAATAAATTCTCTTAGTAAGCAACTCACCACTCATTCTTTCAATATGGACAAACCGCCACAGAATATTTGTCTCCACCTTGCTAACAACATTTTGCTTCATATTACATATCTGAAACACTCCATCACTAAGAAACTTGCACATTATTCATCCAAGTACTAAAGGATGGATGGCTGAGCAAGACAGTCATCGCATATGTGCTTATTAAGAGTAGATAGAGTAGCATTGCTACGCTGTGCTCTGCAAGGATCATGCCTGGTCTGTTCAGACTTTCATCCTGCATTCCTACCACTAATTGCAAATAATGCAAGGCTTCCTCTGGAGAAACAAAGCTGCTCTACTGAAATGAACTACCTCAGTAGTAAACAGAATGTAACACAGAGATGTGCCATTTCTCGTAGGAATTCTTCCCACAAGTGAAATTTAGACCTGACTACTTACTTTTGTTATAAATGTAAATGCATTTCTTCTTTCATACTTAAGCATAAACAAGATAGCCTTGATTCCCAAATATGTACGCAAATACTAAATACTTCGAGCTTCTTCGTCTCTGTTGTAACAACGAATCACACCAGAAACTCATTTTCATTTCATGAAGCTGCAAAGTTTTTCTTTTTTTTTTTTTTTTATTTATTTATTTATTTGTTTAACTGCTACAGTAGAAGCATTGAGTAAATTAGTTTACAGAGTAACTTAAAGTTTGTAACAGTATGGGAAGCCTAAGAAAAGGCCTCTTTCAAGAGTCCTGACATAGCTCAGGCTTCCCAGTAATCGTTTGATAACAGTCAAGTCAATTATATAATTATACAGTGTTAAATTCTCTGCATGCTCATATAACATTTTAAACCGAGAATCAATTTTCTCATTGTTGAAGTATATATGATTTTAGTTTATTCTTAAATAAATTGAAATTGTTAATAATGGTAAATTCGTTTGGGAGTGCATTCCAGTACATTGGACCACTATATGTAATATTTTGCTGTGCCATTTGTGTTCTTGGTGTAGATATTTGTAAAGATACTTTTTGATCTTATGTGATGTAGATGTAATATTGGTGCTATTTTAATTATTTCAGTAAGATTGTAATTATCTGATTTTATACGTTTAAACATAATTTTTCCCAGGTTGAAGTTATACAATTTTTTTGTTTAATATTTAATATTTTATATTTTTGTGGGTATACCTTAGAGTACCTAAAATTATTTATTTGTATAATGATATCCTTGTTATTATTAAATTTGAGATCAATTAGTCTAATGTATTTGTTTTGTAGTATTTGAAGGTTTTTTTAGGTTAGTATATTCATTGTCTGGCCCCAGGCCAAAAAGCAATAATTTAAATATGGATGAATCAAGGCATAATATAATAACATTAAGGTTTTAATAGTTAGGTTGTTTATTACATTACTGACTATTCCTATATTTTTAGATATTTTTGTTAGTATGGTATCTATATGTCTAGTCCATTTTAAATCTTTGTAAAGTGTAATTCCTAAGTAAGTAAATTTATCTATTATTTTAATTATTGTTTTATCAATTACCAATTTTTCAATTATTTGTAGAGGAGATAATTGCCGAGTAAATATTACTGCTTTAGTCTTTTCTAAGTTTATTAAAATTTTATTTGCTGCCATCTAGTTAGAATATTTTTCGAGCAGTATATTTGCTTTATTGATCATTTCATCAATATGATTGCCATGAATTAGAATAGTTGTATCATCTGCATATAAAATTATATCAGTTTCTTTATTTACATTGAAAATATCATTTATGTATATGTTAAATAGCAAAGGTCCAAGTATAGAACCCTCAGGAACTCCAGAGTTTATCTTTTTTTGTAGAGATGAGTATTTCTCAATTTGTGTAAATTGAGGTCTATCTGTTAAGTAGTTTTTAAGAAGTGTATATGAGGTGTCTCTTATCCCTATATGCATCAGCTTTTTTAATAGTATTTCGTGATTTAGTGAATGAAATGCCTTTGTTATGTCTAAAAAAATAGCTAATGTTAAGGTATGATTAGCAAGGTTCTGTTGTATGTTATTTTGAATTGTAAGTACTGCCATTTCTGTTGACTTATTTTGTTGAAATCCATATTGATACTGATTAAAAATTTTAAATTTGGTCAGATATGAAATTAATCTGGTATATATTAATTTTTCTAAAATCTTTGCAAAAGTAGATAAGTTTGCAATTGGTCTATAGTTATTTATTATGTTTTTAGATCCAGATTTGTGTTTAGGAAAAGTTTTAGTAATTTTTAATTTCTCTGGGAAAATTCCTGTTTTAATTATGAGATTAAATATAAATAATAGGGGTTCAATAATAATTTCAGCTACATGTTTGATAACTTGTGGGTGAATTTCATCATAGCCTAGTCTAGTATTTGATTTTATATGGGTTAATTCAGTTAGTAATTCAGTTTTCGTTATTTCCATAAGATATATAGAGTTAGTGTAAGTGGTATTTTCTAAATATGATTTAAAAGGAGTATTTGTTTTTTTTATTTGTTCATTTATAATTTTTGGGATTGAAATAAAATGTTCATTAAATAATGTAGCAATTTCGTTTTTGTTTGCTGTTTGCTTATTATTTTGATTAATTAAAAAGTCTGGGCATGCCATTTTGGAAGAGTTTCCCAGAAGAAAATTAAGGTGCTTTCAGGTTTTTCTGGGCTGATTTTGGGAAAATATATTTATGTAATAGTTTTTTTTTTTTTTTTTTTTTTTTTTTGTTAATCTTATTGCAGAATTTAAATGATTTCTATATATTTTAAAATGTTCAAAATCTACTTGTAGTTTAGTTTTTAGAAATTTTGCATACAGTTTATTATTATTTTTTTTTTGTTTATATGATTTATTAAATTGTTTGTTATCCATGGTTTTCTAAATTTTTTATTTTTTGTTTTAGACAATACAATCACTGGAAATGCCTTTTCATAGAGTTTCTTAAATACTGAAATAAACAAGTCGTATGCAATAACCGGAGAGTCTATGGTATCCAACTCAACCCAATTTATCTGACTAAGATTATTTTTAAAATATTCTAAGTTTGAAGTATTAATTTTCCTAATTTGGGAATTTTTGTTAATTTTATTAATTTTAGGGTGATGAAAAGTATGTTTATATATAATAAATATTGGAAGATGATCACTTAAATGATATCCAAGAACTCCAGAAGTTAATGTAGAAGTTTGTGAGTTTACTATAAATAAATCCAATATGGTTTGAGAGGTTGCAGTAATACGTGTTGGGGATAGAATTGTATTTTTTAATCCAGCTGAGTGAAGAGTATGCATAAGTTTATTTGTAATTGGATTCACTTCAGAAATGTCAATGTTTAGGTCTCCCAACATAAATATTTTTTTTCCTGCAAAGTTAACATAGTTAGCGAGATCACTCAGTATCTTTAAAAATTCAGTTATTTCAGCATTTGGTGGTCGATAGCATACATGTTTATGAAGTAAAATTGATTTTGGATTGTCAGTATTTCAATATTTTTATTGCTAATAGTAAATTCAGGTACTAAAGAGAAGTATTCATTATCTTTGTGTATGTAAATTGCAACCCCTCCCCCTTTTAAAGAAGTTCTATTTAATTTAAAATTGTTATAATCATTAATTTGAAAATTATATTCCTCAGTTGGAAACCATGTTTCTGTTATACAGATAATATCTAATTTTACTCTAATCTGTTGTATTAAAGTTTTAAGTAGTGTAATTTTGTTTATTAATATCCTGCATTTATATGTATTAATTTTAGAGTTGAATGTGGTTCCTTTATTAGAATCTGATTAAATTTTTCTAAGGTATATGTTGGGGTTGAGTTAGTTGTTAGTGTATGGGTTAATCTGTTAAGAATGGGACAATCTTCTGTCAGTGTTAGTTAATACTCCCTCCCCAAACCCATTTCTAAATCCCCCTATAAAGCCAACCCTAATCACCAAACCCACATTTTTATTCCAATCAACTCAAGCCAAGTGTGGTCAATTCAAGGCCATATTGAACCAAATCATTCTCAGTATAAATTATTTTTTTTAGTTCATCTTCTGTCACCTTTATATACAAACCACCATTCCAGATCCAAGCATATTTAATTCTGCCCTGGTGAACATGAGTTCTTTCTTGCCTGCCAGAAGAGCCGCTTACAGCATGGAATTAAATATTTGTTTAAGAAAATTCTGGTAGCTGGAAAACTTGGATCCAAATCAGAGTTCAAGATGAGTGTTTTTCTCTTTGACATCCATAGGTTTCTTACTGATCTAGACTTCAACTGAACAATAACAACAGAGTCTTGAATTTTCCCATATCTCGGCGGAAGTGGATGGGCCATGTCAATATCAGATTGTTGTTGATCTTCTATTTTAAGTTGCTTTGCCAAGATATCTATATGTGAAATCAGGTCTGAATCATTGGCAATATTTGTAAGATCAAGCCCATTAATTTCAATATTTCTATTACGATGGTATTGATTAAGCTCGTTCAGTTCAACTTTCAGTGAATCAATCTCCTGTTTGGTAACTTGATTAGTTCTGGTAGCAATTTCTAGATTTTTTTGTAAGTCACTATTAGATTCTTCCAATAAGTTACATTTTAGAATGAGACCATCATATCTATTAATTAATGAGTCAACTGTAGATTTTATGTCTCTAAGTTCAGCCTTAAGTTCAGGAACAGTGTCTAGTTTTGAATTAATTTCTGTTAAGGCTAATTTCACAAAGTTCTCAAAATTATTATTCTCACCAGGGAGAGTTGTTCCAATTTGTTTTTAGTAGTACTTTCAAAGGCCTGGTTCCTCCTTCCTGTCATTGTACAAAGAAAGGGAAAAAATATATATTCACTTTATAATCAATATCTCTTAGACTGCAATATACCCATGTATATGGCCAGGCGTTGAGTGAATAGAAAGTCGATAATATTCCCTACTGTCTATATTTAATAGTTAATCTACCCTAGGTATCTTAATCTCAGAATTGAGATCCAACATATCTAGAAACGACAAAAATACCAAATAGTCAGCAAATAACACCAAACGTAATGATTTCAGTTACAGTTCATGAACCTGAACAACAGGTGGCAGCACAAGACAAGTAACTGAAGGTAGCATTAAGGAGGAATATATGATAGTGAATAGTAATTATTCAGCGGTAAAATCTAAAGAACCAACTTCCTCGAGACATATTTAGATTTCAAACACTCAAAGGTACTCACGTTCCTGTTCATGTAAACATTTCTCAGAAAAGTAAAAAAGCCATGTGGTTTAGTTGCTAACTCTGTACATATAAACATCCCTGAGAAATGACAGTTTGGTGTTGTATGACATCAAAAGGCCCTGACCAATGTCAAATCCTTAGTAATAATTACATTTTAAATGCAGTATTTATAGCAATCAAGCTGGTCTGCTGCCACAGTTTTAGGTACAAGTGGTCATAACTAAGTTTTTTTTTTTCCAAACTTAAATTTTAAAAACATTCCACAAAGTCAGGAAGTAACTGCATCATATGTAAAAATTGTACATAGAGTAGTTACTCAAATTCCAAACTCTATTGCAGTAATGGTGTTAAAGGAAAGTGAGAAAACAAAGTTTGATTTCAATCTTTAATCTCTGCCATCTGATTAAAAAAGTCAGTCTTCGCTTCGTGAATCAAAAATTTTTTTTTCTAACCCGTCGTTGGTCGTGCTAAGAGCATTTCTTTTACGCTTCGCATATAAAGAGCACCATTTATTTGGAAGTGACCCTAAAGGCACGACCCCCACTCTAGCTGACTTTTAGAATCTCCCTAACAATCTGTTATCAGTTCCGATAAAGATTGGCGATATGAGCATTTCTCTCATGCTTGACATATAAAGAGCACCATTTATTTGGAAGTGGCCGTGGGGCACCACCTTGCCTCTAGCTGACTTTTAGAATCTTAACCATCTGTTATCAGTTCCAATAAGGATTGGCGCTGTAAGCATTTCTTTCACTCTTCACATATAAAGAGCGCCATTTATTCGGAAGTGATCGTGATGGGGGGGGGGCACCAACCCCACTTTAGATTACTTTTAGAATCTCCTCAACAATCTGTTATCAGTTCTGATAAGGACTGCTGCTATGAGCATTTCTCTCACTGAACGCATGTAAAGAGCGCCATTTATTTGGAAGTGACCCTGGGGGCACCACCCTAGCTCTACCTGACTTAGGATCTTCTAAACTATGTTATCTGTTCCGATAAGGACGGTGACTTTGACTTTCAAACAGTTTGCTCTTTGCTCCTGTGTACTTCATGTGAACATTTCTCATCAAGCGACCACTGGTGTTTGTGTTTTGTACTTTTATAGGTAACATGACGATACGAGTGCATTTTTTACCTAGTTTGATTTGTAACTTTTGGTTTGTTAGCAGTGCATTTTGAACACCTGTGCTTTTGTTTGCTTTTGAGCAAAAATATCGGGAAAAGGTAGTGTGAAAAAAAAAAAACCTCTCATGCATAACCACTGGCATTGGCATTGTTCAATATCGATAATGGGTTAAATCTAGAAGAGTGGGGGCAAAATGCTAAACCTACCAAGTACATGCCTGGAATTTTTCACTTAACTGATGGGGGGGGGAGCTTAGGCTCGGGCTTTATTGGCTGGGGGGCCAGGTCAGGCCAGTGCAGACCTCTACTGTGTTCATTCTTTACTTGTAGTGTTCAGAGAAGCGCATCATGTGCTCTTTTCACATTCACATATTAGGTGTGCAACTTAATTCTCGGTCACAAGCACGACACATTGACAGCAAATATAGCAAATCGAATACGTATCTAATCAGGGAAATGATCCCTGTCGTGGTGGATACATTTGAGCTATTAGTCAGGGAGCTGCCGAATGCCACTGCAGAAAAAAGAGGGCTGTTTCGAGTTGATAAAGTTATCAATACTTGTGTGGACCTCCTCGACAGAAGTGAAGTGCGTATCACTCAGGTGATGTTGCAGGGAGCGAAAGAGGTGATAATTCGACGGGGCGAAGTCTGGAGAATACGCCGGGTGGGACAAAATCTGCGATCCCATGTTGGTGATCGCTTTTAAAGTCGTTTTTGCAGTGTGAGTACATGCGTTATCGTGAAGCAACAGGACCGATCTTCTGCCCTTGCCGGTGTGTGGCCTTTTCGCCTCGATTGCGTCACTCACACGAATGAGTTGCTGACAATAATGCTCAGCACTGACTTTTTCACCAGGTTTGAGCAACTAATAGTGTACGACACTGCGCTGATCCTACCGCATGCACAGCAACAACTTCCTGGCATGGATATTCGGTTTGGCGGTACTGGTGGTAGGCTGACCTGGATAAACCCACGATTTGCGCCGCTTAGGATTATCGTAGAGGATCCACTTCTCATCACAGGTCAAAATCTTGTGGAGGAAATCCTTCTTGAATCTGGACAGCAAGGACACAGCAACATCATAGTGTCTAAACTTGTTCGCAGCTGTAAATTGGTGGGGCACCCAACGGCCCTCCTTGTGAATCCATCCAAGCTTGTGCAGGCACTTTGCAATGGCTTGCCGTGTTACTCCGAGTCCCTGGGCGAGCTCTGACTGTGTGCGACAGGGAACTGCATCCAACAGTTGTTCCAGTTCCTCATCGTCAACTTTCTGTGGCTGTCTCGGACGTTCTGCATCACGGAGATTGAAATTTCCCTGCTTAAACCGCTGAAACCACTTCTTACACGTACTGTAGGACACAGCAGCCTCACCCAAAGCAGCGCAGATCATTTGCTGGGCTTCCGCGGCACTTTTTCTCAGCTGAAACGCTAACAGGAGGCAGTGACTCAAATGTTGCTTCTCGAACGACATTGCTTTCACCGTCAACTTTTGTCCCTTCTGTTACTACAGCTGTGAGAGGTTACGGTTGCCTGGAAAGCTGTTGGATGGCACTGCAATCAGCCATTATCGCACACAGCTATTTGCATTTGCCAACGTTCTATGATTGCTTGTGGTTAGGGGCTGAGAATTAAATTGCACACCTAATATTATAATGTGCCTGTACTATGATTTCTTCTGCACGCCAGCCCCTCATCCACCACAGTTGGACACATTCTTGCAACCTTCAAAACCAATCAAGAAAATGAAAACTAATCCAAACAAAAGACTGAAAAATGCTTTCTCCTGTGCAGCAAAGTTAAGGCTGTATGCATCTTGTAAAAATGACTATTCTCATAAATTTCCGAAGAATTATAACATTAAACAGCATTACAATTTACATTAAAAAAATGAAGTTTGTGTTTACATGGTATTATATATATATAAACATGATCACTGGTTGCACACTAGCAGAACATTCCACGTTAATATTTGTTTATACATGAGTTGCCATTTGGAATTTAACTTTCTCTGGTGTTGGTGGACTTACTGTCTCCTAAAAAAATGCAAATGAGCTAATTTGATAATTTATTTCAATTATTTTAAGAGTTATTGACATTCAGAATTGAGGTAGGAAAAAAAGGGAAAAGGAAAAATGGGAAAAGGAAAAATTTCATTCATGGATGAACATCAATTGGATCAAAATGCTGTATCTACCGTACTTAGCATGGAGAGTTAAAAAGGTGGTCTCGTGTTTTTTTTTTGTTTTTTTTTTTGAAATTCTTGAAATAACCTTATAAATAGTATACCACATTATCATACTTGCATACAAAGATTTTAGTGTTATTTAACATAAAATTTTACTTTTTTGTAAAGCTATCTATGTAAAATTCAGACAAAAAATGACATGGATTTGCTTTTGTTGAAATATGATGGAAGTCTGTTTTTGGAAATCCAAAAACAGAGGCATTAAATGCTTTCACATACTCCAGTTTTAGAAATAATGCAAATACTAATTCTGCACATGGTTTCAGTCATTTGTTTGGTAGTCAAGTGAGATACTGAGAATTAATTAATATGAAAGGCCAGATGTTTCATATTGATTTTGTCATTATCTTCTGCTTTTGTCTTTTTTTTTTTTTATCAGTAAAGCAATAAATTTTCACAATATTTTGTGAAAACAAAACAAAGACAAAACAGATGATATTTTAGGATATGTACTTGCATAGCATCCTTCCTGGAACCTTTTGATTGTGTAGCCCATCTGGTTGGTTTCCTTTGCTATCTGGTCACTGAGATCATTTAAATATTATGAACTTTTTTCTCAAGTGAGTTTATGAATTCTAAGTTTGTTATTCTTAAATTCCATGCTTTGAGCTTTTTCTGTTTTGAGAGTTTGCAACATGTGTGATTTTAACAGATGTTTTTCCAAGAAGCAAGATAGCTTTGTCTCTAGTGAGAGGAAAGGCAAAAGCACCACCCAGCTAACATTTCTAACCACCTGGCAAACACAATTTTCTAAGAGGAGCACTGCTTTTATATGAATGCAATATCTTAATTTGCAATCACCTAAATAGATGGTCAATTCTGAATGGAAGTATACAACCTAAACTGTTAGTATACAAATGTTCTAAAACAGAAAGATTAATGCTGCATAAACCAGCTTGTTTTCTGCTAATCAATTTTACTCTGCAAGTTATCACCACAGACTAATTAAACCAGAGTGTGGTAAGATAAAGATCAGGTAGAGGGGTGGGTGGGGTGTGATGAAAACTCCAGATCATTCCAGAAAAATATTTACAAGTGTAATATAAGCTCAAAGTATACCAGATTGTACACAATCAAAAAACACTTATAGCGTAGTAAAATGTATAGTTATATATCTAATAATTAATGACTTCCTCTAATTACTTTCAGTACCGTAAATTCTTAATGGGAATTATAGAGGATAATTTTATTAAGGTACATTACCTCTCAAATTTTCGATCTGTACACTAGATCATCATCATCAGGAGTTCTTGAGTCTTACTACTTCCACAGGTCTGGTGACCAAGCCTGGTTGATTTACCATCCAGCATGGCCGTTGATGTTGCCACTTGGACACAAGGTGGCAACATCAAACGACCATGCAAGCCAAGAACGTGAATGCAAAGCAGATGCTTATGTTCCTTTAAATTCCGAACATAATGACATGAAGAAAAGAAAATTAAGTGATTCTGGACTAAGTGAGTCAAATTCTGTAAAACACGAAAAAAGTTTGCCAAAGTGGTGTCGCAAATTTCCGTGGGTGACTTATAATGAGGATGTAAATCGTATGTTTTGTAAAATCAGCCAGAATTCCAGTATGAAAGTAGTCATGGCAACCAATGGTTCTCGCTGTTTACAAAGAAGCACTTTTGCTAGACATGAAAAAAAAAACGTGTTTGCGGTGAATAACCAGAAAGAGTAGAAAGTTAAGAACAGTGTCATTGAAAATTTAAGCAGTAACATTTCAGAGGGTGAGTTAGCAGTTTTTAAGAATATTTATACTTTACCTAAAGAAGAGCTGCCACAGACTAAGTACAAGCCTCTAATGTTACTAATGAAATCATGTGGTAATGAAGTAATCAAAGAACAGCATATAAATTTATCCCACAGTTCAATAACTCCTACTTAAAATATCATGTCTGATATATTGGAGTTTGAACTTGATAATAAAATTAGTAAAAGTCCTTTCATATCAATTTTAATTGATGAGTCAACTGATATTGCTGTTGACCATAAACTGATAATTTATGCTCAATACTTAAGTAATAATGAATCTCTAATCAGTCTTTGGGCAAATCTGAAACTAAGTGGGGAATGCAGTTCAGAATCATTAAAATAAATTTTGATAAATTTCTTGAAAAAAAAATGTGCCATTATCCAAATTGATTGGTCTTGCTACGGATGGTGCAGTGGTTATGATAGGGGAAAATAATGGTATAGGGAAAAAACTTCAACATTTGGTGCCAAAACTTTTACATTACTATTACATTGCCCATCGTTTAGCACTAGCAGTATCACAAGCATCAAATGGAATAGGACTTTTACAGAACTTCCAAAAACTTTTGAGTTCACTCTACATTTATTTTCACACATCTACTATATGATCTGAAAAATTTAAAATGATACAAGACTTATTACAGGAACCTAATATTAGTCTAAAGGAAATGCAGAAATACATGCTGTTTGTTTGGTGGCTCTCTTTTGGCCGTGCTGTCGATGTTTGTCATATCAGTTATGATGCATTAGTACTTGCATTAACTGACATTGTTGAACAGAACCGTTCAAGTAATCGTAATCCACCAGTAAAAGGACCGCATTTGTTAAAACACTGTACCGAATATGGTTTAGTTGCTGTGCTATCGTTTTTAAGAGATACTGTATATTGATAATAGTTGACCGTGTATGTAGAGTCTTTCAGAGCAACGATTAAGATTTTTCAACAGTTATCAACGAACTGTTTTCAACAATAAACTGCCTCGAGACAATGAAAAATGAGTCGTGTAGTGGTAGATATTTGTCGGAATTCCTGAAGTCCACAGAAAGTGGTTACTATAGAGACATTAAATTATCGATTCGTACAAATGCTACAAAAGAGTTTGAAAGTGCAAAAGTGCAATTTTTGGATAAATTAATGGAAAACTTAAAAGAGTGATTCAACTTGCAGAATATGAATTTACTTTCTGACTTTGATCAGGTCTTAAATCCAAGTTTACTTTCCTCAAATTCTTCTTGATTAGACTCTTTCAAAAAGTTGATGAAACACTATTCTTCTGATGCTTACCTGGGTGTTACAGAGGAGGAAATAAAAGAAGAGTTTTTTCAGGTGCAGTCATTGTACTGCAGAAATTTGGACATGAAAATGAATCAGTTCTGCAGACTGATTATGTCAACAGTAGATGATATGCCCATTTACCCAGGATTTTCAATTCTCTCACAAATAGCATGGGTCATTCCTCTTTCAACTGCTGTGTGTGAGAGAGGATTTTCAACACAGAACAGAATTAGAACTCAAAAGTGAAATTGGCTTAGCGAGCAAAGTGTAGATGTTTTAACTCTTCTTTCAGAACTGGGTCCAAATGTTTAAAAAAAAAAAAATATGGAAAAGTTGAATGAACATTTAATTTTGAGCAAGCTATTATATTTCATGGAAAAACAAGAAACAAAGAAGGTTGGAATTATAACAGGAGGCAAATAAAGATTATCTTTGTTCTTTTGGTTTTGAGTTTAATTTTAATTTTTCGTTAATGTTTTTTTTTTCTTTTTTTTTTTGCAGCCGCATGGATAAAACAAGACAAGTAGGCAAGATATTTTGATAAATTAAGATTTGCTTATTTTATATAAAAGAAATTCAATTACATGCTAATTCATGTTGACATATTTATATATAGATATAATTAGTTGTTTTTATATTAAATATTATTTATCTGCAAATTTAATGCGATAATTGTTCATTCTCTAAAATTACTCCTTTGGAAAGAAAAATACTCCTTCAAAAAATGTCAAGGAGTATTTTCGCCCTTTTGAAAAAATCCTAGCATGATCTCTGATTATCTGTATGAATAAGCCACACCTACTGCATAGCATTAGCACAGTCTGCTGAACTTTTAGAAATGGAATGAAATGAGGAAAATGTTCCTGCATCTTGATGAGGAATCACATTCATGTCTTACAGGTTTAAAAACTGACCTGTGTACTGCCAAGAGATGTACTTTCACTCAGTGTTAAATATCAATAACGGGTGAAGTGATCAAAACACATTCGTGCAATTTTACATAATTGCATTTCTTATGGAGGAAGAAAACTCCCTCAGTTTTTAACAAAACCTGCAAATGTGAGGCTGTGAGTTGTGTTCATCTGACATAAGCTGATTCTG